>JAWIIS010000004.1:4087099-4751033 GCA_033682625.1 Helicoverpa zea x Helicoverpa armigera
TAATTTTGTAACAAGTTACCGTAACATGTCGACACGTGTCGACACACTATCGTAACTTTGTGACTAGTTGCGACGAGCATATTTTTCATAACAAACATCAAAATTGTTTTTTCATAATTCATTATTTATCAATTTTATGAGTAAATCTTGCTAAAATAATTTGTATTAGGATTAAAATATTTTATATTGTATTTAAATGGAAGCTTTGAGCACTCGATGTGCATCATTATATATTTTTATATTATTTAACAAAAGTTTTTCTTGCGCCAGAATTATTAAAACATGATATTACGGTGGCGCGTTGGAAATATCAACATATTCAACGAAATTACACAGTAAACTTTTTTTCCCAATAAGATTTGAGCATTATAAACCATATTAATTAATGAAAACTAAAACTTTGTTTACATCTTTCATTATCATACTTCAACCATCATTATGGGATTTCTTGTATTTGGTATTATTTCGTCGTGTCACTCACGCACGAGCCAACGAAATTGATCGAACGAATGAATGATTGAATGATTAGTGCGAACTCTGGTTAAAATATGGTAACAATGTTACGACACGGCGACGTAAATTAGAAACCAAATGTTACTTGTTTATTGTGTCGAGATCTTCCCCATTTTTAGTTGCAGCGACGGCGCTAACACGGAACGTCGACGAGATTATGTTTCGAGATAGATCAGTGTCGACGCTAAGTGTCGAAACGGTTACGTTATGTTCGCAAAAATGGTTATATGGGAGTTTTAGTGGCACAAACACACAGCGTACATTTAGACGTGTGAATTATACGTCGAAGGATGTTTGTAGTTTTTACTCAGCAGATTGCGTAGGTAGGTAGGAAGCAGAGATTAGAAAACAGCCTCGAAGCATCATGATTGTACCTAGCTATGTACTTACTACCATACTCAGTTGTGGACAACCCATTGGCTACGGTGTCTTAACACTCACCAATAACGTAGCCTTCAGAATGGAGTCTTCAAAATCCTGAAATGTCCCAACTACTATGATTTCCACTTTCATTTATATTGATACAAATGTTGTTAACCATTTTCATATACTCACAAAGCTTCTGACACTGGTACCAGGTTAGATTCCCATAAGCGTTTTCCTTAATTAGTAGTGCCCATGATAAACCTCGAAAGTAGTTCTCAGAAAGTCACTGTGGCACCAGATTTCGAATCGTGCTTAAGAAAGAGGTTCTTTAACCCTTGGCCCTAGCGTAGCCCTATGACATTTAATTAGGTACCCAGATGCATCACCTACTTACAGTTTCAAGTTATTCCTAGAGGTACAAGAATGACAGCTGAAAATGTCTTGAGGCCAATTGGAAAATGGATCATCGGTTTGCGTCAGTCAGGAATGAACGTGGGAGAAGGCAGGAGTTCGCTTACATTCACCCACGGGTTTGGGTTTCAGGAATAGGTCACATATTTTTAAAAATATTTCTAATACATTGAAGTCCCCTAACTAGTTATGATAAATCAATATAAATGATTTAGCATTATAAAGAAATATGTGATATCACTGACATTTAAATCTTCAATCTCACGTTCACGTGATCAGTGATTGTTATTCTAATCAGAATGTTCTGGAACATTATTGAAAAAGGAATCTATCTTATGTAGATTTAAATGGATCAAACTTGTTGTAAGCTATGTCCCAGCTTTAGCCAGGTTCTGCAATATGAAACTACGAACAACAAAGACTCACAACACAATTGTAGGTGAGTAGGTAAAATGAATAGTAATACAAGAACAAATGACAATAAACCAGAACAAATGGCAATACACAGAATCATTCACATGTAGCGCAATTTCATAACAGCAGATAGGATGTTATTGTGAAATCCCGGTAATACATCTCTGGCCATCGACATGACTACATAAAACAGCCACAAATTGCCCACATATTATGGAAAGTCAACAATTACACGTATGAGTGCGCTATGAAACTACGACTTTCCATGGCTGTATTCAAATGAACGGGTTTTGAGTGCTGTCACAATGCAGCAGCCATCTTTGATGATTTGAAAGCAAATAATGGATTCAACGCTAAACGCTATGGAAACTAAGTTCTATTAAGGGTTTTACAAATACATTGTGATTGTGATAACTTTAATGATCATACAAACAAAATCACTGTTAAAAATAAAATTAGTCCTAGTTCAATCTCTAAAGAGAACATCTCTGGTGCCTGAGGAACTTTACCTAAATCACTAAAATAACTATCAAAGACATTGCGAAAGCATGAAAATATAATAAATTCTATAAAGTTTAATGGCGTTAGTGTCAACATTGCTTAATAATATGATTAAAGCATATTCACTATAACGTCTCTGTGATAACTTTAGGTATATGAATACTCAATATTTATGATATTGCATTCTAAACAAGATGCACTTTGTCATATTGATAAACTACATATGTATAGGTATGCGATAAACAAACATAGATTTGAATCTGTATAATGTCATGATTTAACATTGCTTTCATGCTAATTTAATTGTATTCACATCTTTTGACACTACAATACTTTTGCCTAAGAGCTACCCTAAAACGCGTATTTGATCTTTCAAAAGCAATATTTGCGTAAGTTTTGAAACTAAAAAGTGTTATCGCATATTGCATAACGCATAAAATAATATTTTCCATATTATCATAAAACACTTTTATTTGCCTTTATAGTATAGTAACACATACATTTCCTAAGCTATCATCATTATTTTGTTTTCACTTTTTGTCTTGTTAGCGAAGAATATAGGTAAATACGTGCGTGTACATGATGAAATGACAGTTTCCTTTGCAATTTTATTTTAATTTGGTGCTTCTCATTTAATTTCTGTTCAAATAATATGTCAATAAGAAATCAATCTAGACACACGGCAGTGTGTCCGCCAAGTTCGAGCAAAACAAAGCGACACACCGGCCGTGGGTTATATTACACGAACCATTTCGGGCCAAATTCGACCCCCCTATAACTCAAAATCTATTTTATTTACGCACATCAAATTTCTAGTATCTGTTGAGACCCCCTCACTTAACTAAAATACAAAATTTCATTAATATACCTATTGTAGGTCTTGAGATATTGACGTCAGAAAATCGCTATCTAGACACACGGCAGTGTGTCCGCCAAGTTCGAGCAAAAAAAGCGACACACCGGCCGTGGGTTATATTACACGAACCATTTCGGGCCAAATTCGACCCCCCTATAACTCAAAATCTAATTTATTTACGCACATGAAATTTCTAGTATCTGTTGAGACCCCCTCACTTATCTAAAATACAAAATTTCATTAATATAACTATTGTAGGTCTTGAGATATTGACGTCAGAAAATCGCTATTTTTACTATACACTCACTGACTGACTCACTCATCAAAAACCTAGACCACTTCCAATGGTCGTATTGACTTGAAATTTGGCATGGAGGTACGTCTTTATGTCAAAGTAAAGGGAAAAATCTGAAAATGGCCAAGTGTGAGTCGGTTTCAAAATAATGAAGGTGTTTTATACCCCTAAGGAACTAAAACGAACTAAATTTATCTGTGTTTATATAATATATCTTCGAATGGTCGTACTGATCTGAAATTCGTTACAAAGGTTTGTATTTGGTCAAAGTAAAGTAAAAATCTGAAAACGGCCAAGTGTGAGTCACTTTCGAAAATAACGAATGTGTAACTTTGATCCACGAACATAATATATGATAACATGTCATGTCAGTCAGTTGGTAAATCTAGTCCATTTAGTTAATCTAGTTCATTTCTTTGTAAGAAGCATAGTGCATATTCAAAAATCTGAAAGATAGCATAAATGAGACATTTCCTTAACTAACTTAATCATAAGAAAAAAATAAAATAAACAACCTTACAAAAATAAATGAAATCCCACCCAAAACAAAAATGTGAAAGACTGCCAAGTTCGATAAC
This sequence comes from Helicoverpa zea x Helicoverpa armigera, assembly GCA_033682625.1. Classification (NCBI taxonomy): domain Eukaryota; kingdom Metazoa; phylum Arthropoda; class Insecta; order Lepidoptera; family Noctuidae; genus Helicoverpa; species Helicoverpa zea x Helicoverpa armigera. Next base: position 4,091,034 of record JAWIIS010000004.1, read on the forward strand.
ATGGGAATGCTTCGCCTATAAAAGAAGTGAGATCTGAATAAGTACCAAGTTCCATACACATACATCAGTTAAAAATAGTTACTTATTAATGATGTTACTTGGCAAGTTTTAATAGAAAATTAAATACTTGATTCATTACGTTTAATAGGTTTATAACAAGGTGTGTGAAAACTTGTCAAGTAACATCATTAAAAAGTAACTATTTTTAACTGATGTATGTGTATGGAACTTGGTACTTATTCAGATCTCACTTCTTTTATAGGCGAAGCATTCCCATGTTATCGAACTTGGCAGTCTTTCACATTTTTGTTTTGGGTGGGATTTTTACTATACACTCACTGACTGACTGATTCACTGACTCACTCATCAAAAACCTAGACCACTTCCAATGGTCGTATTGACTTGAAATTTGGCATGGAGGTAGGTCTTTATGTCAAGGTAAAGGGAAAAATCTCAAAATGGCCAAGTGTGAGTCGGTTTCAAAATAATGAAGGTGTAATATACCCCGAAGGAACTAAAACGAACTATATTTATATAATATATCTTCGAATGGTCGTACCGATCTGAAATTCGTTACAAAGGTTTGTATTTAGTCAAAGTAAAGTAAAAATCTAAAAACGGCCAAGTGTGAGTCACTTTCAAAAATAACGAATGTCTAACTTTGATCCACGAACATAATATACGATAACATGTCATGTCAGTCAGTTGGTAAATCTAGTCCATTTAGTTAATCTAGTTCATTTCTTTGTAAGAAGCATAGTGCATATTCAAAAATCTGAAAGATAGTATAAATGAGACATTTCCTTAACTAACTTAATCAAAAGAAAGAAATAAAATAAACAACCTTACAAAAATAAATGAAATCCCACCCAAAACAAAAATGTGAAAGACTGCCAAGTTCGATAATATGGGAATGCTTCGCCTATAAAAGAAGTGAGATCTGAATAAGTACCAAGTTCCATACACATACCTCAGTAAAAAAATAGTTACTTTTTAATGATGTTACTTGGCAAGGTTTAATAGAAAATTAAATACTTGATTCATTGCGTTTAGTAGGTTTATAACAAGGTGTGTGAAAACTTGCCAAGTAAGATCATTAAAAAGTAACTATTTTTAACTGAGGTATGTGTATGGAACTTGGTACTTATTCAGATTTTAATTGCTTGATGAAATTATTAATTGAATTTAGTATTTTTTTTGTTATCATTTGTTCATTCTTGTATTTGCTTTTTGGTATTTATTAGATTTTATAAGACTGACTTGCAAAGCCTCATTAAATAAATAGGTAATTAAAAAAGCCACTATGACAAACTATGCGTGAAAAAAATATTGCGTATGTGAATTATTTTTAAAGTCACGTAATTTATGGACAGTAGCCTTCAATTATGATAAACTTGGCTAATTATATTTCAAGTTCAGGTGAATGGCTCCCAAAAGTATTAAATTAGATAGAAACTGACCTCTTTGCTATTCACCTTAACATTGTTTACATGTTATTACTTTTATTCAATAGGTACCTACATGGCTACCGTTTCAATAGATTCGGTATAATGTTGCAACAGAATTCAATGATTTGCTTTTACGTTACGGTTTTTCGAAGATAACTTCTATTAGGACAGATGTTTTATTATATTTTTAAAGGATCGTTTTAATTTTCTACCCTGGGGATTCCGTACATTTTTTAATGGCGAAGAAATACAATTTTAAAATGTAACATGATTGAATGACGTGGCACAGGACTTGCACAGTCTCATAAATAATCAGAGATTATAATTCAATTAGAATTAAAATCAGAGATTATTAAAAAAAAAATTGACCTATTCAAGCGAAACTTCATACACCTAGCACTAAGCTACATCGAACACACAACATTCGATATTACCTAAGTTAATTCAATGAAGCATACACCGACTAACGTAACAATGAACGTACAAAACGAGGATGTAACGCGCATGCGCTCGTTCCGCTTCCTTAGATGCGCAAGAGTAGCGCACGTGTGAACGTTATTACAAGTTATTCCATGTTTAAATCATTCAAATGTTCGAAATATGCTTTTATCAGACTTTAATTTGTCTCGAATTTTCTTCGGTTGTGTGCGTGAATTATTAAATTTTTTATTTATTGGTTTTGCGAATCGAAATACGATTTTTACGTTCGTACGTTTTTGATAGGTGTGAAGATTCTTTAGTTTAGTAGGTTAGGCAGTACGTTTTCATAACAAATAATACTGAACTTAGCTGTTGGTCAAAAAATCGCCAAAAGTATGTATTTATGTTTTGCATCGTTCCAGGGTATTTTAAAGTGTCAATGATAACCACATTATCTGAAGAGCAGAAGAGAGTAAAGAGTTAGTTCGTTTATACAAAGTTATAAAATATATATACAGTTACTGACTCTTCTCGTAAATCTATGGACCAGTATTTTATCGGAACTAATCAAAATTATATGACCGTATTATTTCTTTCCCGTGGACCGTATGAACTGATATCAGTGTGGCTCGTAAAATATTGTGTTATTACTTTCTGCTTCACATGATACTGAAAATTTAATATTTTGTTTTAAAAATACATTTTCTTTAAAAATTGCTATTGCAAATATTACAGAGTTTTCACACTGGTGGATTTTCCGTTCGGTTTTTTCGAGCAACAGAGCTCGGTTCGTGTCAAACAATTGACAACTTCTTAGAGCCCCCGCAGACCACAGACTTATTATCGGCCGATAGTTTAGTCGGGTTGGCCTGCTAGTACGCACACCGAGCCAACTAAACAGTTTAGTCGGTGATGAGTGCGCAAACTATCGCAACAGTCTGCCGACTATTTGCTAGTTTCTAACCAACTGGTGAAAAGAGTGGTCGCACCGCACAATGAAAATTAATAAAACATTGCATAGAAATGATATTATTGCTCTCATACACCGGAGAAGGAAAATTAAAAAGAGATCCCGAGAGTATTGGGTGCATCCTATCTTTAGTGATAGATTATTAAATGGAAAATTTTACACAAAAAAATTTTCCTTTTATCGAATGAGCATAACTAGAGCATAACATAAAAAGTTTTTTTTTTTTTTTTTTTTTTATTCTAAATTTATTTAGGGGCTTTTATCATAGATATGTCAGCCCCATCGTACCCTTTTTACATTAATTGGCTATTTCTATACGATTAGTTAGAAACAATCAGTTAGAAAATAGTTGATAGATTGTTATTCGTGAAGGACCAGAATCAAATAGCACAACTTTTTCATAATCATCGAAGATGGTACAGATAAAATAGATTGAACAACGCCTACATCAAATTTATTTATCTTAAAATCCTTCACAAATAACTCACGTTCTGCTCTATTCCGAACACACTCCATCAGCAAATGTTGAATATCTTCAATTCGATTGCAAACTGTACAATTAGGAGAATCAGCCTTTTTCATAAGATATGCGAATTTTGCCGACGGATAGTGTCCTGAACGGAGTCTTAATATCAATTTAACATAGTTCCTATCTAAATTAGAATTCTCAAACCAGGGAACACACGCTGGCTGACCTTGGATGCTTTTGTACCAAATACCTTTATCCATAGACACTTTGAAAAAATAATCTTTCCAGGAATCAAAGCATGCAAGTTTATATTTGCTTGTGTATTCCCAATAATCAGGTACATAATTAGTTATACATCCCTCCACTACAGCCGACTTGGCTATACGGTCGGCCTCCTCGTTACCATTCAGTCCAATATGCGCTGGAACCCACTGCAATCTACATTCTATACCATTATTTTCCAGTATCATAATAAGTTTTAGAATATCATACGCTATCGATGTACCTCTGCTGTAACCAGAGGCGCATCGAGCGATATGCTGAAGTGCGCTCTTACTATCTGTAAAGATTGCAGCTTTTCTTAAATTTTGATTCAATACGTAATTGAGTGCCTTGTAAATTGCAATGAGCTCCAGCGACATAATGGATATATCACAATTAATTTTATATCCACATCTGTTGCCTAAGGTCTGGTCAAATAATCCTGCTCCTTGTCCCTGGGCAGTTTTAGATGCATCGGTGAAAATTTTATGCCATCCAAAATAAATTGTGTTCAGTTCTGCTATAACATCATTCAGTAACATATTTGGGTTATAATTACGTTTAGCGGTGTTTAAACTTTTAAGTTTAATTTTAATATTTTTTGTATTAAGGGATGTCCAAAATTCTAGGCTAAACATTTTTAGATATTCTGATGCTGTAATTTCCAAATGCCTAACGTCATTGTACACTTCCACAAGTAATGGTATTTTTTTGTTTTGCCAATAAGAAGTACGACTAAAATTACTCAATTTGGATATAAGATCAATTGTGACGTTATCCGACCACGATCGGCTTTTTAGACAAAATTTGTATGCTAAATATTTTCTCCTCAGAAATAAAGGTGGGATCGATAAATCTGATTCCATGACGTGGATAGGGGAGCTTTTGATATAACCTCCCATTATTCGTAAGGCCTGATTTTGCAGTTTATCAAGTTTCGATAAATGTGTATTGGCACTGCAGTCATAGAGGAACGAACCATAATCCAGTCTGCTTCTAATTAAGGAAATGTATAATTTACGTATATGTTTAGTATGTATACCCCAGGAGCTCCCAGTTAATAGTTTTAGTATATTCAGAAATTTCGAGCATTTCGCGTTTATTTCATTTATGTGTTTACTCCAGCGTAAACTTTGATCCAACCACATACCTAGATATTTAGTGCATGGTGAAAGTGTTATAGACTCTTCATTTATTTTAAGAGAAGGTAGTATTCTACGTCTACCCCTGCTAAAAACACAATACGTAGTCTTATTGGAAGATAGTTCAAGACCAAGTTCGGCTAATGACACAACAACCTTATCCAACGCATCTTGAATATACATTCCGCATTTCCTGACATCTTTATCTTTGACAAATATAACAAAATCATCTGCATATTGTGATATTACTACTGAATTAAGCTGTAATTGACATATTTTGTATGTAATTAAATTAAATAGTAGCGGGGATAAAGGGTCTCCTTGCGCTAAACCTTTATTAGTCCATCGATCTGTTATTAAATCACCGCATTCTCTTTTAATTTTTAAATGTCTTTCATTCAAAAACGACCATATATAATTACAAAATTTCGATCCAACTTGCAGTTCATCTAAAATTTTGCCAACTACGTCAACTGATACATTATTATATGCATTTTGAATATCCAGGAAACAAGCTACCGTAGGTAAATTTTTAGAAAAGCCATTTTGTATATACGTAACTAGGCGACTCAAAGAATCTAAACAAGACAAAGATTTTCTAAATCCAATGTTGAGTGGTGATAAGATTTTTTCTCTCTCAATGTACCATTCTAGACGTTTTATTAACATTAAATGAAATATTTTGCACAAACATGAAATTAGGGATATGGGTCTCAATTTAGGATCAGTAGTTGTATTGTTCGCTTTGGGAATAGGTATTATCTGGATATTACGCCACTGAATAGGTACAATACCTGAAGTAAAGATTTTATTATATAAATGTAGTAGATAAGCTTTTGCAGAACTGGGAAGATTATAGATCATGGAATAAGAAATACCGTCCTCACCAGGAGCCGAGTCCTTTTTTTTTAAACTAGTCTGCAATTCCTGAATATCAAAATCATGCTCTAGGCTTTCATTCTTAGATACAAATACAGGTCTTTTGTTAGTTACATAGTCAGGAGTGAGTGATCTTAGTAACTCATTTTGTTTTTCGATAGGAGGATAGATAGCAGGTTGTTTATAACCCTTTATCCACCGCATTCGTCGCCACATGTCATAAACTGATACTACATTGTCAATGGAATCACAAAATCTCTGCCAACCCAATGACCTCGCTTTCTGACTTGCAACATTAAACTCTTTAATTTTAGTTTCTAATTTGGTCAAGTTATCAGGGGTTGGATTACGGCGAAATTTGGCTAGACACAACCTTCGTTGTGCAACAATGTGGGATAATTCAGTTGTCCAATACTGTTTTGGTTTGAATTCTTTTGTAGGTTTAGAACTATATTTAATGAATGGTATATATTTATCAGCTGCCAGATTAATTTGATGTGTGAAGAAATCGTACATTTCTTGAATATTTGTGTCATCAACTTGCACACTAAAATGTTTAGTTAAGACTTCCCTATATTCTTTCCAATCTGCTTTTTTGTAATTTCTTTTCCTATGTATGGGGAAATCATCAGGTATTGTGATTGTCATTTTAATTATCAGGTGATCACTGCCGAGATTTTCATTGAGTACTTTCCAGTCGAATTTGATCGCGATATCAGAAGAAGCAAAAGATATATCCGGCGAAGTTTTTTGCAAAGTTCCATTTACCAGTTTAATTCGTGTTGGTGAGCAATTATTGAGCGAAATGAAGGAGTTTTCAAGCGACGAATCCATTATTTGAGAGCCTCTTGTATCTGTTTTGATAGACCAGTTAGAATGATGACCATTGAAGTCGCCGGCTATTAAAGTTTTATTTGAAAAAAATGAAAAAATTTGGTCCCAGTCAGAAGGTTGTGTAACAACTGAAGATGGGCAATAAAGTGCAACAATATTTTCTAAATCTTTACAGTTGATCAATTTAGCACTTACCATTTCTATGCCTGAATTTAAAACCTGAAAAAAATTAAAATGTGATCGGATGGATTTATGAATGAAAATAGCAACCCCGCCATAAGAATCGTATCTGTCTTTTCGATAGATGTTATAGCCACTTATACTTAAGTCAGTTTCACCATCTAACCATGTTTCGCTTATTATCGCTATATGAATTTTTTCTTTGGTTAACAATTCTGTAAATGAAATCATTTTAGGCCGCAGAGATTGCGCGTTCCATTGAATAATGTTGATGCCTATATTTTTGTTACTATTATCCATTTATAAAATTAATAAACTTATCTATCCAATTTCCTTTTAGCAAACAAGTAAATACAAATTTCTTTAGCTCTTCATATATGTTTTTAAACAACAACAATATTTTTTCTTCAAATGTTCCTTCTGATGTAAATATTCTTTTAATTTTAATTAGAAATTTCATTAAATCAAATCTTTCAAGTAATTCTTCATCTTTTTGACTATCTTTATCCTTAGATTGTGATGAAAAATTCTCATGATTATCTTCTTCAGTTGATCTATCTGCCAGAGATTGGTTTTTCTTTTTTTGTATATGTTTGGTTTTCTTTTTCTCATCTGACTTATTTGTGGTGTTATCTTTCCATTGTACGTCACTTTCTGCCTTCTCCTGAACATTATGTGAAGATGTCTCCGTACTTCGTTTTTGTAGTGAATTGATAAGCACACTGCTATATGTTTGTGATTCATTTAGTGTGCTTGTAACCGATGACTTTTGTATCGTATATTGGGAAATAGTGGTGTCTTGTTTATTTCCAAGAAGGAGTTGAAGTGCTTTTCTGTAGGGTACTTGCTCCTTACTCATGATATTTCTTATATCTTTTTCCTTTAAATATAGGGGGCATTTTTTGTCTAGAACGAAATGATTTCCTTTACAATTTAAGCACGAAATATTACTTATATCGCAATTCTCATGGTTTCCACCACATTTTGGGCATATTTTCTTCTTTGTTGGACAGTATTTAAAAACATGTCCGAATTGCCAACATCCGGAGCATTGTGTCACTGGGAACACGTAGGGTTCAACTTTTAAACGGCAATCATATGCGTAAACATGAGAAGGGAGACTATTACTTTTAAAACACACTCTTATAGATTCACAGTCAACCCATTGGTTCTCAGAATTAACGCGTCTCAGTCGCTTGACGGATACTATCTCTGTATTGCATTCCAAAATATCCATTATATCCTTTTCTTGTAATTCTAAATCAACCCCTTTTACTATACCGTAAGACAGGGACATCTCATTTATTAATTGGCATCTCCAACCCATATCTTTAAATTTTTGACATTCCATTAATTTATTGGCATCTTCTTTTTGTTGAAACTGGATTAAAACTTTGTTTAAACTTTTATATTTTATTCTAATAACATTCTTAATACTTTCACATCTCAATAAACGTGCAAATGCCATCTGTTTAGGTAAATTTTCTAAGCATGTTATACACACTTCTATATTCCCCGAGTTGTTTATTTCGTCATCATTTTTTTTCGAGTCTACCCTCAACAGCTTTTGTGACTCCGCAGAGTTACTTCTAATTAATACTTTAGTCTTTCTCCTACTCACAGTAATAAAGTCATCATCGTCATTAGTATCATCTTCTCTCTCTTTTCTCTTCTCAGGTGTTCTTTTTTCGATTTCTTTGTGTACCTCCACTCGCGTAATTTTTGGGTCCAACAATTTGTCACAGTCCTTTTCACAATTTAGTAATATTTCCATATCACTTCCATCTTCGTCTTCTTCACTCTCCATTATAAATAGATTCCTTATTTAGGTATAGGTAGTAAAACTGTTCGCGGTAAGTAACAAACAACAGCGGGTCGGTAAAATCAACCTTGCGCTACGGCTCCGCGACGCATACTGATAAAAAGTTACGGTCGAAGATTCCGAAATAAATGACTGAGAATTGGTCGACGCCATTTTACAAAACACGCGCGATCGACCATTCGCTGTCAAAGCTCGGAGGGAACTGAACTATCGGCTTAGTCGGCCGACCAAAAAATCGTCATGTGTGCGCGTGTGGTAGGGAGCCAATACTGATTAGACGGTCGGCCGATAGTTTGCCGACAGATTAGTTTGAATTGAATCGGGAAGCCCATCAAACTTGTTTATCGGCCGATACCAAATCGTCATAGTGTGCGCACTTGCTTACATCTGCGTACTGATTAAGAGCCCGACTAAACTATCGGCCGATAAAAAGTCTGTGGTCTGCGGGGGCTCTTACCAGTACAAAAATGACGTTAAAAACCACGCGTACTTACACTTTCTGCTTGCGAAAAATCCGCTAGTGTGAGTTGTTAGGAACCACGTGAATATTACCCTAACCGCAGATTATACATATAATAGTTACTACGCCCTAACTTCTTTCAGTGGGCCGCTTATGTACATATTTACTCTTTAAAGTCGAATAACAAATATTATTCAAAACTAACACGACAGGACATTGTGTTGGTTCTAGTTCATGGATACGGATAGATAGAAAATTCAATTAAATAGGCAGAAGTGTCCATATGAATCAGCTGTGGATGTCAAGTCAAATGCTCTTCACAAAATACTGTTTTTTAGCTGTGGACGAAACCAATATAGGTATTTGGAAAAAAGAGTATTTTTTCAGAAAATTTAGTGAAACTTAAATAGAAATTCGAAGAAATGCCGAGGATTATTTTGAAAATATTACAATATAATCTATGGCTTTATCTATCTCAGATCGGAGGAATAGGAATTGGATTTTCATTTTGTACTTTGAATTATTGAAAAAGACTTGATTGTTAAAATGAATAGAAAGCGTGATTCACATTTTAGCGATTATAACCTGTCGTCACAACGGTCATGGTATGTTCTGCCAAATTATATACTAACATAATGTACGACATTCAGAAGGGACAATCCATAGAGAACGAAATGATTAGCGGAGGTGCCATAAGAAAGTAGCGCGTCAAAATGCGGATGTGCAGAAGACGAGGAACGTTACTGTCTTGGCCCTTATACGCCTTCTTTGGACCCGACCACTTTTTGTAACGCCAAAAATCGTTGACAGATGTCTCAAACAACCCGAGCGCCTCACGTTCTTATCGCACGTAACTTATCGCCTTGGTCATGCCATGCGTATTTGACCTAGAAGAAGGCGCCTGACCTACCTGCATTATGGCATCTCCGCTCATCTTTCCTTACTCCCCGGGACAATGATATTGGAAGATATTAAAAGCTTTGTCACACCGTTGCTATTTCAGCGCGAGCGCAACAAAAGCTGACATTATGGCACTTCAAGGTACTAGAGTATTTTTGCGACTATTTCAAGGTCTTTATAAAATGTCAAAAGCTATTCGTGGATACCTATTTATATTAGACATTAGACATTTCAGTGTTAAAAAAAGTCATAAGTCTAGTAAAAAATGATAAAGTTAATTTTACGGTAATCATGAAAAGTCCCGAAGCTATCAAAAGAATAGGTACCTACTCATTATATGATTTTCCCATTTAATTTATTGAATTTATTTAGTAAGGATCCAGAAATTACGGCCATCAGCTGTGTTACTTATATTGATAACTACGACTCCAAAGAGTTCCTAACACCAGTTAAACCAACCTCTATTAACGCCTTTCAGTGTAGCCACGCCTTTATCTAGCGCTTAATCACGAACAAGATGATAAATAAGTGCGATCTCGTGTTTATATTTAGTTGAGTTTATTCGCAACACCGACCGCGTTATTTGTATCCAAACAATAAATCGATATCATATTATTCTTGGCTCTAGAAGCGAAACAATGATTTTTTATTTGTCGTTGAGAAACATGCGTGTAATGTTTAAATATGTTTAATCAGTTTGGTTAATAAATCCGGACTATAAATAGACTAAATAAACACCTGATCACATTTTGAAGACAAAAACACCAAATTACAATGTGTGGCAATTAAGTACATTATGTGGCATTGAAATGGAGAAGTTATAAAACTTAATTCAACCTATATCGTCAGCATTAACATTTCCTTACCTTTATGCCAATCTATTATTTTTATGAAGGTATGGAATAAGAAGAAATGCGTCATCTTCCTTCCTGTGTGACATTTACTCATAAGTAAAACTCTTTGTATAATATGTACCTATGTAATGTTTTCTACACAATTGATCCAGTGTTTTTCTGATCGTTCTTTACCTCTAATATATCCTCATTCATGCTCACATTGCTCACCACCTATAAAACCTCTATTCTACTGATATATAACCTCTTTTTTAAATCAGATTAGGCATATGGTTTGCAAGCATACTGACTTAGTACAAAAGGTTGTCGACTTATGGAAAGCGTTCTCAGCAGTCATTGTGCCGGTAGTCGTTACGGCCAATGGCTCAACAGCTGAGAGCCTTGGCCACCTTACTAATCTAGGAAATCTTAGTACAATAAGGAACAACTTTGAAAAACAGGAAGCTTTAAATAATATGATAATGCCATGAAAATGTAGTTAATATTTTGTAAATTGTTAAATTAAAAACAGAATACAAAGAAAAGGAACGTAAGAACTTACCTTTAAGCTGCACACAGAATCATTTTTGATGAAATAATAAATTTGGAAAAGCCAAAAAATAAATAACCATTCGCAAGTAAGGACTTAACAGGACCTAACCTACATCCAGACACACCTTTTGCAGGCATTTTACAGACCACTAGAGTATAGTAAACCTTCAGCTAAATCTATAAATATATAAAACTCAAAGGTGACTGACTGACTGACTGACTGACATAGTGATCTATCAACGCACAGCTGAAACCACTGGACGGATCGGGCTGAAATTTGGCATGCAGGTAGATGTTATGACGTAGGCATCCGCTAAGAAAGGATTTTGATCAATTCTACCCCCAAGGGGATAAAATAGGGGATGAAAGTTTGTATGAAACTTTGTCAATTTTAAACCGATCGGACTGAGACTTTGCATGCACAAAGCTACTATGGCGTAGGCAACCCTTAAGAAAGGATTTTGATAAATTCCATCCCTAAGGGGATAAAATAGGGGATGAAAGTTTGTATACATCTTCTTAGATTTTATGAAGAAGTCCTGATGACGAACCAGAATTTTATGATGACGTTCGCTTAAATACGATTTTGATTAATTCAACCCCCATTCAACCCCCACGGGTGATAAAATAGCGCCATCTATTGTTCAAACCAAAAATCTGCCGGATGCCACTATTCCACGCGAACGAAGTCGCGGGCAAAAGCTAGTTCTCAACATATAGAAGTAAAAATACGCCAACCATGTCCCTATTATTACATAGTATTTGACCTTCTACACGTGGATAGAAGGGGCGACTGGTGAATGAAAAACATTACGCACGAGCAGCCGTAGTTATTGATATTTTATTGACATAGAAACCTACGTTTTTATGCCACTTATGAATTATAAAATTTATATCAACAAGTTACAGGAGAATGTTCGTATATATTTGTTCGCCAAACGGACCGTATAAAAAAATGGCAAAAATAAAAATGTTGACATCCTAAATAATGGAATAGGTAACACTAAAAAGTCTGGTAATCCAATGCAAACCTTTAATGCACAGCCAACCACTCGAATAGTTCACGCCTCATACCTATCTCATAATCTAATCCAAGACCAACAGAACAATAACAACAATTCACAAACTGAAATAGCAAACAATAATATGATATGAAATTATATCATATTTATCCACTAATGTCTTCGGGAATGGCCCTACAAGTGACACCTGTGGCGTTGCGTGCCAATACCACGCGGTTATAGGTACAGAGCATTGTCAGTTAAGATCTCACCGTCTATCGAGCCAGTAATTTGTTCAGACAGTTCTATTGTCGCTTCTCTTGTTTTGATAGGCATATATAGTAATTTGTCATAAATATTATTCGATATAAACCTTATGGTATTAGAAATAAGGTTGAAATCTGTAGAGATGTCGTCTTGATTCAGTAACGTGTTACGGGTTGTTGATCAGAGTAAATGTCGAGTCTGTCATTTTGGGTATTGATAGGATTAGTATCTACCTGTAGTATGTCAAAGCTCCAAATAATAATGCCAATTTTAATTAAGCATGTTGTTGTGACAAATGTTATATTAAGCAATAATTTTATTTGAGACTTACTAGAATAAAGCATTCATGAAATATATTTTACTTCAGTTATCGTTCTCAAACTATTTATATATACAGAACGATTTTCAAGCCTTCTTGTAGCCTTTTTGTTTCAAAACAAGTAATTATTACAATTAGCAATTCGACACACAATTCTAAGCCCATATTTTTTCTAGACAACTTTAGATTCAGCTTCGCAAACAAAAAAAAAAAAACAATAGAGCACGTAATTTTCATAGTTTGGTTTTATGAAAACACTGAAGACACACAAATGCTGACCGTGAAGCGTAAATAAAATAATTATTAAGCAAATTACGTATTACAATAATGCGTAAATAAATATTCTTTTTTTTTCAGCACATTCCTAGAATTTCGTTACGCAATTGGAACATTTGTCATTTTTATTATATTCGAAATAAAAGACGTTTTTCATAGGTGTGTTTTCATACCTAATCAATAGATATGGCATAATGATTTGGGAAAAAAAAACATCCGTTCCAGATTGAATGAGGAGGCGTGTACTATTCGCGTCAAAAACATCTGTTTTGTCAATTCTTCACGTTTGTTATTGTAGTTTAACTATTCCGTCAACACACGAATACTTTTACTGTTTATAAATGTAACTCTAGGTCAAGAGCTTCACGATAACACGATTTGGCTTCACGCCATACCGCGACCCACAGTTCGTATAACTATCTCTTTCTTCTCTACGTGATTTTGATAAAGTGAAAGAGATGGTATATTTTCTAGTTTTGAACCTCATTAACAGGCGTCATTCAAAGTTATTTTGTAATACAAGAGATTTGAACGTGTTGACTTTGGTAGCGATGTTACGCGAACCGGGTTGGGTTATGCATAACATTATTGCAGTTGTGGGCCCAGCGCAAGCTGCAGCCGTCTGACATGACTCCCAGTGGGCTGAGCGAAGGAATTGGATTACATGCTGTACTGAAATTATGTATTTTATAGTCTCTAGATTTTGAAAAGTTTGAAGAATGCACACGACCTCCTTATCCGTGGTCATAAAAATTTGTTAAACGTTTCATTTCACAACCAAATTGTTTTAAAATACAAGTCTAAGTGAGTACTTTTTTAAAGTGAAATATTTTTTTGAAATCGCAATTTTTTGAAGTCTGCTTCAAGGCTCCAAAAAGCAAAGCTATCATGTTTCAATGCAAACATGGTTAGATTACAACATAACCGATTACATTGCAATAAAATTATAATATTTGCCAATCTCATCTCCGCAGATGAATAGGACTACTTATATGCTACTAATTATAACCTAATAGACGGTGACAAGTTTATTAACCGTAAAGCAAGGAAGGGGTCAAATGTCTGGTACTTAAGTAGGTACCTACCGGTCGCGGTACCAGTGGTTAGAATTGTGACATCGAACCCTTCATTTGTTTATTGGCCGGCTAACGCAAACATTGGCGCATTGGCTCCCAATGTTTTCGAGCAAACATTTTCTCTCTCCTATAATTAGTGTAGAAAAAGTTCACTTGGTTTCCAAAGATGAAAGTAGCGCTATAAGTTAACATAAGAGGAATTTCAAATGCATTTTTTTTAACATTGACTCTTGTGACTATTATTTTCAACGAAGCCAAACCAATCTATTTCAAATAGACCTAGTACATAATAGTGGCTCCCAGATTACAATGCAATTATTATACTATTGTAAAGCAAACTAGCAAATCACATTTTTGCTTCACAAACCGCCCACTCCCTGAATTCAACCGCGCCTGTAAATGGCCTAATGAAATAAACGCTTCGACTTTGACAAAGAGTTAAACCAGTTTTATCTAGACTTAGAATTGGGGACCTGGTTGCAATTTCATAACTACGAGCTATTCATAGAAGTTGTACTAATCTACAATACATTGAATGTGTAAGAAACAAAAAGCTGTACGATTGCAATTTGAATAATATTATTTCATCCCTTTGCTTAAAGGATCATCCTTTAAGCAAAAGTAGCTTAAGAAGCCCGAATTTCATTTGCACTAAAGCAATGGTGATTGACACTAGCGCATTCTACTTATACGTGTGTTCATGTATCACCAATACAAATAACCAACATTGGTGATATAGGCCAACCCTCAACCGCAAACAATCTTTGGAAACCACAAGGTCGTGACGGAGGAGTTCCTATATTCCGATTTCTACGTAGATAAATAAAATAAAGGTGAATAAGAATAAGAAGTAGAGAAAATTATGAATCTAGACCACGTATTCACCTGCGTCAGGTGGCATCATAGCCCTTTGTTAACAAAAATATAAATGTCATTAACACATCTGTAAACACACATACCTACTCGGTACAGAAAAAGTCCCGATGCGGGAAAAACATATTTAAATCAATGTAGACAGATTATAGTGGTATCACAGATTACTTAATAGTAACATTCCAGGAACGTTAATGTATTGTATAGTGTAAACTCATTACATAGAGATAGGTATTTAGTTTTGTATGCCTTGGCCAAAATTATTTATGACACTTAAAATAAAAGTTAGGTATTATTATCTTTTGATTTGACTGTGCGATAGTCAAGCGCAGTCATCATCATTAAGTTACAGGCAGGTTTACATGTCCGTCGGGCGTCGACTATGTTTATAATATTGTTGCTTTGGGTGTTTTGAATGGCATATAAAATTGTAGCTGTATTGGTTCCATCACAATTTCTGTTTTAGTTATTTTTGTATTTCTATGTACCTATGTTTATTTCTCTTCTCTTTATCCTTCCAATGTAGTGCAAACATTTTTTAAAAGTTAACGTTAGCAGTCACCAGTCGAGTAATTACAAATTCAAATAGGTGTTTCTGACCTAATGCAAACTGGCTCTAACATTAGCATCTAAAAATTAAATGCACACGCACGTACCTGCCTATGTTGAATGTAGGTAAGGCTATTATAAATTATCATGAAAAGCCATCTGGTATACTTACTTAAAATCTTATGACGTTTCTAGTTGCGCCTGTCTATATTTGTAAAGGTATGTATACCTGCGTGTTATGACATTAATTTAATGGTTCATTGTGTCGGAGAATTATTGGGAATAATCTCTCTTATTGTTTTAAAATTAAAATTTTCATATAATTAACATTTTGTCAAATATTACTTATAACATTTTGTCAAATATTACTTATTAGCGATCCGTCCTTATAGCGACCCGCCCCGGCTTCGCACAGGATAACAGTATTTCCCCACTATTTAATGGATGTTATTATACATATAAAACTACCTCTTCAATCACTCTATCCATTAAAAAAAAAACGAATCAAAATTAGTTGCGCAGTTTTGAAGATTTAAGCGTACAAAGGGACACAAGATAAAAGCGACTTTGTTTTATACTATGTAGTGAAGAAAAATATAGACATTTTTTGAGAAAAGTGAAGTGATCTTAGGAAAGGATATTTGGGTCACTAGCTAGGTTGATCACTGTGACCTATTTCAAAGTAAATGCAACCTTGCCATATAAATTTTTATTAGTTACCGCGAAATGGAGGTGCCATAAGTTTAATGTTCCGTTTATTGCGGCTCTCATGACCATTTATTTATCACTATTTTATGATGAACTATAATTATATTTTTCTACACTAATTATCATGACATAGAAGTACCTTGCGGTTTCACTCGTTAATGTGTTTATTATAATTATGTATGATGTTTATGATACCTACGCCCTGTTTTTAATGGGGAATCCTCAAAAGATCCCCTTCGATGTGGGTGCAGCGTGAGGGACGGTCCGACTCTTTCTGACTAAAACTCACCATGTTCCTTCTGGAACCCTTTGTGTACCAGGGCCGTGGTAATTACTTCGAATCCCGATAATCCCGCAGCTTGGGCATGCTTTTGCTCTAAAGGGATCAGGCAAAGACTATATCAGAAGCTCTGCAAGCTTAGAAGGAATGCAATTCCTACCCCATTTGGTAAATATGAATATTTTTAAATTAAAAGGCCCCCTAAAAAGAAATCTTATGTTTAATTTAGCAACTAGTTCCACTAGTTCGTTTACACGTATCCAACATAATAGGTGATTGTATTACCGCGAAAAATTCGCAGTTTGCTAGAAAAAAAATCTTTTGTCGCCAAAAACTTCAAAACATTAGTTTCGGACATGTTTCTTAATAAAAGGATTGTATAGATAAGAGAATGGTCATTTGGTACAGTCTGTGGTTGTTACACGTACAAAAGTAATAAAGTAATGAATGCTGTTGTTAGTACAAGCGTGGATAATACCGCCTTCGATTGTCCGGGCACGACTTCTTTATCATTGCTCTATTGGTGGAACATTCGAATATATATTTTTTTCGTCTTAAAATACATACTAACACCATTGATTAACGCCCGAGTTCATTGATAACATCAGTTCTTACAACAACTTCTACGAATTTACACATGCAATTTTCAAAGCAAACTGCTGTTTTGAGAAAAAACTGCAGTTTATATTGTCAGTTACCTAACTTGGGCCTAAACATACATATCTACAAATAGAAGAATATTTAAACGACACATTAGGTAAATGATCAATTTATTATTTGCTATCCTATCTTCATTTGAATATTAATGAGTGATTGTTATGATCATTTGGTCAAGTAAAGTAACCTAATTAACCTGATTCTACTAATGGCGATTCTTAGTTCTGAATGTTCTAAGTTTTCCGACAAGAAAGGTAAACAACGGACAAGCGTCAGAACACGTATGACCTAATGGCTGATACTTTCGTTGTTCTTGAAAGTTATACTTAGTGAAAATATAGCATGTATGTATGTATACTACACTCTACGTACAGAAATTCCTCCTAAAGATCGTAAATCGGTTTTTTGTTTATACAATTAATTTTTGCTTTTCAATCGCTTTGATGTTTATTAGATGATTTTAGTACCTGTGGGTACTGGGTTGGTCTTGAAATGGAACGTTCCTAAATAAAATCCATATGTTAAATCGTCAGAATACACAAGCATGACATAAGGTGTTGTCTCTTAATCTTTAAACAATTATCATAAACACTTCCAGTTCTTAAAAACCAGCCAACCTCTTTAGATCATTGTAAACCGAGTAACCGACTTCCAAGTACAGACCTTGTCATTCCCTATTAGTGATGTCATAGACGTTAAATGGGTTCTTCCTTCTTAAAAAGTTTTTATTAATACTCCGGAATAGCATCCGTGCTACCATAAACTCTGAATTTAATTAGTCTATAGAAGGAGCGCTCGAATTAGTATGTCGAATTGTGTTTTACTACCAATAATAATTCGTGAAGCATGATTGCTTACTGATAAGTAAGTACGTATTTTTTCCGCTTTAAGCCGCTTTGGTATTTATTTCATACTATAGGTACATACATGAATAGAAATACACATCAAATCAGCAGTATTGAATATGGGTCAAGTCAACAATCTTCACTATGAATGACTTGATTTAACAAGAGAGAAGATATTCAAAAGTAGAAAGAAGTTATTAAAATAATACGCCTGCCGGGGCTGCGGGTTGTTCGAAAGAGATACCGCGGCCCTGGTACATAAAAGGCCTATGTATGACGGAACACGACGGTTTTTAGTCAGTAAGAGTCTGACACTCCCTCACCGCTGCTAACCCACAGCGATTTTTGACGTCGGAAAAAAAAAAGGTATTAATATAATACAGTGATTTAAAGCAGTTTTTACTATGTTTACCTAGAATTCATTACTTCTAAATCCGACCTACATTTATTGCTCTTCAAGTAGGTATTTCCTGGTCACAAATAGAGGCCATTTAACCAAAATTTAAGAACACACATCGTGACATTGATAAAGATCGTTTCACATGTGCGCATCCGTGACAGTAGTGCACATTAGAATGCGTGGCACGCCGACAGTGACTACCCGGCTTATTAACCGTCTGACATACTTGTGGGCTGCAAACATCTGAACGTAATTGCGATGCAAATCACGGTATGATGCTAGTCTATCATTGACTAGAAGCTAGTAGTAATTTGGACTTATTAATGGAGCGCGAATTCTTTGCTACCGTAAAGCCTGTTGAGTCCAAAAATACAGGAATTGTGTTGTACCTGAAATGGTTTTTCGAAGGGATTTGCAAACAATTAATTTGATAAGCTGATCATCTACCTCTAGATGAAAGTGTTTACAAGCATAGCACAAAGTCTATTGGTTGTATCTTTGACCTTTGTATACAAATGTAATACCTAAATAAAGTAGTGACATACGTACTACTTGCTAGGTAGAGTACCTATAGTGCTAAAGTTAGATATACAACGGTGACCCTATGACTCTTTCAATTTGCGATAATAGGTACTGTCCCGTTTAAATCTTGTATAATTCAGATCAGTTTTGTAAACATCATTACACTTTACATGTTATTTATATTCTCTATACATTCCTTTCTTCCTACTTATATTATAAATGTGAAAGTTTGTGAGAATGTATGGATGTATGTTTGTTATTCAATCACACAAAAACGGCTGGACCGATTTGATTGAAATTTGGTATGTAGATAGGTGATACCCTGGATTAACACATAGGCTACCTTTTATCAACACACCACGCGGGCGAAGCCGCTGGCGGAAGCTAGTTATTTTATAAAACAAAAAAAAACAATATGTAGCGTCGATTCAAAAAATAAAAAAACAAAAGACGACAAAACTAACTAACCAACACACAATAAAAACCTGTAAACAACAATTGACACCGCTAAAGTTATTTTGAGCATTCATGACTAAATTCATTAGTAGCTAATCATCGCTAAGAGGTTTAATTAACTGGTGGAACAGCCCCTTAACTACGGTTAGTTAGACAAATTAAAATCTGCTTACACGTGCTATTGTTATGAGCCCACGTGAGTTTCAATTAAGTGAAAATGTTAAATGCCTAGTAAAAGAGAAATAGTCCTTTGTATGTTGTTGCTCATAAGTTATATTGTTTGTTTTTGTATCAGTAATTAACGAATGGTTGGGTCTAACAGGAACGTATTAATTTTAACATGATAGTTTGAGAAGTCCAATTAGTGTGTTCAATGTTTATACATTAGTTCTAGCTTTTTTCCTATTTTATAAATGAGAATTTACCATGTTCCTTCTTAAGCCCATTATGTACAAGGGCCGCGGTAACTCTTTCGAACAATCCCGCGGCCCGATCATCAAATATTACTTTATCCTATATGACCATTATTATTGCCTAGCAGTTATCTATTAAAAGAATTCCATTGCACCTGCATAATTTTGTAAGTACCTGGTTTGTCACCACTAAGCGCAAACAACTAGGCTTTAGTCCCGTTCAATAGGGGATACTCCTAACTCTAGCCATTGCATTGTGTATGTTGGCAGTGGGTACTGTGCCAATTCTGGTGTACTTACAAGTACTGAGCAAAGTACAACATTTTTAAGGTACGAGTGTACAACAAATTGAAAAGGGATGACATTTGAATAACAAGTAACATGACAAAAAAGTACCAGGCTAACATAAAAACAAAAGATTCTTTACATTAATACTCTTCTTAAACCATGACGAATGATTTGCATACACGTTGTCCGTTATTAAGAAACTTGACATTGTCAATGAGTGAGATGTCAAAATAATACGAAGGTTTGTACTCCGCTAACAAATTCGGCTTTGATTCAACAATTACTTTTGTGACGATATGTACTGGAGTTCGGTGTATTGTATTGTGTAAATGTCCGGCCAATGTCAGCCATTCATTCTGCCCCTTTTGATCTTGTTCTAGTTTAGTTACGCACAAATCGACACAAATAACGTACGTGACGGATTCATGTATTATAAATCGATTATGTTAATGTTTGTTTTGAGATGTTGGACAGTAGTACAAGTTTATATTTACGTTTTTTTGTAGCCACGTCCACGATGAAATTGTGGATTGCTACTGTTTAATTTATTAGGTAATTCAAAATGTTTTATTGCAAAATTGTCGTTTAAAATGTATAAATGTGAATTAAATATGTAAATATTGATTGCTCAGTATATGATAAGTATTGTGGGAGTTTAGTCCCAAAATAGCTACTTAAGGCGGCTAATTACATTATTTATTGCTGGTGAAATAACAGCTCTAAAACTAGAATTCTATCTAAATTGCATTTTAAAAAGCAAATGATTTACATTTATCGATAAAATCTATGATTTACGAGTTTGCATTCAACAAATTGAGCGATTTGCAATCCATTCACAATATTGGCTGTTTGGTAGTCAAATTAAAAGTCAAGCGCAAGACGGTAAAAAGAAAAACACTTAGATAAAGAAAATCTTAAAAAGTTCGCTCGGACTTTTAAAACAGTCGCTCAAAAGTGGGAATGAGGTGACGCTGAAAGAACCTCATTTCCGCCAGCGAGTTTCTCAATACATTTCATTTAAATACGTTTTTCTTAGACTAAACGGTGAGTGGTTTTAATTTCGCACGTCGCTATCTCATGCGAGGTGAGACAAGGAAACGCTCTCCGCTTGCCCATTCAGATGCCAACCTGCTTGCGGTTTCATTGCGGACCAGTGCGATGCTGGATTTTAGAGTTTGTGAAACTTTATTAGTAGTAAATGGCTTCGTTTTCTTGGTGACTTGTCCAGTCATAGACTTTAGGTTTATAAGTTCATCCTCAATTTCAGGTTTGGTAAGTTAGAGGGTTGAATCTATTTCCGTATTTTGGTAGCTATTCAGATACTCATACCTAACGGCTACCCTAGTGACAGAATTTTTCAAATAAATTCATTAGTTTCGGAGCCATTACGGTTCAAACAAATAATGTTATCCCTTTATAATATCTGTTACTTCGTTTACATTTAATATAACATTATATACCTAAAGCAATATGACCCCTTCACATCTAAACCACCTGTAGAGCCCATAATTTCCACTACCTCCAAGATTCGTTCGAGTGTTCGATTTAATTAAGTCAAGCTGCTAACAATCGGGTATGTTGTGCAAAGTTTTACATGAGAAGGCTAGTTAACACTTTGATTAGTGATAGCAATTAATCGTGCTAGTGCGTTGCGTATTAGGTGAGCAAGTGCATTGCGCAAACATTTGTGCACATGATTAGGTAGTTGTTCTTACAAATTGATTAGGGGGTTATTTTTTGTACCTCATTTATTTTGTTTTGGATCTTTTATTTGGAAATATTATGAGAAATATGAATGGGTCACTTGATAATTAATGTCTGTCTATAAGTACCTTACATTAATTTAATATCTTTATTCTGTTTTTGGATAAAATTATTGATATTTTATAAAACTTAATAATTTAATCGGTATAATAATAACCTATTTTTAGAGAAGCATTTACATAAATCGTACTTATATTACATAGAAATTCCTGAAAATGTCAGATATTTACATAATTATCTTGATAGTGAGGTGTGACAAATGAAATATTTGTATTGTCTACCCAAATATGTCTTTATGAAGTCAGCTATGTTGTAATAATACAGGTTTGTATATTATTCAATTATTCCATTTATTTATTTTAGAACACATTTTTATTTTTTATTATTTTATATACAAAAAAGTAATAAAAATTGGTGGTGATATCGGGCACAGGGATCAAGGTACCGGTGGCCCCAGAGATAGAAACCTAGCCTTTTGAATCAGTCCCTTGATCCAGCCGCCCAACGAGAGCCTCATGAGGTGTTGGTCGAGGCTCTTGACTTTACAGTTACAGTTACAGCTTTTTTATCGTCCCACTGTTGGGCACAGGCCTCCTCTCAAGCGGAGAAGGATTGAGCATTAATCACCACGCTTGCTCAATGCGGGTTGGTGATTTCAGACTATATAGTCCAGATTTCCTCAAGATGTTTTCCTTCACCTTTTAATGAGCCTTTGGTATATACAAACTTAGAAAAGTTGCATTGCCTGACCTGGATTCGAACCTGCGCCCTCATACTCGAGAGGTTGGTTCTTTGCCCACTAGGCCACTACGACTTTACTTTGAATTAATCATTATAATGGGTGGTTGCATTTAATAGTAATTCTTCTGCTAATATATTCATAGTAATACATTTGTCTGGTTTCCGTGCATCTGGCTCGCCTTGATGCACAAAAAGCGGTAATGTCTAATATCAAGGCCGGTGATAACATTACATTCACCAACATTATAATTGGTAATTATAAAACAAGTATAATTACAGAAACTGGTAGGTATTGATAATTTTGTAGTTGTTAAATTGCTGTATAATCTAGATATATTATCTAGATTATACAGCAAACACAAAGTTTTGCTAACTCAAGATACTTAGCTAAAACAATTATGATTTTTTTGTCCGTGAATGGATGTTTACATGTAATATTGGAATCTTTATATTAATGCATTTACAAATTAAATATTAGGAGTGTACATTATATTTTAAAATAAACTATATTTATATTAAAAAACATCTGAAACTAATAAATATTAGGATAATTTACAAATTATTTCAATCAAGTAATATCATGGTGGTCGTAAATAAATTACTACTAATTTCGGTAGTTACATTTCAATGACACTGAAAGTCCTTGCCCACCTTATTAATAATTTAAAATCCTTTCCTAACAATCTAACATTCCATATTCGAACTAGTTAAACAATACCAATTTGGTCATTAACACTTCAATTCTAAGAACATAATAATTGATCAATTTTGGACCAATTAAGTCGTCAAAGGATTAGTTTAACTAAGTTTTTAATTACACCTGATGACGTATAGTTTGTGATTTAATAAAATAGTACCTACATAGACAGTATATTTATTGCTTATTGTTTCAATTTTAAATTATAAGCAGCGATTACAGGTTAAGCTATGCTTGATGTGGACATTGAAAATCTATATTAAAGCAAGTTCCCCCATGTACCAGAAATCATGTAGTGCCAAAAATCCCCACTGTCATTTGTTCATCCTTCGCAGTCGTCACGTCACGTCAAAAGGACATATTATATTACCTAGGGAACTGTGTTAAGAAAACTGCCTACACTAACATTGTTGGAAAAAGACTAAGCAGATAAAAAATATTGTTATAATAACGAAGATTCAATTATATTTTTTCAATTCTTCATAAACATTGATTGATTACAAAGAACAATTACTCAGACTTACATAGGTAATTGCAAATAAAGTGCATATTACAGTGATTCTATTACTTTTTATGCCATAGGAAATACTGGCCGATTGTTGAATGAAATCGTGCTCATAATTGTTACGGATGAAAGAACTCCATTAATCATTGTTGCACTAGATTATAAACATTATATTGTTTACAAAATACATACAGAGTTGTCAATGAAATAGCCCTTTCTGTTTCTGGGAAAGTTTAGATGCATTAAGTATAATAAACTGTAAACTTTCAGTAGGCCAACAGTTTGTTCGGGCTCAGAAATCAGCATGGAAACGAATAACAACGATAAAGCTGGTATCAGACTGACTATTTCTTTTTGTTGACCTTCTTAAAAAAATATTTGTTTCCAACTATTGTCCAATTGTCGGCCGACTGTTTAGTTTGCAGTGGACCTATTCGATAAATTTTTGTGTGCGTTTACACAAAAAAATAATCAAAAAGGTCCAAATATAACGTTTAAGGAATGAACAGTCTCTAATATGCTGAAATAAATACAGTTGGTATATATTCGGTCCGTGAATAAATTGAAATGTTGCTGCAATAATCATTATTTTTTACAACTCATAAATAACAGTTGCATACTTTGAAATAAAACAGTGATTTGGACGTTATCACCAATTTGACTGTATTTGTAAAGAAAATACAATTTATGTTTTTAACTAAAGATACCTACAGCGGCAATGTGCTACTGGGTATTTACTATCTAAGAAAGATAGCAATTATCACTTAGGTAATCTAGACGATAATTTTGGGCTATCAGTATCCATTTCCTTTCGCATATCAAATAGATACTTTTACTCATGAAATCGATTTCATTTTTAATTAATATTTTTCTACAAAATATGACCTACCTACTTAAAGAGTTACCCCGGCCCTGGAACACGGTGGATTTTTAGTCAGTAAAAGTCTGTCACTCGCTCACCGCTGCTAACCTACAGCGCGTCGGTTAAGAGGACGAATTGGAATTTTTGGCGCCAAGGATGTCAATTTTTCTCAGTAAATACAAAACGGATCAAAATACAACTTGGTTACCTGAAAGTTCATGATATAAACCTTATTTTTAACCCCCGACGCAAAAACGACGGGGTGTTATAAGTTTGACGTGTCTGTGTGTGTGTGTGTGTGTGTGTGTGTGTGTGTGTGTGTGTGTGTGTATGTGGCATCGTAGCTCCCAAACGGATGATCCGATTGTAATGCGGTTTTTTTTGTTTAAAAGGTATGTCAGTCGGGAGTGTTCTTAGCTATGTTTGGTGGAAATCGGTTCAGGTCTTCAAGGTCATCAGCTCGTTTGCTAGATGTGATAGGAATGTTACACGCTCAGTTTACTTGCAAGTATATGTGGGATCTAAAATTTGAAACACTAATGTCTTTTGGAACCACTGAGCTGGTCTGCTGTTAGGGCACGAAGGTAGGAGACGTAACCCTGAACTGCCTTTTAGTAAACCCATCGAGTTTGGGCTCGTTGAATTTGTCTTGACGAGTTCTCTTCAAGTTTCTGATTGACGAGAACTTGATGCTGGAAATGGGATGTGGGGGATGAAACCCTGGAATGCCGGAATGAAACGGATAAACCGATTTATATTTTTGCTGAAAATCTAGAATGTCCAAAGGTTAATCTTTATTGTTTCTCAATCTGTGCAATTCTCCCAGAGCCAGTTTGTCATGAGGATTGTTAAACAGCTTTCTTTGGCCGAGATCGCATATAGCGACCCCTTCTTAAGATAAAATAAATTAAATGAAAGAAGGAAAAAATAAGGAGCTCCTTTAAAAAGCATGAAATAAAATTAAATTGTAAATTTAAAAAAACCCCCGACCCAAAAAAAGTACGCAATAATTATGACAAACGGCTAAAAACGCTAAACCCTATAAAAAGCAAAAAATAACTTTTAACACTACGTAAACTAAATTTTGACGTGTCGGGGGACCGCTTTTTACCTTCATAAATACTTACATAAATCAAATGATACCTACCTAATTACAACATTCGTCAAAAAAAAAACACGTATCTAAAGTAATGAATTAGAGCGGTCCCCCGACACGACAAAATTTAGTTTACGTAGTGTTAAAAGTTATTTTTTGCTTTTTATAGGGTTTAGCGTTTTTAGCCGTTTGTCATAATTATTGCGTACTTTTTTTGGGTCGGGGGTTTTTTTGTTAGACGTAGAAACACGATTAGGTAACTTTTATAACAGAGAAAAATGTATCAAACATACCTCTTTTTAAAAAGAGATTCACATATTATGGGCAAACGGGACCGATTTAAGCCTCTTAACTTTTTTAGTAGTCGAGTATATACATACTCTTTAAAATTGTAGAAGGAATTTTTATCAAATTATCATTTCTAAATAATAAAATTACAAAACCATTTTGTCGCTTACGACTTTTAGTTATAAGCTAGCGCGCGTATTGTTATCCTCGCCCCGCTCAGACGCTCCGACCCCTTTTTAACCCCCGACGCAAAAACGACGGGGTGTTATAAGTTTGACGTGTCTGTGTGTGTGTGTGTGTGTGTGTGTGTGTGTGTGTGTGTGTGTGTATGTGGCATCGTAGCTCCCAAACGGATGATCCGATTTTAACGCGGTTTTTTTTGTTTAAAAGGTATGTCAGTCGGGAGTGTTCTTAGCTATGTTTGGTGGAAATCGGTTCAGGTCTTCAAGGTCATCAGCTCGTTTGCTAGATGTGATAGGAATGTTACACGCTCAGTTTACTTGCAAGTATATGTGGGATCTGAAATTTGAAACACTAATGCCTTTTGGAACCACTGAGCTGGTCTGCTGTTAAGGCACGAAGGTAGGAGACGTAACCCTGAACTGCGTTTTAGTAAACCCATCGAGTTTGGGCTCGTTGAATTTGTCTTGATGAGTTCTCTTCATGTTTCTGATTGACGAGAACCTGATGCTGGAAATGGGATGTGGGAAACCCCGAAATGCCGGGATGAAACGGATAAACCGATTTATATTTTTGCTGAAAATCTAGAATGTCCAAAGGTTAATCTTTATTGTTTCTCAGTCTGTGCAATTCTCCCAAAGCCAGTTTGTCATGAGGATTGTTAAACAGCTTCCTTTGACCGAGATCGCATATAGCGACCCCATCTTAAGATAAAATAAATTAAATGAAAGAAGGAAAAATTAAGGAGCTCCTTTAAAAAGCATGAAATAAAATTAAATTATAAATTTAAAAAAACCCCCGACCCAAAAAAAGTACGCAATAATTATGACAAAAGGTTAAAAACGCTAGACCCTATAAAAAGCAAAAAATAACTTTTAACACTACGTAAACTAAATTTTGACGTGTCGGGGGACCGCTTTTTACCTTCATAAATACTTACATAAATCAAATGATACCTACCTAATTACAACATTCGTATAAAAAAAAAAACACGTATCTAAAGTAATGAATTAGAGCGGTCCCCCGACACGACAAAATTTAGTTTACGTAGTGTTAAAAGTTATTTTTTGCTTTTTATAGGGTCTAGCGTTTTTAACCTTTTGTCATAATTATTGCGTACTTTTTTTGGGTCGGGGGTTTTTTTAAATTTTGGCGCCTTAGATGCGCGTGCCGGTTATGGAATTATTGTTGACCAATTCCTCGCCTTAATTTGATGATTTTTGCCATCCTTAAAAAAAATCCTACTTATCTATTACAGGTTATATCAATATTTATAAGAAGTAATTCTTTTTCCGTGCGCAAGGGCAGCTACGTTAACCGCGCATGCGTTGCTACGCCACGTGCTACGAAGGTATTTAATTCATAAATTCTGCTACGCACTTAACTTCTTTGGTATTTGTTTTGGTTAATTATTAGGTACTTATGTTATGAATAACTTAAGTTAATGTGTAAGTAATTAAGTTCTAGTTATGTCGTATTTATGATTGCTTAATATTGCTTTAAAATGTTATAAATTGGTACTGGGCTGTAAAATATTCACATCGAATATCCACAAAATACTTTGTTTTACCTCGCAAGATATTTTAAACTAAATTCTTGGAAAGTAATCTTTGTTCAGAATATTTCTGAGAATAATCTATCAGTTTATTTCGTACAATTCTGAACAGGAGTCCTAGTTTTATTATCTTTTATTACATATAATTAATGTCGGAACTATGCCACAGAGGTTTCCAAAATATAATAAGATAAGACTAGCCATTTTTCTGAGGTTTCTCCCGCGTCCCGTGAGAAATTCTTCCCGTAACGGGATAACGTATAGCCTATGTTACCCGAGAAGTGTGTAGCTTTCCACAGAGAGAGCATTTTTTTAAATCGGACTATGTATAGTAACAAAAGGACAAAAAAAACCTCAGCTAGGACGATCATATAAAAAACTAATGAATGAATTACGACTTACAAGCAATTCAGTTGCACTGTTCACTGTTGATCAACAATCATGCGACCAATCACAATGAACGGTGAGGGAACTAAAAACCACCGACCGTTGTTCTCGCGCAGGAAACAATTTGTCATTTACTTAGCGGTATTACTATGCCAATGAATACAGAAGAACAATTTCATATTTAAGATGAATTAAAAATTAAGTAAAGAATTCGACTATTTCTTTCCGAATCCATTGAATTCGACTGTTTTAAATAAATGCTGATTTAACACACAGAACTGAAAAGTTTTCTTAAGTAAATAATTACAAACAAAGAAGTAGTATCTATTGCCGAGCATGAGGTATCAGAAAGTCCCAGTTGAAGCAATGGCTCTGAACATACTCTCTCTCTCTCTCTTTAGTCGGTCCCTCACTCGTTGAGGATCGTGACCCCATCTCCTACGCCGACTATTAGCTGTCGCCAGCGTTCTCTGTCCTGTGCCAGCCTGTATGCCTCCTGGAATGGTTTCTGCACATACGCACTAAATGAAAATCAAGACTACATTTCCTATTTGAAAAAGACATCTAGGTAATATAAATACGAATCCCTTACCCAAATACCAACTTTTTTGATTTGTTATATAATACTTTTTGTTGTTCATAATGCTCGTATACATTATCTTATTAACAGCATATAGGCTCCTTTGTGTCATTGACCTTAAAAAATCATATTATGTTATTGTCATAGTAATATTTCTGCAGTTTCCTACACGCTGTTGGTGGTCGCAAGCGCAGGAATGCTAACTGCCGACAGCTGACGTCCGTTACACAGGTTTGCAGCAAATTGCTTTATTAGCTGCATATTGTTAATCAATTTACCTGGATGCAACTGTCAGGTATGTTGATGTACGATGGTAATTGAGTTATATATAATGAACCTCTTTTTTAAGGGTTGACAACTGGCAGCTATTGTGCAGCCAGTTCTTTTTAACGAGATCATTTCAGGTTCTATGGAAAAAATATTTTTCATTTTTCATTCTAACTTTATGGCTTAGGCTTAGCGAGTTTTGAGGTCTCATCTACCGACATATAGCCGAGGTCACTGGGAAGTAGTGGATGCGAGTTGCCGAAGATCGAAAAAGGTGGCGAACCTTGGGGGAGGCCTTTGTCCAGCAGTGGAAGTCTTGCGGCTGACATGATGATGACGACAACAGCTTAGCGACTTTTCCACATGTAAAAAGGATTAATACGATTAAATATCACACATGCAGACAAGACCCATTAATTATTGACACAGTTAAGCATGTGGTGGTGCAGTAATAACAATCAATAAGTATACGTATTATTTAGGGATCGTAGAGAGAGCGCATTTATTTATTCATATCCTGGGTAATTATAGGCGTTCGGAAACTAGGTTACTTTATTCAGTAGCAAGTAATGCCGTATTCCCAATATGCGATTATTTTCAAACTGAAGAGTGCTCCGTTGGTTTGTATTTTCAGACTGAAAGGGCCTTACTACAAAAACTTTAAACCCTGTTTTACACTTGTCTAATAAAATTTTGGCTGTAAAATGAACCATATGTCAACGTCATAATTTGTCATTTTTTTAGACAAGGCATAAACTGACGTTTAAAAGTTTTTGTGGTAAGACGGTAAGTGTCGAATATAGAGCGCATTGTTCATTAATTCAATGAATAGTCGACCTGTCGTACATATTAATGATTTAATTAAGTTCGTTAGTATAAAAAAATATTTATTTTTAACTGATAATATAGCGTAGTTCTTACACGTGGCAAAAATATTCTTGGTGAAGTTTGTAATCGTCTTAACTTCTATCAATTTATTTTAAAAGTTAAAGACTTCGGATTAATTGTGGTGAAAATAATAAATGATGTTTATTTTTGTTAATCAATAGGTGAATATAAAAAAAACACGTTGACACGTCAAATGAATTTGTAGGAAAGTAAATCCTGTTTAATGGGAACTCCGATAAGTATAATCGCATGATCTCATTACGTAATCCAATTGATATTTACGTACTTAAATTATAAATAGTATTGTTTGTATAACAAAAAAGTTTATTACTCCATTACACGCAAAGTTAGTTTTTTTTGTTAATTTTATTAACTGACGTGCGAATGTAAAGAAAAAGGCGTAAAGTGACATTGGTATCACGTTTCATTACAATATAATAAAAAGAAAATGACTTGTGTAAACTAGACACCAGATTTTATACCTTAGACACATTGATCAATATGCTTTTTCTAGTTCGCGAACATTCCACAATCGTATGGAATGTTCCGGTAAAATCACAATTTCAAAGTATTCACTATAATTCGATAAGAATCATCTGCCTAGCCGTTTCCCAACGCTGCTGAGTACCGTACCAGTACCTATTTTATAAGCAGCGTCTGCCTATCTGACCTCGTCGACCCAGACCCGGGCAACCAAATACCCCTTCAGAAGACTGGTTGACAGACTTTTTATCGTGCTGTCCGAAACACGGAAGAACTCGTTATGACAAGATGGTCACCCATCCACTTACTGACCGCGTAAATTTTATGTTCGACCGATCCGCGCGGCTTTGATATCGATAAGAATATCTTTTGATACTTACGAAGGTTATAAAGTTTTTACTTTCCTTCTTATATTCCTAAACTTAGCACATAATCTGCACAGTTTTCCTACATATCCGTAAGTATAATTGTGACATGCACGCCATGAAAAAGTGTCCCATTTCACACCGGAGTTTTCCTCGTTATTGTTTATTCTTGATAAGTACTTACATGTTGTGT
This sequence comes from Helicoverpa zea x Helicoverpa armigera, assembly GCA_033682625.1. Taxonomy (NCBI): domain Eukaryota; kingdom Metazoa; phylum Arthropoda; class Insecta; order Lepidoptera; family Noctuidae; genus Helicoverpa; species Helicoverpa zea x Helicoverpa armigera. The sequence goes on from JAWIIS010000004.1 coordinate 4,121,985, forward strand.
ACATAATACTATGTGATTGTACTGCTAATGGCAAAAGAAATGTGTATTGTAAATGTTCACTTGGCGTAACTGGTCATTTTACCTTTCTTTTCGAAATGGCTTTTTTTGAGTTAATAAATCATATTAAAAAAATGAGTGATGTTATTTATTGTTGTTCTGAACTGTTAAACAATCTAGATATATATATCACTCAGCAGATAGTATGCTTAGGCCTTTTACCGACAGCAGAAAGGTCCAAACCTGTGCCTTTATGTGGTAATGATGACCAAAGATGACTGTGGGTAAGCAGTTTAGCGTATGTAAATCAATATGTCGTTATATCCAGTAACGTGTTTTGTACGGTGTTATTTGGAGCCTGCCGCTTAATTGGCATATCTAGAATTCGCATGCAATATTCAACACTGTAAATCAGATAAATAATTAAATGAATTCCGCCGTTGAATCGTGAGTTACGACTTTAATCATAAACATAAAAATCTGAATACACACAATAAAAAGTATACAGTTTTATTTATTATAAATCAGTCATCAAAATAAACTTGTCCTTCAATATAATCGATATCACGATTACAGGAATCGAGTCATATCAGTGAAAAATCGCTCGTTACCATATCGTTTATTTAAATGTTTGTGCTCGTAAAGCAATCAAACCACAATTGAATAATTGACATACGATTAGGAACATCAATTTATATTGAATTACATTGAAGATCGTTTATTACATTAACAAATGACCCTCGTAAATGTCATTTATGATATGAATTGTAGTTTTTGTTCTAGTACATTTTACGTAGGTCACAAATGTTATGCCACTTCCAGTTTTGAAGTACCTAAGTAATTTAATATGAATGACATCACAATTATGCGTTGGATCGCCGCAAAGTAATCTTTTATTCGTAAAGCAATTTACTCTGCGTACTATTTTTAGAAAATCTATTTATAAAACTGTTACCTTATTTACCTACAGTTTTGTGTGAAGTTTTATGTACCTAATATTTGGTACAATGTATAGGGTGGTCTAATTACTACAAACCACAATCACACGTTTCGAACTTGTTCTGTTATCAGAACGATACAAAGTAATGATCATAACAGGAAAATGGTAATAGTTGTCATTATCAAAATGACAGTATGTACCGGTCTGCAATGGTAACATCCCATCATTTGCGGAATCACGGACTTTGCACGCTACCAGTCTTTGACAGTAAATTGCTTTGCCATTAATGGCTGTACTAAGTGACAATGTTGCTTAAATATTGACAGAAATGGGTTACTGTAGTAAAAAGTTCCTTTTGTTTAGGATTAGAATGAGAAATTAGATACCTGGTACTTATCGGGTTAGATCTTGTCAGTTACGATACTACTTAAGTAGTTCCTATGTGAAAGAATGTCTAAGAAATGTCAAGTGTGATTGCGAGATATAGTGCAAAACTCACAAATTACTTATCAGCGGAACACGAGTAGGTACCCACGCAGGAAAACAACAAAACTCGCATGTTTTTTGTAAAGAAAATGCCCACAAAATGCCGGCCATAAAAAGCAGAGATCTCTAAAACGCAACCGTTGACTAATGAAAACCACGATCACGATGTTATCAGCGTCGGTAGTTTGCTATTGTTTATCCGAATGCCTAAGGTGGTCGTTGCGTGTTCCAAATGCTTATATGTTTCAACCCAGCCTCACATTGTTCGAAACACGAGAATTTCTGTTACTCTTTCATATTACCTACTCCTATTATCAACATATCCTTGTAAATATTTGATATCTTGTTTGATAAAATGTACAAGCTCTTTGTGTTTTGTTTTAATTATGAATAGGTGTTTTTTTTTAGTGTTGTAACGTTTCTTTTTTTAATACTTTCTGTATCACGCGTGTGAGTCATTTATCTGGTTACTACATATGTTCACGTGGCATGGTTCTGATTTTGCATGATTTATTTGCTCGGTAAATTTAAAGGCTATTTAAATAGGAAAAACACATCGTTTACACGGCTTACAAAAGGAGGCTTTCCAACAACACCCAATCTAAAAATATCCAGTGCAAAAAAAGTGTAATCACCTCTCATTGTGTTCCTCAAATATAACATAATCTCCCATAATTTGCAACTAATTTACCCGTCTGTTGTAACCGAGTTATCGGGGACAATGGTTGCCCATAATACGCAGGTGTATGGCCACCCATCCGCGTAATAGTGACGCCGTACCTACCCCGTGCGTCGTAATAATCGCTCGCAGTTGTGCAAATCGCTTCCCATAGACTTAGCGTTACCTAAGGATGTGCGCGAACTAAGATTATGAGATTTTTTTGTACTAAAATAATGCGTTTGTGTAATTTTGTTATCTTGTTTATTGCTTCATAATTTTCCCACCATTAAACACAAAATAAAATACGAACAAGTTTATTGACTTTGATGCAATATTTCTATAGTTATCTGATACAGTTGTCAGTAACTACCAGTTAGATGTCAGGAAACCGTCCGTCGAGCGTGTTTCTGTCAGTAAATCTCCTCTCTATGATACATTAGCCATTTTGATGGACACCAGTGTCGGCCTATTCTGTTCAGCAGAGCTCTATTCACAGCAAAGCCCAGTTTTGCGATACGGGGACTTAAAAGGAGATTAGGAGCCTATTGGTATACCATAATATAGGAGATAAGCTTGCCAGAATCTAAAAATATTACAAAATGTTGGCCAAAAAGTGCTGTAGACTACATTTCGTTAAGTAATGATTAGACAAAATCGTTGGGTTTTTAGTACATTAGGATTTTTTTTATGCTTGTCGGGAGTATATCTGAATGAGTGAAAGATTTATCAGTTAACAGTAGCCTTCTTATCGCACATTTCACGACTGAGAAAAACTTTGATCAATCGTTCAATTAACGCGTTATCTTAAATGGCTTTTTGATAGAATCGTGATTTGATGCGAGTTATAATCGAACTAAATGGGAGAAAGAATTTTTAATACCTGTACTTAATATTGAAAAGCTGAAGGTTATTTTTGTTTGCTAGAAAGTGATAATTTCAGAAACGACTACTATTGATTTGAAAAAATCTTTCAGTGTTAAATACTTCGATAATCCATTTATCGAGGAAGGATAACATTTAGCTGAGACCGCGGGGAAGTTCCCACGGGCCGCGAGTAAACCGCTGGCGCGAGCTAGTTTTCATAATATGCATCAATGTAATACAATGATAATGTGTACTGTAAAATAATGTGATACAATATTATCTTCACTTGTTTATTAAGAAAAATATAAACAAATGTAGGTAAATCCTAACTCTCTCAAGCGCATAGTGAGTTGCGAGTTAAACGCTGCAAAGATTTTTATATCTGTCCAACGAGGTGTAAAATAGTAATTTATTTTACGTATTTTATGACGGCTGATGATTAGCTTCAGATTAAGTTTTTTCCTGCTGTTCAGTATTTATGTTTATCAAAAGATTGTTATCTTGTTGCAGCTCGAGAATTTATTATACCTAAGCAATTTTACTCTAAGACAATAACAATTTGTGCATCCACTTCACAGATTATTTAGGTACGTATGAGAGTGTAATGTTCACTTTATGTCAATACGTTAATTAAGGTTGAAGTTGTAAACTTATATAAATGAAGCCAGCGCACCTCTATACACAACTTGGATAATTGGAGCCTTTTTGTTCGCTGCAAGTCTCGAGTGAGGGGCTCAACCCTTGACGTACAATCCAACCTGTTTTTTAATTAGCTACGCACTAGTTTTCAGTTTAGTCACCATTATTAAATCTGTGTAGTGAGGAAGAAATGTTCGTAATTGTTGTTTGTTTATGTAATCAGCTTGCCATGTGCATGGAAGCAGGACGGAATGCTTTCATTGCGTGATTGGAGCACAGTTCACTGCTTAGAACTTAGAGCTAGTTTGAAAAGGTAAAGGTTATTGGAAGTTGAAAATTTTAAAAAGAAGAAAAAAGAAAGAAGTGAAAAATTGGCAATCGTGGCCGAAACTTCTTGGCCACCTGCTTAAGAGACACGGGAGAACCGAACCTTAACACTACTTCATTTTTTAGGAATCTAGGTAAACTGCAAAAGTGTTCTGAAAACAAAATAATTATAAGTACCTACCTCAAGTATTCACTTCAATGACGCTTCATCTTTAAGAATAGGGAGTGAAAAATATGTTTTGACGGTTTTCACAAAAACACATTTAAGGATTGGAGTAGGTAGATAAAAACATCTTAAAGAAAAGGTGATGTGATCGCGTGACCCCTTTTGCTTGTAAGACGAGATAAATTAAATCTATAGACATAGAGAAGATTTATACAAAGAGCTGAGAGTAGATAGGTTTATAGCTTTATAGTTTACGTTTTAGTTTGATTAATACCTATTCTCCAATACTTGTTATTACGCCATAAATCCCTTTTAAATCATATAGTGTCATTGCCAATTTTATTGTAAAACGGATTTCAAAGAGCACATCCCAATATATCATTAGAAATGATCCCATTAAAATCTGAGTTCTAGAAACTTAAGTAATTGCTATGATTTTTAACTAGAAATCAATAATTACGAATCAAATTGTTTAATCAATGGTAAAGATCGTTAAAGTGCGCTAATTGTGCGCTCGCGCAGCAAAACGAATGCAATGTGTTACATTTCAAGCGAAAATAAATTGAGCGTGATTATTTGCTTTAAGGCTAAGGGCCTATTTTTCACAGTAAAAACAAACCTTGGGTATGTTCAATGTGAGAATGATATGAAAATTATTGGTTCCATAGTAATTTTCAAGGTGAAAATCAACATGTTACTGTACCTATAATTTGGCTTGGGTATGTTAATGTATTGATTGCATGTAAGTATGTAGTCTGTGATTACGCTAAATGAAAATATTAATTAGGTTTTGTTACGTTACTTCTACGTTTTTTTTCTGCGTTAGGTAAATGAATGTTTATCTTGTGTAAAAGAGTTATTAAGTCTAGTAATATAACCATTAGGTCAAAGCATCATATTTCTTTGACCCACGATTCTAATTCTCTCAAACGCAAATCCTAATAGCGGATAGATGAACTTGTCCGTTTACATTCATAAATGAGTTTTCATTTGCATTACTGTATCTACCTGGTATTAATATTTATATTTACGTTTAGTTCAGATTCAAAAGCTAGTAAGGTAAACGCTTCAGCTATAATTATTTCACGTTTGAACTTCAGCGAATAGCGGTCCTATTTTGATAACCCGTTTCATAGTTATACTATAAAAGTAAACGTTACGTTTGCTTTCGGATTTACAGACGGTTTATCAAATTGAATCGGACATTCGGACATTAGATTTCGCGAGTGATATTTTATTTTATTATTCTGCAGAATACACACGTCTTACTACGTCAATCAAATATCGAGTCCAAAAAGTCTTTATTACGCTAGAACGCCATTTAAAATTAGCTTTGATACAAACGTTTTTATGAATGACTAGATTTCATTGATCTTGGCTGCAGTGCAATAGTTTTACGATCTGCTAGGTCAGTTGTAAAACTTTCAATTTTTCAGATTTCTTGTTATGATTTTCTTAGATATTGGTGTGAATGAACGTTGTTATTTTTAGAATTAACTTCGCAGGTAGCAGGTGGCTGTACCAAAACTGATTGTTTCATACATTCGGTACTCGTTACTTGAACAACTTTATAGAGTTTTACTTTTAAAAATACACAAGTATTTCCGAAATATATGATTCGCATCTGTTGCCAATAGAAATGCTTGCAAGTAGTGCTGAAATTGTGATTTTATTTTTATATTTTTTAAATAGCGTAAAAAGAATATTGAGTAGCAACTCCTTGAAATTGATGCTGTAAAATTTTATATATTCTGTATGAAATTAGTAGGGGCGACGAGTTTGCATTTTATATTTGTATATTATCAGATATCATTCAGAACAAATATTGTGTTATTTTTTATGAACACATCAATCGTAGAACACGATATCTTGTGCGATTGTCATTTGTTCTGATAGTAGGTACTATTCAGAGAAATTCACAGTTACATTGCAAGAAGTGCTAAGGAGAGCGTAAGCAGTTAACTTAGTGTAGATATTCATATCCATTGAACTATGTAGAACATACACATAAAGAGTTTACACGCTTCGTAAATTAAATGCTCGTTAAACAAAAAATGCAATTCAATATAACACTTTTTGTCTCTTCGTGCGAGATGGTAAAGATAATACTAATTTTTCGGCGATCATTTGAAAAAGATAGCCGAGTATTTATTAATTAATCAACTACTGACTTTTTATTGCCGTATGTTAATTGTAAATCTAATCGTACCGTACCAAGTAATATTCGGTATTGATTAATGATTAATGGTAATTATTACTTTTCTTGATAACAATGAAGTATTTAATCAGATCAAGTAATGTTAACTTGTTCAAGGACAATATGATGTACTTTTTTCATGTGTGGTGATAAACGTTAACCGGATTTATAAATGCTGCTATCTACATTATAGTAAGTGCTTATGTGTACTTTCTAGATAATAATACTTACTTATACGCATGAAGAAGTTTATTTTTCATTTCGGAATAGCCTTGTCTTCATTCTGCTTTATAAACTGCATCAATGTCCAATTTATTTACGCACACACCTACAAATACTACAGAAAACTGAACATGCTAATATTACAGGTCTGTCTATTAATTAATAAAATTCTAACTGTTAAAAACAAATACCTATTGATAAAAAAGTGATCACACAAATAGGTTTTAAATAGCTGTCTAAAATTTTCCTATTAAGCAGTCTTAGGTACATGAGCGTCATCAGAACTCGTGTAACAGGGTCATTACAGGTCATCATTGCATTGACACTTACTTATACAATGTATAACATAAACACATATTAGGTTTGTCTACTTATTTGACATTTATCTAAGATAAATTCAAGTGTCGGTATGGCTGTTAAGAGTTTATAAGTCCAAGTTTTAGGTCAACGAGTACCTGGTTTATTTTAAGACGGAAATAATGCTAAAGTACTGAGAAAATATTCTTGTTGGGCACAGCACATGGTTAAACTATAATATCTGAATGTTTGCAGTTAAAAAAAAACCATCATAAAGTTTGCAAAAGCGATTGATCTAGTTGTGTACTCTGGTTGATCTGCCGTGATATTGTCACCTTCAGGCATATATGTAAGTATAAACATAAAATATATGAACGTACTTACCTTACCTAAAACTTACCTAAAAGTAACCTCAAGGTTAAGGAAAGCCAGAGCAAGGGCATGAATGAAATGAAACATCTGCTACAAGCTACAATTTGTTCTCTCTGAATCTATCAATGAAACTGACAAAATTATTATCAATGTACGTAACTGTGCCGTGTAGCGACGGCTTAAGAATACATATGTCGCTACCCCTTCTTCCAGTGGGTGTCGTAGAAGTCGACTAATGGAGACAATTGCACCGAACACCAGTGCGAGAGAAGGAAAACTCGAAAAAAAAAACCCTCTATCAACCCGTCTGGCCAGCGTGATAGCAGTAGGCTAAATACCTCCATGAGCAGCACAAAAAAGCCACGGCCCCTAGTTCCCGGCAGTCCCGCTATTCCCGGTCACGGTGGCGACCGTGGTTACGGCGGGGCAGGGGGTGCGAAGAATCTCCGGGTTACGGGAGGCCACCAAACAAAACTGACTCTGGCGACGTACAACGGCCGCACGCTACGGCTTGACTCGCATCTGGCGCAACTCGAGGTGGAACTTGGGAAGATTAGGTGGCACATATTAGGGTTATGTGAAGTTCGAAGAGAGGGGGAGGACACCATAACCCTCGAATCAGGTCACCTAATGTACTTCCGAGAGGGAGACCAACAATCCCAAGGTGGCGTTGGGTTTCTGGTTAATAAGTCCCTAGCTGATAACGTTGTGGAGGTGTCTAGTGTGTCGAACAGGGTAGCGTACCTTATCATAAAGCTCACCGACAGGTATAGCCTCAAGGTAGTGCAAGTGTACGCACCGACCTCGACACATTCAGACGATGAAGTGGAGGATATGTTTGATGATATATCAAGGGCCCTCCACTTCACTACAAAGACCCATTACACCGTTGTCATGGGGGACTTTAACGCTAAAGTGGGAGTACAGATTTGCGGCGAATCGGCAGTAGGATCCCATGGATTTGGAAGCAGGAATCATAGGGGGCAAATGCTCGTCAACTTCCTCGAACGCGAGGGGCTCTTTTTGATGAACTCCTTTTTCAAAAAGCAGCCCCAAAGGAAGTGGACGTGGCAAAGCCCCGACACTATGACTAAAAATGAGATTGACTTCATCATGACGAACAAGAAGCACATATTCAGAGACGTCTCCGTGATCAATAGGTTTAATACCGGTAGCGATCACCGACTTGTCCGAGGCTCTCTGAATATCAACTTCAAGGCCGAACGTTTCCGTCTGATGAAGGCCAGGCTCCGACCAACACTGCTCCAAACCATGACAGGATCCGAAACGTTCCAGTCAAATTTGGAGAACCGATTTGCCGCCGTGGAAACCACAACAGACGTTAACCAGAACCACGAATATGTGGTTCGGATCCTCAGGGAGGAAGGTTCGAGATTCTGTAACATGCAGCGTAAGGGCAAGAAATCAAAGCTTTCGGAAGAGACATTAGGGCTTATGAAGAAACGACGTGAAAACCCGCCTGTCACTTCGTCAGCTAAGCGGGCTCTAAACCAAGAGATCAACAAGCACGTACGACGCGACCTCCGGTGCTCCAATACTCTTGCCATTGAAAGAGCAATTGAGCTGAATCGGGGGTCAAAGGTGTTCGTACAATCTCTTGGAAGAAGCCACTTGACGAAGCTGACCACAACAAGTGGAGAAGTCGTTTCTTCGGTGCCGGCAGTCCTTTCGGAAGTGGAAAATTTCTATGGCCGGTTATACGCATCGCATGCATCTCGACCTGATCCCGGAAATGAGGATTCTAGAGCCACATTAACACGCCATTTCACCGAAGACCTGCCAGAAGTCAGCAGTGGCGAAATCGAGATCGCTCTGAGACAGCTCAAAAATGGAAAAGCCCCTGGCGAGGATGGCATTACAACAGAGCTTTTAAAAGCAGGAGGTAAGCCCGTACTGGGGGAGCTCCAGAAGCTTTTTAATGCCGTCCTGTTTGAAGGGAGAACTCCAGAGGCGTGGAGTAGGAGTGTTGTCGTCCTGTTCTTCAAAAAGGGAGACAAAACCCAGTTGAAGAACTATCGACCCATTTCCCTCCTAAGCCACGTCTATAAGCTGTTCTCAAGAGTGATCACGAACCGACTTGCGCGAAGACTCGACGAATTCCAACCACCGGAGCAGGCTGGGTTTCGGAGCGGATACGGCACCATAGACCACATCCACACAGTGCGGCAGATTATACAGAAGACCGAGGAGTATAATCAGCCCCTGTGTCTAGCATTTGTGGACTATGAGAAGGCCTTTGACTCGGTTGAAATCTGGTCTGTTCTGGAGTCCCTGCAGCGTTGTCAAGTAGATTGGCGATACATCCAAGTGATGAGATGTCTCTACAAAGCCGCTACAATGTCCGTCCAAGTACAGAATCAGCAAACAAGGCCCATACCGTTGCATCGAGGAGTGAGACAAGGGGATGTTATTTCCCCGAAACTGTTCACTAATGCAATGGAAGATATGTTCAAGACGCTGAACTGGAAAGGACGCGGCATCAACATCAATGGCGAACACATCTCTCACTTGAGATTTGCTGACGATATCGTCATCATGGCGGAAACGCTGCAGGACCTACAACAGATGCTTAACGACCTGGCTGAATCTTCTCTACGCATCGGCCTACGGATGAACTTGGACAAAACCAAGGTCATGTTCAATGAACATGTTCTACCGGAACCGATTGCGATACACGGCGCCGTTCTCGAAGTTGTTCGGAAATATGTATACCTCGGGCAGACATTGCAGTTAGGTAGAAACAACTTTGAGGACGAGGTGAATAGGAGAATTCAGTTGGGTTGGGCTGCATTTGGGAAGCTACGTCGAGTCCTAACATCGTCGATTCCACAGTGCCTAAAGACAAAAGTCTTCAATCAGTGCGTCCTACCTGTCATGACTTACGGAGCCGAAACGTGGACACTGACGGTACGGCTGGTCCACAAGTTTAAAGTCGCTCAGCGGGCTATGGAAAGAGCTATGCTCGGCGTTTCTCTGAGGGATCGCATCAGAAATGAGGTAATCCGTCAGAGAACCAAGGTCATCGACATAGCCTACCGAATCAGCAAGCTGAAGTGGCAGTGGGCTGGCCATATTAGCCGAAGAACCGATAACCGTTGGGGTAAACGAGTTCTAGAGTGGAGACCGCGCCTCGGCAAACGTAGTGTAGGACGTCCTCAGGCACGGTGGAGTGATGACTTGCGCAAGACGGCTGGCAGGAGCTGGATGCGAGAAGCCGAAAATCGATCTCAGTGGCGTGCACTTGGAGAGGCCTATGTCCAGCAGTGGACTGCGATAGGCTGATGATGATGTGCAGTGTGCGTCTACGCTACTTTGGGTCAGTAACTTAGGTATCTCAATTCATTCTTTGTCTTTCGGCGGTTGTACAAACAAAAGAATGGTGGTCAAGCTGCATATTCATAATAATCACACATTTAATGAAGTCGCGAGTCTTCATTCAGCTAGTGACGGTAAAAAAGGATTATGTTCTAATGACGTTGGTGGCCTAGGCTAGGGTATGTTTTGGATGCGAGCTGCCGAATGTATGAAATATCTAAAGGCGAAGTATCTACCGATTCGAATCAAGATGATTTCATGTAAATACATAGGTACAAACTTCAGCTGCGGAATGTGCGGTCGGCAGTTGCAGTCGGCAGCTGTCTTCCAAAATGTACCTTTATGCTTTTTACTGCTTTAAGCAGTGGTTAAGGTTGAATTGCTGTTCAATTGTTTTTTGTCTTTCAATCGCGTATATCTTTTCATATAGCCATATTACTGGAAAAACTTACTTAAGTTATAGTAATGAAGAAAATATTTGAGATCTGCTACACAAATTGAAGTTACAAATGATTTCCATATCATTAATGTTAATTTAATTCATAATTTTTACAACGGGATATGGAAATATAAAATGTGATTTAACACGATTATCATTATCGTTGTTATCAAATTTTGCTAGCTGATACCTGCTGTCCTAAACAAGAAGTTGATGGTTCCTTATCAGAGCTGCGTGCCTGATAGCAGTGTAACGGTAATTTTAACGGCTTTAGGCTTATTTCGTAGAAATAACTATTTAAATATTAGTATTTGATTTTAGATTCACACAGGCAGATTACGATGACGTAGACAGCAACAGTGATGATAAGACATACCTAGTTATTTGCACTTTAAATAGGATTCCTGTAGATTTTCTGTCAAGCTGTCTGAAAAACATGAAAGCTATCTAAGAAAAATCTTACCTATCGACTTTATTAATCCTTGAATATAAAAATATTTATTATAACTTCCCATATTAATCTCTATTTTTGACCACAAAATATTTTTGGTCTTATGTGTGTAAAATTAAAGTCAGGAGCTGTGTCCTATCCCAGATTTAAAAATACTATGCACCTAATCCAAACTAATATTATAAATGCGAAAGTAACTCTGTCTGTCTGTCTGTCTGTCTGTCTGTCTGTCTGTCTGTCTTTTCTTCACGCCTAAACTACTGAACCGATTTGTGTGAAATTTGGTACAGACATAGTTTGAAACTTGAGAAAGGACATAGGATAGTTTTTATTACAAAAAATAAAAATAAAAAATAAAATTTATTACGAACATATAGCGCCATCTATTGGTCAAATCAAAAATCTGCTGGTAGTCACTATTCCACGCGAACGAAGTTGCGGGCAAAAGCTAGTCATACCATAAAATATTTGAAGATTTTTAAATTGAAAAAATATTGAAAATTGTTTAAATGATTTCTATTTGAAGTTTAAAGATCTATGATACTTGGGCCGTAATTTCCAGCCAGTATTCAACCCAAACATCTGATAGACAACCTCCGTGAACCTAAACTCTCACAGATTGAATATGTTAGTCAGACGTGCAGCACTTTCGAGGAATACCGACTAACTTTCCCAGACTACAGTACATACAGTTTATGTTAAAAGGTTACATTTATTTGTATGTATATCTGATTTACTTACCAAGTACATGTTGGGTACTCTCACTTACTGTTGACTCAGGCTCTGCAATGACTTTTCTTTTTCTTTCAATCGACAGTTTTTTTTCTCTATGTCACATCTGTGTTTTGTTTCACATAAAAAGTGACAATGTTACAATATGTTCATTATTATTTCTCACTGTATAATTTCCGATAAACATGACAGGAGTGTGTTTTGTTTTGAATTATTTATTATGCGATGTTAACTGAATGTCCTTTGAAATGTCTTCATTCTAACCAAAGACTACATAGGTATAGTTTATAATTCTGACTCATGCTGATTATAATTTACACGCTGTAAGAAAACATAATCATTGAATGAAGTCTCAATTCCTTACCTACCCTTTACATTTTCCCTTATTTAAATCAAAGCAAGAGCAGACACTGGATGGATACACAAAAACTATATATTTAGTGAGTTATTATTATCGGCTGGTTTTTTGTCAACTTCTATTAAAAGATAAGATGGAGACAATTTAGAACTTGTCTTATTTACGTATTCAAAGAACACAACATATTTATGTGGCCTACTGAGTAGTTGACATGATGAAAATATTTATATTCTACAAATACTAACTTAAAAATATTCCACAAAAATATGTATACAGACAAATGGATTGAGTAAATCCCCTTTTTTGTAATTCGGTTAATAATTATGCCAGCTTTCACGTGCAAGTATGGTAATACGTAGCTTTTCCATGATTTTACTCCTAGCTCCTAGCCACATTGGCAGTGACTTTCTCGTACTTAGTTCAATGACTAGCGCGTAAAGAAACTCATTATATCAATATTATTTTCTTCTGATTAATGACTTTATTACTTAGAAACTATACCTACTTGTCCTCTATTAAAATGAAGAGTGAAGTTAGATTAGCTGTAAAGTAGGTGCATTTTCTAATAATTGAAAATTGCAGATAAATTAACCTCAATATGTGGCTTATGCTAACTGCATTTCGAACTGTGTATAATGTGATCTGAAAAGGGCTAGAGTAGAAATGTACCTGTCACATAAAAACCTATTAATATTGTGTAAAAAAATTATTTCATCATTTGCTTACATTTCTTTAGCCACGTGTTTACTCTACAATTAAATATCTTTTGCAGCACAAACATAGATAAGTGCTAACCTAAAACATAAGTCGAGGAAACTACAAAATACGCAAGCATTGAACTTTGTTCTCGACGTAGAGGCGTCATGTTTCTAAAATGTTCTATTTTGCATGCGATCCACATGACACCGCAAACTAGCAAGTTTTGCAATCATAGCCTATCTGCCGACAATGTATTAAGCAATCCGCTATTAGGTATATTATTAGACATGTCTTACTAAAAGGCTTTTCTTTTACACGTAATGTTGTTTTAAAAGATACCAACGTAGCACTATTATGTAGGTAACCGATTTTTGCGTAAAAGATGAATCATAAAAAACCTTGGCAGATAAAATTCATATTTGCGTAATGTCAAAAACCCTGTTCTGTTTTGTGCTATGGTACAGTTTACCGGAGATGTTTTCCTTCACCTTTCTTGCAGTTGTTTGAACAAACAAATCGTAATAAGTAAAGTGCGCACTTGTTTGGCTTCCAATCCTTTACTGGAGTCTACATATAGATCAGGGTCACGACTATATTACAGAACCTTGAGCCTAGATCACTCAGGATAGAAAGCCTAAAATATAAGAATGTTATTCTAGGGTTTATAGGCTAAAGTAGGATGCAGGGTGGCATTTTGTATGCGTGCCTAGTCGAGGTCAACATCTAGTCTGAATATGAAATAAAGGCAGTGATTGAGAAAAATGTTGAATGAGACACAACATCACGATGTTGACTTTTTGATGTGCATCTATTTCGATGAGTCGATGCATGGAAGGATGGTCCATGCCATGGATGGCCATGGAAGGAATTAAGGGTAATTTTCTGCTATTGATAGTAATGTAAGGAAGTCCCTAATAATTATTATGTCTACAACAATCAACTTTTTGTTGAATTAAAAAGCCGCTACGTTCTCACTAGTAACATAACTATTGCAAATGTAACATTAAAAATCGCAAAAAACGGCAAGAAAAACAAGCCGCCTATTTTAAATTTTCTTTCAGCGATTTCCCTCAAATTTCCTTAGCCACGTGCACCCCTAACCGTGTGTTATTGTTTGCAGCGTAAGCGGGTGGGCGCGCGCACGGTGGCGGCGGCGGCGGCGCGGCGCGAGCGCGCGCGAGTGTAAGCGGTCGCCGACGCCCGAGGATCATGCGCGCAGTCCCATCGCGCCGCGCAGCCAGACCGCGCGCATTATGCTCAACATGAAGCTCAAGGAGCGCTTGGCGCTCGCCATCAGCGCCTTCCTCGTACTCTTCACGCTAATGCTCGTCGTAGACCTACAAATGGACTATGGCATCTCCGGCCACAGAGTACCCCTCCACGCGCGCGTGCGTCTAGGAGACGCAGAAGATAAAGGCCGGTCAGCGTACATAGAGTTTCGGAAGCGGTTCCTACAGAAAAGGTTGGTGTTGTGATTTAGTGGCATTTCAGAGAATTGTTTTGCTTTCTGTGTGTTATGTGACAACATCTGAACGGAACGTTTTTTTGTTGCCGTGAAATCTACGAGTTGGTACGTACAGTGTTTGGTTTGTAACTACTTCGCGTTCACATATTTTATGAATGAAAACATCGTGTTAGTTATTTTTTAAGCTTTAAATACACATTCATATCTTATTCTTTAGATACATTTATAGTCACAGTTAGGTAATTTCCACACAGACTTCTCAATCAAAATTTATCTTATCAAATACAACGGTGACCCTTTGATTGCGTCGGCAGATGACTAGAGCGCACTCCGCATCAATATCATTTCTTTGTAGACAATTACTGTATAACATTATAAACATGAATTTATTTCGGAACCTGAATTATTATGACTTTGACACGAACTAATATTGAGGCTAGAATGTGCAGCCTTCACGGCCTAGGTTGTTGTTTATAATGACGAGTGGTTAATTTAAACTTGTGATCTTATTTATGTTTTGTGTTTAGCTTGAGAGCATTCTATGAGTTATTTATGCGCATTGTTATCGTATGTTATCGTCATGTTTACTGGTTTGACAGCGTCTTTACAGATAACACGGTCTGTGTCACACGGGACAGCATGCCAGATATTTAAAATAAAATATTTATAATCCGTAAACTAGATCAAATAGCGTAATAAAAACCAGTCGACATTATATTTATGAAAACGATTAAAACATAAGTACAGATAATAATTTGAGTGATTAAGGTATGATCGATTTAGTGAGGATTTTAATTCTTTACGTAAGCAATAATCGACAGAGATAATTAGAGATTATGCTATAAATAAAATCTGAAAATATTTTGTGTTAATTTATTACGGACATCATAGTTCATGGACAGCATCCACTCATTGTTAAAAGGTATTAGTTTACATAAAAGTATGCTACAGAACTTTAATATTTTGCAGGTGAACCTTTCTGAGAATATAAAATTTTATTTTCAATGTTTTATTCTCGCGCTATGAAATAAAAATAGGTGTTATCCGAAAAAGTCTGAAATGCATATCTAATTATGATAAAGTTTTTATCAGTTATCGACACATTTCCCTTAGTTTTGCCATTAGTCATGATGACTATCAATCTCTTAAACTTTGACCAGATACATTTGTTTAAAAAACATTATACAAGATGAATTTTATTAATCACGAAACATTGAAAGTTGTCCTTTAACATGAAGATTCATAGTACATATCCACTACCGGAATAGGCTAGGCAAATTATATCAGCCGATCGGCCTAATACCTATGATCTTCCCGTTTCGATTTATTCAGAAACTCGGCCCCGCTAAATAGCACAGCATCATTGGCTTTGACCACAAAACAATGCAATTGAAAACATCGCCATTATTTACTGTGATTGTTTTCCTGGAATCGATAAATTCTTATTGATATTATGGCTGTGAAGATACTTCTGCTTTGCATACTTCTAGCATTCATAGACGATTCTGTGAAAAAGGAGTACCTATTGATAAGGAATATTTTACGAATCTGTAGGTATCTAAGTTTGCAAATAAATAAATCAATCGAATTTAGGCAAAACCCTAAACTATAGCAATAGACATGAGTAAACTAATTTCCTAAATTATTCTTGTTTTCAAATCCTAGAAGTGCTTCGTAAGTCCGCCACTTATGATGTTGTAAATTGGCTTTTTTACAAATAGGTAAAATAGAATCACAAAAATAATTGTTATCAAACTCTATATAACATAATTTATTTAATTGCCAATCTGCTAACATTCCTACTAACTTTTTTACTAAGACAAATTATAATAACTTCTAGCTTTGGCAATCCATCACTTCTATTTCTCTGAATTATTTTTCACCAACTGCTTCCTCGAAATAATATACATTACCTACATATAAATTGCACATGAATTATTATTCACAAAACTACAATTTGTCTCAATATGTCAAACTCTCTTAAATGAGGTGAAAATAATTTAAAAGCAATTGAACTCCATTTATTCCGTCAATGCAGATTAGAACAAGCAATATTTAGACAATAAGTCATTGGAATAGTAATGGGTCATATACCTTTATAATAGGCCGATGTGACTACTTATTTAAATGTCTTATAATATACACTAATTACGGTAATTACCGAATTCTGCTTACATCGTTTGTTTTGATCGAATTTTATTTTGCAGTTCTTGATAGGTAACAAAAATGTCTATTTTATTCTATTTTTATTTATGGCAATCCGTGTGAGATGAGAAGCAAGTAGTGCTCGTGATTAAAAGATGAAAAAAAAACAAATGGAATTTAAGATGATGCTTTAGCCGACCATGTGCAACTTAACGTGTTAGTAGGCACTGAAACAAACAGAAATACATTTACATATGTATATAAAAATACCAACAAATTATAGTGGTACAGTGGTACCAAATGTGAAATTTTGTTGACTGCTGTCAATTTTTAAGAAATAATGGCATTATAGGTAGGTACATTATGAAAACTGTTGCAATATTATGTTGTACGAGTTCAATAACATAATTTTGCACAATTATCTTAGTGCAAACAAGTCTATCGCTTGTGTACATAACAGAGCTTATCAGCACATTCTAGATGAAAAGATAACTTTAGTAATTCGGACATTATCAACTTATCTCTAAAATCGATACACTTATCAAAAAATTCTTCGTAAACCTAATATGCTTATTTACTTATATTCTTTCCTAAAGGCCATAGACGGAATTTCCTGTTACTATATCGAATAGTTGTGAGTTTTTGAGTAAGTCATCATTATATCAAAAGGTTAAATAAAATAAAAGCAAAATATTATTTTTCTCGCTAAACTTTTGTTTTTGCATTTCGTAATTACCTACTTACACGAATATTGAGAGAAATTACAAATCCTCTATTGTAAGACTTTGTGACGCATAGAAAAAAAAAACTGCCATCGTAGGTGTGGCTCACAAATACATTAGTCGACATTCTAAAAAGATAAACATTTTGTCCCAAAACATCAATGCGTTGGTGATGCAAATATTTGTTCTGGGGTCATTGAACTTGTAAAATTATAGTGTAGCAGCCTACATCTCAGCTGTCATTTGTTTCCTTCAAACTTTTAGCAGCTGTTTCCCGCGGTTCTACCCGCGTTCCCAAGGAAAGAATATCCCGCTATCGCATCAAAAGTAGCCTATGATCCTTTCTTTGCCTCTAGCTCACTTCTAAGTAGCCGATGTCCAGTATTTTTTTCGTGAATATAGAGTGTTACTTTCTCATTTATGATAATGATAAGCATTGAATGTGTCTATATTTTCCTCTGAAAAACATTCCATAAAAAGTTTATCTATAACGAAAGGTTCCCGGTCATTTGCATCCAACGGCGCTCGCGACCTTTCCTAGGTCGTTTAGTTGTCTAGTGGAAGCCATCGTTGTTATTAGCCTTTACAACAGTTCGCTAGCCTAACACGCATTTTACTGCTTTTTATAGGTCATCTAAGTTATAAAACTATGTATATTTTAATTGGTTCAAGAAACCTTTTCCAGTGCCCTTACTGTCATAATCACCATATCATCATTTTTGAATTAGTAGCTGTAGTTGATATCATTCAATTTGTTTTGATATTAAAGTATTTAACACTATCAAATCAATTTTTAAGATCAGAACTTTGAGATTGGGTGCCGTAGACCAAAATACCCAATAGCAATACTTACTTAATTATATTTTCCAGTAATAATATCTTCTTAGAAAAAATAGTATCCAATTTTTTAATTGAACAATCTGTCCCAGCATCTCTTGTTAGTGAACGTGCTTGTCAGCTTATAATCAATTCTGTTCGCAGTATATCGAAGGACACGTCAACATGAGGCTTGGCTTACTAAATAGATACAAAGTGGAATTAATAAAGGCGATGAGCTAATACTTTGGTCACTAAACCGGTCTGAAGATGTCCTAAAAGTGAGCGTTAAGGAAGATAGATTTATTTTTTAAGTAGAAAACCCTTGAAGATTTATGCACTTTAAATAAATACTTAAAAATAACAAGAAAAAATACAATTTTAGTATCCCAAAAAACAATGAACACTATACAATTAGTTATGACGTTACCTTATATTTTGGACACACTTTATATAGAAAAGGAAAGCTCTACATAGCTTAGACTATAAAGCATCTTCAAAGATGCTGATTCTAGTGCAAAATGTTACTTAATGATTACCGAAACTTGTTGTTCCTTTTCTATTTAGGAGGCCATTGCCCAGTAGTGGGTCATTAAAAAGGCTTACACTATAACAATATGTGGAATGTTACAACAAAAAATATTGTATATTTTAGTGTATTTACATATAAATGCGTCTAAAGTCATTGGCCTCAAAAATATCAAGTCCAAATATTTTTGCTAGTAATTTTATCGTCAAAACATGAAGCAGGATTGATTTAATAATCGTGTTCTGATGTAACACTAAAGTGCTACTTATTGAGACCTTATCTTGTGGTTCTAGATAAGAATATCGGTCAAATCTAAGAGTCTTGAATATGAGTAGATAGACCAGATACAAGGAGTAGGTAGATGTTTTAAAGCACCTACCTATCCAACTTAAGTTCTTTGTATTTTTGAATGAAAATGAATGTACATATTGTGAATTTTTACCTGTGGTGAAAAATATTTCAATTTATCAACTATCATTGAATCATCGTGTACTATATCAGGACTTACATACTTATTACTTATTCTACCTGTATAAAATCAACTTCATACTAAAAAAACGAACCCATTTTCCCTTACATGTTTCCAATTTCAAAGTTGTTTTTCTACATCTACCTTCTGGAAGTCTATAGAAATCATAATTACGCATATTCACCGCAGTATCAATGCATTTTTTTTGTTCTGCGTACCCACGAAGAAGGTTCTATTATTAAAAGTTGTCAGCTTTTGTTATAGAAAACAATGCACTAATTAATTTGTCACTTCGGCTGCGCAAATAGGGATTTAAACAAATGAAATATGATTCTGGCACTCTAGTTTTTGTTTGTACAATGAAAAACAATACAGATACGTAAAAATGTAAATATACTTAGCAAACATAGTAGTCAAGTAACATGAACTTATATCGTGGGCACAATAAATAGATTAACATGCGTCAGAGAAATAAGAAAGTTTGATTTTTTCAATTTAAGACGAAGATAAGTTAGTTTTTAGAATCTTATTGGTTATTAAACGGTATTAATGTTCGTGGCTTTTGACTATTTGTTACTATGCCAGACAGATCATTTCAACACAAAATAATTTAAATTGTAAACTTAATTAGAAACATGCACAATCATTTTTATTTTGGTGGACTATTTTTGTTTATTTTAAAAATAAAATTTATTTTGCCGCTGATTACTAATTAAAGCTCTACCCACTATTATAGCTATGCTATTATAAATCTTGATGAATAAATCTGATTTTTACTGACTACATTATTATGTAGGTATTTTTAGCAATATTTTTATCCGTTTTTCCCCATCTATTTTTACCATTTCAATCGTACTATGACCGTGATGCTATTTCAAATGCATTCAAGTATTAAAAGATACATGCAATCCGATAAAGAGAAACAAAAGTTATTGTTATTTTTATGTATTTACCTATTATATTGTATTTAAGTATAACATGGATGACAACTAGCAGGTATTTATTCAAAATGATGCACTCTGATGCATATTGAGTTGGCATGTGCAACTGCGTAGCAGTTCTGTGCAGAACCAATATTCAAATAAAAAAAAATCTATTGTATGGAATAAAATATTTCAAAGGCTCGTGAACCCACGTCGAGTTTTGCGATGCATATAATGTAGCTTAGCCAATCGTCTTTGAAACTGCGGATGCTGGGATGTAGTGACAATTGCGCTTAAGGGTGAAAAAACGAGAGAAAAAAAAAATGAAGTCAGTTCTATATCAACCACAATATGCCAAAAAATCTTTGGTGAAATAACGATTTTCTTCATTGTTAAACCATTTATTTGCTACACATAGGTACACGTTACATTTATAGGACATTACAAACAGAAGGAGAAAATGATATGTAGCAGGAGACTCAGCTCAGAATACGCTGTGCATGCAAGCATATTTATGCTTTCTATTTTAAAACAACAATGCTGAACCTAGGTAATAGGTACATAATGTCCGGTATATGCAAACCTATCTGCAATTGTGTATCATGTAAATCGATCCCCTGCTACTTTCAATAGCAATAACTACATTATTAGATAATGAATATTATAAGCCTAGGATTCGCATTCATTATATGATTGGTATTGGTTACTAATTACCTAGAGATATGACTACCTAGAACTACTAGACTATAATATTATAGAACTTTATTTAAAGTTAGTAAATAGAAAAAAGGTTTTTAAAAAGCGTTCTTGGACCTGTGTTGTGTATGTTGGGATTTTCAAAATATGGATTCCTTTTGAGTTGTGGCTCTTTGGTATTTTTATTGTTGCGTATGGGCAATGCATCGCAGTTTCAGTCTATGCGTTCATTTTACTTGCGTCATATCGTATCGAGAAAACTGGTGTAGGGTAGCTTTAGTGACTCGACTGCTTCAGGCATCACCGTATTTTCCAGGTTTTTTTTTTTTATGTTTTTTGGATTTAAGTTTTCTTTAAAGGTAGTTGGCGTACGACACAACTAGAGATAGGTAGGTACATATAGTCACAATAGTATGGTGTTACTCTAAAGTTAGGATTTTTTTAGAGCATCTCTTAGTGTATGAAACCCATTGTTTTTATCATATGTGAATCTTTAGGATTAAATATATGTTTGTTTCTTCATAAAAGGTGAGGATATGACTAGGGTAACCACAAAACTGTTGTGGTTTCTAAAACAAAACGCGTGGGCACAAGCTTAGGGTGTCCTTCGTATCTGTCCTCTTTAATTTAGAATGTTGCGAAAAATATTACAACAGTGACAATTTACACTAGCTAGATTTGGTATAACTAAGGCCAAATTAATACACAATACATTACTTATTTCTCAATTTCTATGTTTATGTTAGTAGGTAACAGACTTTTATTAAATTATTAGTTACAACTGCTACGTAAAGTTTACAATTGTTATTTTTTGCATTGAAATTATCTTCTCGTTACGCAGAAATTAAAGTTTCCCTACTGTGTCATAAAATTCATAGAACTAAATCAAGCCATTGCATTGTTGAATCATTAAAAGATATCTATAATCGAACACAAATACATGCTGGGCTCATTTTCCTTTCGCATGTATGCTGGAAGAGATTTCTTTAGAAATAAGCATTACTTTTGTAAATTATTTCTTTCCTGTCTTCTTTCTTTTGTTTGTGTTTCAAAAATTGAAAATAGATAAATGGGTGATATCACAAAAATCAATAAGTAAACATTTTTTTTCTTTATGGCAACCTTCATGACAAGTTTACCGAATGTCACAATATCGGGACAAGTGTGAAAAATAAATAGTACATGAAGATGGTCTATTTCATTAGTACCTTTAGCGCTTCAGATGTGAAAGAAAAACATTGCTTCATTTCTATACATACAGAACTCATTTGTTTTAAACAAATGGTATGTAAATTTTATCCGAAAACTAAATGTTGAGGTCATCATATCTTGAGTCTTTTCCTATCAGTGGTGGGGTCGGCTTCCAGTCTAATCGGATGCAGCTGCGAACCAGTGTTTAATATGAAGAGACTGGCTTTCTTGCCTCATCATCCCCCGTTGTGTCAATCCTCCCAACCTTGTCATGAATGATGATCAATAAATAAATAAAAAAGCTATCTGTCATTAAAAATTCACATCACAACGATACAAATTTTCCTTTTCCTTTAACCACAAACCAATGAAAGTATAAAATGTGCGGCCAAGTTACGTTGTTTCGCAAACATACCTTTTGAGACAATGTGCGCGCTTGCGGCTTGTAAAAACCTCTTACAATAGGATATATCACGATTATATTGTCTTATTAAAGCGAATACGTACATACAAAAACTGAGCAATTTGGTAATTTTAGTTGCGTGATTATCTTTGCTAAAAATACTTGGGTTTAAAAATAGCTAAGTGAGACTTATAATTTTAGATATTTCAGCCGATCGTCTTAGCGTTTTTAACATGCCGTAGTTTTTATTGTTGTGAATGTATTTTTTTATGTTTCGAAAAGATTTGTTTGCAGAATAAATCAAAATAACAAATCAATTACCTATAATTATGATTCTCAGACAGTCAATTTCAACAACTTAACCTCAATTATTTTACTGACCACACTCTCATTTCAACCCTTAATTATTTTCAAGAAAGGGCATAATTGAGTCAAAATTACCTTTTTGCCATTTACACACTCTTGTTTTATAAAAATAATTATACAGATTGTATTAAAATTACGCAAAAAACAATTATAACGAGACCTGAAACTATTTGCAAGAACATTTGCTGGCAGCTACCCAAAACAAATGATCGATCTCATTATTATCAGAGTACTTATAAACAGATAGTTATGATATTATCTCTAATGTTTTCGGTGTAATAACATAATTGTAATGAGTTAATGGATAATGAACAAGTATTGTTTTTAATGCGCTGTCTATTTTGTAAGAACTATGACTGCTAGGTCACTTCGCGGCTTGAAAGAGTCACGGGGGAATAACTTAAAATCCAGTGATAAATAGATAATGTATTAAATGATTCATAAATAATATTAAATATACCTTACATATCCAATTATAGCTACTTGACCTTAAAGTATATCAATATATTTTTTTTCTTTTGTCGTACAAAAATCAACGTAAAAATTGCTAGATTTACATTTACCTGAACATGACCGCTACACGTTCTTAATTAGAGCAATGGAGTCGTTTATGATTATTGCATAAATAATTTTATACTCGTTTAATAATACTTATTTTTTAATGAATCGGAATTTTATAATAATTTATTAATTGACTAATTATAGAGTCCCGTTATTTAGAGACCTTAGTGGTCACATTACAATGCATACACCTACGTCATTTGAATAATTTCCATTTTTCTGACTCATGTTTGTTTGTAAAGATACAGGTCGGTATACCTAAGTTGATATATAAATAATGGCTAACTTTAGTTCTAACTCATATAAACATTTTTGGTGTAGGAATCATCATACATAGTTAACTATGTGAAAATAAAAATCAACTAAATTATATATTTTATTGGTCTAGTTTCATACTTAACTAAATATTGAAACTATTAAGTATATTCGCACAAAAAAAGAAAAAGTTATGAATGTAACCTCTTCGTTAAGAAAAAGCAACAAAACTCCACAGAGGCACTACTTTATTGATTACAATTTCACCTATGTTCGTAACAGCAAGTTGGTAATGATTAGATCTGTAAACAATTGGTAACGCTATCGCAAACACTTGAGTGAATGTTACCGAGTGATTTAGACTGGAGTCAAACCTGAAACTTAAATATTTTTTTGTATAAATCTTGAATTCAATCAAAGTTTTTAGTCGGTCTGATACCGAACAAATACCTGACGTTGTTAACTGTATACTTTTTTCTATTGAAAATCATTAGACATCATGTCAGACTGTTACTGAGTGAAACCCATCATGTCCCTTCGTAGACATGTATCAGGGCCGCTGTAACTCTTTCGAACAATCCAGCAGCCCCAGCTAGTCTTGGCCCTGGTGGGCCCCTCTGGGGTGTTGAGTGTGTACTTAAGTGTAGGATTCATCTTCATGCTGATGTATGAGCCCAAATCAACTATCGGCCGAGCAAAAGTGTGAAGTGTGCGCGCTCTCAGTGCTATAGATACACCGAAACAATGCACTCTACAATAACCTAAATGTTGAAGTGTGATTTGGAAAAGTCAAGTATTTACTTTGACCGCAAAAGCAATTTGTTGGCACTTATAGCTGTTGAAGTGAATTTAGTTCAGTACCTGAGTCATAATGAAAAGATAAAATTAAGTAATTGTAGTCGCAAAACAATGCTCTCAAAATAAATTTCATTAAATAGACAATAGAAAGGTATTTCATACTTTTTGGTAGGCAGTATCTATGGATAAATGAAAATTCGTAGTGGTCTACGAAGAAGGCAGTTCTCGTAGACCTCTAATCGCAAGTATCTACGGCTAGCAGGGATAGAGATGATTATTAATAATCACATAACAATGCTTACGCTATCAAAAACATATCTCAGTTCTAGTACAAGGAAAGATTTGCCGTTCATGCTAGGCAATCTTAACGGCGTTGTATATGATTGAAGAAATGTCACTTTTATTAGGCTTATCTTAAGAAAATCTACAAACTTTTAATTTATTTCCAAATTACTACATAGTACTGTAGTGTAGTTAGAAACTTTCTCATTTGTACAGTACCTAGTAAATAGCAGTGGATGATAATTGAAAGAGTTGATTTAAAAAATATAATCAGGCGTGATTGTCAGGCCGTCAACGCCCGCTGGGTATGCCAAACAGTGAGGAATATATGGCGTCCGATGTGCCGCCATGCCAGTGGGTCAGTCAAAACGTGACGGATTGCCTACTACCCACAAACGAGTATGTAAGCTAGTCTTTACTATGTTCTGTTTAAACGTTAGGCAGTGGAGGGAAATTGGCTTACGGCTGAAATAAGCCAATGAAAAAATTGACATGATGAAAATTGAAATGAACATGATTCAACAAATGACAGTCAAAGCAAAACATGTTATAAAGAATGTGTGAACAAAAAAGTCTTAAAAAATCTGACGTATGTAACTAATTAATTAGTTTATATTCCTTTTAAAAGTTTCATATTAGTATAATCCTTTCGAAAAAGTTCATGTAGGCGCAGCTCCAATTAGTTGATTTATCTTATCTCTAAATGTCACCAAACCTTGTTACATTTGCACCACTCGAGAATTATATTGGCTCGCAAGTAGAATTGTACTTATTTTTAAGCCTTTTGACAATGACATAAATCTACTTAGAAATTATTAGTACGAAGTTGATGGATTCTTAGAATTTAAATAATCAATAAACAGTAATGGTAACAGTCATAATATTGTATAATAGACAAGCTTAATTTCTTAATACCTTTCAATTAATAACATTTTCAAACGTAATTGATAAGTCTAACAATAAGCCGATACCAGAATACAAATAATTATTTTCGAAGAGCACTTGTTTTTGTAAAGTTTCAATTAAATTGTGTTTCATTAAAAGTATTTATTTAAGTCCAAATAATATCATAGCAGTACTTAATGATAAAGCTGAAATCACTTGAAAAAGTATTGTTCATATTTTAGGCAGTCTTTGTTTAAATATATTTTGGTCGTTTGATTCCTTCTACTTACTTTGCCTTATTTATACGTATTGTTACAAACAAAATTAAGTACCTAAGACTTACTTAATTATCTGTCAGGTTTTTATCACTCCTTTTCTGTTTATTTTGTCCCCACGTATATAATTGGCAATATAAATAAATCAGCATGACTAACGTTCGCGTTAGGTAAATGATGTTGTGACCAAAAGCTCTCACACTAAGCGGTACGTATTATGCACCTTGCAGTAAATTGCAGGACAGTTACCTCGCATTTGTGGTTACAGCAGTTGCAGAATCACTTTTTCCTGCAAGTAATTCCCACACTGTGGAAGTTAAAGTTAGCTCGAAGAGATTGTTCCGATGAAGCTTTGCGCGTTCATGTGAAAGGAATGTCCGACACATTCCTTGAAGTATTCTACCCATTCAACTTGTGAATGCTTAGCTCGAGCGAGTGATTTTAACAGTCCAATATTAGTTCCTTTAAGCTTTGTATGTCTGTTTTAAATATGTTTGCTACTTTGTTTAAACTACCTCTTTTATATGTGAAACTATTTAGTTGCGTTTTCACGTAACATCGTCTTTACCAACATTAAAAGATCAATACTCAATTGTTTCTTTCTTCAACAGCAATGGCAGCAACGGGTCTCGAGAATACGAGCAGTCAGCTCCAAGCGAGACGAGTGGAGGAGGGACAGACGCCGAACCCCGCACCCCCGCACCTCCAACCGACAGATATGAGGACCTGCAGAGGATTATATTCGCGCAGATCCAGGGCAAAGCTGAGGACCACACGGTCATTATACCCCCACATCGGGATCTCAACATCCTGAGGCCAGAGAACCCGACTATTGGGGAGATGGAAGACTTAGAACCAAGGTACCTACTATTTATTATTTAGTTTCTGTTCTGTTGTTTTAGCCAATTATATTGTGACCTAACAACAAAGGACCCGTAAGATCTACATTCAATCAATTCATGTCTCGGCGTACTTTTTACAACGTACTTATTACAGGACCTAAAGGTATCAATGTACGTGCGAAAGATAAGGCATATCCTACATTTCGCCAGTTATGTTTAAGGACCACAAATGCAGAGACCACAAAGTTTACCTTACGAAGCAGACTCTTTATATTAATTCCACATAGTTAATTAACGATTGCAAATTATTATTTTAGCAGCATGTAAGTAACATGTTCTGTTAAATAAAGTTGCGACTATTACTTATGGGTGTATCCGTATCGGAATTTCCGAACTCGCTAAAAAAGATTTATAACAAAGTAGGACCTAAAATGCTGCCCTGTGCCATTCTACTCTTTTCACCTTTTTTGCAAACTGTATGTGAGTTTTATGTTTCTCGAACGGATTAAATCAAAAGCCTTCAATGATTCTGAATTTATATAAATTTTTACACCAGTTTGTTTTTCTTTTTCTGAATCAGTTAAATTATTTTATAGGCTACTTTGGTACAGGAGGAAATTAAATTTCATCAGAGTAACCCTTCAATAATCTTTTACAGAGAGTTGGATAGTGAAGATGTAGTTCATCTCGGGTAATTATTGAAATAGTTTTTTGACATAGCCAATAAATTTTGGAGGTATCGGAAAATCCTTTCTTGCTAACAACACTTTTGTGAGCTGTGAAAGATTCTTTATCCTACTATGCTTGGATAACACATCAAATGGGAATCATTGGATAAAAAATAAAACAATATGTAAAATATTATAAAAATATAGCATTGCTAAATAATATCAGATGATATTTTCCGTTTAACCACTAAAAGTTCCAAAGTTGATGATGGGGTTTTCCAAAGCGGTATTAAACTTTCTTTAATGATTTTGACTGACTGAAAATAGACTCGTACACGTATTTGGGATTGTTCAGTTTACCACAGCTGTATATACATGTCATCGGCCATGTATATACAGAATGAGATGACAACGTTAGTCTTTATTATAGATGGTATGAACAAAGCTGTTCTTACTCATACCTACTCATAGCCGATGGGCATAGAATATACTTCCACCAGTTTTTCATAGCTATACTTTTACCAGTTCTAAACTAAGTATTTTGCGAAATCGTTGCATCCTGTCTCAATACCTTTTCAACACCTAATTTAACATACGGAATGCAAATAAGTATCTACCTAAATTAATTTGGTTTTTACTATTTATAATAAGTGTCGATAAGGCCAAGGAATGTCATTGTGGTCAAGATAATTCGATGTTTTGTTTTGTCTTCTACGTAATGGCGACACTAACAAAAATATTTTAACATTTTTTAATAATTACTGTTTGCCAAAATATGTTTGATCGTTTAGTATAAACTAAACGTATTTTTGTAGTGTTTGGGTCAAATCTGTCGGTCCTAAATGTACTGTTATCAGTACCACAAAATTCAACATACATGTCTAAAGCATAGAATATGTAGTCTATCTAAAGCATAACTGGCGAAATTATAGAATGACTAGATACATTTCTCTCAATACATAACTCTATGAATAAAAAAATCTAGAATTACAAAGTATCCAAACGCAACCTTAATCGTATGTAGAAGATCGTTCTCCTTTTATAATAAGTCAAAATGGTAGCCTATGAAGTAAAAAAATATGACGGTGATTACGGCTTTATGAGTAATAACACAAAATACATAGGTACAGAAGTCAATCTACATATAAAGCGCGTTCGAGTCACGCAGACATAGGTGTCTATGTGTGCGTGTTCACAGACGCGCTGTCTCAAAACAACTCAAAACAGTGCGAGCGGGGCTGCCGTTTTCTTGAGATACGCGCGTCACACACAAGGTAGATAAATGTGCACGCGTTTTGATACCTACCTAACTGTAATTTGGCTGTAATATTTTTAATTTTAATAACAAAAGAAAAAGTAATAATGGAGTAACAAAAAAAGTCGTATTATATGTATGTTCAGTGGACGGTTGTTTTAATACAACAATAAACAGTGAACTGTCGTTTTTTAGCCTGCCGTATTACCTATAGTATGGACCTACTTATTTTCTCATATTTCGATGGTTCTTTTAATAAACGCAGTAGGTAGGTACAGTTAGGTGGGTAGGTAAGCGCCCTGGCGGCCTCTGGCCCAATGCCGTAATAAGTTTTGCTAGTGTCGGCCCAGGCGAACCGCCCAACCTACCCTCAAAGATTATCACTAAGTAGTAGGAGTTGATAATTCATGGCGAGAGTATGTTGTAAGGTAGACGAAATAAAACTCGCAAATCAAGGTTTCTGTAGGTAGAAGCAAGCTTAGATCAGGGACTGTACCAACCCATTACATACAAAAATATTTTTTTCGCAAGTAAAGAGTAATAAGTAAGTACCTATAAGTATATGTATGAATAACAAAATCATAAATTGCGGTTTCTGAAAAAGTTTGGTACCTATCTCGTTCAAACGAATTTCCGTTGAAAGTGTTTATTAACCTCATGTATGCCACATTAAATATTTTATTATTATTGGTTTATATTTCATTTTTCCTGTTTTATTCTCAACAATAAATCAAATAATTAGATACGAGTACCACTACCACGTTAGTTTTATGCGCATAAAAAGTTGACGACCCTAGCGCGACCGCCGAGTTTAGGCATGAAAAGTGAAGTACATACATGAGATTGACTTCTGTACCTATGTATTTTGTGGTAATAATGTAATTGCTATGAAAACTCTCAGCAAAAACCCTATCAGACAAATTGATTATTCTAATCACGTCTGTTGTCAACTGTCCTACAGCATTCTCAGAAAAAAGTAATCAACTTAACATTTTAATCGTTTAGAAAATTGCGCACAATGTAAATACCAAAATAAAAGAAATATTTAGTTGGTTAAGAAATATTAATTAAAACGTTCTGCGAAAAACGACGCGAAAAGGACATTACAAGGAAAATTCTCTAAAGTTGCCGACAGCTGACATCCACAAGTACGATTTATGTAGCACGCCGCGAGTCGCCAAATTAAATTGTTAGTTTCTTCGTTATTACCGCAATTAAACTTTGATAACACGAACATTGCGGGAACAACTGTTTACATATTTCCGAGTGGTTCTGGCTCTGAATGTGCCTCTGCGCCACATTGTAACCTTCTATGTAGTACGTTGTAAAGGCGATCGCCTTTCATCCAACACGACTGCCCCCGCAGACCACTGAAGTATGCATCAAAATCAAACAGGTAGGTCGCGGCCGGCCTCCGCTGCTTCAGGTAATTTCACCAAAGCAAATATTAGGCCAAATCTCATAGGGCTACGTGAAAGAAATGAAAAGAATATAACATTTCTTTCGCTTTTAGGTACACTATCAACAGGATTTCGTTTGATACAAGACTATAAAAAAGGATCATATCATACTTCCAGCGTGGAATGATTCTATAATATGAAACAGACAAGCGACCTTTCTTTATCTTGTGAGGCAAATTTCACAAGACCTACAAGGAATCTTATTTAAAATCCAGTTAGGGGGTCCCGTCGAGATAGGCGCGGGTCTTTGACAATAAAACTAAATGGAATGAATGCATGATGGCTTCCTTAAAACGCTGCTCGTGATATGACGGGACCTGTTATGACCAAATTCATGTATCATGTAAAAAGGGTTGCGTTGATACATGGAAAAATTGGCATAATTTTCTTTAACATTGAGATCATCTACGTTGATATGAAAGGAGATGAAAATTCATTGTTTAACGTGAACGTTTTCTTTTGTTATGATTTTTATATTTTTCGGCCTTTGTAATAAACTCAAATAGAACGTGGAAGCAAATTGGGTAGGTGTTCGTTTAGAATCATGAACGTCCACTTGTCGAGAGCCGGAACAATCCAGTTTTTTGAATTCCCAGTAGCCGGCGGCACAATTGACACCGAAAGAGAGTCAATAAATTTTAGAATAGCTGCCGGCTTGATTTCTAAATGCAGGTTATCGGAGCATGCCACAAATCGAAAACGTTACACGTACGCTCCTTAGTATTCAGTTCCGTGCTGCGTCGTGTCGCCTGGAGTCTCACACCTCGCGCTAGTAGGCAAATCACGTCCACTTATGTGTTCCACGCAGCCAAAACCAACACGCTGCCGCGCGCCGCGCCGCCAACGGAAAATCTTCCATGTAAATCTTGACGTTAACGACCAGGTTTACGGGCGTGTGCGAAAAATTTCAAGTAACTTCATCGATGACGTACTACGCATCCCTATTGTCTCTATGTTTATCTTCGAAAAATATTTATGTATTTTGGGCTGGTAAATCTGATAGATATACCTACGTTATTGTTAGGCTTATATCCGCGCCATTTACCTATCATATAGTTCAGTTTAGTGGTTTGGTCCACAATACAAAACCCAAACAAAAGGCAGAATACCGCATAATAGATAATCAATGGAAATTAATGTCGTATAATAATACCAATCAATTTCTATTGCAGCATAAACGCTTCTAATTTGGAAAGGTTCCAACTGAAGATAGCTCAACACGAATTGTATGAGGATGGGGAGCCGCTAATTGACGAGCTGCTCAAAGACATGGCCACTTCACCCATCCTACATGTAGGTAAGTTTACCTACCACTTAAATTCTATAAACATCATAGATTAAAACCATTAAAACAAAATTTAGATATGCAAATTGGTTGTGCAAGATTGTAGCTTACTAATTTTGAGGGCACAGGCAATTTTGTGTTTAAAATTGAAGTTGTTATTATTCGCCTTATTTACATTATTCAACATTCGACATAACTAAAATCAGTTTAACTATTGAGTGGGCCCTGATCTCAATTTAAGTATGTATCGCCATAAAATATTCAGTGCACCGTTGATCGGACTTAGAAAAGCAATTACGTTTAGACAGACAACCTTTACGCCACCCTCGCTTTAGGACTGGACATTCGATGCCTACAGTTAAATGTATCACTATCGATTGCTTTAGGTTTATTTCCGAATACAATCCAGTTTTCCTATCAACATTTTATTACACTTAGAATAAAACTGCTACTATATTCATACGTTGACTCCAATTGTTATGGCAAAAATAAACGAAAATGAATGTCCTTGCTCTATAAACTAGTGTACAGAGACAAAACTAAATCTTATGTCTGAATGAAAAATAAGTAAGATTTGAATATATACAAGCTAAGGCAGGCAGGTATGTATATTAAATGAGGGCGGGTCTGCAATCAGTGCGGGGTTAGCGGTCCGTCGGACAATAGTGCTACAACAATCTCGCCCTTTACTTCGAATTGGACTTAAATATTTAAACCACTTAAATGGATTTCATTGTTGATCCGACTTTATAGTATATCCTACATTTATTTTTGGTGTCACCCCCACTCGATAGCTGCGATACAGATACAGACATTCTAAAATCATCTAAATTGCTAGCTTGAAGGCTGAATTTAAATTCGGCTGGTTACTTAGTAGGTACTATTTTATCTAACAATAATTTATTTCTGTACAGAGCAAAAGGAGGGCGGGACGCAGTTGAAACTTATCATCGACTATCCTAATGGCGTCCAAGCTCTCTTCAAGCCGATGAGGTGAGTGCGACGCCGAGGGTCCATAATTTATAGTTTTGGCTTGAGTGTCTGTCTATCAGCTGTCATGTCTTTCACAGACACGTAAGTTTTATTTTGTTTGGAAGGCAAGTTGTGTTGAGACTAGTTTGAAGTGTCCGTGCACGCTCCTGAAGGAGTTGGCGCAACTTTTCTGTCACCTTGTTGGGTGTGTTCGTTCTATTCACAAAACTCTGAGATTGTTCTTTCGTGCGATCGGCTTAGCGGCTTGCCCACACTCTTCCCAACTACAAGTGCTATTGAAGCACAGAGTTTGCCAAGTCCTGTTACTTGCGTACCATTGTTAAAGTTGATTGTGTTTTCTATTGAATACCGCGCACATTGCTTATATATTTACGAAAGCTTTTAGACCTAACTGTTGCAGTGAACTTATGGAAAGTCGACTTTACAACCTCTTTGAATGTATTTCTGTTCCATATATGTAAAGCCACCTACATACGCACCGCATTGCATATTCAATATTCTGTAATGCTATCTGATACAATTTTGACGTGACAAAAGAATACAAAGAGCATTCCCAAAAATGTACTCGCGGGAATTTCACGAACCTCCCGGCAGGCCTGTATATCGAGTATCAGCCGTCTTAGCACTTCGCTTTTATTTTTAAAATATGGATGCCATATAAAATAAAAGAATCATCATAATATTGAACGTGTCAAAGCAAGGCGTTTCATAAGCGAGTTATGTATGCACATAGTTTTACATCTGTTACTAAATCGTTCTTGAAATTTCGGAGGCGTTAAAAAAACAAAACAATATAAATTATTCTTGCCTTGAAACACTTGAAAATAGGCAGCCAACTAACTTTTCTAGAGGACTGGATAACTTTTCCAAGAAAATTATAGACTCGAGGGGTTACCCCGACGACATATCAAGAGGCCCTCGTGGATCTTTCACGATTCACAAGGGCGCGATAAATTACGCGACAGTCGGTGGTAACCCTTCCCTGTACGAGTAGCTATTAGTTTTATCACCTTGACTGCCACTTTTGTATACGTGATATGGTATCGACATCCTAATCTAGATTCGTAAAAAAAACATTCTAAATTAGTAGCATGTATTTAATGTCGAAAAGGTAAAGAGGACACAGAATCTAAACCATTTGTTAGTAGACTTTTTAAATTGTACTATCTCACTTACGAGTCGCACTGAGGACAATAAATTGGAAGACACTCGGTGCAGTATATTCCCGGGATTGCTCCTATCTAACCAGATTCACGATTTAAGAGCCACTTTAATCGTTTTGTTTCCGAGAAATTGATTAAGCACCTACATTCGACTCATTAGACACCAAAAGAAATTATACCTCCATTTGTTACTGCGAATGAGTAATTTTTCCATTTTAGTACGTAATTTAACATTTTTCGACGTTATAAATTTATTTTAAAGGACAGGGTCCTCTTATCTCCGGGAGTCGATATTTGATATTTCTCTTTAATGGATTTATATTACTCGGTTTCAATTTACGTCATGAATAAGTACCTGCCAAGAATTTTTGGTGATATTATGATAAAATTTTACCTAGGTGTTTTATGCTTTTTTGTCCGTGGAATTTAAATTAATTGAAAGTTATATTTCATTGAAAAGACAAGTAATATTAACCTCAAAGTGACTGATAAACGGTTAATGTCAATTTCAGGAAATTCTTCCATGCCTAAGTCTGGGTTTTCATATCAAGCTTATGCAGCAAACTGATGAATGCAGATAGCCGTCAATTGCCAGTAAAGTAGGAGTCGCGCCAGCTCCGTGCTTTATCTATTCAAATCTTCTTAAATCGTCGCCTATAATATCTTGACACGAGCATAACATTAAAGATAAATCGGCTGTTTTGTAATACAAATCCTCCATTGAATTTTTACGAGTGAATTTGAATGTAACGTATGTTTTTGTTCACAGATTTGCACGTGATGTGCAGACTTTACCAAATCATTTTTACTTTTCCGACTATGAGAGGCACAATGCTGAAATTGCTGCTT
This sequence comes from Helicoverpa zea x Helicoverpa armigera, assembly GCA_033682625.1. Lineage (NCBI taxonomy): Eukaryota > Metazoa > Arthropoda > Insecta > Lepidoptera > Noctuidae > Helicoverpa > Helicoverpa zea x Helicoverpa armigera. Next base: position 4,156,464 of record JAWIIS010000004.1, read on the forward strand.
TCCATCTAGACAGGTATGTGGGAGAAGTCCTTGCCTATGATTTATATATGATGAACTTAGTGCCTTTTGATTGACTCATCCGCAAGACTCATTCGTAAGGAATTTAACTTATGCGTGGGGTTAGACATCATTAACACAATCCTTTACGTAATTGGCAATATTTGATAACATTGTTTTTTTTTTATTATGTACTTCTGTGTTAAAATCCTCCTTATGTGGAGGCAAAGTTTGTTCATGGACATTCGTGTACCTCGACCTATTGAAACAAAGATTTGACCGCAATCACCTATCTGGATCTTACATCCCTATTTGCTCGGCACAATGTACACGAATAGATGTGACGCTAATCTAAATTATGTGTTATCCAGGATACTCGGTTTCCGTCGCGCGATGCCGGTCGTGGGCCGAGTCCTCAATATGACTACAGAGATCTACGATGTGACTGAAGGTGACATCCTCAAGACGTTCTTCGTGTCCCCTGCGAATAACTTCTGCTTCCACGGAAAGTGTTCGTACTATTGTGACACCGGACACGCTATTTGTGGCAACCCTGACATGCTCGAAGGGAGTTTCGCCGCGTTCTTACCATCCTCCGATATAGCTGAACGAAAGGTTGGTATTTTAATTGAAAACATTTTGAACAAGAACCTATAATGTATCCCATTATCAATTAATTTCTTGCAACACATGAGGTATTTGTGATTATGAATGCTGTGATTATCAAATGCAGCGTGGTTGTTGGTAGCAAATTATCATGTAGTTGCGTCGGCGCGACGTAATTCCTCGCACATAATTCACCGTTCCTTGCTGTAACTGCGTGCACTTCATACGGGCGATCGAATCACTGTTTACACCTACCGCACTGTGTACATAATTCAACGTAAACGATTGACGTGTACGGTTTCTCATTAACAGTCTTTTCACTGAATTGGATTCGTTAGACTTGGAAATTCTATTTGGCCGCAACATCAGAAAAAACGCTTTTACATAAAAATCTGTTTTTGTTCCAACTAGAAATATACCTACTTCTAACGCAAAAATCTCCAAAACCATAACAGCAACGCAACATGGAATATTATATTAGCTTATCCATGAATATCCTGTACTTCTAAAAAAGGAAAAGAACCTACAATATGTTTCTTTTACTATTTTGGGCACAAGGTAATCTCGTGTAAACTTTACATTTTAGGACGACGATACGGTACAGAGTTTCGCACTTTGCGCCTAAAGGAAGGGTTTATTGCCAAATAATTATAAATTAAAATTGTAGTTTCTGTTCCATTTCGGTCTAATCTGTGCTCGTATATTCTTAGTACTATCTAAAAGGAATTTAATAGTTAATGTTGAATGTAGAATGAATGTATGCAGAGACCGGTGACATGTATCAGGTAACCGACATTAATGACGTAACCTTGATATTTAACGTCACTTCATTAGGCTTAAGTTATTTCAACTTGTGAGGTCTAAATGCTGACTTCTATATTGAGATCTTGGGAACACGAGTTGTAATTTTGTGTCATTTCGAAATATTATTTCCTCATGTGAGAACTTTGATGATCATACTGCATTCTTGTGTCTCTGGCCTAACCAAGTAGTTTATCTATGGCGATCAATTCCTTTTTCAAATATTTTGTGACGTCTGCAGGTTTGGCGGCATCCTTGGAGAAGATCCTACCATAAGCGAAGAAAAGCGCAGTGGGAACTCCAATCTGATTATTGTGATACGGTAAGTTTATATCCGTAACCGTTCTTATAATAAAATATCCGAATTGATATTCTGAAGTTGTGTGTTGTAAAATGAATCTTAACAGCAAGTAAGGATAGTGCCATCCGATAAATGTGGCTAAAAATGCACATACCTACATTCATATTGATTCAATTAAATTAGTTCATAAGGGAATATATAGTGAAATACATAAGGGTGCACATGGAAAAGTGAGTAAAGAAATGTATAGAGGAGTACATAAAGGGAGGATAAAAGAAGCGTACATTAGGGAGGACATAGCGGAATACATAGGGGAACTACGCAGACAGTATACAAAACGACGAAAGAGGTGTGGGTGATAAAAAAAAAGTGTTTCAAATATTTATTTATTTAGCATTCACAACAAAACGCTACATAACAAGTGATTTATAAACATGACATAACTGCAGACTTTATCAAGTCTCACAGTGCCACTACGATAATCATAATATTTAGTTTGAATAGTCATTCCCCTTGCATTTCCTTGTTATTATAGTGGGGTAATTTAATATGCACAATTGCAGACTGTTGTTTTTTTTTGTTACTTGGCATGTAATTTTTTATGATAGGCTTAAGACATTTTGTCGATTTCGAAGGCCTATGTTCAGCAGTGGACGGCTATTGGCTGAAATGATGATGATGAGAAGACATTTTGGAACTGATTTGAGATTCATATTTGGATTTTGTTCTAGGTTCGCACAACCCCTCCCTATGACTCCGGGCGTCGAATGCTCGACCTCATGGACATGTCAATCTTCGATTTCCTTTCCGGGAATATGGACAGACATCATTATGAAACATTCAAGTAAGTATGCTTCTTGAAGTGTCTTTAGTGTTTTTATGGTATCCATTTTATTGGTGACCTTACTTTTCTTTTCATTAACGTATTTTGACAGTGATCTAATGAAATCTAGTGCAAAAAAATGCCATGCCCATCACTGTAATGAAATAATTTTGCCATAAGAATTTCATGCTAATCCGATTTTGAAAGAAACGTGTAAAGCGTTTGCAACGTTCAAGGTCAATAGTTTGCACTGGCAATTGTAACTGAGAGGTACAAATAGCATTCTTGTGATCACCGCACTTACATTGCATATAAATCTGCATTATTACGGCGCTACCGGAACATCGAGCGTAAAGGCCGTTTCCTTAAATTATTGTGGCCCAATAACTTTCCGTTGAAACTGGAAGTAACCAACTATTTATAGTTAAAATATGCCTTGTCATTGTAATGCAGATTTTCAAGTTTTGTAAGGACATAGCCAAATCGATCTTGTGGTTTAATGAATCTCATTAATGCAGAATGTTCGGGAACGAGACGTTCACGCTGCATCTGGATCAAGGGCGTGCGTTCGGCAAGGCGTTCCATGACGAACTGAGCATTTTGGCACCGCTGCTGCAGTGCTGCCTCGTGAGGCATACTACCCTCGCTTCATTACTAAAGTGAGTACATTTGTCAGTTGAAAGAATAGTAAAATATGAAGTATATTGCAAATAATATTGGAGATTTTTACACGCTTTTTATTAGCTTCACCTGTATGTTTGTAACCGACTTCTTTGGGCGCGATTTTGACCCACTTTAAACGGCCAGATTCCGTTCAAACTTTGTAGATTTATTGAGGACCGATGACAAAACACTAATTTGATAAAATTATTCCATTTTTAACCGACTTCCCAAAAAGGGGGACGTTACACATACACATCGATTACTCCGAGGTTTATAGACCGATTTACGTGATTCTTTTTTTGTTCGACTCGAAATAGCTGCCAGTTGGTCCCATAGTCATCAGGGCAGGATCTGATGATGGAAACCTGAGAAATCGAGGGCAACCTTCGAAAGTTGTAGGCATACGTAGGGTAAAAACTTGACACTCAGGTGTACGCCTAAAAGCACTATTCGACTGTGAAGATTTGGAGCTGACCCGATGATGGAGACCAGAGAGGGTCCAGGGAACTCGACAACTGAATATGTGAACTACCTCGTGTTTGGGCTTAAATTATTTGTATTGACAAGACCTATGCAACAGTGAAGGTTTGGAGCTGACCTGATGATGGAGACCAGAGAAAGTCGAGGGAACTCGACAACTGAATATGTAAACTATCTCGTGTTTGGGCTTAAATTATTTGTATTGACAAGACCTTTGCAACAGTGAAGGTTGGGAGCTGACCTGATGATGGAGACCAGAGAAAGTCGAGGGAACTCGACAACTGAATATGTAAAATACCTCGTTTGGACTTATATTCTTTGTATTGATGAGAACTTCCCACTTGTATGGATAGTGATAACTATTCGTATCACTGAAAAGCTTTAAACAAAAAAACTAAAAAGTAGAAAATAAATAATAGTTTAAAAAAAACTAAAAAACACGCTTTTTATAGAAAACCGAACTAAAAAATAGAAAATAAATTTAAATAAGAAAATAGTGTTCAAAATTTCAATGAATATAAATTAATAATAGTGTGAATACAAAAAATATATTTAAAAAAAAGCGTGGGGTGCATGGTGTCAATAGTTATAAATATTTTATTGACAGATATGAGTAGAGTGATTTTCATTTCGATAATACCTTAAAAAGCACCCCACGCTTTTTTTAAATATATTTTTTGTATTCACACTATTATTAATTTATATTCATTGAAATTTTGAACACTATTTTCTTATTTAAATTTATTTTCTATTTTTTAGTTCGGTTTTCTATAAAAAGCGTGTTTTTTAGTTTTTTTTTTAACTATTATTTATTTTTTGTGTTGTGCGTTTAGGATTATCCCTACATCTATAAGAAATTAAAACCCATTTGAAATCTTACAGATATCACAACGGAGTTCCTTTATCAAAAGTTCTCCGTGAATCCTTGAAGAAGGATCCGGTGAACCCCATACTTTGGGAGCCGCACCTCGCCGCCCTCGACCGGCGCATCGTCATCATACTCGATGCGATTAGGAAGTGCATCGACAAAATCGACACGCCCCTACAGAATGAGGTGAACGATTTCGTATGACCGGTCACGCTACCTATTAAATGCTACGGGACTCATAGAAACGGTCTCATGAGTTGAAGTGTCAATGTGATATATGATTGTACGGACTACTAAAGGGATGGTGCAATCTGTGAAAATGACTTGCTAGTCGAACTCTCTCATAATCCGTGACTTAAGACAAACTTAGATGTAAGAACAGTTGTAATCAATGCAAACGTATCGTTATCATCCTGGTCTTTGGTTGTCTACAAGACTTTTATTAGACGTAAGATTTTAGTGCCAAAGATTGTCCAAATGAATTTTTGAGATATGCAGAATATATTTTAGAACCATTCCACTGGATTTTGATAAGCCATTGTATGCCAAATATATAAAAGAATTGTAAATTTGTTTTGCTTACCATTAAATCGGCGGTGAACGGTTTTGTTGTTTAAAATTTAACAGTATTGAAGAATTAGTGTACGTAGGTAATATATGTTATTTGTTCTTTCTGTATATTTTGGATATAATATTATAATGAGTGTTTCTGAGCTCAGACGAGATATATGTAAAAGGGTGTGCAATGTTACTGTACATAATATTAGTGAAATGCAGTTTATATTTTATAAGTTTAGTTGTAATATCATCTGCTACTTTACTACTTTTGTTGTGAACTCCGTTACCATAGCTGAAGGCTCAAGAAGAGACATATCATAAATAAGCTCCGTGTGATAAGCACAGACATCGTCTGAACTATTTGTTAAGTTTTTTATTTGAGGCTATATATCAATGCAAACGTACATGCTTTTCTACTTTGTACTAATAAGTTTCCTACTAACATATTTCTCGTAGCTGATCTCATGTTTCATAATTTCACTGAATGGTCATCATTTCGTTTAATTATAAACTCTACGTACTATTTCAGTGGCGAAAATATGAAATCCTACGTAGCTTTTACTGGCGAGTTGCTTTTACTTTGATTAGATAGTGTATTAGTTAATTTGAACCCGATAGTTACGATAATACTGGCAGTTAAGATGAGACCTATATTTATTTTAATAGTGGTTTTAGTGTAATTTAGTATATAATATGGGGTGTGACTGTTACATATGGGGGTTACAAGGAGTCGACTTGCCAAAGACGTACCTAAAAATTTATGTAAAAACGTGTTGTATAGCAAATTGTGATGCTTGAATGTTTCTGTTGATTGTTTATAAATTAAAAGGTTACATGATTCGAATTTCTGTGTTTGATTTAACAAATAGGTTCTTAATAAAGTGTGTGCCTGATTGGTACATTTTCCATTGAAGAAGTTGACAAAAAAACCAAGAAGCTAAACAATAGTAGCCTACTTTGTCATGAAACAAACGTGCTCCCTAACCTCGAACCGACAAAACCAAATTATAAACATGTAAAATATAAAAGAAAATCTGGGGTCAGCGTGCCCGTCGCCGTATCATAAAGATCACATAAAACTCGAAACGTAGATACGTCCGTCCCCCATAAAAACTGGAATATGAATAGTACGGATATTTGATACAACGGTTTACGACTTTATGGCAGTTTGTTGTTTATTCAATATCTGTGTCGACTGTCTTTAAATGTGGAGCTCTTTATCATTGTTGCTTAGTGTGTGATTAGCGAGAAGCCGAAAATCGATCTCAGTGGCGTGCACTTGGATAGGCCTATGTCCAGCAGTGGACTGCGATAAGCTGGTGATGATGATGATGATGATGATGTGATTGAGAGCTCTGATCGTCTTTTGTTTCTGGAAGAAGTAACTTTTCGTGATGGAAAATATTTCAAAAATAGAATTCGTCACGTAGGTAGAGGTATGTTTCGTGCTCTCTCACACGTTTAAAGAAAATATATACGAAATCTTATCGCAATCTGTGTAGGTAACTACTGTGAAAACTAAAGATATGACAAATATGCCTTTGCGTTATTTCAAAACGACATTGTATTTTTGTAAATTATAGTTACAGTAACACATATTTTTGATGTCACATTTTTTATGGAATGAACGAAAATCTGACAGTATTCGCAGTTATCTAAAAATCTACGTTTATCCGATTTGAAATATTGACAGCGTAAATAAATAAAAAAGTGATATATGAAAAGCTATGTATGACCCGTTATGAAAAACCGCAGTGCATGAAATATTTTTTAGAGTGGAAAATTGTAATAATTCAGATCAAACATATAAAGTTACATGTGGCATATACGTAAAAAGTTGTTCATAGAAATGAAATAATTAAAATCGCATAAATTGTAAAACCGTTGATTGAGGTTTTACTAATTTCAAAGAATTTAATAATAGATGAATATGATAATAATGATAGAACACGTCCAGAATTTACCAATAAATAAGGAAGAAGAATAAATAGGTACACTAAAAGTTGGGTGATTTTACTTCTTTGGTGATTATTACTATTGGTGAGCCTTACGAACCAATCTGCGAAATTGTATTCTCACATAAGTTTGTGTTCCAACTACAGCTATGAACACCTTATTCTTTGAATAACAAATAGTGCAGCTATATTTTACTACAAATAGTTTTCAATCAATGAACATTGTATATCTGTAATGACATTATCTAGACACACGGCAGTGTGTCCGCCAAGTTCGAGCAAAAAAGGCGACACACCGGCCGTGGGTTATATTACACGAACCATTTCGGGCCAAATTCGACCCCCCTGTAACTCAAAATCTATTTTATTTACGCATATCAAATTTCTAGTATCTGTTGAGACCCCCTCACTTATCTAAAATACAAAATTTCATTAATATACCTATTGTAGGTCTTGAGATATTGACGTCAGAAAATCGCTATTTTTACTATACACTTATTCACTGATTCACTGATTCACTTATTCACTGACTCACTCATCAAAAACCTAGACCACTTCCAATGGTTGCATTGACTTGAAATTTGGCATGGTGGTAGGTCTTTATGTCAAGGTAAAGGGAAAAATCTGAAAATGGCCAAGTGTGAGTCGGTTTCAAAATAATGAAGGTGTTTTATACCCGGTGTAAATTTATACCCCTAAGGAACTAAAACGAACTAAATTTATCTATATTTATATAATATATCTTCGAATGGTACAAAGGTTTGTATTTAGTCAAAGTAAAGTAAAAATCTGAAAACGGCCAAGTGTGAATCACTTTCGTAAATAACGAATGTGTAACTTTGATCCACGAACATAATATATGATAACATGTCATGTCAGTCAGTTGGTAAATCTAGTCATAGTTAATCTAGTTCATTTCTTTGTAAGAAACATAGTGCATATTAAAAAATCTAAAAGATAGTATAAATGAGACATTTCTTTAACTAACTTCATCATAAGAAAAAAATAAAATAAACAACTTTACAAAAATAAATGGAATCCCACCCAAAACAAAAATGTGAAAGACTGCCAAGTTCGATAATATGGGAATGCTTCGCCTATAAAAGAAGTGAGATCTGAATAAGTACCAAGTTCCATACACATACCTCAGTTAAAAATAGTTACTTTTTAATGATGATTACTTGGCAAGTTTTAATAGAAAATTAAATACTTGATTCATTGCGTTTAGTAGGTTTATAACAAGGTGTATGAAAACTTGCCAAGTAACATCATTAAAAAGTAACTATTTTTAACTGAGGTATGTGTATGGAACTTGGTACTTATTCAGATCTCACTTCTTTTATAGGCGAAGCATTCCCATATTATCGAACTTGGCAGTCTTTCACATTTTTGTTTTGGGTGGTTTATATTATATTATCTAGACACTCAACATAAAGCTATTTCTCAGTAAGTAGAAGGAAATTTTAATTACGGCTTTTCTTTGTCGGCTCAGTCTAATAAACCCTTTCTGTGAGAAATAAATCTGATTTTCTAATTAAGAACAAACATTATCGTCTCGCGAAATTTCTTTAAGCGAAACAGCTATATTAAAGGAATATTTTCATAATTGAAAGGCGCCATCAACGGCCGAAGGGAATTATCGTGAAATTGGACGACAGTTGTCGACACTTTACCTACAATTAGGAATTTCCCTCGACTTCCAGAAGTATTAGACCTCACCAGCCACCCGGGACCGCGATATTTTTAACAATTAATATTCATTTACATAATGAGCTTTCAAATTACTTGAGAGCATTGAATTAAAATAGCGTTGGAAGCATTGTGAACATTTCATATAAATTAATTTTGAATTGTTCCGTTTCTTTGAATCCCGACATCTCTGTTAAGAAGTTAATGGCTAGAAGTGTTTGCGTTTGTTTTTTCTTAATTAAAATAAGCGTAGACGCAGCTGCAAATAATTGAATAACGTTTTGTGTCATAACTTGAGGAAAAGATGTTTAAGTATACTGTAAAATCCTGCGTCAATTGAAACAACCATTCGCTTTCAGATAGGCATTTTCAATTGCCTAAATAACTCAATCAGGAACTCAATATCAGTAGCTTTATTTCTGCACATTATTAATAAATTTTACACTTATAATACGACGTCATCAATATAACTAATTGGCCGAAGTGTTGACATTAATAGGGACCACAGTCTACTCTTACAATAGCGTCTCCCTAGTTCGATGAACATTGAACATTTAATTCACAATAACATGGAACAACGAACACAAAGTTTGGTTGTTTGGCGAGCTCCGGGCTATCTGTAACATGCACCAGAGCGGTGCTAGACATTGGACTACTGCTAGTTACTGTGTTTTACTAGTCTGTAACCTGTCGAACTGTTTAACTCTTGTTGGAACATATCACATGCTTGTTAACTAGTAAGTACCTATCAATTAGCTATTGGTTTTGCTTTAGGTATGTTATAGAATTCTGAAAGGTAGGGATATCCTTATCTATGGGTAATAATAAAGGCTTTCTTAGAAGTATAATGAATTAGGTAAGATACCTATGTTTTTCTTAAATGGAGGTTTTTAAGTACAGCTTGCTTACACCCACAAATTGGAAAGTTTCAGGCGTAGGCATTATTGTAATTTCAAGACCGATCTTTGAACAAAAAAATATAATGATTCCCTCTATACAAAACAAGCAAGCCGACATCCAGATTTATGCAACAACAGATAGGCATTATCACACGCAGCGACATCGCTTTTATTACAGCTGCTGGCTTGTCCATACAACATGGTCTACGTTACTAAATCGACTGATTTATGCGTGTCCGATGGTTCGACGGCACTAGGCGCTGCACCTACTGCGCTATTGTTTCTCCGGGATTTATCGCGAGTGCCCGCACTCCAGGCTCCGGGACAACAATTCATGGACAACAACGTGCATTGACGTCCACCACCTATTGTTGGCTTCGTGTTGTTAGCTATTACAAATGAGCCAGAGCTGGGAGTGACATGTATGCCTGTTTGTCAATGAACGATGGTTATTTTTAATGAAGCCTGTCAATGTTAGTTGATCGTTGGAATTGTTTTAATAACGCTGTTAGGGTTAATATGAATGAGAGGAGTGACAAAGAACTGAAAAGACAAAGGTTATATTTTGAGCACAATCGAGATAATTTTTCATTTATTATTTAACCACATTGTACCACATTGAATTCTTATAGTGTTACTAAATTATAAGCGAATTCTGATTCCAAAATTAGGAACAAAAACCTGCTCGATATTTTGTTAACGGTTTAAGTGGTAACCTTTAAACAGGGCACGATAATGCCAGGGCCCTCAGGCGCCACCCTAGACACAGACATACCTTCTTACTTTAGTTACGCTTGTCAAGTAAAGGGCATATAGAACAGAACATAAACAGCCATGCGAAATATAATATGTATTCAGCTAAACATTCTCTTTTCCCAAATCGTAATTAGTTTCGTTTCGATTTCAGACCAGTTGCGTTACTTACTAAACATAAGCTTCCAGAGAGCAGCATGAAGTTCCAATAAGATACCTAAATCCTATGTCTCGGCATTTTTTTCTGGTAATCTTTCATCATCAGCCTTTTTCACCGCCCATCAAAACTGTAAAAAAGATTTACTAAGTATATGATTAAGGATTTATTTTTTATACCCAATTATAGTTGTCGTACATACATACATGTTCAAAGCAACAGAAGGTACCCAACATTGAAAGCATTTCTCAGGCATACTTGCAATTCCGGACTAGGAAATAGAAACAGGACTCATTGAGACCTAACTTCCTTATTTATAAACGACTAAAGTATTTTATTGCATTCTAGTTGCATTGAATAGAAAATACAAGTTAAACTTCATTGTTTATGGTCGTTTAAATTTAATCTTCTATTAAAGTGCAAATTGAATGTTAGAACTGTGAACTAATTGGGAATAATATCAATCAAACGCGCAAACGGAAACGAAACATCGACTTAATCACATAAGTATCGAAAAACACATCAAGCTTCCAATGGCTGGATACCACTTATACCTACCACAAGGTACCCACACACATAGGTACCCACTACATCTATGACAAAATGCACACACCCATTCTTATTTCACCTCGAGGTTTTGTAAAAGACCTAAAAGAACAAAATACAACAGAGGTATTTTCGTACAGCACCTATCAGTCCATTTCAGTCTACCTAGACTGCGACCTAGATTGGAACTGAAACGCTATGGATTTTTTCTATGCCATAAATAATAATTGGCCGCTTCGATTTGTTGATTTATGGTTATTAAAGATATGTACCAGTGATAACACGCACGGTTTCAAAATTCATTTACATGGAAATGTGGACCCCTCATCGAAATTATGGGTATTGTAATTGCGAACCTCAAATTGTATAGTTATATTTGTAGCTATTGGAACTTTGAAGCATTTTAGTGGTAAAATCTCCTGATATGTATTATTATTGAGTGATTTCAAGTGCCTTAATCACATTACCTTTTCACATTTAAAATTGGGCCTGTACCTACAATAGTTCTTAATCCAATATATTAAAACCTTTTTCTACAAAATACAACCACACTGGCACAAATATAAAAATTAAAAATATAAAAATCATTCGTCATTCAAAAATTCGATTTATTCGAAACCATTATTCATAAAAAATTATGAGCTATAAAGATAATGATGTATATTCATTGGGCACAAAAATCGTTCGGAGACAAAAGTTCTCCCGGTCCGGTAGCGCCGGCCGGCAATTTACGGTTATCGGGCCCGTTGCAGATAGCCGGGAAACGGATGAGTGTCGGACCAAACGGGCGCATGCATTATTCTTTGAGCATATTCCAAATTAGACTACGTATTTGTCAAACTAGCGTTTTACGATTAAAACATTTATGAGTAATGGCATCGGATGATGGTAATTAGGTATGCTCCATATCGAACTATAAATTGCGAATCTATTTTAAATGTTGAACAGAAAGAATATTAGTCCATTATTTGTGTGACTTATTTTGGTAAATTCATAGGATTCTTTTTGTTCAATTAACAACTTTTATGGTGTTTTTTTTTTATGTCGACAATAAGTATAAAATATAATATTGGTTATAATGTGATTAACTTTAAATTACATTACAGCTTCAAATTAATGAGCCTAGACTAAAGATATCAAAGCGCCTACGACGTTTCTAGACCACGCCAGCTTAAGTTTTATGCATAAAATATTTTTAAAGGATATTCCGCTGATATTTTTCTCTTCAAAAGTTGACACGTTTGAATAAAAATGTCTAATATATGACCAAATCATGCATATATGTATAATATCATATCTATAACCAAATAAATACATAGATACAGAATTCTCGAGATGGAGATAATATATGCCGTCGCATATAAATCGCTAACAATATGGATAAACATTTACATAGATTTTCTTGGTCAAAATGTAAACTTGATATTTTCTGCTTTGCAGTCACACTAAAATAAGAATAGTAATATAAATGGAAACAGCAAAGAAACTGCAAAACAAATGCGATGAAGATTTTATATTCAGAATTGACAAATTGAAATTGGTTATAATTCACTTATCTCCGTTTTATGTTTGTTTGAATTTGCTATTGAAAAGCGACCGAAATTTTATTTCAATGATGGTAGATGAAATTCGCTTAAATAATGAAATATTTCGTATCATTAAATGTTACATGGTAAGACCTGAAGGTGAAGCTAAGAGGTTGGGAAGCGTTTAATATATATTTCAGTCCAATTAGTTCCGCAGACAGGGGCGCTATTCTACAGGTTGATGCCAAAACCTGAATTTGCAAGATAATTTTGACTTCTACACTGATTTACTGGAAAATACTAATTGTTTTCCTCCATTGAAATTCTCAGGAAAACCCTGAAGTACGAGTATTTTGTTGGTAGCTAGTAGTTAACTTCCTAATTCGTTTTATGTCAATCATAAATAATTTGCGTTCATCATAAGTACCTCTTGTTTATTTCCTAACCAACCAACCAAGCCTCCGCATTCAAACGCTTTTCTGATAACCTATCAAAATTACCAATACAGATTTATATCCTCCGAGCCTTTTTCCCAAACTATGTTGGGGTCGGCTTCCAGTCTAACCAGATTCAGCTGAGTACCAGTGCTTTACAAGAAGCGACTGCCTATCTGACCTCCTCAACCCAGTTACCCAGGTAACCCGATACCCCTTGGTTAGACTGGTGTCAGTCTTACTGGCTTCTGACTACCCGTGACGACTGCCAAGGATGTTTAATGACAGCCGGGACCTACAGTTTAACGTGCCATCCGAAACACAGTCATTGGTGTCTAAGATATACTTAGAAAGTACATGTATACCAATACAAAATTACCAATACAGATCTTCTCAAATAATGAAAGCATCATTTTCATTCATCATCCTCCGGGCCTTTTTTCCCCAACTATGTTGGGGTCATCTTCCAGTCTAACCGGATTTGACCTGAGTACACAACTTTACAAGGCATCATTTTCATTCACATCATCATTTACAGCTACAGTGCGTATTTTTGTTGCCTTTGAAGGTATGTTAAACCAATAAAAAGCCTTTCAATCGATTTTCTTTCTGAGTATGAATCTTCTCTTAACACACTATATTTTACCATCCCCACTATGACTCCACGAGCAAATCAATTCCCAAAAATAATATTCCGTCTCCCCACCAAAGGTATATTGAATCCAAATTCACAAGTAGCAAGTACATTGCAGAAGGCACTAGTTCTCACCGAAGATATTCATGACGCAATTAAATTATGCACGGTGCTGAGGGCAAGTTCGGATTGGTTTGATCAAATGTGGGCTACCTATGTTTGCATTTCATTGGCAAATGGAATTGGTACTTGGCCGCACTGTTTGCCATTTCCACCTCAGCTTCTGATATAATATCGATAATTATTTTAGGGTATAGATTCTCGTCCTTATGCTGAAATGGTATGGTTTCTGGTTGCAATATATGTAATTGAGTGCAAGATTGAGTGTCTGTTTTTAGTTGGAACTTTAATCTGTTGGGATGATGTTGATCTTTTAAAAACTAACCTCAGGCTAGCCTACGATTAATTTATAATAAGTAAAAGTAATGGCTTATTAAATAAGACTAAGGAAACGGAAGATTTATATATAAGCAAGCACCTATCTATTAAAATGGGTAGGATTAATATCATCTGATAAATTGATCCTCCATCCTTTAAAATCCTTCTCCCTGTGAGAGGAGGCCTGTGCCCAGCAGTGGGACGATAAAAAGGCTGTAACAGAATTGATATAAGACATTTATAATCAGAGAAGTTACTATCTCACACGATTCAAAGGTCACTTAAAATAATCCAAGGAAATTCGTCTTCCCTTCAAAGCAGACTTCGAATAAAATCCAATAAATTATTATAGCTGTCAGAATACAGCCGGAATAGAATTAGGTTCATTTGGTGAAGGCTCGCTAGCCGTCTGTGGCCGGTACTGAATATTTGAGAATGGGTGAAAACAGTGCCATACAAACAATACGTATAATACGAATCTATGATGTTTAGTATCATTACACAAATGAATGGTATGTATGGACTATTGATAAAAAAGACTTTGTATGAAAAAAATTATAACCTGATGGCCCTATACAGAGTTTGATCTAAGTATACCACTTTCTGCACTAGCTAAGAGGTAAGGCTAGGATAACGTAACATTAAGAATGTCGCTATGATGTGCTACTTAATTAAGTTAATCTTTATTTCCATCACTATTGTCTATGCTTAAACATATGTCATGATGTTCATGGAGTACACCCCATTACGTATAAATTAAACCTTCAAGCATCGAAAACGCGTCAGTTGTATGGCGAAAGCGAATTGCCATCCCCTACTCTTCTTTTAATTTTATTTGGGGTTAGCGCAGATTTTCTTCCTCTTCTTTACTATTATATCTTTAAAGGGATATGTCACTAATTTATAACTTAACCTCAAGCTCATAATGGTATGCGATAGTTCGATCACTCTATTTTCTGTAATGAGGAATAATTAACCAGGTGCAATCGCATCACACACCTCTAGCTAGCATCGCACTAATTGTCCACGTCCCTCAGTGGGTGTTATTTTTGTACCCAATCGAGTGTCATCATTAACATCCGATTATTATGTGCAACGCTAATAAATAAAACATTCATAATAGTTTTATTAAGTTAAAATTCCTTTATGCATGTCAATAATTTAGTGAACAATAAAACTCGTGCAATGAACACCACAATTGTTTGAGGTACATTACATACAGACATATACCTATCACTTAATTTAATTTCATCAGTATATATTTTGATTTACTTATTATGGTGTTTGTTGTGGTGCACAATTTCAATTAGTAATATAATAAAACAAATGAGCCACATAATCCCTAACCCATAGAAGCACGTGCTCAATTTCTCCACACTTAAACTTTTTGGTTGCAATACATCATCAGCATTCATCCTATTTACAATCCATCTATGGTTGTTATTATCGCTAAGGAGGTTCTCTATGAATCCAGCTTCCACCAGGCTAAAAATTACGTCATCAACATCTTTAGCTGCCGGCCAACCGGGACGCATGTAAAAACAAGCACCAGTCGCACTTATCCGTTTCTTTAAAATCTGAACGTACGGCTCCAAAAGTTTAACCAGTGCTATGTCTGTAGCTAGAATAAAATTCTCACCTTCAACGATACGTCGAATATAATTTTTCAGTTCATTCATTGGTATCACTTTGTAGTTACGTTCTAATGGTGTATCTTTATAATAATCTACCACTACTTCAACGCCGCCGTAACCGTCTACTTTTGTGACTGCTTCTTCAATCGATTCAAATGGTGGTTCTAGATCCAGAGTCTGTAAGGCATCCACGAGATCTGCTTGGTAGTCAATACGAAAAAAGAAGCAAAACCAAATCCAGAGAACGAAAAGAGAATTGAGAAGCCATGACTTAGTTACAAATCTTGCTGACTGCCCCAGAAGTATGATAAATGATTGGTAGAGGATACGGTTGGTAGCACTAGTCATATGTGGCTTACATTTTCTTACCAACATGGCTACAAGAACAAATAATATGTATACCAACAAGTGAAGATAAGTAAAGTTGGTTTTATCTGGAATTATGAATTTAAGCCAATCATAAACTTCCCTCTGCTTAGGTCCAACCCAGCGGATGTCTACAGTGTGATAAGTATGAGACGGTAAAGTCACGGTATACCTTTTCTCTGTGAGAATGTCAGCTGGAATTAGTATATCAGCTTTCTCAGTCGCCAGGTCACCGATGGAGCCTGTTGCTGTTCCATTCACATACGTTCCAAATACGTTGTTGTAAGCAGATGTTACTTCTAGAGATGCATTTAATTTCTTCAGAATAATCATAAGTATTTTACCGTCGTAACCACCAACAGAAGTAATTTTACCCTTTTCAAAGTGTACTGTGACGTATGGAAAATATTCTAATAAAGCTGTTCTGATTGGACATTGGTAGAAGTTGCTGAATTTTTTAGGCCACAGATCATCGCCATATTTTAAAAATACTGGCGTATAATTTCCACACAGTCCCTCACTGTAAGGAAAGAAAGTCGATAGAGATACTTCACCTGCATCGTTTTCACTTATCAGGATTAGATCTGCTTGATCATTCCTTGCAGTCACTTCGATAAAAGCTGATAACTCAGAAATCGACTTGACAGGATTTTCCAACACAAGTATGAACCGAATAGGAAATCTTATGACTTCATTTATAAGCTCCATTATAATTTCATATTCAAGCAAGTTAGTTGCAAAGTATATTGTTTGTTTAAATCCAATTGTTTCATTGATGTCGCGAACCTTACTATCATTGTAGGTAGCCCAGGGACTGAGGACGACAGAGCCAGGGTAGCTTTGTAGGTAGCCAGTAACACATTCAGATTCATTCTGCTTCCAAATGACTGTGGTTGTAAAATGGAGGTTAAAGGTTGTAGTTGAAATATTCACAGCTGTTTCTATCAGGTTTGATGATGCAGAACAATTTCTGAACATTAACTGTAGAACGAGTAAAATTCCTAAGCCCCGTATCATTATACCACAAAGTTCTTACAGCACTGACTTGTGGCAAGAAAGCTACTAAAGTTTGATTGATCTTGGCTTACTTATATATGTATCTTACATTACTTACATATAATTATGAAGGAGATGGGTGTAATTTAATTTGTCATCGTATCATAAATTTCTGTTGCTTTGGGTTACTCAAGCTTTATTTACGCTTTCTTTAATATCAGTAATCCATATAAAGAAACCATTACTTTCAACCTTTGTGTGATGGTGTTAATGGTTAGCAAACAGTCTAATGGTGACGACACTCAAACAAAAGTGAATATTATATATAGATACTGATAAATAAAGATTGATAGTTACCTTATACTTTTGTTCATAGTTTACTCTAATTAGCTTAAAAGCATATAATTTAAATATAGCTTCTTTGAATTCAAAGTCGATTTTGTTTTCAAGTGATTTATTGTAGAAACAAAAACTGTACAACGTGTATATAAAATGCAAATATTATATGTGTTATAAAATATAACAATTGTTTTAAGAGCTCGAAAAATATAATCTGTTATGTATGTTTACTGTAAAACATTATTTCCTTGATGTATATATTTTTTTATATTCTTGTATAATATTATATTTTGACTTAGGCAGCGTATCATCAGCTTAATATAAATACTTATACTTAAGATTAATATCTATATAGAATATCAATGGAATAATATTATTTTGTTTATAAAACAAGAGTTACAAGAGTTGTTCATAATCTCATTAAAACATTTAACGGGATAGTACTTCTCGGATTTTATGATTGAGTACATTACGTGAAACTAGAAAGGCACTATTAATTCACATGTAAAATAGTTTTTTATGGTCAAAATCAAATACCATCAAAATGTACGTAAAGACTACACAGAATTGCAGATGATCCAATTTTCCAAGCATATAAAAATACTATGCAGACGAATATATTCATGTATCTATAATATGGATTTATTGTTTTATATGTACTAAAACACGTGACAACAACAAAGTTCACATTATGTGAAATTAAAGCCTAAAAATAATTTACTTAATTAAGCACTGTGGCTAAATATTGAAGCATGAAGATACAGTTTCAAAACTACAATGAATTCTAGCGTATTCTAGAAAAAAAACTGACTTATAAACAGTTTCAATATTGAACCACAATATTATATTAACGTAAATACAATAATCGGCATGGCCACGGACGAATATCAGTTTAAAACTTTGGTTATATTTACTAGTTGGAACTAGCGTTGAAGAAATGCAGTTGAACATTATTATTGACAAGGAAAAAGCCGTATTCGATGATAAGAAAGAAAACCTATTAACACCGTCTATTGAACCGCAAAGAAAGACAATACTTAATTTTCATGTGCTTGCTAGTCTACTACCAAGTTCTGCTACATTTAAAAAAATAATGATTGTGGGTTTACACTTTTGTGCGTTCGATTACTTTGGTATTAAATGTCTCAAAAATTACAACAGACTTGAGATTCCAGGCACTGGTACTGTGGCCATGCCTAATATTAAGGAAGGCGTTTAGCCTCCGCGCTGCGTCAGAACAGCGTCTACCAATAAGACGGCTCCGTTGATGATGGCCAGGGAAGCTTTAGCCAAGTTCTTGTCCCTCCAGTCACTCTTACTGCTGTGCTGGTATCTGGAAGATAGAATATGGCTCATCAGTAATCTATAAATAAACAAACGATGAACATAATTTCTTATTTTCAGCCAAAAAGCTGTGTTGAACCTGATGTCCGTACAGAAGTCAAACTATGGTTTAAAAATACGTTTTGCTATAGTTTGGTAGTTTAAAAGTTTGGTACAGGATAACGTTATATATGTAGTAGGTAGGTACTTAGATACATTAGATAAGACTGCTGAATCCTAGTTGGGTATTTTTTGTTTCTTGGTATGTTTTTTACTCAGATTTCCTTCCTCATCGGCTTTGGCTGATGTGAAGCAATGTTTTTAATGTTATTTTTGGAGTTATAGAGTCAGGCCTATTTGGTACCACAAAGATTATAAGAAACCAGATTTATTCATAGTAAGTATATATTTACCTGTCGATGATGATAGCACCGCTGGCAACGAACAGGGCTACTCCCACCAGAGAATAGAATATGTCAATTCGTTTGTGCGAAGGTGTCTGCATGACGTAACCTGGAATGTGACGTCATAATCTGTTAGACCTCCCATTTTGTAAAATACTTAATAGAACGCGCAGGTATGTAGACCACAAACAAGAAACAAGCGTTCTAATGAGTATATTTGAGTGAATCCAAGCCAAAATAGCCAAGTGACTATTGTTGAATGAATACATGGACGGAAGATGTGGTCATAGCTGAAAAAGTCTTCTAGATTGGTATTTAAGTCAATCACTTTCTCAAACTGTCTATCATATCATACTCTCCGATCTTAATACATGCCAAAATTTTGGGGAATGTCAAAAACCTTGACCTAAGCGAGGGTTTTCATCAAATATAACTTGAATGAAAGGACCCACCGGCAGCGGCTCCAGCGAAGATGATGAGGTAGCCAACGAAGGTTCCGGTCACCAGCATACCAGTATCAGCCTCAGCATTGTAGCTGTGGTAGTGGAGTGCCACGCATGAGCAAGTCAGCGCCTGAAATTAAGAAAACCATTTATATAGATGACGTACTTATTGCTGCAAAAAAAAATAACTAAAGATTCAAAGAGTAAACTAAACATGTTAATGTTTAAAAATAGATACTTCATGTATCGTAAAAAATTTTAATGGTATACATATTAACACCGGAACTCTAACCCACAACCGTAACTGAGGTTTGTAACCCGCATCCGTGGGAAATGCTGATTACTGACGACAGTAGTTCTATCCGTCGTAATATTTATTAAAGAGTTCATCGTTATGGAAGAAGATAGTATTTTAAACCATTTGAAAAAGTTAGTGTCTGCCCTGTGAACCTTACATTTAATCAAAATATAATGAGAATACACCTGTCATCTTTTTGCGTTCGAAAGAAGTAAGAATTTCATTCATGACTAAACCGTCACACTACGCGATTCTCAAAAGGCGTGGTACAAAACAAATGACGTCAGACCTGAACTCATCTAGTGACGAACAGGTTAGGGGATGATGTCATACTGACCACGCTATATGATACCGAGGCCAACTGCTCGCCACCTTGAGGCCAAGTCTTAAGGATGAACATTAAATAAGGTCATACCGCACTTAATTTCTTAGTTTTGCGCGTTGGAAATATTAATTTTTAGATCATGAACTCATTCTGTTTACAAGACAAAATTGAAGGCAAACTACTTAGTAGTTCCTCTAACCTAAATGGAAAAATATAAGTCCTACTAATAAAAGTTTTGGGGGAGAATAAATGCCTCCTAGGGAAAAATATTTTTTGCGAGTATTATCTAGTGTTGAATTCACTTATTTTTGTTTTTTATTCCTCTTCTATGTTTAGCCATCCTACTGCAGCCTAAAAAAAACCTATTTTTATCTTCACGTATTATGACACGATGATACAATATATTCGCATCACGGTTATGAAACGTTTAGGCACGTCTATATACAGGGCTCATTAATTTTATTATAGCAATCAATTTCCGTACAATAGGAAGTATGTACCCGTGCCATTGCAATTGAATCATATAATTCTCAAATGACTTCATTGTTCATTTTAAACATTGAACAAGGTATCTACCTAGTTGAGCATATTTTACAATAATTGTTTCTATCTTGCTTCAAGAAATATTCAGATCAATATATAACAGGAATTCATTTATTTGAATACCAAAATCGAAGCGATGATGGCCAGAATACACCAGGTTATAGTCCAGTCTCAAATATCTCGATATGTCAGGATCAGCCAGGAACTACAAGTACTTAGCTACTAGAGCTTTTTTTGATGGGAAATCATCAAATGACACCTCCCGCTATGGGTGCTGCGTGAGGGAGTGACAGACTCTTACTGACTAAAACCGACCAAGTTGATTCTTATGTGTTTTACGTACCAGGACCACGGTAACTTTTTCGAACAATCCCGTAGCCCAGCTAGAAGTACCTAACTGCTAGACACTTGTAGTTGTTGAGATATCATACTGAGTCAGTGAATGGTTGAGCGATTCAGTGAATAGACTTTTTCAAGTTTGCTTTGCAATAAGTGGATACCAGAGTTTTTTGTTGAGTTTTGGATGGTTTGTTTTTAATTATGTTTTCACTATCGGCCACAATTTATTTAGTGTATTTTATTTTGTCAAAGTTATCGCAGTTGTAAGGTGGTTTAAAGATATATATATGTATTTAGTTAACTTAATATTTTTATAGCTGTTACGAAGGAACGGTGCTCTTGAAATTCTATGTACATTGTACATGTGCAGTGAGTCATTATGAGTGTTAAAGTGTCGCAAATAAATTTAATTAAATACTTATGACTCATTGGAACATTGGAACTACATGAATGTTTCATGAAGTGTATGAAATGTCAAGAGTAAAGATAAGAATGTCACTCCGTATAATATTACATTGAAAAATTATATGATTTCATGGAAAAATGCACTATAAACATAAATACTAGCCATTTATTTACAAGAACATTTAAGAAGAATATTCAACTTTAATTTGACATCTTACTTACAACCGACTTTAGTAAAAATAAACTAAAACGAGAACTAGGTATAATACAAGCTTATGTACTAACCATCAATGTCAATGTCAAATTACGCGTATCATAAGTCACAACCACTGGTACCAATTAAAACGACCAATTACCTAGGTAAGACAAATAAGGAAAAAGATGGTGTTGTTATTGGAACTGACCTATGGTTATTTCTGAGGACTACTTCATAAGCATCTACTCGACTCACTAATATACCCAGGTACTCATAACTCAAAACATCTGTTTTGTCGCTAATATGTGTCATGAATCAGAACTAAAATTAAAACAAAATAATATGATAACCATGTGACAGATAGATAACCTTTAGATGTAACATTTAATACATCCGATTTGTAAACACGAAACACATTAATATGAGAACAAGGCTACCACGTTTGACCTTGACTCAGTAAGCATTTTCCGCCAATACACTTGTGCTCAGTTCGTGCAAAAGTTGTTTTTTCGGTGTTTTGATGTAATGTAGAGGCTATACGGACTCTTCTAGAAACAATCCTGCTGTCATAAGGAAACTAGCCGTTTTCCCGCGGTTTCAGTAGCATCTTCTACCCGTACCGGGGGAAAATATAGCCTATGTTGATCGGGAAGAGTGTAGCTTTCCCACAATTAAAGTCATTTTCAAATCGGTTCAGTAGCTTCTGAGCCTTAGGCTTCAAACAAAAATTATGTTACCTTCTCATAATATTACTATTATAGACCATATTGCTAGTAATGAAGGAGTGTTATTAACACCAAAACTCAATTAGCGTTACCACACCTTACAGAGGAAATATAGCTATGTAATGCTTAGAACACTTCCTAGTTAACTTTGTTAAAATTATGAAAATGCCATGAAAATGTTTGTCTACCACTCCCTCATTACGCCATTATTTAAAAGCAATTTAGCATAAGTAGGTGTGTTCTTGTGTTATCGTAATAAGTGTAGACTCAAGTAGGTATATTGAACAAGTTTCCAATTATACGGTCGTTAACTTTTACTACAATGAGGTTAATGGCAAGTACCAAGTGTTAAAGGTAAGTGAACCTATTGAACTAGATTAAAGAGCAACTTTCGCCTGTGTATATGGAACCTTAAGAACAACTGGGCAAAAATAAAACGAAAAACACGCTACAACTAATACCTACTTCAACCAAGATTTACATAAGATCCAACTATTATTAATCTCGAAAACTGTCGAAACTGGGACAAAAGAATAGTCTTTTAATTATAGAATTACATTTATGATGTTATAAAATCTGGATTTACAAACACATATTCATCCATTCACACAAAACTAAAAATAACAGCGTGAAAATGGATTACTGAGTCAACGTATAAAGTAGATGCCTAGGTACTATGTACCGGTAATTCCTCATAATAAACTAGTTACAATAATCGTAACGGTATCGATAGTGAAAGCTATCGATTTCATTATACGAGTAAGCGTAAACTGCGTGCTGCGAATAACTTGCATTGAAACAGGAGTGAAAACAACTGACTGACGATTTACCATGTAGATGAATACAAATGCACATTAAAGACAAAGAAACAATAATATGACTATTGTCTATTAAACCATTTAAACTCAGCATATGCACATATGTATTTATGAAAAGAAACTTACTTGTTGTTTACTAAAGTGTATGAATTTGATATGCACCCGTTGTCTTTTATTCGTTAAGGACGATCCGTTATGAGCAAAGATTCGTCTTTCAGCTATACAATACTAACAGGATATCATATTCCGTCTGAGTTGATATAAAGACATACGGTAAAATTAGACGTCGTTTTAGAAATAAGTGAATTTAGCCAGCACCAGTCAACAAATTAGTTTGCCAGAAAAATGTCAGCCAGTGGGAAAGATCATAGTAATCTTTAACCATGTCAATTATTCCCAAAAACTAAGCACTTAAGCACTCGAGATCTTTTGATATACAATGGCTCATAACACTCAATACATTTTTGCAGCCATCATTCGGATACGCTCCATCACGCATTGAATCGATTACCAGTTCCATATTGCTCCAAGCGCTAACCGCCTTAATAACTCTAATGCATAGCCTACCAGTCTTTATATAACGCACATTGCTAGCATAATAGTCATCATTCATAGTTCATTAGCTACTATTATGTATGTTTCGCACTTATTAACGGAAGCAGTTAGTACTATAATTACTACACGGTTTACTTGGTTATGAAGTCATTGATTTGAGGAAGGAGATTGTTCCTTTTCTTTTTATTTATGGATACTTTTATTACCTACTATTTTTTGTGCGATGTAAGTACTCGTAGAGCAACGCGATTGGATGTATTAGAAGACTACGTATGCAGGTTGATATGAAAGTCTGTAAGTAATTATAATGATAGAGCTAAAACTGATTTGATTAAATGGGATACGATTAGATTGTATGGAGTAATCGACCCCGCATACACTTTCGTTCGCCGCGCCCTAAGTGATCAACCCCATTAGGTACTATCTTATATAGCTCACTGTAATAAATTTATCCATCATGCTTAAATTAATAAGTTGAAAAAATATTAGGGATATATCGTCAAAAAATTCCTCATCAACAAGATTATCTGAGGACACTAAAATAGTCTCCCAGGTCACGGTGGGGGGGGTTACCATCGGCGTCGAGAGGGCGATGAAATACCTGGGACTCGTCCTCGAGGGCCGGTGGAACTTCGTCGAGCATTTCCGACGTTTGGGCCCCAAACTGGAGAAGGCAGGTGCTGCATTCAAGCGGCTCCTGCCCAACCTGGGCGGCCCAAACGCCCCCTGCCGCAGACTCTACACGGGGGTCATGCGGTCCATGGCCCTTTACGGGGCCCCGGTATGGGCACGTTCGGTACGGCCGCGGGCTTTACACTACCTGAACGTGCCCCAAAGGGTGATAGCCATTAGGCTAATCCGGGGGTACCGCACGATTTCCCGCGAAGCAGCTGGCCTACTTGCTGGACTGCCACCGTGGGATCTGCAGGCGAGGGTCTTCTTGCGCCTGTACGACTGGCGCGAGGAGGCTCAGCGCCGGGGAGAAACCCCGTTGCCGCGGCAAGTTGTCGCGCAGCGGGCGGAGCTCCGGCGCGATCTCATGGTGGCCTGGAGGGAGCGACTGTCGCAACCCAGTGCAGGGCACGCCACCATCGTGGCGGTTAGTCCCCTCTTTGAGGAGTGGCTCGGGAGGAGTCACGGCGCCCTCACGTACCGCATGACGCAGGTCCTCACCGGACACGGTTGTTTCGGGAGGTACCTGCACCGCATCGGTCGTGAAGAGGCGCCTGGGTGTCACCATTGTGCGGACAGCCCCGAGGACACGGTGGACCACACAGTCCAGGTGTGCCCCGCATGGGAAGGGCACCGCCGGGTCCTCGTCGAGGCTTTGGGCGGCGGCGACCTCTCGCGTCCGGCCCTGGTTCAGGCCATGGTCCGGGGCGAGAGGGAATGGGATGCCGTCGCCTCCTTCTGCGAAGCGGTCATGCTCGAGAAGGAGGAGGCGGAACGCCAGAGAGTTCGCACCTCTCATCCCGGCCGCCGCGCTGGACCAGGTAGACACCATGGGCGCCGGGTGTCGCGAGATGACTCCCGGCCACCGTAGGCGTGGGTCTGTGGGCGGTGAGTTCGGGTGGCTCATCGTCCCTCTGTCTTTCTAGACGACAGACCCGTGTCGACGGCGCACGTTGTTCCACGCGCTCCTCAAAGAGATGTCAGCAACCCCAGCGGGGCCCAGCAGGGCCAAGGCCTGCCGGAGCTGCGGGTTGTTCGAAAGAGATACCGCGGCCCTGGTACATAAAAGGCCTATGACGGAACACGACGATTTTAGTCAGTAAGAGTCTGACACTCCCTCACCGCTGCTAACCCACAGCGGGAGGGGCCATTTGATGATTTTACGTCGCTAAAAAAAAAAAAAAAAGGACACTAAAATAGTCAAAAAGTCATCAATATCAATTTGATTGATTAGCATTGTAATTCAAAAATCATTATGAGATGATGTTATCTTTTTTCATTATTGTAGGCACTTAATAAGTAATTAGGAAGTAAGTATGTCACTTTATCTGGATAATCCTCAAACCGTGTCTCATATGACTGCATCATATGACTACTCGTGATAAGTCTGACCCTAAGGATTAACTCGACAAATGACGAATGCTCTCATTTCTAGAAATACAATTGCAGTCATGGTTCTGAAAAAATGCTACTTACTTATCATCGCGTCTGTTATTCACTTATGATAACTGTATAGGACATCCAAATGTTAAATAGGTGCGGATATGATTTCATAGAACAATGAAATTTTAGATAGCTCAGATACTGATAACATTGAAGTGACATAACGCCTGTTTTTACTGAAATGTGGGGCAGTTTTCGTTGGAAATACAAAAAGTCAACTTTAACTGGAAACCATCCTAACAAATAACTTACGATGAAAATTCGTCGGCTCTTTAATGGGATCTGGGCAGTAATATTTGCGATAGATAAACCATTGATCAATAAGAAGCTCATAACATTTTTCACTTCAACATAAACTTGCGGTACATTTCAAAAGGCATTTGTAATATCCGTAGGTACACAGTTTAAAATACTTTCAGTTGTAAATACAGACGAGTTCAAAGCAAATAAATGAACTGCCAAGCCACAGGTGGTCGGAGAAAATATTTTTCATATATTTTACGAGACTTTATAGCATAAACAGAACAGAGGTTATTACCAACTAGTTGCTTTCGTATGAAGTAGGTACTAGTAAGTCAAGGAACGAGTGTTGTCGATAAACCTTCTAAATAAGGAAGTATGGCAGCCATATGGGAATGCAGTATGGTAGCCGTAGCCCTTCTTTGACCATGTAATGGCTTTGGTCGGACTTTCGTCATTGGAACTTGTCCTACAGGCTTTAGTAGAAAGCGATCCGCTTTTCGCTATTTACCGGCAAAAAATGTATAAAAATATTAAGCAAATACTTAGCTAGAATAATAAAAAATATCCAACACGCTAGGCAGATATGTGACAAAATTAAATATGATGTGTTTTACGTGACAAACATTTTCATTTGCATTATCACCTACTCGTTATGTTAATTATGTTTAAATATCATAAACGGTATTTTTCATAATGAGCAATTAGAACTAAACACCTACTCACTACGATTTAATGAATGCGACCGTGGTTTTAAAGCTGCATTAACAAAACAACAATTATATAATACCTTGCATGCAAGTGGAACCTTGAAGAAACATTTAATATTCATAATATAAACACAATCATCTCAGAAATATGCAAACATAACACTCCGTTATATTACTAAACGCGTAGATCGATCGAAAGAATTTGTGACGTCATTGAATGAGTCACCAATCTACCCCTGTTCCCTAAGTAGATAGTTGGTATACGTTTTGTGTATTAACTGGGGATATTCGCAATATTATGTCTGTCTGGTAAGTTTTTACTGCGAAGCGTCTGTCTGGACCGTGACAAAATGGATAACATTTCTATGGCATAGTACTTATCTTGTCCCTGGCATTTTAAAAGTTCCTATTTATTCTACTTGAACTAATTTCTTCAAGAATAAGACAAGGAAAAATGCATTGTATTTTGCTTAAAATGCAAAGATTTGCAGTCGGAAATCTGTCTGTATTCATTCATTCATTGTAACTTTTAAACAATAAGGGGCATGGTCATATTGGAAGCAAAACAATGCTATTAATGAACTACCGGCAGGCCTCCGTCACTCCATGTACTTGCGCGCTATAAGTGCCTACCGCCCAGCCGAGCGGTCTCGGTCCGCCGGCGGATCAAATTCAGTTGCGGTTTTCACAAGCGAAGCGCGCGCACGCCGTTCAATTTTTAACCGACTTCTAATAGTGCTGTTCGTTCGTAGGCGCATTACGATGCCGTGTGGTGCCTTATGTGCTGTAACTTTAAAGATTTTTTTATTTTACCTACACACTGATGTATATAATTATGTTTTATCTAGGTTTCTTCTACAGTCAGCACCAATAGGTAAATAAAACAAAACAAACTTACAAAAATAATAAAACAAACTTTAAAAAAAGAGAACCGACTTCAAAACACTAAACCGTAAGAAATAATTTATTTTTTGATGTCGGTGCTTTTTCGATTCGTAATTACCAGCTGTTAGCACCAACATAAAAAAAAAGCAAATTATTTCTTACGGCTTTGTGCCTTATTTAAAGTCGGTTCTCTTTTTTTAAGGCTTTTTTTTCATTTCTAGTGAACATCTCCGAAGATCATCATCAAACTAAGAAGTATTATACTTATTTTAAAACGTTCTCCTAAATGTAACAAATCCTTTTCTGAAAATCGCATCGATATCGGTTTAGCCAAACGCGAGATTATCGCGCACAAACATACATACCTACAAACCATACAAGTCAAACTTCTCAGTTTGGCCTGTACCTATGTCTAATCACCTCCTTTTTTTAAGTTGGTTAAATATTTTATAAATGATAAAATTTTTAACTGCCACATAAAAGTCAGAACATATTCACAGTTCTCAATAACATAGATAAAAAGTTATGTTAATTTAATTTTACCGAAGAGGCAGCCCTGCGATTACTGTGGAATCGCGCGGTGCGAAGCAATCACTGCTGTACGCTTGAGCATTTAGGCGCATTTTAGCATACAGTGGTTGCTGACGCGAAGGAGTAGGCAATTATCGTAATAGGTATTGGAAGTTTTCTACTGAGTGAAGTATCTGTAGTAATCTGTGCTACCGGTAAATATGAAATATGTTTCCTCTCAGCTTATAAAGATCTGTTCCTACATATAAAATTCCATAGTAGATAAACAAACGAGTGTAGGAAATCTCTATGTTTACATAACAGAGTTTTACTATCCAGTAACGTTAAAGTATCTTTCTAGTTTATATTGTGGTTGTTGCCTCCTCATCTGTCTAGGCTTTAGTAATCTAAATATTATTTTTATAATATTTTCTTCTTCTATAGACTAAATACCGTATATCCATGCATTAACTTATGAAAAGTGTATGCATAATATCATATAGTTGATTTGATATAACCGAGTGAGACCGAGTAGTTTTAATTAACTTCATTCTGCCCATGACCCGTTTCGAAGGGTCCGTGGGCGTCAGTCGTTTGTTTACGCTATTCCAAATAAACTGGAGGGCATTCTAATTGTTCAATGACCAAAACAGTAAGAACAAACAATCTTCTAGCAATCTCCATATGTTTTTGGTGTAATTAGCTACCTACTTAAAATATATATTTATTCCAAGATAGACGGTACCTAAGACGCAGCTCTGTTTTAACTTTAGAATTTCATCTGAACATCAAAATAAAACTATCTTCTGTTTTTTCAACCATTACCAAACAACGATTCTGTTCAATAGTTTTTATATGATGAGTAAAAAAGATACAAACAACTGTCATATTTATGATAGATTCCTACTAATTAGGTATTCTATGAGTGGTCCGATGTGTTACTCATCATGAATTCGTAAACAACCAATCGAATGATTTCATAATTGTAAAA
Organism: Helicoverpa zea x Helicoverpa armigera; assembly: GCA_033682625.1. NCBI lineage: Eukaryota > Metazoa > Arthropoda > Insecta > Lepidoptera > Noctuidae > Helicoverpa > Helicoverpa zea x Helicoverpa armigera. The sequence continues at coordinate 4,185,752 of JAWIIS010000004.1, forward strand.
TTATTTATGAGTCAAAATTTATCGTATTGTACTGACCTCAACTATAGTGACTATTTTATCCGGTGAACTTATGATAACAGCATTCACTGTGATATCTTCATTTTTTTTTATAGTTTTGTTTAAATGTAATAGACAGATACCTACATAGGGTGACTGGTAATTAGTGACCGTTCTTCCAGCCCACTTTTGTTTTGGGAGCTGTCGAATTGAAAACCAATTTGTAAATTTATATTACAAAAAAGAAACTTGCAGATAAAATACTCAGGAAAGGCAACAAAGAGTCTTATTTTCCTCTTATAAATACATAGAAAATAGACGAATAATTTGGATCCCTAGCGCAAGAATGAATCAATTTACGCTCAATTGTAGAAGGATTGAGGAGAATGGTATAACAATCGTGTTGATGTGTAACGAACGCTTAGGTCAGGCCGCTAAGAATAGCTGATGGACACTGATGTAATCCTCTGATAAGTAAATTGTATGAATAGCTGACGAAAATTTGTTTGACAGAAAACAGAAGGCGTTGGCATTTGAGACCAAGAAGTACCTAGCTCTAGTATGGGAGCATTATGAGCTGACGTACAATCCTCGTCAGATAAAATGTTTACTTCTAAATTAGCTTCTTAAGGTAAAATATTCGAAAAAAACACTAATACTGTCAAATAACTTTGTCGCCTTGAGTCAGCCCTTTTCCGCACATGCGCAATAATGTTTTAATCTTATAGTTTTACTGTTTTGCAAGTTCTGAATAGAAGACTTATTTGGCGAGAGTGGTAGCAAACTCTTAATTCTTCTTACGAACTACAGCATAATGAGTTTAAATTATATTGTAAAAACCCTACAACAATAAGTGTCCGAAGTGGGGAATAAACATTTACCAAAACAATTGCACATGTTAATTTTAATGATAAATAGGTACACGTAGAAGCTAAAATAACTTCACAAAATGTACATCCCAACCACAAACAAGAACTTTACATCAACGAATAATAAAAACACTTTACTATTTTGAATTAAGATAGGTAGTTATAATAAGCTATGCCTGTATTAGGCACAGTTTTGTGTTTATATGAAAGCTCGGAAAGCTCACTGCCCTCTCACAAACAATTACTCGTTATGTTTACGAAAGTGTAACGTGAGTCAATGGCCCTTTGTACCTTGATAAACCTTCTTTGTAAAACGATTATATTTTATTTGGTACTTCCACTTGTACTCTCTTTTTATATACACGTATCTATGTATAAGGTATGCGTAAGTAGAAATAGAATTAACATTGTATGCAAATAAGCTATTACATAGTAGCAGCATTACGTGCAGGGCCAATAAGTTGGTTGTTTTATGGTAAGGTGACGCACTTTCGATATAGAAATAAAAACAAATAAATAACTACTCGACCCGCAAGCACTGTAATCTACAACAATAAACATTTTCAATTCAAAGTCGGCTTTATCATTATTTTATAAATAAACTACACCATTATTTTAGAAATAGAATAACTAGGTAATTTTAATGTGACCTAGCGTCTAAAAATATTTATTTATCATCACACTGGCGAAGTCAAGGTCGATTACAAAAAAATCCGTTTACAAACAAAAACACATGCTCCCGTCTAACCTTTCAAGGAGAAAGAGATTCCAAATTTGAAAAGAGACGCTACAGATTAAACAAATAAAAAAAAAGTTACCAGCTCCAAAAACTTGACAATAGACAATCTGCTGATGGCCATCTTGAGTCACTGAACGATTCAAAATACTACGAAGTTTGTATATGTTTACAATTTACCACTGGCACACGAGTGAGCTGCGTAAAGTTGCCACTGAGACTGCGCAACTGAGTCGTGAGTTGTAGCGATGACTTCATACTGGTGGTGCGACTATAAAAAAGGTACAAACATAATACGTGACCAAATATTGAACCTTGTGGTACTCCGATTTTGTGTGAAGGATATTTAATGCTGTGAAAGTTTTGCGAAGGATCTTTTAGTTTAATTGCAACTATATATAAACCTTTTTTTTTTAATAACAGTAACCTTGACATGTATTTTTTAATTATTAAATAGGTGAAATGAAATAAGGAGTTGTACATACTTGTCTAAAGCTTCATCAAATTTCCATTTTTGGAAAAAAACAGTTTAATACTTATTATACTTATTCTATTTTAAAAAAGAATCCCTTTCCCACAATCTTACTCTACGTAGTCAATGTAAAGGCGGCCTTACTCGTCGTCCCCCATGAATGACATCATCTACCTACTAGTGTTGGGCGTAACGACTTCTCAGCTCCGGGAATTATACGGACCCTTTTCAATTTGTATGTGAATTCTTAAAGGGGAACAAATATAATGACCACCATAAAATGCTTTGATACCCTAAGTTTTGCAACCAGAAATATCTACTGAACACCAGAAAAATAAAGTCTAAAAATGTAATAGTACCAGCTATTTTAGTCACGACTTCACTTTAAATTGTATTCGACCACCAAAGGACAATGGGCACAAATATATGGGACCTGGTATACCCCACCAATAGGAATGTCATATATATCATTGGATAGGCCTTTTTATGTAGAACAATATTTACTATGACAGCTTTGCTGAAATGTTTGTCCGTTCTGAGATATAGATCAAAAACTGTGCAAAAGTTAGAACTAAGTAATCTATTGAAAATTACATGATCTCAAAATGACTTCACTATTAATTAAGTTACTAATGTTACTATAAATTAGAAGTTCACCTTCGTATGTAGTATGTGCATATTTGTGTATGTAATTGCTCCCACAGAAAAGTGACTCTTAATATTAAGTTAATAAATGTGTGTTATTATTATTTATTCTTTGATAATGTGTATTTTTAAGGGGAAGAAACCATAATTATATGTTAATTTTTGGGTTATATATCCAAATTTTTATGTGCAATAATAAGTGCAGAGACTTATGTTTGTTAGCTTTTTCCTATTTTATTTTAAATTATTTGTGATACAGGCATTGTGTTATTATTACTTATTCTTTGATAATGTGTATTTTTAAGTGGAAGAAACCATAATTGTATGTTAAGTTTTGGGTTATATGTATATCTAAATATTTATGTGCAATAATAAGTGCAGAGACTTATGTTTGTTTGTTCTTTCCTATTTTATTTTAAATTATTTGTGATACAGGCATTATGATAATAGAGATAGTTGTATTTAGGATTTTTATTTGCCTCTCTCCCTACAAAATGTGCTGTATAACATTCAAAAGGATAAATGGTGATCTGTAACACAGGGGTAACCTTAAACAGACACCATTCTCTTACAAAAGCAACCTGTATTGTAATGTACTTAACACTGTAATTGAAGAGAAAATAAAGATTTTTATTATTTATTTATTATTTATTATTATTATTATTTTTATTTACGTATTTTTTTTTTCTCCGGTTATCCGGGATTTGATTGATGGCACGGGCCTTAGCCAAGTGTTCATCAACTGGGTTTGTGATTTTACGGGGTGGTGTTGTCCGTCTCGCATTGTAAAAACTTTCGGACCAATCTGCAGGTATTTAATATGACCGCTTTTTGTAGTAAGTGGTAGGTATTTGGGGACAGTTTTAGGGAATTGAGAGATTGGTGGAGTTGTGTGGGTATTACGCCTGTTGTAGATAGTACTATGGGGACTATGATTACCTTTTGCAAATGCCAGAGGCGAGCTATTTCTTCCTTAAGTTCGGTGTATTTCGATATTTTTTCCGCTATTGTACTCTGTAAGTTATGTGTATTTGGCACAGCGATGTCAATTAAATATCCGATCTTGTTAGTTTTGTCTATGAGTGTTACATCTGGTCTATTGAAGTGGATTGTGCGGTCGGTGAGAATGGCGCGGTCAAAGTATAATTTGGTGGAGGAGTTCTCTAAGACTGTTTCAGGGTTGTATTTGTAATATGGTACTACGGAATCGATAAGTTTGTACTGGTGAGCTAATTTCTGATGTATTACATTGGCAACTTGGTCGTGTCTATGCTTGTAATCGGTCTGGGCTATGGATTTACATGCGCCTGTTATATGTTGGATGGTTTCCGGGGAACTATTACATTTTCTGCAGTTATCGTTAGTCAGATTCTTTATTATATATTTCCTGTAATTTCGAGTTTCTATCACCTGATCTTGTATAGCTATCATGAACCCTTCAGTCTCTGGGAAGAGTTCGCCTCGTCTGAGCCATGCGTTCGACGCATCTTTATCGACATTTTCCTGGCACAGATCGAGGCGGTGTCTGCCGTGTAGAGACTTCTGGGTCCATTCTAGCACCTTAGTTTTGTCGTCGGTTATTTTTTCATTTCGTTGTGTGTTCGTGTCGTTTAGGTTTAGAGGTGTGAAACGTAAGTCATTTTGTGTGATTAGCTTGTGTAGTGTAGAAGATTCTGATTTGGTGTAAAAATATTGCCTGAGTGTAGTGATTTGTTTATTGTGAAGGTTTAATATATCTATAAGTCCTCTGCCTCCTTCTTTCCTAGGTAAAGTAAGTCGCTGCAGACAAGATCTTGGATGATGTTTTCGAAATTTTGTGAGTGTTGTGTTAATTTTCCGTTGCAGATTTTTAAGGTCGGTTTTATTCCAGTTGATTACACCAAAAGAATACGTAAGAACGGGTATGGCAAATGTGTTAATTGCTTTAATAGTGTTTCTTGAATAGAGTTGTGTTCGTAGGATTGTGTTTAGGCGGTGTTGAAATTGTTTTTGTAGCTTGTGTTTTGTGTCTTTGTAATTTATCTGGCGTGATTGTGCATACCCTAAATATTTATATGTGTCGTGTTCGTTGAGAGGTTCTATTTGTGACCCAGTCTCTAAGGTGTAGTGATGTTGGTAGTTCTGCCCTGCTTTTACTGAATTTATTTTACATTTGTCAATGCCGAACTCCATTTTTATGTCGTTTGTGAATTGTTCAGTAAGGTTAGCTAATTGGTGGAGTTGGCTTTCTGTTGCTGCGTAAAGTTTAATATCATCCATATACATCAGATGGTTTAAGACGTTATTTTGAGTTAAATGGTGGTTTCTATCGTCAGCTTTAGAATATAAAGGGGTTCCTAATGAGGTTGAGTTTAATATGTTCGATAGGGGATTGAGAGCAAGGCAGAACCACAACGGGCTTAGTGCATCTCCTTGAAAAATACCTCTCTGGATTCTAATAGGGTCGGTGTGTAGTGTTTCGGTTGTGGTAGTGAGTTTGAGAACTGTGGTCCATGTTGTCATTGTAGTTTTCAGGAAATGGATTAAGGTCGGGTGTACTTTATATATTTCTAGAACTTGTATTAACCATGTGTGGGGGACAGAGTCATATGCTTTTTTATAGTCAATATACATGCTAAACAGATCAGACTTTGCCTTTAGAACTTTCTTTAGAACTACAGAATCTATTAGTAATTGTTCCTTACATCCTTGGCTAAACCTCTTACATCCTTTTTGCTGTTCGGCTAAGATATTATTTTCTGTGATATGTTGGTATAGTAGTTCAGATATACAGGATGTAATGATCTTATATAAGGTTTGCAAGCATGTAATTGGCCTGTATTTAGCTGGATTGGAAAGATCATTGCTGTCCTTTGGGATCATATAAGTAGTACCTAATGTGATATATGGCGGTGTTGTGTCTGGGTTCTGAATAAACTTGTTTATGTGATTGTGTAGGCAGCCGTGGACTGCGGTGAATTTTTTGTACCAGTAGCTGTGCACATTATCTGAACCAGGTGCTTTCCAATTATGGAGTCGGGCTAAAACTTTTTGGAAAATATCTGGGGATACGTGTTCGAAAGCCATTTCCTGAACATTTGTGTTTGTGTTAGTGATTTCTGTCTGTATCCACTCAGCCTGAATGTTGTGTTCGACTGGGCGTTCCCAGATTCCCGCCCAGAAGCTTTGTAGAGTATCTGGGTCCACATTGTTGCGGCCCTCGCTGGTTTGGTGATTTTCATGGGAATTCGAAGTTGTGTGTTTAAGATTGCGATAGAAAAGTTTTTCGTTATGCGTAAATTGAAAGTTTTGTTGTTTTCTCTGAGTACACGCGCTGTATCGTTTAAGACGACCTGTAACTACTGCCAGCTTCTGTTTAAGTGTATCTAATGTGTGTATAATTTGTGTGTTTGGTTCCTCATGTATTGTGTGGATCTTATACTGTTTAACTATTGCGTTTACTCGTTTTATTAATCTGTTACTTCTGTTACCGTTAATGTACTGTGTCATCCTACCTATTTTTGATCTTAGATCATTTCTTTTTCGTTCTAATCGCTTCTGCCACCTAGGTTTGTATTGTCGTCTTATATTTGATTCTGTTTCTTTTGGTTGTAATTCTATCTTCGAACCGTTTACCTTAGCAGCAGTCCATGCTGCGCAATATATCACAGTCTGCAGTGTGTGAAAATCTGTATCTGCATCAATGTTTTCTGGTATTGTTATTCTATTTAAATAGTTAATAATTTTGGCAAGAGTTATGGACGGTTTCTGTTTGGGGATATAAGTTCGGTTTACGGGATTACTTTCTTTATAAAACTGGAATGCTTGTTGAAATGTGTTATCTATTGTCTGGTCTCTTTCAGGATTGGGTTGTGGGTTCAGTATAGTGTCTATAGGTTCAGGATTATTTTCGATGGTATTGGGGATTATATTAGGGGGGGATTCAGTTGTAGGGCTTATGTCTAAAATATTTGCGGATTGCGTGTTAACAGTTTCATCTACTAAAGTAGTTTCTCTAGTAGAATTAAATGAGTTGTAAATGTTGTGTCTTAGTTCTTCAGCTACTTCCATTTTAATTGAATCTAATCTATCACTTTTAATGTATTTGTTGTTAACAATGGCTCTCCTCTGGTCAGCTATTCGCTGTTCACTAAGGTGGGAGAGTGATGGACAGGTGTTTATAAAATCTAAATACATGGGCCTACGATGTGCTGTTTCATTTCTACCTAAATCTGTTACTCGATAGTATGATCTCATGATTGCTTCGTTTTGTTCATTGGTCCATCTCATGCGCGTCCGCGTTTGTCTTTGTGTGTTATCGGTTCCATGTGTTGATGGCTGAGTTTGAGTTAATTGTGTTGGTGTTGGTTGTATGTCTGATTGATCAGTGTAGGCTAGAGTGTGATTTGATTGTAGTTGGTTGAGTTCTTGTTCTACTTCTTTGTATATCTGTTCTATTAACTGTTGTGGTATGAGTTTGTTACGGATTATAGCTCTGCGTTGGTCCCCAACTCTTTGTCTGCTTACTTGCATATCTGGGAACTTTTCTGTAAATTTAAGGTGGAGCGGTTCAAGGTAAGTTCTAGTGTCTGTGTCTAATGAAGTTAATAGTAAATAGGTGCGCAATATGAATTCATTCATTTCATGTGTCCATCTTTTGCGCGTGATAGTACTGCTCGTAGTGGGTGCTAGATCAGAGTCAAGGTTGACATCCTGCACAACACTAGCGAGCGTGCTGGTGGACAAGGTCGATGTTCGCCTTGTCATGTAAGAGGGGCGAGTGGAAAGGATGGAAGAGAATAACGAAATAGTATCTTCGCCCGAGGAATCGGCTGTAGCATCTACGCCGTGAGCCCGCCTGCTCAACTCACTGCGACCGGCTGTAGCTTTATTTTCGGTGAGAGTCCGCCTGCTCAACGCCTCACCGCCGATGGTTCGCATGCTGTGGCACCCAGCATCGGCTCCAGATGCGCCCCGGCGCTCCCCGGGAAGCGACCGTAAATTATATCTTCTTTCTTTACTCATCTCCATAGAGGGTAACCTTTACCTTGTTAGCCGCATAAGTTTTTTTGTACTGTTGCACAATACGCGTGTCCGCCCCCCACGTGGCTAGGTGTTCAGCTCGGACGTAAGGTAGGAATTTAGGGGGCTTATTATTATTATTATTATTGATACCTCAAGTTTTTAAAGGAAAATCTAAGTACTAATAACTTTAAGTCTTGTAAGTACTACTGTGCCCGTTAGGATCCATAATTGTTACTATTATGTAGCATTTCAACCTTTTATTGTACCAACTGGATGTTGGGCGTAGTGAGAAACCGCACCAATAGGAAAATTGGATAGGTCTTTTTAACTGAAACAACATTTACTCTGACAGCTTTGTTCTATTGTTTGTCCGTTCTGAGATATAGATAACAAACAATCTTAAAACTGATGCTAATCAATACTGTAATCTGATTTTCTTTCATACAAGACTTACACTTAGTAGTTCTTAGATTTTCCTTTAAAAACTTGAGTTATCAATAGATTACTTAGTTCTAACTTTTGCACAGTTTTTGATCTATATCTCAGAACGGACAAACATTTCAGCAAAGCTGTCGTAGTAAATATTGTTCTACATAAAAAGGCCTATCCAATGATATATATGACATTGCTATTGGTGGGGTATACCAATCTGCCCATTGTCCTTTAGTAAATGATCACCAACTCTTGACGACCAAATTAATGTATTATTGTTGCCTAAATAAGTCACTGTGATTGCCATAAAATGTAGGCTTATTACCAAATAAAGTATTATGATGCCATATTAAGTTATGTGTCCGGCTTGCAATGCATGCGTGAGTGTCAGTATGACGAGTGACAGGGGAAAATGGAAGAAAATGACATATTGTGCCGACGCCAAGTAAAATTGGGAACAGGGCAGGAGAAAGAAGAAGAAGAATGTGTTTCTCAATACACTCTTATCGCACTGTTTAGAGGCATGCAATAGACAATTTTCCACGCTAGTGCAGGAAAAGGGTCCCCATAATGTTATTACATTTATTTTATCAGGCCGAACTTATTTTTTTGGAGTCAGTTTACTTAAACAAGATAGCAAGATGTAAAAACTTTTTTGATGATCATTTACTACTTTTGGTGATCATTTACTACTTTTGGGATAACAATGATTTTTTTGGACTCATTTTGCTTAAATAGGATAGCAGAATTTAAAAACTTTGGTTATAATCTTACTTTAAAATGGTGGTTTAATTTTGGTGATCATTTACTATTTTTGGCTTACGCATGATTTATTTTGGAGTAATTTCACTTAAATAGGATAGCAAAGTGTTAAAACTTTGGTGATAGTTTTACATTAAAATGCGAGTTTCATTTTGGTGATCATTTACTATTTTTGTCTGCTGTTTGTTACTATATCTGGTGATCAGTTAAACATAAGCCATTCTTAAATCGGAGCCCGGTTTCGTCAAGCTGTCCAAAGAAAAAAGTCCAAACATCAGAAAGTTAAAAAAATAGTGATGAATTAAAAAAAACATACTCAAAGAAAATTGTCACTTGCTGTGTGACTACCTACGTGCTTATGTATTGAGTAAATAATGCAGTCAATAAACACATGCTCAAAGCGATTACGATGTTGCTTTTAAACACGATAAGCTTCTATTTTAGTCTCCTATTTAGTAAATACTGAAAAAAAAATAGTAACTGACAACTTATTCAGTTAGTTATTCTTTCTTTTCAAATGATTAAGATAAAATGACTAAGAGAAACGTTATAGCTTTAGTCCGGAAAAAAATCATTCATTTGTCGATATTGTGTGCACATCTCTACCAACATGTGCTATACCACGGTATACAATGTTGTTTTGAAAATAAAATGATTTGAACTTCATATCTGTTACTAGGTACATATATTATGTTGCTTGACATTCGATTAATTTTGTCCCTCCATGCCTCTTCTAATTTGGCACTTATTTTAAAATAAGGTACAATGCAATTAGTAGAAGTTCTTCTCTTATTATCATTTATCTCCTATCTCATCTCATCCTACTGCGGTATTACAAAATACAACGCTACTATACTACCTCTATTTACATTGCTAACTTGAAAATTCGATGAAAACAGTATAATAAATATTGCGTACTACGTTCAGTCAGCACCTACTTTAGGAACTTTGTATGTAGGTACCTACATGATCGCATAAACCATTATAGCTCAGATTAGATGGTTATTAACATATATGACATCACAAGTTCGTAATATTATTCCACGAAATAGCCTATACATAAAAAATAGACCAGAGGTTCCGTGTTAATCGTAATGTTATTTTATCATTTACGATACAAACACGTAAATTCTTAAAATAAAAATGATTAATACTACGCTCGTTAATCCTTTATAGTTTCCTCTTGAAAACTGTAAATAATAAGGTTTCTTTCAAACTAAACGTTTCATGTCGGTGTCGTGGTATGCACATCCAAGATTTAAAAAAGTCCATCAAATTAGGTTCATATTTAAAGACTTAATTTTACTTAAAAAATGTGACAATAATAAAGTTTGATTTCTTCAAATATTAAAGAAATTTGTTGCTGATGATTAGGTACTATATTGTAGTTGTGGATATTTAAGTGCCCATAGTGCTACAGTTGTGGCAGATGAAAAGAGATATGAAGAGATATATATATATTTGTATTTACGGCGATTGATACCATTTAACTTTACGATAACCACACCATTCATATTTAAATAGTACAACTGGGCGTTAGTCTCACATTTAAAAGAAACATCTATTTACTTACGCTTGATCGACAACATCTTTATAAAAGAAACATGTATGTAAGTCTATGCGATCAATCGATCTTACAAATGTACGAGTATAGTCGATTAAACTTTCAATGTCATATTTAATAGTCGCCTTCCAGCTCCGCTGATGCATATCCCTGAGAACAGTTCCAGCTGTCATTGGCAGTCAATATTCAATTAATATTTGATTAAAAGAAAACTTAAATGTATGTATTTACAATGAAACACAAGTCGCAACATACTTGTATTTCCAGTTCCTTCAACTTAAATACATAATCGTATTCGATTTTACACTGTTATTTGTTTTAAGTCTATCTCTAAATTCAATTAATAATTGCATTATTTTCCTCTAAGGATTGGCCGCAATGACACAGTTTTGCGACTAAGAATGGGATCACAACCTATTGTTATTGGCTGACTAATTCATTCAGTATGCTATTCATTCACGATATCTACCATTGCTCATTTAGAAATGTACCATAAAGTTGCTCATATCATGATAATTAAGAAAGTACCTATACGACACAGAGTAAAAATTTTGTCCCAAAATCCGTTAGAAATTGGGAAGGCTACCTGACTGCCTGCTGCTTGAGATTTGTTGTCCCTTTTCTTAACTGGGAACAGGTGCATAAAACCACCTGCTTCATGCCGAAATTAAGTGTTTTAAGACTTCAAAACCAAGGTCAAACAAACAAAAAAGCTTTTTAGATTTATACTAAAAGTATAGAAGATTTGAAGCCTGCATGCCAATACACCATTGATCAGTCAATACACCCAAATGTTTCTAATTCAGCCAATTAAAAACTACGAGTAACTTCATCTTACGCAAGCTCTAAACAAACGATCCTTGTGTTTGTACATATGTGTTATTTGTTCTACAGTTAACTCAAGTCTGACTTAACGTCTATATTTTCGTGCCTACGAAGTACTCTTTTAATTAAAGCTAACTTGCTAAGGCATTCAATGACGGTAACTTTGTAATGTGTTGTTTGAGTATATTGTTAGTGTGGGATGTATCCGTATATTGTACTAACAAATATTTGCTTTTTCTAGCGACAATGCCTAAGAATCATCTCTGGTCTTATGAAGTCCTCGCCCATTAACGCTTTGGGGCTTATGAGGCAAGTCATCTTGCCTCATTAGCCTCTTATTTGCCTCTTACCTACGGCTTCATCTTAGGCTACCACATCATAGGTACCTATTTACCTTTTATTTACTTCACTTTGTTTTTAATTGGAATTTAACAGAATTTTACTGAATAAAACCTTCGTTCCTTCTGGAACCCGTGGTTTAAAAGACTTACCCAGAAAAACAATTATTTTTCTGTGTGAACGCAGCGTTGTAGCTTACGCCATGAAGACTTTACTTTTCCATCATTTATCCTACTAAGTCCATCTATTGATTAACATGTGAACTACAAAGAACAATAACTAGCATACGCAACAGTATGTAGCAAGTATTCATATTAGTTCAACATGAATCCGCTAGATGTCTCTTAAACCATATTTCGATTAAGCACCTGTTGCATGGTTGTGAATGAAGTATGTTTACTAGCGGGTTCGAATCAATATCCATTCATAAATGTGATGAAGAATGAAAGAATCTATAATATTCGAACCTGAAGAGTTTCAGTGATTTCAGAACGCTATTAAAAAATTAAACTGTTCAGCTGTGCTCTCTTTCAGTCTCATTCATATGGTTTCTATGGACTTATGATTTTCGATGTGTGTGTAATATCGCTAACAACATTAGATAATGTGCCGTCCAAAATCGATAGTAGAATCACGTTTCCATAAGACCCCATTAAATAGTGGCAGGTGACAAGCAATCTCGTTTATATAGGTACTTACAGTACAATATGCGTCATACCGCTTTATCCAAGTCACGTGAATTGAGTAGCCCAGTATCTACTGCAATAAAAACCCCGTGATCCACGTCAAGAGTCAGATAGAACTTGTCGAAATAAGGACCATTCAAGCCCCAAAAATAGATGTTTCATCTCAGAAAACTTACCTAATAATAGCTTTGATAGTGTTGTGACGTGTGAGAATCTAATTAAAATCTCTTTAAATATTCTGCAGCTGTATTGTGAAACAGGTAGCGAATACATCCTAACTTAACATTATGAAGACAAAACAGCACCCTTAAACATAACTTCATGGACAAATTAACACGGAGTAGCACTCTTGGGACATTTGGTGCGCGTGCTGCCTTCTTCCTTGTGCGCCGAGCAGATCGCGATGAGCGCGTCAATGAGAAGCAACGAGGCGTTCGCGAGGGCGCATATGGCGGCGGCTTGGGCATAGCTCTTGCGGTTGTGGACTGGCACCTCTTTCCAGGAGTGTAGCGTGAGGCCCCCGCAGGCTGCGAAGAGCACGCTGCCGCTTGACGACCACCACGCGTCCACGTAGGCGTCCGCCGCCGCTGAAACCGCCTCTCCTGGTATCAACGAGTTCAATCTTTTAAGAAATAGGTTTGTCGGCGTAGGTTGGATAACGAAAGTAAACAATCCTTTTTTGAAAGAAGACTGTAAGTACTATAAGGTGGCCTAATAAGCAATTTGATTCTACTGCAGTGGAGTGAGGAAGAGAGCAATTGCAAATAAGTGAAAAACAAGCATTTTCATTCGAACCTAGAGAATAGATGACATAACTATTACAACGAGAAATTAATCAATTAATGGTGCGCCTACTTTGAGATAACACAAAAAGCCGCATTTATACTGAACACATTCTACAAGCAATCACCGAGATATTCACCTCGTTACACGCTGGCCTCTTCATCGTACTCCTCAGAGTCCAAATACGCCAAGCTCAGGTCAAACAGCATGAAAACCGCGTTGAGGATGGCCAGGGAGGCGGCCAACAGTGCTGCGTTGGAGTCGCCGGTCCTCGGGAACACGGAGCCTTTGACTCTGGCGGATAACACGAGGCCTCCGCTCACGGAGAACAAGGCGACCCCCAGCATGCCAAAGTACATGTCTTGTACGAGGTCGAGCGGCGCGAATAACATCTCCCCTAGAACGTTCAAGTTGCTGAGACTGGGATATATTAGCCGCGGGATACACGAGCGGCGGACCGACACGTCCATAAACAAACTAAACTTCTTTCGCTATCTCCGTCGCTTTAGCAAACTGTTTGTGAATTTAACTAATGCGCCGTTGAACTTCCGTCCAAGCTTTTGATGTTGCTGACGGAACTGCGTTCTTGTTTTTTGGTCAACATTTCATAAACATGGCTAATTAAAGATACACAAAGAAATTCTAGTAACCCACGCTTCCTCCTTTGAGAGAAAGCGACAGTGCAGTGTTTTTATTTTAGTTACTCAAATACTTAAAGATCAAGCATTATAACATTACAAGTTAAATAACATTTAATCCAGTATAAATGCGGCACTCGAACAAATTCTACAAAACATCTAAATGAGCCATGATATAATGACCAGCACAAAACAAAACAAGTTCAGTACAAAACTTGCGATCAATCTCTATTAAAATTTAGACCAGCATACACGAATTATCCGAAATATGCAAGGCATCTTAAGCCAAAGCATAGCTACATGAACAATGTAAGGCGCTATCTAAGGCAATGTCCTAGATGAACGACAAACGCGACGCGATACGATGATAGAAGAAGCCACTGTAAGGATATACATTGCAGCATACATGGACACACGTTATGTCACGTTACGTATTGGTCGCAAAGCATCGCGTCGTGTTTGTCGGTCAACCAGGACAACGGGTAAGGAACGTCATTCTCACCGACAATCTCCCCGGAGAGCACGACTACATAGCCGACGTATGTGCCTGAGCATAGCATGAGTGTTGGCACGTCTGTCAGGTCATAACTGTAGTGGTGCAGCGTTAGACATGCCACTGTTAACATCTGAAAATGGAGAAAAAAGGAAAACCTATTAGATTATACTCTAAATAAAATGCCTTATACTCGTACATAATGTACTAAAAACTAGTTCTCAAGAAGTGAAGAAAAAAAAATACTTTCTAGTAGAAAAGTATGGGACTAATTTTCATTGCCGTCGTGCATCCCATAAGGTGGTCTATCGGTGGCAGTAATCATTAGTATCATCTAGTGGGCCACCGACAAAACATTAGGCATCTCTTGTAAAAATACATGATGAACAAAATCAACAGTGAGTCTGACTACAATTAAAATGCTAGGACTAGAATGGTTCCCCGAGGGACTGCATTTACTAACTCCCTTAGGCAGACCACCAAAGCTTTCCTTTGATGACACATTGCATATGCTAATACCTGCTCCAACTCTCGGTTTCTAAATATTTTGTAACCGTAGTTCAAGTTCAATACATTTATATTCAAGAGTTAGTCCATGTTGAGGACATGCAAGTATGGAAAAATCACATTTGGGCTCAAGTTGACTTAAGCGCGAAGCACTTACCAACTCACAGAGTTTTATCAAACACGTCGGTATTAACATTTTAATATACTTTTGTATGAAATTGTAAACTTGTAAGAAAAATTTCTATAATACCAATTACACGATTATTTAAATTACATGACACCCAAACTTGACAGCTCAATAACTGTGACATTTTTATGATATGCAAACATCAGGCAACTATGCAAGGAGTTCTGATAACTGAAGTTTGTTGTTTATGTCCATTTAAAAAACAAACGTAAACTTTTAAAAAAATATTTTATGGAGTTGAACGGCAAACGTAAATTATTATATGGAGAGCTGTGGAGAGCCGTTGATAGTTTTTGTTTTCGAAATGCAACCCGTACCAGTCAACCATTAGTATAAAATCAGAGCCTACCTACAAGTTCAATAGGTATATCAAATTAATTAACAAGCTAGTCTAGCATGCTGATGAATGCATGCTAAAACTTGGCACCAAGCCAGCATAAAAAGCATCATACCAACATCGGCATCAAAAACACAAAATGTCGAAGTATTGAATCGCATTTTGTGGATATTAAATACTAATTTGTACAGAGATATCCCATTCCGTGACTATCGAAAGTTCAAGGAGTCTGCGGTAAGTAAGAATTGCTTTTATTTCGATTTCATTAACTTTATAGCGATGCAAACAAAGAAGCAATCGTCCCTTGGTATTTGTAAAACAATAAAAGTTTGAAACGAAAAATAAAAGTAGTATTCTCAAAAGTACACAAATGTTTCTGTAATTCTATGTTATTTGTTTTTGTTCAATGGAATTCTGTCGTATTTGGGTTTACTTTTGATATCGGAGGTTGGAAACCCTAAATATTGTTTACTTTAAGATTTTTATTCACCCACATATTTTTTGTTACATTGAAATTGAACGGGTTTTAAAAATTGTCTAGTGGGCCCCGCATCATGTGCCAAGAAGTTACAAAAAAAACGCGACTAGGTCTTAAAAAAACATGTTAACACTCTAAACAAGCTTTCACTGCATATTATGTAAACAACAGCTTTTCAGTAAGCTACTTACCCCTTCTGTTCTCTCGCCCACACTATCCTTGCTTTCAGTCTATCCTGTACAAGGTGAAACGTGAATTTTTACGGTTCTTTGTTTCAGTGCGTGGGAAGCTAATCTGTTTCGAGTAATGACTGCCGAAACACAAAATACATAGGTACAGAAGTCAATCTACATACAAAGCGCGTTCGAGTCACGCAGACATAGGTGTCTATGTGTGCGTGTTCACAGACGCGCTGTCTCAAAACAACTCAAAACAGTGCGAGCGCGGCTGCCGCTTTCCTTTCTTGAGATAAGCGCGTCACACACAAGGTAGATAAAAGTGCATGCGTTGTGATACCTCCCCTAACTGTAATTTGACTGTAATATTTTTAATTTTAATAACAAAAGAAAAAGTAATAATGGAGCAACAAAAAAGTCGTATTATAATTGTTCAGTGGACGGTTGTTTTTATACAACAATAAACAGTGAATTGTCGTTTTTTTAACCTGCCGTATTACCTATAGTATGTACCTACTTATTTTCTCATATTTCGATGGTTCGTTTAATAAACGCAGTAGGTAGGTACAGTTAGGTGGGTAGGTAAGCGCCCCGGCGGCCTCTGGCTCAATGCCGTAATAAGTTTTGCTAGTGTCGACCCAGGCGAACCTCCCAACCTATCCTCAAAGATTATTACTAGTAGGAGTTGATAATTTTTGTGATCATGACGAGAGTATGTTGTAAGGTAGACGAAATAAAACTCGCACATCAAGGTTTCTGTAGGTAGAAGCAAGCTTAGATCGGGGACTGTACCAGCATATTACATAGAAAAATATTTTTTTCACAAGTAAAGAGTAGGGTAAGTATATATGTATGAATAACAAAATTATAAATTGCGGTTTCCGAAAAAGTTCGGTATCTCGTTCAAACGAATTTCCGTTGAAAGTGTTTATTAACCTTGTATGCCACATTAATTTTTTTATTATTATTGGTTTATATTTCATTTTTCCTGTTTTATTCTCAACAATACATCAAATAATTAGATACGAGTACCACTACCACGTTAGTTTTATGCGCATAAAAAAGTTGACAACCCTAGCGCGACCGCCGAGTTTAGGCATGAAAAGTGAAGTACATACATGAGATTGACTTCTGTACCTATGTATTTTGTGGCCGAAACCTCATGCTTAAAGATTATCCTAATAAATATAAAAGTATTAAATTGTTTTTATAAAGCTTTTAAAAACTGTAAAATATATTAGTATTCATGACAATTAATAAGGCTATGCCTAGAGAAGTTTTAGTACCTACTGATGTCAATCACTTGGTCACTGCTCTGATGTGTAATACAAATAAATTGCGTTTAAATTATAAATTACCTTAAGTTAATTAATACGACTTGATCAGAATACTAACTTAATCAATATCCTTTTAATTTCCACTTGATCTAAGAAATATCATAAATAACCATTAGCACGCATGTATAATTGAATGTTATTTAAATAGTAATTCATTGTTGTAAACCTATAAAATGGCTCGTAAAAAAATAAGAAAAGAAAAAATAAAAGATGTTTTCAAAAGGCAACAATGTTAAAGAATTTGACTGGTTGGTTTGGTAGGGTTGAGTGTAGAAAATAGTAAATAGCTAGCAAATATTTAGATTTAAGATAAATAGATTTAAGAAATATTTAGTTTGATGGACTGCAGATGGCAATCACCTAGTGCGTCTAAAATATTCAAATTGAGCTGCAACTTGCTGCATATGACTTAAAATTCATATGACCACGGCTCTTGGGTCTCACGTACCAGATAGACTTTCCATAATTTGCACTATAGATGGAAAAATATGTAAGTTTTATGATAAACCATGATACATATGTATCTACGTACAGTAAACCATCAATACCCTACTTATACCTATCGGCCGATAGCCATATTGTTCTGGAATTGATCGCCGACCGAAGCCAGAACTTCAAGCTTCGAGAATTTCTCAGTAATAGCTTAAACTTCGGAAATGTGTTTTGGCTTTAATAACTATCCCGGCTGTATGTAGGTAAATATATGGAAACACCTATTTCAGAGAATGCAGGTCTATGTCGGAATGCATGTAAGAAACGTTTACTGCCGCTTCACATTGATTAGGGAAAGGAAAACCATCAATTTTGGTCCATTGAACAAGATTCTTCAACATTAGCTAACATTATTTATTATGTTATTGTGTAGATTTTACGAGTCCTGCTATCCATTGGAGCAATTTCATAAGACATAATTGTTCTTTATTAAGCTAAATGATGATTACTTTGCTAATTAATGACCGTCGCCAAATAAAATAAGTATTAAGCTATAGTTGGTGTCAGTCCTTAGAACTATGATTAACACTTTCACTTTGGGAGGAGCAAAATTAGAATGTAGTTGGTTTGAAACTACAAGTTTGTACTAAAGCTATAGCTATTTACATATTTTGATAAATTTTACATACCCAGCTTTTCCAAAAACAGCAGCAAAGTTAAATTAAGTGTGTGTTCGGGTCGAGTGAAAAAGTTTTCGGCCATTATAATACATACTTTCGCAGCTTATATTTTCATTTTTGCAATGAGGTCGACCATGAAATGAGGTATTACATTTTTAATTTTTCATTTGGCCGCAGATTAGGCTGGTCGTCAAAAGCCCACAAGAGACTGGCAAGTTAATGCGATTTGCATAGAAAAGACATCGGGATATCACACTTAGGAATGTGGGTGTAAGCTAAACATTAAAAGGGAAAATATTATTTTAGTAAACCTTAAAAGTAAAACAATAAAGCTAACTTTTATTTGAATTTGGAATATCACTGAGGTTACAACTGTGAATGGAAAAAGGTCGGACTATTCGGGAACCAGATCCCAAGAGGTCACATACATAAAATCACTTGTCTAAAAAAACATGCGTATTTCCGACCCTTCTTGAATGGTTTCGATGTGAAAATATATCGGAACAATCAAATGAAAAATTTTTATGAGTTCCAAGGAATGATGAATAAAGCCTATCCCCACTGACGACATAGCTTTCTTTTGTTTTTTTTTTCTCATTTTTATTTACATAAAATTGCACGGTAATAAAAATCAGTTATATTCCCAAAAGATAAACCTCACATAACAAAAAAATGTTAACAGGCTATTGATTTTTCAACTTTTATTGAATTTGAAAAAAGTTTTAACAATATTCAAATTCAATTTCCCAGTTATTTACCCGATAGTAGTTTTCCGAACCTTATTTCAAAATCTGCCGTTAACAATGATAGTTATACCTACTTTGATCTGTGGTAGATTGCCAATTAATTTCAATTGCTCTTAAAAAGGTACAACAGTCAACAACTCGATAGGAACCAGAACATATAAAAGTACTTGTATATTAATTAACAATTCTATACAAGAGCTTGTTTTTGCGAACATTCTGGAAAGTAATTAAAATCGTTTGATATCAGTAATCGCAAGCCACCGATCATATGATAATAGAATCCCATTGTTTCAGTGGCGGCTGTCTTTTTGCCAATCAACGTTTAATTGTGAGTTTACCCTTAAAGGAAGCTGCGGAGATACAATACAACGAAATTACAATAACGTTCCCAGCGACTGATGGATTACAATCACAGGCTTTAACGTTCTAAGATGTCTTTACGGCTTAGAAAATGTTCTCGTCATTTCCACAAGATTACAGTTGCTAAAATTAATATTTTATGTACAAATCCTCTGACTTTTCTCTAAAGGTCTCTGTTTTACACGAGAAACAGATGTTTCCATTTATTTTTAAGTCCCTTACAAACTGGATTATCCTAGTGCTGCTATAGTCAAAAATCTGGGGTGCTGCTGAAAACTAACATGAAACTCGTTTTTACAAACTTACTAATGGCTAATTGAGAACCCCATACTCATTTACAATGTAACCATGATTACAAATTCCGGAATCCTAGTTATAACTTATACAGATTATTATTTGAAATCTAATTCGTCGAGTCGAGAGCATCGGTGATTGCATTCTCGGAGGCACGGTTGATCGAGCCGAGCGGTGTAAGTCTCCGATTACCCGATTGTCTTTTGTTCTTATTTTTATTTTATTTTGATCTAGGTTTATTGGATCTGGGACTGTCATCTGTGATTCCGATCATATCGGTTTATTTATGCACGTGTAACTGCTGACGGAATATAGATATTAGAGACTTACTTAGGTATGAGTCCATTATTTTAATAGAGGTATACAAACCTACGTACTAATCTACAAGGCTTGCGTTCAGCAGTGCATGGCAATTGGCTGACGTTGCCTGCTAATCTGATCATCAAATCAAATTCATAGGTATTTGAGGCAGTAGGAAAGACATAGAGAGCTATATTTTGTCAAAGGAGATGGCCAAAAAAACAGCCAGAGTCGACAGAAACTTCATATGTAGGTATGATTGGATTCAGTATAATCGCCATCATCCTCCTGTCCTTATCCCAATTTGGGGTTGTATTCAGTATAGGTACTTAAGAGGAGCACCTACATAAAAGGAGTACATAAGAGAGCATATAAAAGGGTAAGTATATAAAAGAGTACATAAGAGGAGTACAAAAATTAGTACATAAGATAGTACTTAAGAGAGTACATAAGAGGAGTACATAAGTGAGTAGGTACATAAGGGAGAACAAGCAAGGAGTACATAAGATGGCTTGTATAATGTTAGTGTATCTTGTTTTCATGTTTCTTGATGTTAATAATCTTTAAAATCAATATGACCTATTTTTGTGATAATATGATATAACTTCGATACCCCATGGATTTCATCCAGGTCTTTTTGGCACCATCAAAGAAAAAGGAAGTATAATTAACCCATATAGATTACCATATAACAACATATAGATTTATCGATTGATATTAGATATTTCACATTACATTTAAAGATCGCAGAAGTGCACAAGTAGGGAGCAGCCGCGAGCGATGCAACCCGCTCACCTCAGATACCACGGAGCAAGGAAATATGGGCGGAGATGCCACAATGCACCCTGGTACATAAAAGGCCTGCGACGGAACACGACGGTTTTTAGTCAGTAAGAGCCTGACACTCCCTCGCCGCTGCTAACCCACGTCGGGAGGAGTCATTTGATGATTTTTGAGGTCGTTAAAACAAAATGCCATAATGCAGGTAGGTCAGGCGCCATCTTCTAGATCAAATACTTACGGTGGACATAACCAAAACGATCATTTACGAATGAACTAACAAAGCGTACTGGTTCTTTGAGACATCTGTCAACAATCTTGGTATAACAACAAATGATCGGTTCCAAGGAAGGCGTATAAGGGCGAAGACAGTAACGTACCTCGTCCCCCTACACCCGCATTTTGGCGCGCTACTTTCTTAGGAAATTTTCCATTATGACACCTCCGTTTGTCATTTGGTTCTCTATGGATATTTCATAGACTGAACAAAATGATATATTACAATACGATAAGATGTAATGATGAACCTAATATTTTATGTTCTATCAGTTTCAACGATTGTATCTGCAAGACATATTTGAGACCTTTAATCGATTGAGCTTTTAATATTTGATGTGGTTAATTTGTTCTAAAGAGAGGTTTTTATTGTAATAGTATGAATGAAAGTAATAGTTATTACTCGTTGATATATGGCATTTCGTTTTCAGTTCTTAGCTATCGTAAAAGCAAACCGCTTGGACTACTTTCTTTCTAGTTGGTTTTTACTTTCATACCGAACGATGTTGACAGATTTATCTCACCCCGTAGTCTTACTTCATCTTTTCAGTCATGTGCAGACAATATTTTGCACGACACATTATGTATACTTTGTACATAAATAATCCAGCTTGCTTTAACCTCGCTAGTTTCCCACTTTGTCAATCATAGTCCATCATATTCTATAACAGATCAAGTCAAATGGCAGCGATGATCGAGGCCGATCGTATTATCTCGCCGATATTAGACGCTCGACCATTTTCAGGTACTTATGATTCAATAGGTGAATCACAACCTGAGGCTATTTGGACAAACACTTATATTTTCCGTACCTAGATCTTGTTGGAAATAATACCTAAGTATCACCAAGTTGATGGCTTGTTGATAGGTACCGTCAATAGAATTTTCCAATTTATATCTATTTGTGTGGCCCAGAGCTCAATTTGGGACCCACCAAAGTTTTTTGTAAATATTTTTAGTCAGGTACTGTCGAAGCAAGTATGGTAAAGAAGATGCTTCTCTTCACTGAGTTAAAACCTAGAAGGAATAACTCAAACTTTCGGGAAAACAAGGTAGCTGATGACGGTGAGAGACTAATCTTAGGTTACCCCTGAGATAAGACTACTCGTATTTCTAGTGCTCCTGAAATAAAAAATAAGAGAACACAGCAGGCCCCAAAAGGCCCCTTTAATATAAAGACGTAAACAAAAATATAATGTACCAAAAGTCATACCAGATATTCCCAGGCTTCATCGTATAAGTCATCTATTATGTCACGTTAATTAGTAAGCTGGAATCCTCATCATAATCTATCATGTTTAGCTTCGTTGATACCGGCGCCTGGTCACGAG
The DNA here is from genome assembly GCA_033682625.1 of Helicoverpa zea x Helicoverpa armigera. NCBI lineage: Eukaryota > Metazoa > Arthropoda > Insecta > Lepidoptera > Noctuidae > Helicoverpa > Helicoverpa zea x Helicoverpa armigera. The sequence continues at coordinate 4,208,218 of JAWIIS010000004.1, forward strand.
TTTATCCAATTAATAATTATAACCTAGACAGCGTAGCGTTTAACTGTACTGTAATCATGTAGTAAGCAACATAGAAATTCTCCGTTAAAATTAATTTCAATTTATATTTTGTGCACCTTTATATAATGTAGATTAGCTGTTTCCCACAGTTTCTCGAATAAATTCGTTCCAGGACCCATCTCCAGGATCCCATTTATTTCAATTTCAAACAGGCGACCACAAAAACAGACAGACACAAAATCAAAAGACGAGGTCCTACTTAAAGGTAAAATGAACTTTCTGAACATTCAGTTAAAATAGTGACTGAATTACCAGCTTATGTAAACTTCCACAGTCATAAAAGCAAATTGATACTCAACACTCGTGATATACAAAAGAACCTACTTACAGGACCTATAATAATAATAATCCTTGTCATTTATTTCACATTGTATACAAAAAAGGTAATTATTTCACAAGATGCTACCGACTGCACCGCGGGATCGGAACAAGATCATTTTCAAGTAATAGTCGTTGACGCGAGAGGAGCGCAGGCGCGCAGCGGTCACGGACTCGAACTTCAATGCTATGTGACATTTACACAAAACCAACGTTTTACCACCCACTAGTTTGAAATTGAAAGTTCCCATCGGCAAAACCAACAATGAATACTTTCATTTATTGGGAAATGGGAATCAAGGTACAGCTGAGCTTAAAGTTCGCTAGACTTCGCGGTTCAACATTATTGTTGAATTATTGAGTTTTAATTTTATGACTATTGAATTACGATATGGTGTTTTATTACAGGCAATAAATAATACACAACAATTGTTTACTTATTAAGCTACTGGCTTTCTACGTTTGCTAGGTGAAATTATTTTCAGTAAAAGCATTCTTAATTAGTTTTTGAACTGTGAAATTGCTGGCAGTGGCTACTGCCTACAATCGTCGGCTTTATAAATTATTTAGAGAAATTATTATTGTTGTAGGACTAACTTAAGACGACAAGTAGGAGCTGGTGTTATCTTATTAATTACCTACCTCTACAAAGTTAAGAATAGGTACAGTTTATCAAGTAAGAAAAGCTTTCAAAGAAAATAATAGAGACATAATGAAGATGAAGGCAAGACACTGGATTCATTAAACAAGTTTTATAGACTTGACAATCAGATAAGGCATTAACTTTGCGCCTGCAGTCCTTATTGCAAAAGTTAAGTTCATCCAAAGGAATGTTTGTTTGCATCGCAGTCAAGTTTAACTGGGAACTAGATCTAAGCTCACCGATACACTAGCATTTGTATGCAAAACATAGAAATGTTAGAGTATCGTGGATCACACAGTTAATCGGCACATTATGACGTTCGACATAAATCGTGGCATAACACATTTTCCCATGTTAACATGCAGTCGATCAAACTTATTAGAAGACTCACACATCATATATGTATTAGTCCAATATGCATCATTAAGAAAACTTTAATGGAAATAGCTAACGCAACTTAATCATGAAGTTGTAAGCTTTCGCAAGTGCCAAGTAGTGGGTGGCGAAACGAGTTAGCTCACAATAATGACCCATATATGCACGTGGAGGAAGCTAGATTTATGTGAACCCCTTAGGGGAAATCGAAATTGGATTTCGTGAAGGAATACATCCGTATAGGGAATTCCAGGTTAACTAAATGTTTGTGAGCTAGGCGTGGGGCAACGAGGCGCGGATGCACTCGCGATATCGGCGGAGCACGCACAAGGTGAAGCAACCGAGAAAGGGCAAATCGGAGCAATATAAAACGAGGCACATCCTCGCAAACAGTATTCAGCAGACAGCTGAACAGCAAACAGCGCCTGTCCACTGGTACAAACTAAACACGACATGACTACTTCACTGGTAAGTCCATGAAGTCACGGTGCTTATGTTTGTAACGGTAGTTCCTCGATACTCCCTGATTAAATATTTTTTTCTGGGGTTGAACCCCAAGTAACTAATTGACGAGCCCTTTTAGCTTAAACATCCCGGGGGATTATGCGGTCATGGGGTTAAGCAGCTCATTTAAAAAATTTCACAGTTAATATATACCTACTTAATCATTATTTTTATTCAAAATCAAGTGAATATTTTGTTGAATGTTCATATATAATATATTTCTAATTTAATGTCCCACATAGTTCTAAACAGTACGTTAAATTAAACCACAAAACTTTATTTAAACATTAAAGCGTTACCAATCTGAATCCGACATTGCAGCATAATAATAACCAAAATATTTACCAGAACAGTATATTAATGACACAAACAGAACATGTTAATTAAAATAACCTCCCACCAATTACTATAGTATTAATATTATTTTCAGTTGATCTTCTCTTTGGCGCTGATAGCGGTCGGATCATGTGGACGTCTTGAGCCTCAGTACTTACCACCAAGGCCTGGTGGTGGTGGCGGTGGTGGTTTCGGCAATGGGGGCTTGGGAGGAGGGGCCGGGGGAGGATCGGGTGGGGGTGCAGGGAGCGGCTTCGGCGGAGGAGCCGGCGGCGGCTCAGGAGGGGGCTTCGGAGGAGGATCAGGATCAGGATCTTTTGGCGGTGGCAGCGGCGGCGGCAACCAGATACCGATCACCAAGTTCGAGAATGTCAACAACGGCGATGGAACTTACCATTTCGAGTATGATTCTTCAGACTATATGAGCATACTAAAGTATAAGGAGAAGATCAGATGCAAGATGGTTCGGCTGTCATCCGATCATATCGTGTTAGCAGATAATATCGGCGCCAATGTTTTCAAAGCTTTATAGGCAGAACCTAATTTATTGCGCCTGATCATTTCTCTGTCTGCCAGAAGTCTAGAATTGCTTTCCAAAATGAAATTAGTGACATAAATCTCCGTAACCAATACTAAATCGGATAAAATATTTATTATAACTATTCAGATTTCTATCTAACTGATTTTACTTTTAACGCAAGTGCAAATCAATACGAAAGTTTAACCTCAATATTTCCGATAGCACAAAGACCCATAAATCTATAAAGCGCCTCAAGGAATTATACATAAGATCTCTCTAGCATTTAATGCTAGGGACTAATCCATTAGTTATCGCTCTAAGGTTTCACCGATTTCATTAACAACGTTTCACTGCAAACTATATTCGCATAACACGCTGACAACTCGATTACCAGCGCTAATCATTTGTAAAAGCCCAGGAAAATATTAATTGTAATCTCGTCATTTTTCAGCTACGAAACCGGCAACGGGATATCAGCGCACGAGAGCGGGGCTCCGCGAGCTCAGGGTCCCGAAGGTCTCGCAGTCACAGCCGAGGGCGGCTTCTCCTTCAAGACCCCTGACGGGCAGCAGATCTCCCTCACATACACCGCAGACGAGAACGGCTTCCATCCCGTAGGACCCCACCTCCCCACCCCTCCGCCAATCCCCGAAGAGATCCTCCGCTCCATTGAGTTCAACAAGCAAAACCCCTCGTCGTAAGTAGTCTTTAATCACGTTGCTAAGTCTAATGGCTTGTATAGGAAATGCTTTTTGCTCTAAGTAGGTATTTCGCTTGCACGTGTAGCTCCGAGCTCAAATCCGCCTACTCGGCGGTTCTCCGAAATGGAGAAAGAAAACTTATAGGTGAACTTCATATACTGTTGTTTATTAAATAACAGCATAGCTTACCTAAAACGTATGAAGTAATTAACGAGGAATTTAAGACTTAACTCTAATACAATTTCATCTAAAGTATCGCAAAAAATGTTACGCAACTTCTTGTCATAAATGATGATAATACGATACGTACTTTTTTATAACAAAAGGCTATTTAACAAAGGAAGACTAAGTTCTGTAATAAGAACTAAGGCTCTATCAGTTACAAAGAAACGGTCTCCTATAACTTTGGCAAGGGCTACAAAACTTCACTGGACTCGAAAGTTCCGTCTTTAAAATAAAATGAATGTTCGAAGCGCTGCCATTGAAAAGAACTTACTACCGCAATGCATTCAGTTCTTGTTTTTATTAGTGCATTTAGTAAAAGTAATTACCTATGTTAAGACTAAGAATTAACAAACTTTAAGAGTAATTTAAGAGCCCAGAAATAGTTGGCCCGATCATTGACTGACAGTTTATGTTGACGGAAATCCTGAATGCAATCAAAAATGTTGTCCGCTTAATAACTGATTGTTGTAGGTATTGTATGCCATACCATAATTCTCCATGAGCGTGATATAAAACACACATAGGTACACGTGCACCTCCACAGAAATACTTCAGCAAAATGCACGCGACCTTTAGCACCGACTAATTCTATTGTTTTTTTCTTCTATTTTCAGTGAGGGCTCTTACAATGGCGGCGGCGGCGGTGGCGGTTCCGGCAAGGGGTCCGGCTCAGGCGGGAATGGAAACGGCTACCACTACTGATCTCACTCACAACTCACTCAGCTAACCTTAGAACTCGCAAGCAACTGCAGGAAAGCACACCACTAGCCTTCGAAATAGTGTAAGGGATTATAAATACAGAAAAGTAGATGTTGCTGTCTCGAATTGGATTCGAACTATGCTGGAATTGAAAAGAAGAATAATGTTTGTGACAGGCCTGTATGCAAGAATATAATCGATTTGAAAGGTCGCACATGATGACCAGCAAAAAGGTTCACAAAAGCCACAGTTACTATTGAAAGTAGCCAATGGATGATATGAAAACTCGTGTAAGGAATGTTAAAGGTCGCCTTTAGAAGGGTCGCTTGACCGCAATTACATGTAGTGCATTTGCCTGCGATTTCAAAGCAATTTTAGCTAATGAGACATCGGACCGACGATAATGACTGCTGAACCGGGGAGGACTGTGATACCACGACGAAACTCGCACTGTTTATTTATTTAGTAAATAATTGTAGTCTGTCAATGTAAATAGGCATGGTGTATGAATAAACGTATGTTTATATGTGAATTGTTTTGGTTTCTTTTGTTTGTACATAACAAGCAATTCCTTGACTATTTTTCCAGTAATTTACAAGAATTTTGTCTATAGTAAGGTTGAGGCATTTCAAACCACTCAAAACAATTGTGGATACTATAAACAGTATAGGTTCCACAAATCGTCAAGAAAAAAAATATTATAATAAATCAATAGTAACCTACTTTACTCCATAATGCGAAAGGTCAAGGGTTCAAGTCTAAGCTACCAGATTGAATGGAGCGAGCGACTTCACCCCTCGCTGCCAGCCTATTGAAAATCAACAGGTGATATGATACCGATTCAAATATGAATCAAACTTCTATGAATGAACCTGAAATGCTGACTATTTCAGTCGTATTCAGAGATGTTTGATTCGTGTGTGAATTGGTGAATGCTTTGACTGTGTGCCCATCGGCTGTACTTATTAGAAAATTCTATAATGGGTAATGAGATATGCTATGAACATGTATGGTAGTAGATTATGAAAATTTATATAGTTGGGAAAAAACATGAAACCTGGCTTTTGCCGCGATAAGCTCAACGGCGGATCCAGGGGGTAGGTCACAAGGTCATGACCTCCCCCTGGGCCAGGTTCAGGACCTAAGAGGACCAATAATTGAAATGGTTAAACACGATGTTTTATGTTTTTTTATAAGTATAAGATAATTTTTATATCGAGTAAATAGGTAGATACCTACATAGTTACAGGTAGAGTAGTTTTGCTGAAGAATTCGTGCTCGCAGCGCTCGCTCTCTAATCTTTATTTACTCTTTATCCGTACCCAAAAGGAGGAAACGGGACCCTGTTACTAAGAATCCGCTGTCCGGGTTGTCTACATTACATGCTGTATCTCATGCAGGGCCGTCTTAACCTATGGTGCAGGGTGTGCGAATAACCCGGGCGCCCGTGATCGCCGCGGGACGCCCCACCACCAGGAAATTTCGAAGTAACACCCGTTCGATAAGGAAGTTCCACATTGTATCATGATACTGACAAAAAAGTCGCCTTCGCTTTGTTGGATTGATCATTTTGATTATTTTTAACTTTTAACATCCTCCAACTAAGTGAAAAAATTCTAGCTCGCTACGCTCGCGAGTAAATGACTATGTCTGTACTGTATTTCTGATTGTTTATTATTTTTATTGACGCACCGAATCAACGAACACAAATGGCACTTGCTCTAATCACGGTTCCTTTTTATTTGTACGTAATTCCCAGTCTGATTTGTGAGTCCTCAAACAAATAATTTAAAAAAGTTAGCGCTCGCTGCGTTCGCGGCTACTTGTTGCTTTACAAAGTACTTAATCAGGTGCTTTTGTGTCGACGGCTCAGAAAATTTCGCGCTCGCTTCGCTCGCGCAATATTAGATACATACACCTTGCCTTGGTAGCTTCATAAGTCAAATATAGCAAAAATAAAAAAATATTAATGGAGTCCTCAAAAACAAAACAGTTTGTGCTTCCGACTGCTTGTTACTTTACAGCGCTTTTTAAAACTTATGAACTTTTTGTGTCCCAAAACTGAAAAATTTACGCGCTCGCTTCGCTCGCGCTCATTTTTACAATTACGTTGTCCTGTCTCGACTTTCATAACTTAAATTTGGACAACAGTTTGAGCTTACAATGATTTGGAAACATTTTTTGAAGTCCTTTACCTACCAAAAAAGTGACTTTCGTCCGAACGTTCTTATTTGTATTCCTTATAAAGTACTTCGATCAATATGTACTACTCAAAATCTTTCAATAGATACATACCTAGGTGGCGCTTGGGTGATGATTGCACCCAGGCGCTACATGAGCTAGAGACGGCCCTGATCTCATGAACCCTTACCAATAGTAAGACAATTTAAGTTTTCACAGAAAATGTTTTACTGTTGCTGCAATAAAAAACGTACGCGCCCTCTTCTGCGTACACAATACTTTTGAAACGTTTAGTCTTCAACCTGAAAAAAATTTCGCGCTTGCTATGATCGCGCTTTCTTGTATTTGTGCTGTATATTTGTTATACAGCAAGAAAGCGTTCTCATCAACTTTTAGTTCTCGAACTGAAAAAAAATGTTCGCGCTCGCTTCGCTCGCGCTTTTTTCAATTTCTCATCTGTGATTATGTCCAGGAAATCGCGTTCGCTCAGCTCGGACCATTTTCTACATAAAAACACTTTTTTAACCTTAGTCCTCGACCGGAACAAAAATTTTCGCGCTCGCTTCGCTCGCGCTTTTCTGTTTGGCGCGTGTGTGTAGAATAAGTACGAGAAATAGCACTCACTCAGCTCGCGCCATTTTCTACATGAAAACACTTTTCTTAACATTCGTAAAAATTTCGAGCTCGCTACGATCGCGCTTATTGTATTTATACTACTACTTTTAATATTAAAAGAAGTATACGCTACAATACAATATTTTTTGTGACTTGACCACGACTGTGTGACCCCCCCCTGGCGCCGAAGCTGGATCCGCCCTTGGATAAGCTTTGCCTCGTCCTTGTCCCACTGAAAAATTTGATTTAGGGGGGTACTGTAACATCTATATAATTATCCAAGAATTATGTGTTTCTCTAACTGTTGTGTCTCTAAATTGAAAGTATGTTATCTTAAAGTTCATTTTGCATAAGCAAATAGGTCGAACAAGAAGCCTCTCACTTTAGTACTAAAACTGTCTTACTTTAAATTCAGTGTACCAGTTTAAAAGCTATATTTTACCACAATTATAACATAAATGTCACACTTAACGCAAGAAGGTTAAGAGTTTAGATAATCTACATTTATTACAAGTTCTAAAACGACTATATCTTTAATACTATTAGCCATTGTCAGATAACAGTGGCTTACCTACTACATTATGTTTGTAAAATTATATTTCAGGATCGGTATAAAATTTGGAAATCTATTGGTGATTTCTACTTATGTCGTAAATGTAACAATAGGTAATTTCATAGAAAGCACCTAATAATAGTTTATGAACCCATTATAATGCTGACCCATTTTCATGATTTCTTGGAATCAAAAACGATCCAAATAGGATTACTGTTTTCACTTTGCTCATAAAATGAAATTATTGATTAACTAGTATTGATATAAATTATGTGTATACAGACATGTATTGTATATGTCTTTGTTAAACTGGACATAGAGATTCATTGAAGAAAAACACGAACATTCGAGTGCACTTTCTTCAATTAAAAAATTAATGTGTCTAGAAAGAAATTTACATTTTCTTTTATTTAATTACTTAGTGACTTATAGGTACCACACTGCAACTAAAAAAACCTTTAGTTTGGATATTGTTGAGATAAGAACTCAGTAGCAAATGGTTGTGAACGCAGTTTTTATCTAATTTCAATGAACAAGCGAAACTAGCTAATCATCAGTAAAATGGTGACCAGCCTGTAAAAATAATTATAATTTATTTATTGTGTGCAGAAAATTCAAGCCATCCAAGTCTTTACACAAAGTAACGACATCTGTATTTGAACATAGGAACTAGGTATAGTACGCGCCAAATAAACTTGTAATAAAGGTCATTCAACCGCCCTGCCGTCAGGGGCGCATCACCTGTCCGCCATTTTGTAAAGCCGCGTACGCACGTACGAACAAATTTGTTGCGTTACATGATATGCAACAACTTGGTTCGCACGTGCGTACCACTATCGAACATCGAACACTCTGTTCGTCAAACATGTTCGCGGCGATCCTTGTAGTGTGTTCTGTATGGACGGTGTTCGAAGCGCTTTAATAACTTCACAATCGACCACTTCCAACGGCGCCGTCATGGCTACTAAGATAGAGTTCACGACTGTTGTTCGCGAACTCGACTCAAACTATGTTTGCGTTCATGTTCGAATATGCCGTCCATACGTACGAACCAAATGTTCGGGTCTGGTGTTTGTGTTCGCTATGTTCGTGTTCGTACGTGCGTACGCGCCTTATCAATGTCCTTCCGTCATTCCGAATTTGGAATGCGCTTGTCTGCCCATATTTGAACTAAAAACGACTGATCATAATTTTGACCAAAGGTTTGTAATCCTTTGCGACAAGGACGCCTCTTACCACGATACACTTGTATTGATCGTGTTAGCGACACTGCCCATACATTTTTTTCGTATCGTTTTGAAATATTGGGATACATTAGTAGAAGGAGGTGAACGAACTTTATTGCACGCTTATTTGGCGCGTACTTATAGGAGTAGTTTTCAGAACAATTGTTTCGATCCGTCCAACTGTCGAAAGTATACTGAAAAGCTTACGGAAAAGTAACGAACTGTTGGAAATTTTAATTGAGTTCCAACCTCCTCACAAAAACTATATTTGAAACAAGTACAGATTTATTTCTGGATGATTTTTCTGTGTGTTTGTTTTTGTATGAATGTGGAACCTTTCCCAACTGTATTGTCCTGTTGATAGCTAGATTGGTACCTATGTCTTTATATCAGTAAAAACAATACACGTTAAAAAAATCTTGCAAAGGGCTACGAATGTTCTAATAATTTAACCTGAATTAAAATTACAAACTTTCGTTGAAAGTTTTTCACGATGGAAAGTTCAATGGCGCGAAAAGTTTGTTTATGATTTTAGCTAAGAATATTTATTTGGATCAAATCCTTAAAATAGGACCAAAGTGATTAAAGTTCTAAAAACTTTATAGCTTTTGAACAATATAACATTTCAATAGTATCATATTCTTAGATGGTGTTTTAGGCCTAACCTTTTATTGGCATAGTTTTTAACTGCGATCATTTTAAAGTATCAGTATGAAGATAAGAAGGTTAGTGACAAAAATCACAGAGAAAATAACATCATATTTTCTAAGCTTTACTATTGGCCCATAAAAATTATATTGGGGTGATTTGATTTTTTAAAGTTCAAAAACTTTGGCTATTACATGTTTAATTAAAAAATGCAGGGCATTTAGAAACAAGCATAAACACCAAAATATTTCCATAGTAACTCATTCGCAATTTTTTTGCATAAATAAGTACCTAATTCACGGCGGTGCGTACATAGTAAATTAAGAGATTGCACACTTCTCGTAATGGATACGTGAATATTTTGTAAATTTCTCGCTGTTAGAAACATTTCCTAAATGGTCCAGAACGATCATACCCGTAAACTGCACATTAAAATGTTTTTATCTTGTGAAATGGCGCGATTCTGCGGAATATGGCGCCCGCTAGAGCATCAGGCATTGTTGATTGCGGCTCATTATGTAATCTGATTATACAGTATCTGTGGGCTAATCTTCAGTAGTCTGTTATTTTGTAAGATACACTTTAGACGTACGTTTAGTTGTAATTTAGGCGAGGGATCCTAGATTAGTTTTCTGCATAGTAGTTCGATGTTTGTGATTAAGCAAAGCGTATTGCAATGCAAGCATCGGCTCGTTAGATCGGTGCTGACGTGAGATGCTTTTTTGTGCCCCAGGGAGAGTAAACCGGCTGAAGCTATTAAGTGGCGTCAGGTGTTGATACTTAGCACTAAGTAGCTGTTATCTATGGCAGACATCTAGAAATATGAGTTATAAATAAACCAGGCTTTCCGATCACCTACACACACAGACACACTACTATTTTAAATTGAATTTCTCCTGTTTCGTGTACTCTGTTTACTGACACAGATTCGTTTCGTGTCCAAACATCCAGAAAAAATCAAAGGAGCACAAATATTTATCCAATAGTGCTACTGCACTGAACTCATCGGAGGACAAATACTAACCTGCGGACTTACTTGCTTACTTATTATTAAAGAAAACATTGGATGTCAATAGCTTTATACTCGTATATCCCCACTTACAATAATTGATCTCGACGTTATACTTTAAATGCCAAAAATTGGTCTAGCCTATGCATCAAGCATCCTTACTAACATTTGTTACAGGTCAAATGCATAGCGTCCGACTGTCTAGCCATTCGAACTCTGACCTTGTGCTCTCGCCTCAGAGTTCTAAATTACATGCGTAACCGATCCATCCTTGAGACTGACATAAACGTCAAATAAAATCATTGTCTGAATTTGGTGTTGGTACAATCATCGCATCGGCGGGGGGTGGCCTCATTGGAATGCCGAATGTTTGATACACTCTTCACAAATCTGAATACGCCCTGACTGATATCGTGCAAGGTTCTTGGAAGGGTAACATCAATATAAAAACACTGTTACTCTAAGCAGATATCATTCAGTGAATAGCATCCTGAGGAATAGCATCTCATAGAAAAATAATACAATTAAAGAAATGGCTGGTTTAAAGGTAAGTGTAATACAACAAAGTGCATCTAAATATTAGAGACTAAATTCGGACTTAAAAATTCAATATGACGTCTTATTATAATTATTCTTCTACACTCTTTTTAGTAATCATCAGTTACAGTTTTAATAAAAACTAGTAAATAAAATCAAACTAATCAACTAGTAAATAATTAAACAATTGAATTTCAATTCCCAGATCGTATCAACCCTTACACTGCTGTCAGTAGTGTCAGCCGGTCACCTGGGCCACCTGCAAGCCCCTGGCTACAACGCATTCAGTGCCAACGCATACACGGCCGGCTCGGCTTCAGCATACACCGGTGGATATGGAGCGCACATCCCCATACTGAGATACGAGAATGTGAACAATGGGGACGGAACTTATAGATACAAGTGAGCAAACTCTTTATTTAAAATTGGTGCGTTACTAGAAAAATCTTTTGAAAAGTGTATCATATCGGCCGACGCATCCAACTTCTGCTTGCAGTCTTTCGCAGACTATGCCAGAAGACGTCCTATACTAATGTCATTTATTTTCTTAGATTAAAACAAGCTATAATAATTCCTAATTCTTTATTGATACCGTAATATGACACAAATTCACAGAGGCTCTGTCCCCTGAACTAGGTGGTTAGCCTGTAATTCAGGAGACAGTTCCTTCCTCCAATTAGAGAAAACTTAAAAATTTAATTATGCTTATTTATTTACAGCTACGAAACCGGCAACGGCATCTCAGCTCATGAGAGTGGAGCCCCCCGCGCCCCTGGACCTGAAGGTCTTGCAGTGACAGCTGAAGGAGGGTTCTCATACCGCGCCCCCGACGGCCAGCAGGTGTCGCTCACGTACACCGCGGACGAGAATGGCTTCCACCCCACCGGATCCCACATCCCCACCCCGCCACCCATCCCAGAAGCCATCCTCCGCTCCATCGAGTTCAACAGACAGCATCCTTCATCGTAAGTTTATTGAGACCCAATATTTTTCGAAACCGAATTTTTAGACACCAATTTAAAAGAACGGGTGCAATTTTTATTTCGAAATTGAATTTACCGCATTTCTTCAATTATTTTGAATGGTGATACTGTTTTTATACGAGCTTATTACCTACCTCAAATAGACCATTATTCCTCCAATCGCAGCTTTTGGCTTATATTTACTTATATTTTTTTCAGCGGTGAGGGTTCCTACAATGGCCGTTACCACCACGGGTACAACTACTGAGTGACATCAACAACTGACGGCAGCTCTCAACGGACCGCTCCAGCATTAACATAAACTTGTTGTTTAATAAGCATCGCTATTTATTCCAGTATTAAATGTTATTTTTATAGGCTTTAAATAAAGTTATAAGAATGTACCAATGCTTTTGTTTTTCATATTTTTTCACTATGTTTTCAATTCGCCATACTGAAACATCATCAACATAACTGAAATTCATCACACATTTTATATTAAATCTTTATGATACTTCCTTATATCAATTTTGCCTACAGTCATTACTTGAAAAACAATCTTCGTTCTTAAATTTAATATCCCATATTCTATAATATACCTATGTATTATGTAAAGCCCTATATACGCTTCCTGGAACTCAAAAGGAGATGGCCAAATTTTCATAGTAAAAAAACCCAGAATCGACAGCAACGAAATGGGTACCAATGGGTTCATTATGATAGACCTTTGATGATGCCAAAAAGTCAAGCCTGAAATCCATGGGGTATAGGAACTATATCATATTTTTACAAAAATAGGTTATGTTGAATTTCTGTTGATTTTAAAGATTATTTACATAAAAGACCATAAAAAACAAGGTATACTAACATTATACATGCGAATAGTAATATCCCCATAGTTACAGAGTTTGCCTGGTCTTGAGTTTGATCCCCACCCATTGCACTATTCACATGAACCACTCCAGATACGATTAAGTACCGACCTTACATACTTGAAGAGGTTTCCCTGTTATGTGTAAACTTCTGAACTGGTAAAGGTTGATAAAAAAGAAAACTTAAAAATAAAAAAAATAAAAGTTTTTTTTTTTAATTATTTTTAGATTTTTAGTCACTATTCGCATAAGTGAAAAGTTCTTGTCAATGCGAATAATATAAGCCCAAACACGAGGTAGTTAATATTTGCCGAGTTCCTTTGACCTTCTCTCTTCTCCATCATCAGGTCACCTCTAAACCTTCACTCTTGTATAGTGCTAACAGACATACACCTGAGTGTAAAGTTTCTACCCTATGCACAACTTCTTATGAACAGTAAACAGAAAAGTTAAGCTTTTTATGTACTAAAATCTTAATCGAAAAAACCTTGTAAAAAGAGAACCCCATGGTTTTTAGATGATATGAAATACTTTTTGTAATCTACAAATTATACTGAATCCAACCATACATACGAAGTTTCTGTCGAATCTGGGTTTTTTTTGGCCATCTCCTTTAACAGCGCAGTGAAACTTGAGCGAGCTCTGTGAGCTGTGAGCTAGCCCAACTTTCCAGTATTTTTGGCGCAATGCTATACGGATTTTTAACGAACAGTTTGAATTGTACACAAACAAAACACTGTCGCTGTTCTAATCGAAACTTTGTTTATCCTTTGCAATAACAGAATTCTAAATTCGAAACGTCAAATACAATTTTTAGCGTTCTATTTGTGTTTGTGAGAACTAAAGTAAATAGTATTACCATTAATTTTACCTCGTTCAATATTTTAATTCCTATTACGTTAGGTATTTATATGGTATTTACTTGGTTTGGATAGTTGGATGGTCAAATAAATCATCAACGTTCCATTATGTAAATATTGTTCCTGTTACTACCCGTGCCGATAAAGAATGGGATTAGAAATCGCGACAGCTGTATTCAACTCTCGCTCATGTGCTATAGTGTATGAGCGAGAGGTAAATACAGCTGTCGCGATTTCTAATCCCATTCTTTATCGGCACGGGTTGTACAGCCTTTTTATCGTCCCACTGCTGGACACAGGCCTCTTCTCACACGGGGAAGGATTGAGCATCAATCACCATGCTTGCTCAATGCGGGTTGGTGATTTCAGACTTTATAGTCCAGGTTTCCTCAAGATGTTTTCCTTCACCTTTTTATCAGCCACTGGTGTCCAAGATACACTTAGAAAGTACATACAAACTTAGAAAAGTTGCATTGTTATTTGCCTGACCTGGAATCAAACTCTCACCCTCATACTCGAGCGGTTGGTTATTTACCTTAACTTGGACATCGTTTGGTCGAAGCTGAAATCAATGTCAAAAATTTTCATTGATTTTCGGCGCGTGGCAAAACTGGGCGTATACATACACGCGACATTTCCGCGGGGCAGCTAAAACCGTCAGTTGTGAAGCCCATACAAGCCCACCAGCGCTGTCGCTCGGAAAACTAAACGGCAAAACCCGAAGCCAGAGCTTCAGCAGATATGACATTAAGATTTTGGCCAAATATCGTACCAAAGGAGATTGCCAATTTTTTTTACTTATATTCCTTTAAATAAAATAAAAGTAGATTTATGTCTTTTAAGATTTTACATTATTATTGGCTAAATGTCAGATGGTAAAGTTCAAGTAACATAAGTATGTTCCGTTTCCGCAGACAAACCGTGTAAACGGTTTTGTGGAGTATAAACTAAAGACATAAACAAAACGTGATTGTAATAATATCTACACAATATTTTATTTTATATCTAATATTAAAAATGTAAACAATATGTCTTAAAATGAACAACAAATAAATAAATAGTCATATACCTAGTTTAAGTTTTCCAGACCGAAAGTGGTAAAAGGGAAAAAAATATTATCGAATCGATTTTCTTTCAAAAAAAATCCAACCATGGGACAAACTAGAGAGCGATACTCTTACACTGAAAACGTTTCTCAGAATTTGAAATGAATTGGGAGCAGGTGAAAATGTTTTTGAACGTTTGTGAACTTAAGTCACGTATATACGTGACAAAAGTCGAGCTTCGATTTATCCGGTTCAGGAACAATTTTTTGAAAATAATTTTGCATCTGTAGTAGGAACTATTCTTTTTTATTTTAACTCCAGTTCCCTTTTCTTTTTATGTCACAATTGAAACTTATCAATGATAATTTCAATTTTGCACCCCTATTAAGTAACGATGTACGAATAGAAGGTGCATAATATTCATGGCAGAGCCTGAGTAATATAGAGCCCAATTAATATGTAAGTAATGAATTTCTTAATATAAGTATTATTAATTACTGAAATAACTATTCGTTCAAACCATGAGGCAAATGAAAACAATCATGAATCATTCGAAAAGGGTATTTTAGGACAGAAAACATATTTTTTTGTATTTAAATACTTTATTTACAGCTTATAAAAAATAACATAGTGCACTGAAATAAATTAGTGATGCTCTTAAAATTATTCAAACAATGCCGTCATTCGTGGTCCGTAGTCGCGCGAAGGTAGGTAATTTTTTTTGTTGTCAGCAGATGACGTTTAGTAGTGGTAACCATTGTTGAAGTGGCCGTTGTATGCACCATCGTTCCTGAAAATTGCAGAGAAAGTGTATTAGAAAAGATATAATTAGAACAATTTAGGTACTGTAATAGCATCTCTGAAAAATCTACTAACTAACGCAATCAAATATATTTTTATTGTAGATCTTTAAATATGTGATGCAAGCAGATGGCATAGATAGTTCAATATTATGCTCTGAGAACGAAAGGCTGAAAATAGTGAAACTACTTCATAGCCTAACAAATACGGCATGGTATGCTCATCACATGCCTTACGGGGTAATAAGAGCCCGCGGCTGTAACGCCACTTGCAAAAGATGTGTTTAAATTCTAATATAAAGGTCATGTAGCGAATGACCTTATTTCTAGATTAAAATCAATAGAATAAAAATCAATGGAATTTCGTGTAAGTCATGTCTTTTTCAGGAGCTTTGACACCATAGTTTTTTGAAATAAACTTTGAAATGAAAAAGTTACAACTTACGATGAAGGATATTGTCTGTTCAGCTGGAGAGACCGAAGGATGGCTTCTGGGATGGGAGGCGGGGTGGGGATGTGTGAGCCGGTGGGGTGGAAGCCGTTCTCGTCCGCGGTGTACGTGAGCGACACCTGCTGGCCGTCGGGGGCGCGGTATGAGAATCCTCCTTCAGCTGTTACTGCAGGTCCTTCGGGTCCAGGGGCGCGGGGGGCTCCACTCTCATGAGCTGAGATGCCGTTGCCAGTCTCGTAACTGAGAAAAATTAATAAAGTTAATATTTTTCAGCAGAAATCTTGCCATGTGGATACTCAAGACTGGTCTATACAGCTAACAAGTTGGGGAAGCTTTTATACACTAACTTCATATTCTTTTACCCCATTTTTTTCTTGATTACAAATATGTCAAAAATAATTGTAACCCCCTTTTCTACTTACCTGTATCTGTAGTTCCCATCAACGTTGTTCACATTCTCGTAACTCAGAATAGGTATGTGGGCGCCAAAAGTCCTGCTCTGCTGGTAGGCCGAAGCCGAAGCAGCAACAGCAGCACTACTGTAGGCATTAGTGCCAAACGCGGTGTATCCGGCAGCTGGTTGGAAGTGGCCCAGGTGACCCGCTGAGACCGCAGAGAGCAGAGCGAGGGTTGAAATAATCTAGGAACAAAAGATTAAATGGAAACTGTAACCTTCTTTCTAAAAATAGGATCGTAAATACATTAATCATTTATATTATAAGAATTGTTTCTACAAAATCATTTCAAGAACAAAAACTAATTTATTGTTTCAGATCAAATTGCAAAACGAAATTACTAGATCAAATAACTCACCTTTAGGCCAGCCATTTCGATTGTCGAAATATTTTTTTTTAGAACAGTGATGCTTAACCGTAGAATGGTATACTTTGAATGATAATTCTTCTTTGATTTGCAGCCTTTTTATATGGATGATACCCTTTCAAGAACCTTGCTTTGATATGAACCAGGGCGTATCTAGTGTGAAGAGTTTTTGACACAGGTATTTGGCATTTCATTGAGGCTACCTCCCGCTGGGGCGTCGTAATCATTGTTATAAATATGAGCAAGGAGGTCGATAATGCTAGTGTGAGCTGAACTCTGACACTGTCAACACTCTTTGTTGTTACGACCTTTATTGGTACTTTGTTACAATTTTGAAGACTTGTAGAAACAGATCTCTTTCTACAAGCACCATCAGAGTTGCCATCACTGCAAAGCGTCTCAGACAGTACCAACGTTAATTTTTTTTCTCAGCAGTAATGGCCTTGATAACAATAACAGTTTTATTAAAAAAAACTGAATATTAAAATTCTATGTTGAATTCCAAGGTTAAGAGAAAGATTACATTGTAGGGTAAGAAAACCCAAAATTGAAAGGAGAAAAGTTGGGGATGAATGAAGTTCAGCCCGCATGATACCAAAATGACATGAATATGAGCAGACTAGGTATAGAGGTAACTAACTGGAGGTGCCTATGTATTGCAGTCATAAAGTTTCAAACGTTAGGGCCAATGGTTGGAGCCTGCTAAAGAATACCTATACTAGTATTGGACATGACGTTTGTAGCAAAGTTTTATACGCTCTATTCTTAGGTTTTGATATTATTAAAATACGTCTATATAAGAATATGAATTTCTAACTCATGCACACAAATACTTTTTTGTTAGATATTTTTGGCATATCTTTTTGCCCTTGCAAGATGTCAAACTTTTTTCCTGTATGAGGACGTTTGTATTACCTCTATACTCGTAAATGAGTACTGAGTCTTACCCAGGGATATTGTGTTGCCCGGGTAACTGGGTTGGTTAGACAGACAGTCGTTCTTTGTAAAACACTGGTATTCAGCTGCATCCAGTGAGACCTGAAGCCGACCCCAACATAGTGGGGAGAGGGCCCTGCAGATGATGACGTAAATTATGAGCAGTAAGTACTCATTTTTGTCATATTGCGATATTGCACAAACAATAAAACTAGCGTATCCAAATACAAAATATTAGGCACTCAAATTATTCAACTATTGTATTGTTTTACACTCAGTTCCTAGCATTTCAATACATGCAAACACAGTATTTATTCACTTAAAATCATAACGTACATTTCGGAAATATAAAATGATGAATTATTCAGTCAATCAAATATGCAGAATTTGTTTCGTGTTGATTTTTCAGTACATTCATTGATTGTACTTATTGCGTTATTTTTTTTTCAATTTCATTCTGTTCAATGTATTTATTGTTCAAGCGTAAAGTTTTGAACCGGGTTGATAAAATAACTAGCCTAAAGTTCTGCCACAGATATTAATTTCTATTATAGAAATATTTTTGGAAAGGCTTTAACGCCCCAGCTGCTGCTGGAACTATCGGTTTGTAAGGCGTTAGCGGATCCAAAAAAAGCACCTATTTCATAAAATAACTCATCTGAACTGCATGTAAAGTGCATGCATTTTTGTCTTGGACAAAAAGTTTGGTATTTGAAGGGTAACAATATCTCTTCCTACATCAATTACCATTTTCACATTATTGCCTTCTGAGTTCGCAGCTCTGAAGCATGTGAGCACTAATAAATAGCTACATACGTACGTAAATTATGAACTTCAGATATAGCTCTATAAATTGGAGATAAACAAACACACTCAGTAGATCTGCAGACACTTCTAGAACAATATCAATAGTTTATTTTTCCATTGCAGTGTTTTGCAAAATTTTATTTAAAACGTGTTTTCATTCTCAAAAAAACTACAAATACTGAACTCGTACCTACACTCATAGCTCGGTGTCATATTACACTCCAGTAGCAGTTGTTGAGAGTCTTAAAGACTATTCTAATACAAAAAAACTATCAAATCAGAGCATCACTTTCTTTATTCATTAGTAAAGTACATCTTTTCATAAGTAAATTAACAGTGAGATAAAATATACCTTTCAATAAATAGCAACATAGTTGTAATAGTACATTATCTTGATATCACAGTCCATGGCTTGAGGTACAGCATAAGAAAAATGTCAGATACGACATTATTCTTATGCACCGGGTTTCATAGTACGTTTTCAGTAGTAGTTGTTCCGACCTCCGCCGTTGTAAGAGCCTCCGTCACTGAAAATTAAATAGATACTTAATTTTTTATTTGCATTTAATGTTTATTTAAAAAAACTTTTCTAGTCGTCATTACTTAACCTTACCTTGTGGCCTGGACCCTTAAATGGATTACGATACACAATAATCAGGACTTTGTATGAAAGGTGCGTTTAGTACCCGATAAAGTGTAAAGTTCTGAATAGATTGCGAACATTTGGAAGACCACAGGTCCTCAAACTAGATCTTATTGAAACATGCTTTCTATTAAAAGAAGTATGTAGTAATAATATTTATAGTGGTTCTTGCCAAACATTTGCAAATTCTACTCAGGGATATAACAATACACAGTTTCGATTAAAATAAGTTTGTATCGCACATAATTTATGCTGTATCTGACTATTAATTACTTGAATAAATCTTAACAATATAGATATCTTTATACTCACGATGAAGGATGCTGCCTGTTGTACTCAATAGACCGAAGGATGGCTTCTGGGATGGGTGGCGGGGTGGGGATGTGGGAGCCAGTGGGGTGGAAGCCGTTCTCGTCCGCGGTGTACGTGAGCGACACCTGCTGGCCGTCAGGGGTTCGGAACGAGAATCCTCCTTCAGCTGTCACTGCGGGTCCTTCGGGACCCTGGGCCCGAGGGGAGCCACTCTCGTGAGCTGATGTGCCTTCTGGTGTGTCGTAGCTGAAATTGAAATCATTGTAAATCAATATCGATGTACATAGGTATATCATCAGTCGGGGATGAAGGATTGTTCGGGGCTGCGATTATAGAGGATAGGGGAGAGTTACCACTGCTCTAATCACACAAAGGGCTATAAAAGTAGTATTCTTTTATATGCCTTTTTATAATAATCGTACGAACTAGTCCATTAAAAGTTGCATAGTTTTGATAAACTGTTCAGTCTTTGTCAATTTTTAAGAATTCCAAACTTAGTGATATATTCTCAAAAGGTTCGATTCGGATTTTGACATCGCTATGGTACAAATTACATAAAGTCTATGTTTTATGTTTATACGTAGCTACTAGCTACAATCAGCTACATGTACGCAAAATGTGTAAAAAAGGCGTAACTACTCTTATATTCGCAGATCATTAACCTCTTCTTCCAATAAAACATGGTATTGAATTAAACTCTCTATCACAATCTATAGGCAATTCTCACAAATCGTCAGTCGCACGCGGTGTACTAGAATTTTAATGATAACACATAAGTTAAAAGTTTCCCACGGTTACCTAGGAATGCTATCTATATCTGCCATTATCAAGAAGATCACTATAAAGCTGAGATTAGATTGTCGTACAATATTTATAAGGCTATCTTTCCTTCCTCCGTGGGCTATCGTAATTAATTTGTCTGACTGTACAAGATATTTTCTCCAATCGTCATCTTTTTCGGCAACTGACTCTTAAATATCTTTGAGTTTTATAGAGGTAGAGTGAGTATAAAAGATCATCATCTCCCGAGCCTCTTCCCAACTATTTTGGGGTCGGCTTCCAATGTAGCAGTATAAAAGATCAAGTTTAAAAAAGTTTAGTTCAGTGCCGAGAAGAACTCCTTTTAAACATAGTCAGCCATCCTATTTTCCACATGAAGAACTATTTAAAATTTAAAAATAATCATCCTGTTTACACACATCATTCACCATATAGGAATACATAGACATTATGCAACCACATAATAATATCTATAAACCACTTAAGAACTACAAATCCAATTACAACAAACCAATACAATAGCAATAGATATTTAGATAAACGCTATTCAGACATTTAGGCAACAAATTTGACATTACCTGAAGCGATAGTTCCCATCGCCGTTGTTAACATTTTCGAAGTGGAAGGGCGTGGCATCGTAGCCTGCGCGGGCGCCGCCGTAGCCCGTGGGCACGAGGTGGTCTAGCCGAGCGGCGTGTACGCAGCTTACCGCTGCTATGCAAACGAGCAACTGAAACATTTTGAAATTCGAATGTGAGTGCTTTTGTTTGTTTATTGTCACGTGTCACGACATCAGGGTTATTGAAAAAAATTGTTCGAAAGCCAGGTATTTTTATCAGGGTAAGCTATTTTTGTGGGATTGCAAAAACAAATAAATCGTATTACTTTATATTTTATTCCGTTTGGTTTAGAACAGAAAAACTACCCTCTATTTGAACAATACCTACTATTAATCGAAATATACAAAATACAAAGAGAAAATCGGTTAGGACTGTGCTGAATGTCGAGATATCACAAGTTGGTAATCAAAGTTTTACATTGTATCGTACATAATTTTCAGGATTACAACTTAGTACAAGTTTGAGTACAGTTAGTGCAAAGGACATAACAATGGTTAAATTAGGGCTAAATGGTGAACAATAAATTAAAGTGTTATTCCAAAGTGGCCCCAATTCGAGCTGACACTAGGAAACATAGATATTAATATCTGGGCTGAAGTTTACTGAAGGTATAAGTGATAGCAATTTAATTAATAACCCTACATCGTCATAGCTAAAATTAGAATATGTGAGAATTTTATGGACAGCTAACTCGTCATTTCTTTGGGAATAACATCAGTACAGTCCTCCATAAAATTAATTTGGCCTGTTTTAATACTCTTATCAGCTTATCAAGGAGGTAAGAGATGTGAAGAAGAAAGTTGAAAATCAAAGTGTTTTTATTTTGTTAATTGTTATTAAAAGATTATGAAATATTCTATGCTGTAAAACTTAAAAACCTCTCTAATCCAAAGCGTGCATAAAAAAGCTCCACAACAAAGCACACCGAAAACTAAAACCGCCAAAGTCCATATTTAGCATAAGTAATTTCTGCAAACCAGTCATCTGATAACCTACAAAAGGACTCTCTTATCAGGACCATTAAAGGTGAAGCCTCAAAACAATGCCGCCTTCACGAAGAACTAAAAGCTGAACAAAAGCCTTAATAAAACAATTCCTTACCAATTTCGTCATAGTGTTCAAGATATTCGTGTAGATATTGTCTATAGCGGCGCCGGCGTCGGAATACGGATCGCAGGGATGTTCACGTTTTATATCTGCGTAGTTTGCCCTTTGCGCAGGTTGCCTCACCTTGCTCGTATTGTAGTTTAGGCGGGCGCAAATTACGAGAGGTCAGCTGTGTGGTATGTATGATCTGTGGTGCTTGTCAGACGTTGAACGCGGTCTATGGCATAGCAGTACTGAAATAAGGACTATGTTATAATTTAATAACGTTATATTATGCAGAGTTTCTTGAATACTGATTCACTCTCTGGTCTCCGGGTTGAATCGGAGTCCCGGGTAAACTATTTCACGCCCAGATACATAGCAGCCTCTTGGCTTTATCAATAAATAGTCTATAATAAACTGAAAAAAACTATACTATCAGTAGTTCCTGAGATACAAACTACAACTTCATAATCTTAAATACCTGATGAAACGAGTAGGTATTTTATTTTATACAACGAAAGTTATTTTTAAACCAACAACCCCTAACAAGTTATCCTCAACCAACCAAAACGCAAAAGCAATATCCATCTGTATTCATGATACATAACCACACATACATACAAGTCAATGACCCACTAATCCAGTTTATATCTATCTCAATCAACGTCGTAGCTTCCTTCAAGACCATACCGACCTGCCTACCTACATACATACATATCTACCTAGATTATCCTATTCTTGGTCAGGTCATCTAGAATAGTTCGCCCACGCTCTGTGTTTGACATTATATACATACATAATATACATATGCATATTGAGTAGATACCTATAACGAAGCATACATTACCAAACAATGCAATGTAATTATCGGAAATGTCAGAGTAATTTGTGATTTTGATTAAGACGAAAATCTAAATTTAATTATAGAAGCAATTACGTTTAGAGCATATCTAAGCTATTAAATATTGTATAGGAAGCTTTAACTGCATCTAAAAGTTCCATTAAGTTTTAACATTGACCAAAAATGTTGTATGCCAAAGTATAGCGCTATATGTATCTAGCACGAGTAACCAACCATGCTATGATGATGATGTCCTCCTAGCCGATTATCGGCTACGGCGGCTGTTCTCATGTAAGGAGATGGTGAAGACCAACGAGGCAGTCAGAACCATGCTATCAATATATACGTGTTTGCAATTAAGGTTATTAAAAAAATAATTAACAATCTCCAGTAAGTAACTTCATGTTTCTTAATACATAACTACATAGATATCAGTTTCTATTACATTTTCCTTATTACATACAGTAATTTGATGGCTATTTGAAAAGATAGTTGATTGGACAAGCAAATATTTTTCCTAACAAATATAAATGGCCACGAATTGAGTAAATGTCGGGAAATGTATGAAACGTTGGGGTTATTGACATTGCTAACGATATATAATATCCGACCTAGATGGGGTTTTCCTGTAATACTTAACATAAGACCCTATTCACTAAATAAAGAAGGGCCTTTTTCTGTCGAATTTCAGGAAGTACAGCTACTGAATTATTCGTTGTTAAAACTTCTTATTTAAAATGATTGATGATTATCTTATTCAATAGGAAAGTCAAATAAATATGGAACGTAGAAATTTAAAAAAAGCACTGAAAGTCACTGTAGGAAAATTTTCACATCAGGAAAATTGCGATGGTATATGGAAAATCATCGTACTTCCATAGATCCGCTAAATGGCTATACTATGAGATAATCCTGCAATTTGAAATAATGTGACAGGATTTAGATGTGATTTAGATAACAATACTAATTTAGCACTCGATTTTATCTGCATAAATCCCAAACGATAAATCCAGCAGTGTGCAATAAATGTGTACCTATTAGGATAACATCGAACTAATTCCGGGAATTTTATGGTAATGTAATTTACTCTACTATCAGGCATGTATGGATATTTTATTTCACGAAAACGGGTAAACCATACTTGTGTGTGTTACATAGGTACTTGCACATTGCCATTTAGCCGAGTCACTGAGTCATACAAAGGCAATTTGTATATACATTCACACACACACATACACATACATATGTATATGGCTTATTCGCTTTAGTCAAATAAAACATCTGTACACGATAAAATAATCATATCAAATCAAATCGCTGTCGCTTGTGAATTGCGCTGTTGCAAAATATTTTGCGAACAAAGTGCCGAGATGGTCCACCACGCCCCCAACAATGCAAGGTGACGATGTTAACTATATCAAATTATTATAAAATTGTTATTTTTATAGTTCAACTGGTATAGGATTTATTGCAATGACTAAAAAAATCGGAAACGTGTAATATTTAAATGCTACTTATTTTTAGGTGTGGTACTAAAACTGAACTATGTGATTCAAGGATTTTCGATAACTGCGATTTTATCAGTGGTATTTCAGGTCTCTTCGAATAAGACTCTTTACTGATCTATAGAAATATTATATTTTTTCCTTAGTACTCGTAAGCTAATTTGCTTAGTTAATTCTTAACATTACGTACGTGGTACTAACTACTAACGTACTAAACGTTCTTAAGTACCTACATCCATGGACATTCCTCGAATATATCGCCTACCTATTGATATTAGAAACCGAATTCGATAATCCGAATTTATACCTACATGGATATTGCCTTATCTACAACATTTTCTGGACCTATTTAAATGGTCGAGGTAACACGAAAAGAGATGGAGATCAGGAAACAAATGCACTGTACGCTGAGATTGGAAAATTAATTGTCTTTCTTTTACATCGACCGATGTAAACCCACGTGCCTACATCAGATGCATACAACCCAATTAGATAGAAAATCAAAGTGCTTTTTTCAAAGCGGGTTAAAGAACCTTTTCAATGTTGGTGTAAGAAGGATTGATCGAACGATAAGTCAGTCAGTGGTTAAGACCACTGAATCATAGTATGACCGTTTGCATAATCGCATCGAATAAATTCATATGAAACATTTTTCTAGTGCATATTTTTTAATCATTACGAATGGTAGCGAAGAAAGCAGAATATATAAATTCGTTTTTCATATTTTTTTCTTGAAAAAGCCTATAACAAAGACTCTCAGAACAGACAGACATAATTTTAGCTCTATCCAGGGCAAAGGAAAATAAATAAAGCCTAACATCTTAATAGCGGAGGCGTTCACAATACAAAGGATCGTTTACCTTTAGAAACACATTTGTCGAACTCACACAATATCGAGAGTTGAATTCAAAACGCAATATTAATGCGCCGCTCATGCCAACGATTTGGATCTTGTATAATTTAACATTCGCTGAATATTTGTATCTGTTTGTTTATAGGCGTTTATCCTTATCGCGTAATGGAATGTGAAACGTTTGGATATGTTTGGGAAATATTATAGGCGTCACGAGGGATGTTTGGTAATATTTTATGCGCGTAACGGAATCACGGTTGGTGTTATAAAAGGTTGAGGTGTTGGGTGGCACCGCAGTAGGTCATTGGAAATGATGGACATGATACGCAAACCTTTTTTTGTTGTCGTGTTGTTATATTTATTTTTAAAGCTTTTATTTATTTTTTATTTTTAGGCACTATGAATAAACATTTATCTCTCGTCCTATGAGCATATTCTTTAACATCTTTACTCTCTGTAATTTGATTACCAACCTTCAAATCTTGGCAGTAGCACCAATATGGCGGAACGAATGGCGGACATATTGCCAAAAACAAAGGACAGTCGTTAACTTATAACAATATAATTCAGAGAATCAGCAATAAGGTGACATGTTCATGTTATTAATAGAAACTTCATGGTACCTCCGTCAAAACTGTTTAGAATAGCCGTCAATGGTTGTCGATATCAAGATATATGTTGACAATGAATCTACTATCTCGTCACATAATATTATCTACGAACAAGTCTATGGAATAGAAGGTAAAGTAGGTTTTGTTCTTGTTTTCAATAGCATTTCTTATTCTTTCAATATGTGTTATGTATGAATTGTTTTCAAATACAGAACGTTCTATAAACATCATCCTCATAAACTCACATTTAATTTTATTCATACTATATTATTTGATTTTTTTACATTATTAGAATGTTAACTATTTGCTAAGCTATAGCGGCTGAATCGCTTTCAGTGTGAAACTCATTTCAACTTCTAATTTTATTTAACTATGTACGAAGCGAACAAGGTTGAGCTTTTCCCACAGGTAAACTGATGATTAAGAGATAAGTTTTAGTTGTAAACTGGTCGGGCCGAAACAATCGCGTTAGGAAACCCCTTAACTTTCAAGCAAAAGTACTTACTTCAAATAAATTTTAAGGGTATACTTGTAACTTGCAATATATGATCTCGACAATATCAGAAATTCAGTGCATTTGAATTCAATTTCCTATTTCCGCCTGCCGCACACAGTAACAACACTTTCAGACTAGCGGATTTTCCTTTCGGTTTTTCCGATCGACAACGCTAGGTTTGTACGGGCGTTAACATGCGTGCATGAGTGACAACAAATAATTGACAACTTCAGTACAAAAGTTAACACCTAGAACCGCGCGACATATTTCTTGCAATCGGAATGTATAGGTACGCTATGATTTACTACACGCGACAAAGCTCTGCCAATGTGAAATCACTGCAAGACCGTTCAAAAACTAAATAATATTGGCATTCTGTATTCTTCTACTCAACAGTGATACCGTCATGATTCAGTAACAAGTACAAACCGAACCAAACTAACTTATCGAGGCTTAGAGTACATCTTTGTTGATGCGAATATATTCAATATATTCGCTAGGCACTTTGCCAAAACTAAACAACTAGGTAATAAAATAAAATTGCTAATCGAACATCGTGTTTGTGGAAGTTTTAACGGCGGACAAGAGTTGTTGTCTGACGCACATGATAATTTGGTAGATGTAGTATCATGTACGGAAAAAACAAATCAGATTGTGTTTACGAAGTACTATAGGTAAGTAGGTACTCCGAAGCTTTCGTTGCTTCGTTTAGTTCGACTGTACTAAGAATCGCAAATCGTTTGTGTGTTTGATTTTCATGGTTCCGTATTCAAAGAGTAAAACGGAACCATTTTTTAAGACTTAGCTGTACAAGACAGTTGAATTTTTTACAGGATGTATCTGTTTCCACTACAGCAATATAATCAAAATACTCCAGAGGCATACAAACTTACTTTTTTTTGTCGCACTCGACCAATTTATTTTAAAACTTTATTACTAATTAGTAAAGATTATAGTACTTCTGTCATGATTTTTTTTTTTAGCCTTTGCTGTCCCACTGCTGGGCAAAGGCCTCCCCCATAGCCTTCCATATCTTTCCCTATCGGTCGCCATTTGTGGCCAGTCCTTGTGGAAGCTGTCTAGGTCCTCTCTCCAGCGTTTTCTTGGTCGTCTACCATCATCAGGGATCCATTTTATGGTGATGCTAAAAATGTATAAAAAGTATAATAAAACCTATGTATATATAAAAGTTAGTTATTGAAAGCACGCACTTTCTCTATTTAAGACCTATCATGACAGACCTTCAAATATATCCTGACCGCATCCGACAGCGTCAGAAACCGGATGCGGTCGGATACAATGAAACCTCAAGCTTAAGCTAACATCAATCTAGTTTTACTACTATAAATCTATAAGGAAATAAAGAGGCAAGATAAAGCGAGAGTTTTCTTCCGAAAAAATTATTATTTTTATTTTGGTTCGATAACTGGTAAAAAATAGTATCCTGTTATTATCACGAAGAATAGATCATCAGGCTTTCATTAGGCAGGACTGATTCAAAACGCAGTAGTACGAATTCCTGTATACTCCATGTGTAGTAAAGAGCCTTAACCACTCATAACTGTTCCCGATGTTGGCGATAAACTATACCAAGTTTTCTTAAAAAAAAAAAAAAAAAAAACAACAAAACAAATGTTATAATATGATAGTCTCGATGGACATACGTCAAACAGAGAGCTTACTGCCCATTGCAAATAAACTTCATCATCATCATCATCATCAGCCTATCGCAGTCCACTGCTGGACATAGGCCTCTCCAAGTGCACGCCACTGAGATCGATTTTCGGCTTCTCGCATCCAGCTCCTGCTTGAAACTTGATCTTTACGTTTAGTTCAAATTACCGGACAGAAGCTGTCCAGCACAGTTTTAATTTACAAAGTAACATTATCTTCAATTTAATTAATGTTAGAAGATAAAGTTAGTATAACAACTTCTATGGCTATTAACATCAGTACTATGTACTTATGTAACAGGCTCAGCTTAGTACCGCAAGTAACGGCCTACTTCGTTTACAACGCAGGTAATTGAAATTATTCCGTTTAATGGTAAATGTCAACTGGTAGATTAAACCAATTACTACAGAAAATAATAAAGTACATCTCTATAAACACACGGACGACCTGTGGTTAATTAATATTCCTAAAGTTCCCTTAGTGAGAAAAATCTCTAGGAAAGTAAGTATGTATTACCTAATGATTCAAATTAATTTACGTTACGATTACTTTTCCTATATTCGTTTACGCTAAACAAAATTCACCTCAAATTGGGGCCCAAATGGCTATTGGAGTCCTCAATAGCCGTTAACCAAAATATGCAGATTAAAATAAAACATAAGAGTTACATTTCTGCAAATAAAATTAAATGAAAGACTCCTCAAGAAGCCATATCCAGAACTTCGATGCAATAATCAACCGGAAGAACAGAAAAATAGGTATTTTTTCCTCTAGTCGAAACGGCGGGCAAACATTTCGCATAGCCGACACGCTGTCCAGTAGGATCGAGCGACGACCTTCGACCCACTGTGCGAGTGTGCGCGCACGCAGATCGCTACTACCGCCGACCTAAATTGATGCCTCGAAACCATACGTCAAGTCATTATGACCGCCCCACTGAAATATTGCGATGACACATTTAATGCCACAAAGATTTGCCATATTCTGTTCTGAGTCAGTTGGCCTCGCTAATCCATCGATACGCTCAATTCTACGTACAAGAGCTGTATTTCACTGTATACGTTACGTACATTTTGGACTGTTGCTTGCTGATATTGATTGGTATACACTGAGAAGGTCAGTAAATGTCCTTCTGGAGCGACTACTACCGTAATTGTAGATTTAAAGTCGTAAATGTCGGTCGATAGCTGGTCCGATAGTTGGATTTTTTAAAAGAAAATGCTGAAATCTATCTAAGTTTTTAGTCGCTCAGATAGCTATACTGCTATGTGTGCTATGTGTACCTGTGCTGCTATGTGTGTATACTGCCATTCATGTTCTTACTTACTGATTTATGAGCCTAAAACTTTGTAGAGTTCCTGCATGTCGATTCTATAAAATATCACAACTCACTTCGACATCACTCTCACTTCGACTTCGATCTAAAGGTAGAATTCCGTGGACGCGACAATAGTCAACCTATGAAAATGTATGGCACCGTTGCCGAGGCCCGTGACAGTCGCGCGCGGCCGACGAATTTCGTAAGCTGCTCGCGGCATTGTCAACAATTTAATTCTGGTTTTACTAAAATTCTATATATGTTATTAAGCGCTAGACCATGTTGAGAAGCGTACGGCCGCGAGCGGCTCACGAAATTCGTCGTCCGCGCGCGACTGTCGCGGCCCTCGGCAGCGGTGCCATACATTTTCATAGGTTGACTTTTGTCGCGCGCGGCTGCGACAATCGCGACCCACGGAATTCTACCTTAAAGTTTCGTGATTGACATTGTCAAACTACACTAGCGCTACACTATCGAGCGTGTTGACAAGTTGAACTAAATTAAAGTCGAGATTTTGACAGATCTGCCAAAATCTGTCTATCTATAGGGGAGGTAGGGGAGAGATGGGCAGTTGGGAGACATGATCAAATCAGAATAAAAGGGGGGTCCTTTTATTCTGATTTGATCATAGTTTTTTTTTTATTGGGTAGTTTACGTTACCGACTGGTAACGGTGTTCATCCATAGACTATCTGTCATTTCTGTGAGTTGTCAAGAACAAACACTCCTAAAAGTACTTAAATATTTTGTTGCGGTTTCGGATCGTTATAAAGAGAAAACTAATGAAAGGTATGTGTATTTTCTATTATTAATGATTGATTGTCAAAATCTCCAGTTACGATTATAGTAAGTCGATGCAATCCACACCTATTATACCTCTAGAAGAGGTACTACAGCAATAGTTTATGGGCCCCACGTTTTTATTTTAGTCTAATATGACCGGGACCACCTACCTAGGTTGACAGGTAAGTAACTATTTTTTATTTTCTAGTTTTCAGTGCACATAAGATAAAACCGTTTTACTTAAGTTTTTTTACCGATTTTTTTTTTATAAACTAAGTCAAAAGTGTCCAATGCTCCCTATGGTAGGGAGGCTTGGACATACCATGTAATGTATAATTTGTAAATTTTTGTTCTTCTTCTTCAGTGAAAATTTGTGAGGTTATAAATCTGCGCTAAAAATCCTTTATAGAATCTTGTTTCAGGTACCGTTGCCAACTTGATCTAGGGACTCCATATTTATCAGCTGTTAATTTTATTTTTTAACCTTTTGATACCTCTTGTATTGCTCGTTATGTTAAATCTTTAGGAATTTCCCGTCGCAAACCATTCTTTTTACGACGCAAAAACGACGGGGTGTTATAAGTTTGACGTGTCTGTGTGTGTGTGTGTGTATGTGGCATCGTAGCTCCCAAACGGATGATCCGATTGTAATGCGGTTTTTTTTTTGTTTAAAAGGAATGTCATTCGGGAGTGTTCTTAGCTATGTTTGGTGGAAATCGGTTCAGGTCTTCAAGGTCATCAGCTCGTTTGTTAGGTGTGATAGGAATGTTACACGCTCAGTTTACTTGCAAGCATATGTGGGATCTAAAATTTGAAATACTAATGTCTTCTGGAACCACTGAGCTGGTCTGCTGTTAGGACACGAAGATAGGAGACGTAACCCTGAACTGCCTTTTAGTAAACCCATCGAGTTTGGGCTCGTTTAATTTGTCTTGACTAGTTTTCTTCATGTTTCTAATTGACGAGAACCTAATGCTGGAAATGGGATGTGGCGGATGAAACCCTAGAATGATATATAACCCTGGATCAACAAAGGTCCATCTTTATTGTTTCTCAATCTGTGCAATTCTCCCAGAGCCAGTTTGTCATGAGGATTGTTAAACAGCTTCCTTTGGCTGAGATCGGATATAGCGAACCCATCATAAAAAGAAGGAAAAATTAAGGAGCTCCTTTAAAAAACCATGAAATAAAATAAAATTATAAATTTAAAAAAACCCCCGACCCAAAAAAGTCCGCAATTATTATGACAAAATGTTATAAACGATAAACCCTATAAAAAGCAAAAAGTAACTTTAAACACTGATGATGATGATGATGATGTCCTCCTAGCCGATTATCGGCTACGGCGGCTGTTCTCATTTAAGGAGATCAGCCAATTGCGCAGGACATATTATAGTGCACAAGCATTTGCGCAGACGCAGGTGCACTCCCTATTCCTTCACTCTCATAATCCGATGGGACGGCAATCCGACACGACCGGAGAGAGATCAGGCGCAGGACCGACATTTACGTGCTCTCCGATGCACGGGTGTATCAATCACCAACTTCCAGGCTCCGGGCTGCTTTGTGAAAGTCTTCTAAAACCCACAAAGCGATTTCGGCCCGACTCGGGAATCGAACCCGAGACCTCGTGCTCAGCAGCCGCACTTGCGACAGCTAGACCAACGAGGCAGTTGTTAAACACTACGTAAGTACCAACTAAAGCATGTCAGATTAAACAAAATTTTGACGTGTCGACGGTTTGATTTAAACCGTTTAAATATCTCGTAATGTTGAAACTGATTGTAATTTTTAGGATAGCTCTTTGATTTTATCTAGCCAAACATAAGAAATGGCAATAAAAGTTGATTATCTGTGAAATCAGATTTTTTATGCAATAAATGTGAAAAAGTGCCCATCCCTCCCCTACCTCCCCTAAAGTATGAAATGACATTACGAATCGAAGTGAAATGCGAGTTGTTGATCGAGTTTTATAGAATCGCAGGACTGCACTCAAACTTTTACAAACTTTTAGTCAGCGGATAGCTCTTAATTAATCGCTTTTCACTTATCACAATAACACACATTCTATATCACAATTATACCATAGTGATAGTTGACGCCTACCTTACAATTTTGGTTAATGATCTAACCATTGCTTATCCTGCAGTTACTTCCTTCAATCAATATTTAATGAAACTTACAAACGTTGTTCTTCTCAAACCTGTCTGTCTATCGTCGGAGCTGCTTAGCATCACAGTAACACTTGTCTCTAAACAAGACGTTATCTCCAAACGTTACGTCTAACGTGATTCATACAATACTACTATCAGGAATATGAAATACTACTGAACACTGCGTTCGGTGCCAGAGATGTGGACCTATATTTTGTTCCTAGATAGCTCGAACTATGAAACCTAGTCTTGTGAATAAATAGTTAGTAGGTACCTGTTAAAATATTCAACTGCTTTTTATTTGAATAAAGATAAATTTCTCAGGTAGTGTCGATCTTCTGCGCTTTATCACGATCTAAATTTCTATTTAACTAAGAGACTCCTTACTTAACACAAAGGAATTATCTGTTTTATAAAAAGTTTATATGTTTATATTTCAGTTGTAGTCTGAAATCACCAAGCCTCTTTCGAGAGCTCTAAAGTAAACATTTATCTCAGCAATAAAACAAGTTAATGAAATGTAACATTTACATATTGCATAACATGCACTTTCATACGACGGTATAGTTTTATAGAAACACTTGACAATCATGTTCAACATATGTTTCAAAGTTTCACAAAAGAAAAAAAGGCTTTTCACTTTGACGTCCAACATTCTGTAGCCGAAAAAAGCTAAGGGCTATGTGTGCAGTGCACATCTGAAAAAAATTGCGTTGGACTTTTACCGACATTTTCACTTTGGCTCTTTAATTAACCTCAGTCCAATTTATTGGCTTGAAACTGAAACCAATTCGGTTTAACTCGTATCTTGCAGGCTTTTAATTTTTATCTTTCAGTTTTTCGGTTTTCAGCTAACACTTTTATATGAAAAAGGTATATATATATCCAATTCAATATTGCATTATATCATCATTTTATCTGAAAATGCCTCGACAGAAAAAAGTAAGTTAAATATTTTAGGAAAAAATCTGAGATTTATTGTACCGTAATCAATTATTATGTAGGAAACAATGCATGGATTTTCCATGCCACAATTTTTAATTTACGACGTAGGAAAATCTTGCTTACACGAACAACGTTTACGTATCAGATTTCAAGATCGCAATAGTGCAGAATTAATAAAAGCGAATTGCGCGGTAAAACCAGGCGGTATAGTTTGTTATTCTCTATCTGTCTACCAAAAGATACACGGTTGAACGCAACCATTGGTGCTCAACCTACATGGGTAATGCGATGTTTCAGGCAGGTCGAGTGCGGCACAGATAAAAATGCGGCACCAGCTTGTCAAAACGAACCGCAGTATTATGCTTACCAGCACTCGCAGAAAACAACAAAAATGAGCCAAAGTTAAAAGCTCTTGCTTTCAAGGATAACTTATTTCTGCAGCATAAAAAGAAATCAACGCACTCCTTCAAACTGCATTCCATCATTGTACGCGACCTGATAAAACAAAGGTTGTATATCCCTGCAGTTAAAACCAAACAGTAGCCAAATACTACAAACTTTCCATATGTAACCTTTACAGATATATGTATAAGGAGTACCGACAAATGGTTATTATAGTGGAGTAGTATAGTACCGGGCTTTTTGGCGCATCTCCAATAAAACAATCAGGCATAACGAATTAAAGTATATAAACACATGTAAAATTTATTGAAACATATCCAGACTGCTTTTTTATGTCCAGTTCGTATTTCATTTAATGTATAACTCTGTTTCTTCTGCTCTGTTTGTTTGAACACGTATATATGTTGTTATGTGCACTCGTTAACAATGTACATACAATATCTACTCGACAGAGAAGGACGACCGATTTTAATCTCAGCTTATATTTTAAACATATTGACATAAGTTATTGGATTTAAGACTTTAATTAAGTATTTTAATAAGTTTTAGACATTGATGAAGCGGTATGGATTAACTATCCAGTCTTTTTGTTTTGAGACTAACGTTGCCAACGTTAGTTTAGACAAATATATTAATATCGCAAGCTTCCACTGAATATGTTTAATGCGATTGAGTATTTTGTTATAGAAAAAACATCGAAATTTCATGTTTGAGTCGACGAACTTTCTAGAAGTTTTTGCAAAAATAACCAATTTCATTTTCCAATTATTTTTTGTACGTTGACTTTGCTTCTCGGACAATTCCCAACAATTAGAGACATAAGACTTTTTTCTATTTCACTGTAAGGAAATCTAAAATACTGCATTCAACTTAGAATCAATTCACTTGAGAATCGACTTCATAAGCTACTGAAAACAATATGTAAAACACTAACAATAAATGCTATCATTATGAAAACATGCTCGCATATTTTAAAAACAGCTCAAAAGACTATAAAGCTTTCAGATTTTCTGCCACTGAAAGAATAGTTTTTTTCAGTGTCAGCAAACCTGAAAATTTAATAGTTTAAAACAATACCTTCTTTAATGTTTTTCTCTGATCTATTCGATATTGTAATGGCCGTTTGATCTATCTCAGTACAATGAGAACAGTAACATTTTCAAAACAATCGACAATCATCGTTTATGTTATAAACGAAGAACGAGAACAATGAGTGATGACAACTATATGCTCGTGATCAGGCTCTCCTTGACACCTCTGTTTCATGTATTGACACGATAATAATATAACAACGTATACGAAAATAACCGATCATCAAGTGTTTACGGAATTGCATTGTTATTGAACGATAGTGATTTCCATTCTTTAAACCGCTTGTCTTACTTTACATTCTGTAAAAATACGTAATCTAAAGATATCTATAAGTAACTTATGAAAAAAATCTCAATAAATAAACCTGCTATTTTTCAAAATTCCCATTATTCTGCATAATCCATAAAAAATATGTGTTATCAACTTGTGAACACGCTATTCCGTCACTCATTGATGTGTAAATATTAAATGTACGAAACTTTCTCACCGCAGTCACCACTTACTTTTAGTAGAAGAAAGTATACTTTTATTGCTTACGCATTAATGACGATAGCGTGAACTGACGATATCACAGTTGAACACATTAGTAGGGAATTAAGTTTAAAAACA
Source organism: Helicoverpa zea x Helicoverpa armigera (assembly GCA_033682625.1). Lineage (NCBI taxonomy): Eukaryota > Metazoa > Arthropoda > Insecta > Lepidoptera > Noctuidae > Helicoverpa > Helicoverpa zea x Helicoverpa armigera. The sequence continues at coordinate 4,243,649 of JAWIIS010000004.1, forward strand.
GGTTTCTTCAGTGCCTAATCATGGGTAATTTATGACCAGTATATAAACTACATTAGATAAGGAATTGGTGGATATAGTACACTATATTAATCTTGACCACCTTATAAAATGTTTGACATATTAAAATTTCGTTCCGCACATTAATTAAAATGGCTGAAGCTAATATGATTATGCACAGCCAATCATGTGCTAAATTCTTGGACGGCTACTTTTCTTGATAGTCTAAACCACGCCCACGTTTTACATCCACCAATTAGCACGTTGCTATCTCACTTTTTGATAAACAGTTCATCATATTGCTATATGTACTTACCTACTATGATATGAGTTTCATCTGAGATCTATTTTTAATTTCAATCAAGTTCGTAAATTGAACATGCATTGCCAGTAGTATGTATGGATAATTCGAACATTGCGACAAATCCGAAATACATAGGTATATGACGGATATTAAAGTTTGGATTAAACAACCTCACTAACTAACTAAACTGAATACTGAGAGACTCAATTACAGCTTCTTTAATCAATCACAGCTATACATTTATAAGCATTTTTTTTCTTACTCATACAATTTTTCGGGAATCCCTATAAACTTTCTGATTCGAAAGATGTCATCATGACAAGATTTCGCCACCGAATGCCTTCATTTGTTGATATGTAACAAAATGAAAGGCGCCCATTGGTGCAGTCGCGGCGCCACCAACGACATTGTCAAGGCCGCGCGAGGCGAGCGCGTGCGCACCTCTTCTGCACGCACTGTAGACTCGGTACACACAACGCTATTTATTTACCAACACTTATATTTTTTTACTAATTTAAATAAGTACATATTTATGAGTATTCTGCGCTGTTTAAAGGTAGTTATGAAATCGAACTAGTTATACAAATAGATATAGTATCTATAGCCAATTAATTAATTTTAAAAACCACAGGCTGTTAATTAGAGACTAAATTAGGGGCATTAGAGACATCCGCAGCATAAGTTATAGTTTTAACATTTGTTATTTTACAAACGAGACTTTAGCCTACTTTCTTCAAAATGATCATTACGAACCGGATTTTAAGTTCACTATCCTTGCCGTGACCTTCCAATTTGGACGTCACATAGTGTGAGCCGACGATGCAGTGTTACATAACCGAGCGAATGCGTTGCGTTGCGCAAACGCAATGTCCGGGTACCGTAACGGTGCGCGAACGATCCGGAATGCCGGCGATTTGACGCGCATTGCCTCATCTCAGACACACATTTGTTGGCCGTCGAAGGTCGACCGTTGTGCATTTTTGATTAATTTCAATAATAAAAATTGACCGTGATCTCGGTACCGCTAAACGTCCCGTGTGAATAGCCCCTAATTAAGTCGAAATGTTGAATATTTAGTAGCCGCGTAGGTTTGTAATCAAGAATGCATTCATCACACGATACTCCTACCTTTATTTTGTGCCTGTACTTACATCCTAGACTTTGTTTACATTAAGAAGACAACCATGACCTATAATAATTACTTAAGGGAAAAAATACCTGTAATTTCTGAAGGCTATGAATAAGCATATTTTATTCATTTAGGTACAGTTACCTACTCATTAGACAAAGATAGCCTAACAAATTCTCATTGCAACCAACCAAAGCATAGACACCACTATAAACTGTCCGATATTTGATAACCCTTGACGTCATTAAGTCAAGTGGCTTCATATTCCTACGTGATGAGAGGACCACTTGGTCAAGGCACGTCAATATCTCCCGCCTGCAGGTCCGATTCAAACAAACGCACTGACCAATTTCACTAATGAGTACTCAGAAACACTCGGAATAATGCCGAAATACTGCCCCCAGGGCCATTATTGTAAAACTTTCTACGATGCCAATCTATTGGATTAAAATGATTTTTCGATTTGTATCTTCACGTGATAAATGGATTTTAACGCTTTTATTGCTTTCATCATATTTATTAATATGTCGCCCATTCGATGTTAATAATCTGATAATGGCTATCTATTTATAACCTTTGACACTTTAGCGTTAATTCTGTTTGATATCATAATATTAATTTTCGATGAACCCATTTGGACCGACAGCAAACCAATAAGTATTAGCAAGTCTTGCTTTACAATCAGCGCCTGCACTAGTATTAATTTTCACCACAATACTATTTACGTTACTAGCTTTTAACTCATTCCGACCCATAGTCGTTTAGCTTTCACACCTAATTTGCGGATAGCTTTCAGACTCACCGCGTGTTGCTACGCAAGTTAAGTACGCCAATAGGAAACAATGACGGGACTTATTTAAAGGGGTTTGCCCTTTGAAGGTTTTCACAATTACAGCAGCAGTGACATATTTGGAATACACGTAATTTAAATGTTTAGCTAGATGAGGACACAAATATCGACTATGCAATTTAATTATCATAATGAACGTATTAATTACATACCGTTTAAACATTACAGCACCCAACCCAACGAAATCCATGCACCTACCCAAATTCACAAAAAACAAATGAATTTAAATTTTAAATCCACGTACATATTCCCAGCCAATAAACTGCATTCAGATATGACCACACGATACGCGTTTAATTCCTGCACCGCAATTATCATGCACACAATTCGCCCTATCTGGTCAATTGGATCTCAACTGCAAACCGAATCAGAAACGGAACATCTATGCAAATAGACCAGCGCCCATAAATTGGGATAACTTATTACATCTGTACTGAAGTACCGTTAATAGAATATTACAGGCATAATGTTCGAATAAGTCATCGTTCGTCATGGTGTAGTGCAACCATTATTTATAAATTAAAGAAGATAAATTGCTCATATCCAGCTTTAAATAATAACTTCGTGGCGGTTAACAGTAAATCAATTTTCTCCCGGTTTTGGAGGTGTATGTTTTAAATGGTACCGTTTTGTAGTCCTTGTGGTTTAATGAGTCTTTTGATAGGTTGTTAATTACTTTTGGGTATAACAGTTTAAGGAACTCTGACAATTGTGTATGCAGCCTATTTGTTAGTGTGTTTTCAACCGTGAGTTAACTTTCTTTATAGCTAGTAATTAATCTAAAATAATAAATTTTCCAGAAAAGTATATGGAGAAAATAGACTTGTATGCTATTCTAACAATACCTCTGCAAATACTACTACTGTATTGTTCTTAGAAGAAACATTTATTTGTATTGTGTATGACGTAGCTATGAGCACATCATGCGCAGGCGCCAGGAAGGCGTCGCCACTCCCGTGCGCTCACACGGGCCATCTCGCCCGACCCAGATCCTGAAGATTACTTGCATCCAACATGCTTCCTACTCCGTAATGCACGTTTAATCAAGCTTAACGCTAAACAAATCTTGTTCCTTTAAAAGATTATGTTTGACAACTTTAAATATTCCACACAAAAGGATTATTTAACATGTTTACAAATACAAATTATATAACAACTGCATCCGCTCGTTCCGTGCGAAAAATTTCTACATTACCATAGAACCCCTTAAGATGTAATAATGGTAATTCAGCCAATCAAAGCTTCCAAATCAGCGACTACTTGATAACCACGCCGATCAGAACGTAAACAAAAACATAAACACAGCGAGCACGTTACGTGAATGATATAAGTTGCCTGTTAAATCGCCTGATAATTGGATAAATCCATCAAGTTTACAACTGTTAATCGGCGGAAGTTCGATCACAGCTCCCGTCAATTCATCCGCTTGATTTGCATAATGCAGAATCCATTGATCACACGAAACACCTCGTTTCCTGTATAAATCAACTGCGGAATATGGCCATTTCATGTTCGAAATGGTTCGGAACAGCCGCACGCTAGCGTCGGAAGCGGCAAATTATACTGCAGTAAACCACCATATAATATTGGCGAGACTTAAAACCTGACAAATGAGGAATATTTGCGGCATGCTTTAACAAATAAGTTATTCCGTACAAGTGTGCGTGTCGATATAAATTCAAGGGCACTTATCAGATGATGGGTTTTATCTTCGCTTCAGCATAACATGTTAATCTCTATGTCATTTTTGGCACATGCATTAAGGAGCATTAGAAAACCTCTAATGGTGTTTTTGTAAACATGTTTGCTATGGTATTATTCCAATATTAGCTGAAAGAAATAATATTTATTTACTAGAACGTACTCGAATCTGCGCATTTAATGTGTATTGCTACTGCTTTTCTATGCATTACATGTTCTTTAATGTTAAACCTGTGCATACAAAGTAATGTGCTTAGAAGCACTAACTGGCTAAACCCAATACGTAACAAAAGGAAAACTCTTCTAGGTCAAGGAACTGACGATTACAATTTACGCGTATCTTCAGTCCTCTAGCAAAGAGGTCATATTCCGTGTCGTGATGACGTCACGACTGTTTACCACCAAACAGTTGGCATTGGCCCTGATGAACCACAGGAACATTATCTGGGTATGTAAGCATCTGATCTTCGTCCAACGCGTATTGGAATGTTGGTCCAAATATCTTGGCGCCAGATGCACGTAGATTATGCATTCTATACCTGTATGAACGGAAGTGATGGATCCGAACACTTCCAGTGCTCTGGAATGCGGTGTGGAATTCTCGTCGGTCAACATTGTATAAGAGCGGACAAACATTTGGAATCGGCTATCCCAATTAGGTAGATATTTGGTTAAGACGCATTTTGATAAGGTGATATATACTTAGAAAGTTCAGTTTTTCTCAGTGAATAGTATAATTATATTTAGGAAGTAGGGGGTTTAGAAACTAACTAAATCCATCCAAAACTATCAAGTGCTGCAATGTACCTACTTACATTAAAATCAAATATCTACTTACTGCAAAGTGATACATATAAATAAGCCATCGCAAATAAAATCAGCATATGCGTCATCTGTTTGCAAATTCTATAAAAAGGATAATATTTATGGTGCATCAATCTAATAAGATAAACCTTTCATATGCCTATAATTTATAGATGGAGTTCACTTTATGGATTGTATGGGAGGTACATATTATGGCGTTAGAAGATAACTCACATAGGGCTGCTCACACTGCGAAAAACCGAAAGTTTGTAAGAGTATTTCTTTGTTACATCTTCAAGCGCAAACGGCTGAGAGGCGGTAATTAGTTCCTGAAAAAAAATGTAAAAATAAAGTTCCACCGGGCAATATTATCACTTAGAATGTTCTAATTAACTATTTGACAGTAGATCTTAAAAGCATTGTTCTTCGTAGTTTCCGTACTTAAAAGCATTACTATGTTTATTTTCATTGCTAATTGTAAGACACACTTTAGAATCTAACAAACAAATTATGCAAAGGAGGCCAAATGTGTTCAGACAGCACTGTAGTTAAATCTATTCAATTGGTTTCAGTGTAGGTATATAGGAAGAAAGTCTATGAAAAATAAAATATATTTACCACATACGCACCAAATCTTGTATCTATTCTACTCAGATCTATATACGAATTTAAATTGAAAACAGTAAAGAAATGGTAGCCAAATAAAACCATATTCAAAATAAGATAACTTAATTTTATCGTGCCAGGAAAAAACCAAATTCTATCTACGTCTCTCTTTAAATAGATCAGGAAAACAGTCAAAGGAGTCGAGAAAGGAGTTTTCATCCAACCTTTGTCACCAAACCACATTTGGAATAAGGAACACCGCTTCAACACAGCCCTACACTCCTATAAAACCTTTGCACAGAAGGGAAATGACTTCGGCGGAAGTAGTGAACACACTGCCTCTAACCGGTTTACATGTCGATACAGTTCTTTGAGTGAGTCAACCTCTCTGACGCATGTGGTTAAGACCCCGTATTAATCATCTAAATAGTGGCCAGAGCTTTTGTTACTATGGACAGGTGATATATTTATTGCCTTGGCCATGAATAACTAGAATTATTTGGGGGACCTTGGACTGCAAGAGTTAGATCCTTTATCTTAACTGGTTGCTGATTTTGAGGTTGTTAATTATTCTGTATGTTTTATTGTAGAATGCCAATAACCATAGGCCTCACAATATTTAAAGTATTACCTAATCTATTACCGTTCCTTTCCAAGTACAAGGTACCGTTTCACTTACACTACCTGCATTATTGTTTCAGCTTTCACGATGTTTATTCTTCACTCTATCTTTGATGTTCTTTTGGTAACCTCTATAATGCCTCCATAATCACATCCAATACACCACCTCATCCATATCTTATATCATTTCGACCATTTCATCTAAAATTTTCTAATTTACATGGACTTTATATAATAGACTAATTTTAATGAACTATTGATATTCATATACATATGTATGTTATGCGCCAAACATCATCAAAGAGACGATGTCGATTCGCAGCTTCAAACGTTCTGCGCGTCATTTTACCAAATCTGTGTTGATAGGAGCCAATTGCTCCGATTCGTTAATAGAGTCTATTAGTATTATGTCACAATATTAATGCACATAGCACCGATGCTCTGGGGACCTCAATACTATTTAGGTCAGTAGAGCATTCTGTAACATAAATCTCGCTTATTTTACCATATTAATCATGTTTTTTAATAAAATTACAAAATGTTGTGCATAGACTTTTCACTCAATTTTTCACTTGAGTTATTTATTGCGGCTTTTGTTTTATTCGCATTCCTTGCTTTTTATCTTCACCCCTCTTATTCAGAGCTTCATTATCTACACTTTTGTATCATATTAAAAGCCTAAGGGTGAGTTGCCCCATTTAACTATGACGATAACCAAAACATAACCAGCCTTATAAATACCGCCCATTGGTCAAATCGGTGATATGACAGCTAAAAATGGTTCGGTTATGGTTATAGTTAAATTGTGCAGCTTACCATAAATGGAGAAAACTTTAACAGAACTATGTTCAATACTCAAAAATTACATTATTATTTGTTGGCTGGCAACAAAATTGCCTATATCAGAACATGGCCTACGTTAATACCCAAGATAGAAGGTCGTGATAAGTAGAACTTTAATGGAACCACAAAATTATGCAACGTTAATTCGCTCTCATTTTCACTCATTGTTTACGTGAACTTTCTAAAAAACTACAAAGGTTTAGAACAATGTAAGATTGTGAGCATATTTATTGGAGACGATCTAAAATCACGAAGATCATGACTCAGGATTCAGGTATTGAATAAATGGCTATTTGGTTATAACGAGTTTTGTACTCCGATTTGCGGTTATACGGTCGTGAGTCAGTGGAAAAGTTTTTTTCTCTTTAGCTTAATATCATTAGTAGCTAGAAGGCAGGGATAGGCCTGAAAAACTACGATGAATAGTACCCCAATTTTTTACTATGTTACAAAGTGAGTAATAATGACGTCATTTTCTGATAGCCAAATATGACAAGATGGTTGCAACCATATTGGGGGAAATTATGAAAATTATTATAGTTAAAATGATAATTCGGCCAACCACAACACTCGACCACAATCATCATAAAATTAAGTATACCTACATAAGTATGAATCAATAACGAAGTCAAATTAAAACAATATTAAACCATTATAGCAAATTCGACTATCTACTTATGTTCCAAAGCAATACTATTTTTTTTCTAATAATTTCCTAACAGCTCCTATAAGTTTCGCAGAATTAGGAGCCGCACCACAATGTTATGCCAAAGAAATGTCTGCAACACACCATCGTCGGTGACTCAGCCTCGGAGAACTTATTGATGGAGAAAATAAACACTATAAAGAATACCTGGCCACTGACTGACATTAAAATAAAGATATGCTAATTTGTTACTGTGAACGGTGAGAATTACTTACCATCAAACATGGTGTTTATATTTTTCTGAACGCTAACAGGTTACGTAAACTGTTGATAGTAGTGATATTGAAATTGTATTGTCTGTTTACTTTAATTTTTAGGGTTCTGCACTCAAAAAGGAAAATACGGAACCGTTATAGATCACTTCCTGGTGACCTACGATTACAAAATTGTGCATAGCACAAGGTCTTTGTGTGAGAATTACAGGAAAATGAGAAAAGTATTTATGTCACGAGTTATCAGGCTTTCTGTAAGGATGAAACCAGTCGAATATTTGGTGATGAAATTAGGATTTTACAGTGACTTCTAGGACTCTCAATCTCGTTTAGCGAATCAGACTAGCACTTGACTACATATTCCCTGATACCTAATATTTAGGTAGGTAGACTAGTAGGCACAAACACATTTGCGATTAAATATCAGCTGTCGCCAATTCGTCGAATGTTTCGTCCCGGATCCCAGTCACTAAGTCGCATCTGACATTTGCTAGCTTCTCCCGGTAAAACTAATTTATGGTTCGCTATTAATATTGTGCATCGCAGAAAATTCTGACTCACTGTCCTCTGTTGACAAAGGAAACACTTTCGTAACAGGACGCTTAAAGTTAATTTCAGTGTGTACATTCTTATAAACATTCCTCCTAGCATCCTAACACAAGCAATCTATTTGCGAAAAAGGATTCTTCTCATTGTAATTAGTATAAGTTAATTAAGTTGAAGCAATAAACTTTTTTTTATTCCTTCCATCGGCGCTACAGCAATAATTCGCCTCTCTGATCATTTTTTATCGTCGTGCAGTGCCGAACTAAGACCTACTTAGGTTTTAGTTTTAAAAACTCGTGCTTAGTGTGACGTCCACCAACACTTTCTTCTTGGCCTCAATTAACAGGTTTTACCTTAGTGTGACACATGCATTTTTAAACATTATGAAATTAATATTTTTAAACAATATTTTAAAAGTCATACATAAATTATGATTTAGGTCGGATAATCCCCTCAGAAAATTGGCTTGTGGTAGAAATTACTTTGAAATCAACCCGGTCTTAATGCGGATAAGATATACAATTCTAAAATATACGAATTTCCTTGAAATGTACCTTCGTATATAAAATCTATCCGAAGTAGGAGTTCTGGTAAAATTTTGACAGCTAGGCGAACTTAATGCACTATAGGTCATCAAAAATCATTTTAACATAATTTACTTGAAAATAAATAAATCACATAATGGCACATTATCACCCAATGGACACCTCAGGATGGACACCGCAGGCGGGGTAGGCCCCGGAAGAGATGGCGTGACGAACTAGACGCCTATCGTCCGGATTGGTGGACACGGTCGAAAGATCGGGAAGAGTGGAAGCGAGATGGGGAGGCCTTTGCCCAGCAGTGGGACACTACAGGCTAGATATAATATAATAATAATATAATAAAAATAATATAATAATATAATGGCACATCAAATCAAATATTTTTCCAAATTACCATATACCCCTCATTTTATAAGATCCCAGTTAGAAGCACAAAGCACTTGCAGATTCGAGTACATATGTTAATTAGACACGGCGATTTCTCGCTATCACTTTCTATATTTCTTATCTGTTCAATAACTTGATGACGATGCGAAGGTAAGGACCTCGTGAGATGCGTCACCCGCGTCACCTGCGATTGGTCAGCGACACGTCACCCTGTCGTAATGTGGTTACACGCCAGCCTTCTCCGATCAGCCGGCTAATCATATTCTTTAGACACGTGCTTTGTTGTATGAAATATACCGGGAACGTGTGAGGAATTGAGCTTTTATGGCCGAAATGCTGATGTCATTTCGCACTTTTATCGTCTCTTGAACTTGATTAACTAAATGCTTTGATATTTTTTTTGATAGGTACCTATTTTCCGGGTAGTTCTTCTTCCATATTCATTATGAATCCTAATTAGTATCCAACAAGATGTAACGTAATACCGATAGATCTATTAATCATCCTAACTAACCTAAGTAAGACACAACCTGTGAGACCGAACTTCAGTCCTCGCGCCCGCAGTATCCCTATTATCTATGTACCGAAATTTTGGCAACAGGTGAGCTTAGGATCTCTTGGGCCGAGCCCCTGACCCAGTTCAGACCACGCTGTTGATTTATCGCCCTCTCGTATTAACAAGTGTAATACGATAATCGCACGAGCCCTAATCTTTTCATAAACATATTTATCTAACGGTACCTTGTTAGTCATTCTTTAATTACACGAAGGTTGTTACGAAATTGTATCGCGCCATGTGATTTATGTCAAGTTCATGTGTGGTACATTTTTAGTATCGTTTACAGAAAGGGATCTGGGGGAATTTATAAAGCGTTTAAGCCCTGAAGATTAAAACATAAAAAAAAACACAATAACAAAACAACTTGTATACAATGTATTGTATAAAATAAATGAAGACAGAATAACAAAAAAAAAACTTGTATGCAATATCAATCAATATTTAATTTAACGCTCTTGGAAAGCAGAAAGCAGTCCCGAATTTTCTTTTCAAACTTCAAAACTTGTATGAACACAATATTTCCCAAATCCAACATATCCATATGGTATGCAAAAATTCAATTCAATGACAAAGTTATATAATATCTCGGCCCTTGAGCCACTTGACGGTACTGGAACGGTACAGAACTTTCTAGAACAGTAAAAGAGGTCAGTTCCGTGGCTCGGGGCTCATCTTGAGGTGCATCTGAAGTGGTCACGTGGCTTCGTAGTCACGTGGCGAACCCACCTGTGTCAGCGCACCGTCCTTGTGGCTGCGGAAGACGTTTAGGTACTAACCTTTCAGTAGAAAGACGTTGTAAACTTGGATTTTATATCGACAGTACCATTGATATTATTTGATTGGTATGTATTTCATAAAATATTCTTTAAATTGTTCGATTTAATTTTCATAAAATTTTAGTCATGTCATGACATAAAACAGTTGTGTAAATCATGAAAACTGTAATCGCCTAATGTAATATATTCGCGGTTTTCCGCGACTTGCTTTTGTGCATTATTGGTTTCTTATGGGTAATAACAACCAAAAATGATGAAAGTTTAATGGTCAATTAATTCTGAGGAAAACATTATCTTTTATTCTAGAAGCAAACATTCATTCCTATTCCACCCAACATAAACACAATACTATACATTTTTATTATTATTTGATTCATTGTTATTTTACCCACCATAAACACACACATTTCTTACCACAAACACAAACAATATAAAAGGAGGTTTCATTTAACAACTCATATTTATAGCCGCAGTTATTATTTTAATTAAAATTCTTGAAACTACGAAGATACATTGCAATGTTTCACTACTCGGCCACCATTACAGATTCGTCACAACATCCCTTTATTATGACGTATCGCTAATGACTTTGAGTGTGTTTACGTTTTAAGATCAAACAATTTCTAGAACCGAAATAGAGGATTTGAAATCATAAACAGTTTATAGCATTTTGAAAGAAAACACAGTCGTAAAGAATAAGATGCTAGCACGCGATTTAGTCACGCCCGCGTCACGTTTGTTAACCCTATGAAATCTGATGTTTATTTTTTTTATACAACCCTTTGGTACCCTTCCTATTAATGCATCTTCATGCTAAAGGACAATGCCTAAAAACGTCCCCACCCACCAACAGACTTGAAAGTAGTGTCATTGGATGCGCCTCATTTAATAGATCATTTCTTATTATGGAGACATATTCCAAAAGTATGGGGTTTAGGAACTATAAGACAATTTAGTGTCCTTAATAATGAATTAACTTCAAGTTTGTTAACCAATTACTCGGAGTTGGGTGGACCGATTTTGATGTTTTTATTTTTATTTTAAAGAATCTATCTCAAAGTTAGTCCAATTTAATTTTCATCAAGATCTTTTGAGCAGTTTTTTAGTTATCATCGGTTAAAATAATCGGTTTGGAGAGACAGTGTAGTTCTGCGTAAGGACACCTTAACCACCTCCTACAGAGTTCAACTAAGTGTCATTGGATGCGCCTCATCCGCCAAAAAGATACCGATGAAAATTATATCGGACTAATGTTGAGACACGTTCTTTGCATTAAAACAAAAATAATCAAAATCGGTCGACGCAACTCCGAGTAATTGGCATACATTTGCAGTAAATCGTTTTGATAATCATGATCTACCGAAGGTTGCGCTTCCGATGACACTAGTTTCAAGTCTGTTGGTGGGTGGGGACAGGGTCCATACAAAATCCGGCATTGTCCTTTCTTAATGGACTCTAATTTAATTGCCTTTATATAAAACTTCTGTTATACCTACAATTTTTGCTTTTCGTTTCTTTCATTTTGGTTTCTACTACTTTCATAAGCTAGGTGAAATTGATGTGCAATACCAACATATCCCTTAAACTTTCAAGCTGAGAAAATAAATAAGCCTCCACACTACACTTCTCAGAGGCACGGTTTTCGATCATTTCCTATAAGTCGGTACGCTCGCAGTCAAAGGGTTAGAACTAGTGTTTAACAAACATCGGTCACGCGACAACTGTAGGGCTTAACTCGTGTGCTAAGCGTGTTAATAATTTATTACCTACGAGAATTCCGGTGTTATTACTGTTACACCAAACACTCGTAAAGAAATGTGAAAATGATTTGTTAATGGACCTGTAAGCTGTTTTGCGATAACTCCACTCGTTCATTTCGGAAGTATACATTTGCGTGTGATTGTTTAAGACGATATGAAGTAACTTAATTGGATGTTATTTTATGTGGTATAGGGTTGAAATTGCTTGGCTAATACATGTTATTTTGTTTTAAGGACTTACTTGTACTTGTTCCTGGCACTGTTAAGCATAAATTAAAGTACTGAAGTCTTCTTAGTTTCACAAAGATTTCGTGAAAAATACACACGTAAATTCAAACTTTAACCCCGTTTCATCCGCTTAGTGGGTATAATCTCTCTGACTTGCACGTTCACACCTTGTTTTGGAATCTTTACTTAAGAACCCAGCTTATCCGCAGTATTTTAGCTTACGTTTTTGTGTTTCAACAAAACACGAGAATGCATTAAAAATGCATAACACGAGTATTTACATTGTATCAAAATTAATGAGTCACAAGTAAAAAGTCAAATATAACCTTTAGGATATTTTAATTAAACTTGTTAATCATTCGATAATTATGAACTTATCGAAAATAAACATTCATTTATTTCCAATTAATATCCCGGGAATTAACCATTGTGTTCATAAATCAAGTATCCAAATATTTTATTGTACAGTATAGTCATCAGTTATAAAAAAAATAGGGATCTATATTAAGTACTGTAGCGCGCTCGGGACCGGAATCTTGGATTTATTTAAATAAAAATGCGACTTAATATTTTGCACAGATTCTCGGTACCTTAACCACCGATGCAGGTACTGAGGCACTGACCATAAATAGACTAGATAAAAAGTATATCATAAACTACAACTTTTCGTAGACTGAAAAAAAAAGCATGGTGGAATAGACAACGCGTAGACGCCGCGTAGGCGTAGCGTAGGCGACTCGTAGTCAGTGCGCAGAACTCACGTGAACTCCTTTAAGTACTTTTATTGTAAACACCTGTGCCCTTAAATAAATAAATTACATGAAGAAAACATTGTTGTAGTTTGATCATAATTACATTATATATTCTCATGATAAACATTAATTTTGGGGAGCTCTAGACGATCTTAGAAAAAAGAGTAAAACAATATTTTAAACTAAATTAACAAGAACAAATCAGATACTTACAAGTATCAATCTCTTTAGTTTTTGTTTAAATTCACACACATTAGTGACGGGGAGTTTTCACAGCACTGTTTACATGTCTCTGGTTCGGAGTAAAGTCTATGATCGCTGAATCATCTGTCGCTCTTCAATCGACACCGATTTGAAAAGTTTATTGTATACGGTCTGACTGAAACTGAATAATTTACTTTACTTGTAATTGATGTACAGTAATTGCATGTAATTTCTCAATAGCTTCTAGAAAATACTATCTATATGCTGGATGTAATTCTTAGTAAAGTACAATGTTGGATGAAATGCAGTTTTCTTTTTTCAAGGAAACTGTTCTTGTCATTCCGTTCATGTCCGTCTAAAAGATTGAGATGGATAGATATTCTTTATTATGTACACCAATTTACATTACAAAAATATAAAAAGTTTAGGTAACGCAATTAGCGGTCTTCGCGCGGTTTTGGTCGCTAAAAGCAATCTTACAGACAAAAATTTGGATGGAGCTTAGAATATTATTCGCTCATCACCTTTAAAAATAATAATTTCCATTTCATTCTATGCACAAGATGAAAAGGCAGTCTTAACTCATAAGTATGAGTACATTATGTTAGAATAAGTATGAGTGCTTAAGTATGAAGTCAGCTGAAAGGATATGCGTGCGCGCACAATACCGCACGCGCGGTAAGGCCGCGTCAAGCCACGTGCCGAACTACTAGACGTTTGTAAACACGTGATTAGAGGTGACGGTTTATTCACCCTAACTGTAACGGAAAACTGAATGAAAGGAATAACTGCATTATTATGTGTAAGTACTCAGTATTTTGCAACCTGCGTTTTCACTGAGTGACGTTACATATTTTGAACAGTTTCAGTGGTACATGCATGACAATTATTTTCAACATCTTTGTATCCTGCGTAATTTTAAGATCTAAATTGACACTTTTTTTCAAGCAGTATGCATGGCATATTATCATCATTCATCATCAGCATTTCAAAAACCCACCCCTTATTGTATCTTTTATTGAATTATTAGTAATTATTGTATAATTTTAATCTTTGGACAGCAACAAAATATGCCAAGAAATGCCAATAGCATATTCGTCAACGTGTGTGCATTCGATATTTCAATTTTCATTTCAGTGGCAGCGAAAGCTTCGTGTTTGACGTAAATGTTACCTATGGCGCGGAAATACGACGCCACGAAACCAGCGGTAGGCCCTAGACCACCGAGGTGGTATACTATTGAATGAAAAAACTATGGTATACTTAATTCCCGTGCCCTGTGTGGTAGAAATTCCATGGTGTTAAGTATATCAGCCTATAGCTGTCCACCGCTAGATGCATAATATGCGTTCTACAATGAACGGCAAGTTCCCATATATCTAATGGAGATAATGTCTATCCTTGCTTTATCGATACAATAGAATGAAACTAAACATTTTTTTAATGTTTTTAAATCTATGGAACTACGAATTTAAAACAACTAGTATTCTGTGTGGCATTGCTTAGTTAAAATTATAATAATTGCGGTAACGAGTGTGTTAATTATTAATTTACATATTTTCTGATTTCAGCGCGTAAATTAAACATTAATTATGAATTTAATATAGCGATGTAAATATATTTTCGGATAGTTAAAAGTAGGACCTGCATTAAACACGGTATCTATTTTAAGCTACTAATTATTGTAGCTGATTTCGAAGGGTGCAAAAAGCGTACTTTATGCGTTATCAAATTCAGCGAAGGTAATACAATATGAGATTCGTTGGATTTTTTACTACGGTTTAATAAGAACACTTATATAGGTTCGATATTGGAAATGCGAGATTCGATTTTGCAGAGCAAACTATAGTATTTTTGTAGAATTCCCTTTTTTTTAAGTATATATGAGATTGAAAAGCGGAATAGATATTTAAATGGGTACATCCCTGAATTAGTTCGTTTTTAGTTCTTAGTTGTCGTATTAGGATAAGAGATCCTGTAAAGATAGTTTAAGGTGTTTTTAAATAAATGATAAATAAATAAATTATTTATTGAAACGCGTACTATGTTATGTTATAACAAAGTTACACTCCACCAAAAACAACATTGCAGTACAACATGTTTTGCCGGAGGCCTTATCCGAGTAATAAACCCACAATACTAATGTTTATTTTAATTAAAAATGTTTTAGGTCACTGTTTCCTAAATCTTCATAAAAGACTTTCAGTACTATTTCAGTTAATCAAGAAATCTCGTTTAGAAAGACATACAAAATTAAATGTAGTTCTTCATTTACAAGCTGATTAAAAGCCACCTACACACAGGTAAGTTATCCACTAGGAAGTTTACAATTTAAGTAAGTGCCAAAGTAATGTTTTTTGATCGGCCATAAATGCACAACGTAACGCAGTGCCAACCGACTCGTAGGAGGTGTTTCCGCTGCATGCAGACCATTAAAAGTTTTAATACAAATCCATTGAACGCCGTACTGAACTTACATGCGATCACTTCTTGGAATGGTATAGCTGTATTTGCAATAGATACTAAATATGTGTAGGTACTTGTAAATATTTAACTACTAGCTTCTGCCCGCGACTTCGTACGCGGATCTTGTCCCTTATGCCAGCGACTACGGGGTCAGCAAAATCATAGATCTGAATAGTCTGATGTTGAATTTTGAGGGCCCATTGACGGTAAATTATTCAAAACGTTCCATATATTAAATTTTTGTACGTCAACGGCAAAAGCACACCAGACTAAACAAAACGCTAAGAACTAAGCGCAATAGGCGTGACCATAGGGATATAAGTAGTGATTCTAATTAGTCCGTATTTAAGTGGTTTTTCTGAACGGACCCTTAAATAAAAAAGTAGTGGTGACCTAGTGTTTAGAGAACCAATCTCTCAAGTATGAGCGCGTGACTTCGATTCCAGGTCTGGCAAGTACCTGCTAATGCAACTTTTCTTAGTTCGTATGTACTTTCTAAGTATATTTTGGACACCAATGACCGGTTTTTGGTGGAGACTTTAAACTGTAGGTCCCAGCTGTCATTGACCATCCTTGGCTGTTGATTTTTATAAATCAACAGAGAGTGCTCATCAGATTGAACAACTATTGCTAAAACGGTATTCCTATGTATGCTATCGTGTAGCTGGGCTCTTGAAGTTTCACATCAGGTGTTGGGATCTTCGATTTTTATAAGTCAATAGAGAGTGCTTATTAGATTGAACAACTTTTGCTCAAACGTCATACCTTTATATGCTATAGTCTAGCTGGGCTTCTGGAGTTCCACATCAGGTGTTTTAGATCTTCAATTTTTATAAGTCAACAGAGAGTGCTTATCAGATTGAACAACTTTTGCTAAAACGTCATACCCGTATATGCTACAGAGTAGCTGGGCTCTTGGGGTTCCACATTAGGTGTTCCAGATCTTCAAATTTATTCTCTCAGCCAAAAATGCTGATCACGTGGAACAATTTTTGCCATGGCACCATATTTGTATCTCTTATAGTTTTGTTGGCCTGTTGCAGTTCTGCATCAGGTCTTCAAGTTTCGAAGATAAATTATAGCCTATAATATGTTGTCCAGACTTAATACCGATACAAAAAAGAAAAAATCATTGAAATCCGTCCAGTAGTTCCGAAGATTAGCGTGTACAAACAAACAGACATACAGACATACAGACAAACAGACAGAATTTTTTTTTTTGGATTTGTGCTCTATTACTGTTTCTAAACCCCACTCAATTATTATTTTTTTATTATATTCAATGTACAGAGAAAGTTTTTTTACAGATTTATTATATGTATAGATATGTATAGATAGATATAATTTTCACGGATATAGAAATTTAAAAAAATACTTTTTATCTTTTTGGGCACCTAACGGAAAATCGATCAACATATTATGTAATTCAATTTATCGTCGAGTCACGTGTTCATTCGACTATATAATGACTATTTTCTTTCTTAATATTTTCTATAATTCGCAGGGATCACATCATGTCATCAGCAAAAATAGTTCACGCACTCGTAAAACGATCACCATAAAACTTCTCAATTGTCTTAGCATAAAAAGCAACAAAGAAACAAACTATTCGCTCGTTTCATATAAGTTAAGATTTAATTTATGAATCCGGCAATATATTCTAGAATATAATAGCAGTTAGTGTGAATCACCGACTAAGATCATATTTATCGGGCGACAAACCAATTCAGCAATTGAGGAAGTCGCAATAAGCAATTTAGGATAGTTCGGTGCATAACTGACGTTTTAAACAAAATGATTTAATACTTGTGTAACTAGTTTAATATGTTGTTAAATAACAAATTTAATTTAATATTTAAATTTTATCAAACAGTTGTGTTACTGGGAAGTTTGTTTATCATCTTTTCTTCTTTGTAAAGAACTGTCCACTGGGAAGTGGTGTAAAAGGGCGCTTTTGGAGCTGTCTTTTTATATTAACTGACGTGAAATAGTACCAGTTCAGTTAGACCATTTTAAAGAGACAATAGTTAACTGCAATACAAACGCCAAGGTATTCTATTTTATAGTTCCAAAAACTTTTCACTTAGTTTCGTTACATTGCGTTGGGAAGATTTAAGTTTTATGAAATGTTAAATTCACTTTGCATCAGCGTAAGGGGACGCTTCAAAGTCGCTTATTCCTTGTTTCAGAAGAAACACAAAAACGATTACATTTCCCATTTTACTCTACCGCTGTCCTATTTAATTGATTTGACCAGACACAACAAACTCGATGAGTTCATTGTGGATCATTGTTAATATTGTTTTAAGTAGTTGCGGTACATGAAGACATTGTAGCAATTTCATTTATAAAGCTACCGCCGTCATTCAAAGATCCTTAATAGCTGCGAAATAATGTGAGTAGGTTTCAACTCCTTAACTTGATTTCTTTCTTTCTCTAACGTGTTAAGAACTTTTTGCTTCCCAACTCCTGTATGCGGTACGATTTTGACCATATGTGCCCTGTGACTTCCTTGTTAGTCTAGTGGTCACCCGACAAGCTCGTGGTTCCCAGATCGGAGTAAAATCTATTTGTAGGTTTTATATAATTTTCAGAAAGCAGCCCGGAGTCTGGAACCCTTACGTCGCAGAGGAAGTGCACCTGATCTCTTTCATGCGATCCTCGTCAAATGTCTCATGAATGAAAATCTATGTCGTCCATTTGTCCGTGTGCATTCAAGCGAATCAAATTATGTGCTTGATTTCAGTAGGTATGACGGTATTGTCTCCATTAATAACTTTAGACCGATGCACAGACGTGCGTTCCATTGCTCTCGAGCAATTCTTGAGTTGGAACGATTTCTATGCGATTCATTTGAGTCTTCATTGATATTTCTGGTTTGTTTATATTTATGTTTAAATTGCGAATGACAAATCAATTAAAGTAACAACCCGTCGTGGTCCCTGCCATGAGACATCACCCGAGCTTTCTCAAGCCCGAATTCAAATTCTGCGCTAAAAATACACATCCTGCCAAATTAAATCAAAGTGGCATATCGTCCTCGTGCTTTATTGTTGAACAGCAGGATCCGCAGGATGTGGACAGATCAGCGATTATATGCATATTGGCACGAACGCATACGATATGAGTGGTGCACGGAAGCGGCCGGCGCGGCGAGCGGCGAGCGCGCCCAGCGCCGCACTCGACTCGAGCCCTCGGAGCACGTCGCACGCACCGCGCTCGCTCCCGCAGCGAAACTTTACTCGTTCCACGCAGTGATCAGTGTGTTCCCAACGCAGCGTTTATGCACTTTGAAAACTGACAGTTTTGGTTTTGTGTTGTTTATGTTTGTTTTTGTGTCCACATTGGAGGTGATCGGTTTATTTGCAATACGGCCGTCTGTTTACGGTGAGTACGCGTTGTGTTTTAATTTATTTACGTAGGAGCCTCGCACAGCTGATTTATGCGACGAGAGGAGATCGCGCCATGAACGCAGATTACTGTACTAAGGTCGTATAGCCGGTGCCCGTTCACATTCTATTCATTATCTTAGCCATTAGACTTAAAAGTTTTCTTCATCAATCCATCCTTGTGTATCGACATTCAGAATCGATTGATTCACCACTCGGCTAATTACTTAATTTATTACGCACGAATACCATGATACAAAGAGTTACGGTTTAACGCGGTTAGCTGATTAGGTCAATATCCGCATGCAAAGCTAATAATTACGGTTTTTACCCAGAACTGCACTATTTGGGCAATAAGTACCTTCTATTGATCAATAAGCAATCACCTGTGAGTGCTTAATGAACAGGCCTTGTTAATTACAAAATGTATGAGTTATTAATGAAGTTAAGTAAATGGGACGTCATGTCACAAATGGGCTATACCAATATCATTACAAAAACAAACAAGTTTTCTAATCGCATAGTGAGTCCAATAAAACCGTGCGTTGAAGTCTTTTACAAGCAAATACAAGAAACAAAAAATCTGACGAAATCAAAAGGAATCGCAATTTTCTTTAACGAATATGTCTTCTTTGTTTATTCATTGTGTTAACTCTTATCATATGTTTTCTTTTAGTCAAGTCCACCGCGATGATCTGAAGGAAAAGCAAAGAAATCATGTCTTTGTTTTAAATTGTAACAACAAAGAATTTCCCAAGAATATATTATATACTTACCTACATATTGCAGGATCTACAATTAGTAACTTTCTCTTAATAAATCCTTTGTGAAATTTAAATATTATTAATCAGACTTAAACAAGTTCTCGAAATTATCAAAAGTCTCATTAAATTATGTAGGTAATAGTGATATGATAGGTAAGACGACGATTTTTTTTAGATATTCTGTACTTAAAACCAAATTATTTCATTGACAGTAATCAAAATAATTCAAAGCAACATACATAATTATGTTAAAACGCATAACTGTTGTCAATCAGAAAAATGTTGTAATACTCTTATAACCAGGTCCAGTTAACAATTTATTTATTATTGTCCGCAATATGATAAGAGTTATCAATTATTGTTTACAAACTTTGGCCCTACGATTCCTACAAACATGTGCTCCACTACATTGTTGCCATAATAAATAATTATAAAGTATGTAATTCCTCCACTTGACTACGGCCCAAGTTCACTAACAACAAAAACGATTTTTTTTCTAAAATCAACTGTTCACTATGCATTTTCACGTTCTATTTTCAAAATCTGATCGTTTGTCAATTTTAACAAAAAAGCTAACATCCCTTGAAAACTGTCTATGGAATACATTACTCAAACTCACTATAAACAGTTGTTTTTAGAAGAAAAAAAAAGTTTATGTTGTCGATGAACTTGGGCCAAAGTATAAAGGTATTGCGTTAACTTATTTATTTTGCTAGTACTCGCACATCACATGTAACATTCTCGATTCGCTTCGAACAAGCTCCATCGTTCCTTCCTTTTGATCCAAGTATAGTCACTATAAACTGCCGCACGGTATTTCTGATTCCGCTTTGCACGATGATTTAACTCGCAATTTGTATACCACAGAGGACTTCCTCTTTAACTAGGTTGTAAAACATTGTGCTAAGAACCTATTTTATCGTACGGATCTTTAGAATTCCCCACATATCACGTACAGTACCTACTTCACAACACCACGTTGGCATTCCCTATCAATCTTCATATATACTCGTTCCATCCTTACACTTCATCTACGCAAAGGAATTACATCTCCATTTCGCGTATAAATCTTAATTAACGCGTTAGAACGAATACCAACATAGTCGGTGTCGTGGTGACCTGTTTCTGCGGTGTCGGGTAAACACCTAATCATGTTGTTCTGACATGCAGTCCACAGTTTGTCACGGCTTAGCTCCTGTTATCATACTGGACAGCACTTTGTGCGACAGACTACATTTTGTAATATCTATACTAATATATTAAAGCTGAAGAGTTTGTTTGCTTGAACACGCTTATCTCAGGAACCACTGGTCTTATTTCAAAAATTCTTTCAGTGTTAGATAGCCTATTTATCGAGGGAGGCTATAGGCTACCCTTTTTACCCAGATTAGTGAGGAAGTTCCCACGGTATGCGGGTGAAACCACTGGCAGAAGCTGGTCGTTCAAATAACTGGTAGAAAAGAGGAACTGATTTCGCCACGTGCCGATTTAATCCTTTATTAATTGTTAATTATAATCTGAACAATGCTATTGCTGTGTCAATTTTTGTATTCGAAATGATGATTCGAATTTTGCCTTGTATTATTGAATCTGCTTCATTATTGATACAATTGAAACGATGATCCCTTCGGAAGAAGGCTATACTTTTAGCGTAATCCAAACGAAGTGTCTCTAATTTAAATTGAGTCTAATTTAATTTTGTTAATTATCAGATATTAGAGTAAAATTTTGACTAGCACTGTAATTATATGAAAGTAGAAATGCAAATCCCCTATTAAAGGTTCAAAGCAAGAGCTTATAAATTGATTAGCAAGCTGGTAATTTACAGCTAGTCTTGGTCGGCGACTAATCACAACTTTGCATTCCATAAATTCGTAATCCTCCCTCACGGTGAGGCCATTGGTCACACTATCACCGTTCGTCGTTTGTTTAATCAGCTTCTGTTTTTTGCATTGTTGAAGATTTCTCGTGAATCTTGGAATTAAACAAATGAATCTTCTTGTTATGCGATTCTTCTATTTCGATCGGATATTTAGTGGCAGTTCTTAGAAAATGTGAAATTAAGCTTTTATCTGTCATCAACAGAATTTGGATCTTTAAAAGCAGAATGAGGCAGATCCTCATACTATGTAGATTGACTATGTAGATTTTATATTGATTCCGGATAATTTGAAACTTTTGTTCTGAACTGTATCTACATATTATGATTCGTGGAAACTTGAGATCATCCATCCAATATAATGGACTAGTAGTACAGTCAACGTCAGGTCAGTGGTAACAGTTTTATAGGAAAATCGTACTTATTACTATTGAGTTAAGGTGCATGACAGTTACCACTGATGTGCGGTCTACCGTACATGTATTTATGCACCTATATGTGATGTTTAGTACGATTCTCAGCGGACACAATGGCGTCTACCGAGGCCCGTAATGTAAACTCACGTGCGTGCCGCCGGCGCATAATCGCAGATTAGGTTACAGTAACTTACCAGATAAATGAGAATACGGACATTGTTCGCGGACAATTCCGGTTAACGTTTACACTTTGAAAATAATGAGAAATCTACAGAAATACCTATAGTGCTTCTATCCGATCGAGAACCTTGTAACCTTATAGATTTCTGACACTCACGCTAATATTAGACATTTAAATAAAACTACTTTATCGGATATTGTTGCGGTTACATTAATATTGTTTAATCCCGACATTTCGGATCCTTTACAGCATCCATGGTTACCTTGTTACTAACTTAAAAGGTTAACAAACAAATAGAGCAAGCTAAATTATGTCGATAATGAAATAAAAACCTGAGAGGTCAATACAAACTCCTTGTTAAAAAAAAGAAACCCAGTTTTGTATTACGTGAAATATCAAACAGGTTACGATGATACCAACATTATAACAAAAGCAGCCTTGCGAAAAAAGTGAGATTATATCTAAATTTCTACCAGTTACTATCATTAACGTTATTCACCGTCGGCTTCGACACGCGTTGTTGCTTTTGAGTCAGCGATTTAAGCAAGTACTCTAAATAACTTAATTCAGTTATATTCAGTCACAAGTAATTAAGCAAGTTCCTATATCTACATCTATGTATATTAGAAGTTATTAATGATAGGACTTATGATGAGACAAGCATCATTATGTTCTATTCAAAAGCTTTTAAAATCTGTTTTAAGACTCGCAATGTTAGCTTTGGGTGGTGGTATATAAGGCAGATAAGGTATAGCATTTTTTTTCTGCATGTTCAGTTCAGTTCTCTGCATGTTCTGTACTTCTTTACATATAAATAGGTTGAACTTCCACGTCGGCGCAAGCATGTGCATCAACTCGTGTTTAATTATCCTCCCACCTCCCAATAACGTTTGGAAACGAGTCGTAAACTGATATAGCATCAAAGCCGCGTAAAAGACATCGCACGCTACGATTGCCCCTATTCACATGAAAACATACTTCCTTTAATTAATTCGCTCGCTAATAGTATCGAATAGCAATAAACACGTTCGCCTGTATCAAAGCTTTTAACATTATATTCAATAGATTTGCATACTATATGGACAGCTGTGAGATGTGAGCGCCTGTGAGCCTCACCTATGTGTATGTTTAATTTATCAGTGTAACTAAGACCGCGTACAAGTTAATTGTTTTTGTGCATATTGTCGTTGATGTGAACGCGCGCACGGAGCGACATTTTCCCGCGGCTGAGCAGGTCGGCTCCCGCGCTCACTCCCACGCCACCAGTCTTCCGTCTTCACCTCATGGACATACAATAGCTATATTACTGCTTATTTTTTCTCCAGCTTTGTTGTTTACATTAATCGTTAACGTGCATCAGGCATTCCTGGAAGAGAAACTTGGCTTTTTCTGATGTTTTGTAGAAGCGAGATGGCTTCCGCGTATAAATTTTTTGCCATTAACTCCTATACGATACCGATACCAGTCCTTTGGGAACGGCGTCGACCTGTTCCAATTCAAATGTGGAACACTAAGATAGAGTTACAACCGCTTACAAGATGCACTTTCGTGCTAATGGCTTACGAAGATATCATGGCATTAGTAGTATTCATAAGTGTCGACTTCGTGTGTCTCATGCGGCGTTTTTTATATTCTGTTAGAGAATCCCAAACTGTTTTCACTGGGAACTGTGCCATCTGGGTGCACTAAAGGTGACAACCGGCCGACTTGGACTTATTTATTGCCCTTTTAAAACACGCAGTATACTCGGCTGGGTTTTTGCGCACATGTTCCCTCAGTTTACTTGGCAGATAGTTGCGGATGTGGCAGAGTGTTTATCATTGGACAACGACATCAGCTCGGCTCAGTGTGATTTTAATTGCCGACGAATTATTGCTTCGTTCTAAGACTTGGAGTCGATGGTGCTTTACCGTGAAGACAGGGTTTCGACCTTACACGAACAAAGATTACCGTTGGTTACTGTCATTTTTTACTTTATTTAATTCCGCGAAGTGGTGTAACGGTGTCGCCTCCATTTGTTTTGGTTCGGCGCAGCGCGACGTGCGCCCTGGTCCCGAGTGGTCGCGTTACCTTGCATAAACCATGTCTTATATCATCACTCGTCACTTAACTGATGCAAACATGTAGTCACTTTTGTTGTTTCAATTGCGACATCCAATGCATACAATTTCAAATATTCGTGACAACGTTCCACGAATACGGATCAGTATTGTTATCTTAATTTGGGCTTGATAATGAAATAATTCCCACTTAGTAACATTATGTTCAAAGTGGAACAATTTATTTTTAATTACTAAGCAAAGAATGCAACATCGTGGGAAAAGATTAGTGTGACGCGCGAGGAATGGACCAACGCAAGTGAAATTTGACCTGTCCACAACACGTGCGTGCCTAGATACTTATAGGTAGGTAGTGTAGGCATAAATAAATAATTCCCGTATAAAATATGAACATGCACAAACTCATGCCTATTTCGCATGTTATAAATATAATCAATTTTCCTATTGTGTGGTGCTGCACTCACACAAACACAACTTGCTTTAGTGTGTGTAGTCTAAACTCGTACTCCTATGATTTACTTGGTTTTCATTCATCGTAATGTATTTGCGCCGTCTCTGAGCCAATTACTTTACCAAATCCACTTTATCTCTTATAACTTTGAGTACAATAGTTCTGATACATATTGAGACGTATGTGACCTTACTATACGAGACAACAGAAGTTTTCCTCTCTCAACAGGGTATTGAATGATTGAGGCAGCTATTGACGTAAAGTTGATAACCGAAAAAATATATTGATGAAATAGTTGATTCATTAAAAACAAGTTGTTGTTACATGTTAGATCTAAACAACGTGAAATCCGTATTTATTTAAGTAGGACGAGATAAAATTATAACACCCCGAACAAAGAATAAATTGCACACGACTAAGAAAGTCTGACATCTCATTAACATTTGCTGAGGTTATCTAAACTATTAGAATTACATTCCGCTTGAAAGAAAGACTGTTTTCAAGATACGCAGAAGTCCGCAGAATCTAAGTTTTCCTTTATAAATCAAACCCACTAATCATTATCTATCGTATTCATTATGATGTATGAATCATAAGAACCGACCACCCACCAATCCAGCAGATGTTTATTATTTAATTGCTATTATGACATAGTACGTACCTACTTAACCAACAATCGCTTGATATTTTGGGAAGTCAAAGCTTTTAATAACTGCGCGTGGTATGCATATGCAAATTTGCGAAACAGGCGTTGTACGGCTTAGTCATATCACGGAGAAGTGTCGGCGTCTAATATTGACAGTGTTCCGCACTAGGTACAATTCGAGTGCACATAGGAGCCGCGCCGGCCACTCGCCGCAGGACGAGGCGAGGCGGGCGCGGGCAATGAAAGTGACAACTGTGTGTACGAAAGTGACTCGCTAGATTTATTTACACTTGTTCGAAATAGACGCGATCACTTCTAAAACTGGTGTCCACTTTACGTCTGTGGCCCCGTCCGCTTCGCTATTTATATCGCTCCAGGCGGAGATCTGCCTCCTTCTATGGCAAACTAGAATGTGCTCAGCGCAACACGCCAATTAACCGCGTGTTTTGTCCATTGAGACATTTTTATTCCATTTCTTTGCTTCGAATTAATTGCTGGTCACCGTTTCGTACTTTTTTCTAAAGTCTTACATGACGTACAATTCGTTTTACGTGAGGTCGTCGAACCTGTTAATGTTCCGTGGGTGCGTAAACAATGCCACAAGATTTAAGGGTTTCAGTGTATGTGTGGTGATAGTTTACACATTTACAAAACCAATTCTTGTTCCGTTACTTTTTATGTGCATGGCCAAGATGAAAGGGCCTGGTCTGAGCAGTCAGCCCACATGACACTAATAGAAACAGGAAATCGAATTTCGCGTGTGTGTGACCCGCCATATAACCGAACCCGATAAAGTGGGATGATCAAGTCAGGTCAGACTCGAAACAATAACCCTGTAAATGGAGCAGCTAGTAATGATTCAGTGATTGAGTCGCGCCAGCGAGTGAGAGCGCCCAATTGAGTGTGTACCTAATACAATCGGATATGGCACTCAATATGCTGGAAGGGGCGAACCGAACGAAAAATATTCTCGATATCGAAATGCAACAAATGTGATTGACGGTTAAGTTCTATTACGTGTAACATTCGTAAAGGGAACTTGTTGATATAACTATATGTAAAGAATGTTGATTATAGTATTTCTTCAACTGCTGCTCGATAAAAGTAAAAACGAATGAGCGAGGTTCAATTATCAAAACTACCGAGAGAGAAATGGAATGTCCCAAGTAGTGAGATAATTTCGATTTCCTTTTATAGAAAGTAAGAATGTTTCGATAGGTGGTATAGCGGTGATGTTAACAAGTTGCTGATGCTGCTTCACCCGGGAACCTGTTCACTTCGGCGAGGCTGCGATTAGTGGCGCGCCTGACTTATTGCAGAGGCCTACATGCGCACCATAGGTCGCAGTTCCGTATCTGTCACGACACTTTCTAGAAACATGACCTTACATTAAAACGCAACTAAATACCCATTCCATATGAAACTTTAAAATTATTTGTCATGCAACGCATAACTTAACCACAATAAAAGAAATAGGTAACATGCACCGAGCTCAGGTTGATTAAAGGTTAAGGTAAAATAATGCATTATCGCAAATGTTTAACCCGCTTGCTTTTAAATGCTTTTGTTTGAAGTGGCAACCCAGTTAATCGATTTAGCCGCACGTGGCTTCAAGAGTTTGTTGGTTTCCGATAACGATAAACGAACATCAGTACACTCGATAAGTTTGTTATGGAATAAAAATAGGAGTAACAAGAACGTCTCTCGGCTCGCGAACTCTTGACACCTTGACAATGGCGTAACCAGAGCTGCTTGTTGTTCAGCTAATGATATCGAACATACAAACGCGGAAGATGACATCCCAGGAACAATTAAAATGTATCCAACACTGTAATATAATATATCTACAGTGTTGCTACAGAGAGCCGGTGCATTATAAGAATAGCTCCTACAAACCACTGATCTCAGAATAAAGGAAAAACATAAAGCTGGTACGGCGAATCTTATGACAAGCAATTGAAGTTATTATTATGTGTGTGCTCAATGAACTCGTCGGCTACAGTTAAAACGGACTCTTTATGATGTAGATGTATAGTTTCAAATCAATCTTTTATATCCAGCGTTTATATAGTGTAGACTATGCTTTTATAAAATATTATGATATGTCTGAGAGCACTCGCAATAGTTTTATTTGAATCAATATACATTCTTCTACGTGATATTAAATATTATCTACCTACAGCACGTAAGGTAAACGTACCAATAGTCGTCGGATTTCGGAAATCACTGACTTTGAAGCGCTACTGTGTGTTAAATATTCAATAGAAAATGAAATTTTTTGCATGACGTGATAGAGTATTTATTCATTATTCTAATTAACTAATGGTTTTTTAATCATTTTGATGGGTTTATATACTTATTAAGGCAAAAGTAAAAAAAGGGCGATTTGTACCAATAGTCGTCTGATTTGTACGAATACTCGTCAAATTATCCCAGTACTCGTCAACTTTTAATGCTAATGTAAACTCTCTGCTCTTGAACATAAGGTTCAAGTTATGTACATTTTTTGTGCTTGAATTTGTTAAGCATACTTGTGCTTTTGAAACATTAGGTAGGTAGATAGATAAAAAACCAAATTCCTATTTAGAATAGCAGGTCATAATCTGTTAGAAGAGCAGGTATTCGATAAAACAGATACATGGTTGCATTTTAATTTATATTCCTATCTATCAAACGCTTGGAATCACAAAACCAGTCTATACTAATATTATAAAGCTGAAGAGTTTGTTTGTTTGTTTGAACGCGCTAATCTCAGGAACTACTGATCCGATTTGAAAATTTCTTTCAGTGTTAGATAGCCCATTTTTTATCCCGGTACGGGAAGTAGTTCCCACGGGATGCGGGTGAAACCGCTGGCAGAAGCTAGTATGTTATATTTTTTAATCATAATAACGATGCAGTCATGTGCATATGTAGCACGAGTAAAATAATTACTTTGAAAATATGTATTTAAATTGTAAAATAAAATAATTAGTATTCACAAAAAATAAAAGCCACATTCATTTATATAGCTTTCCGCGAAATAATTACTATGCTATAATAATACTATTATTCATAGATATGTAGGTAAGGTTGTCATTCATCAAAACTTCTGAACTGATTAGCGCATGCTAAGTACCATTTGCAAAAATGTCTATAGACAGTTTAAACTGTCTGCTGTCAAAAAATAAAATATGATTAGGTACAACTAACCGTTCAAACTCAATAATAATAATATCTAATAAGCACCACAGGGCATCTGAGGTGGATGACGGGGAGTAGCGACCCCGCGGGGCTATACATCCGAGTGCTCCGGGGAGGGTATACCTACTGTCCCCCATCTCCTGCCTCTTGGCTTGCCTTCATTGGCCGACCAGAGTGGAGTCGCTAGAGCAGGGTTAGCAGCCCTGCTCGGAGGGTAGGTGCCTCGTGGTAAGTGGCGAGTGGGCCGGTGATGCTGGACCCACAGGGAGCGCGTGATCTGCGTTTAAAGTCCGCCGAGGTATCCTCACCCTTCAGCCGCTCATTTACCTGTTGCCCTCTTGTTGCGATTTAGCAACTGATTCCCGGGAACCCATTAAGTGAGGTGGCGAGGCTCTACCTGCCATTTTAACATGTATTTTATACATTGTCATCGGCAGGTGCCATAGTTTCTCATCATCATCATTCTCCGACCCTTTTTTCCCAACTATGTTGGGGTCGGCTTCCAGCCTAACCGGATTCAGCCGAGTACCAATACTTTACAAGAAGCGACTGCCTATCTGACCTCCTCAACCCAGTAACCCAGGCAACCCAATACCCCTTGGTTAGACTGGTGTGAGACTTACTGGCTTTTGACTACCCATAACGACTGCCAAGGATGTTCAAGGATAGCCGGGACCTACAGTTTAACGTGCCATCCGAAACACAGTCATTGGTGTCATTGCAGGATATACTTAGAAAGTACATACAAACTTAGAAAAGTTGCTTTGGTACTTGCCTGACCTGGAATCGAACCCGCGCCCTCATACTTGAGAGGTTGATTCTTGGCCCACCAGGCCACCACGACTTTTTTTCCGGGTGCCATAGTTCCTTTAGTTTCCTATATCCTAATCCACTAACATCCCTCGCAACGCAATAGCCCAAGTAGTTTTCCTCCATAGCTAGCAATACTTTAGCAAAGCACCGGAGATTGTCCTTGGGTTCATTTCTATGGTATATGTACAGGGATAATCGACGGTTTTGTGTCACCATTTCATTAAAGTTGTCTTAAAGGGCGTTTTAAATTTTTTGCTGCATCTGATGTTGTGTGTGGGCCCTTGATTTACAGCTTTTATGACTTTTAAAAGGCCCTCTTGATTGTAGTTTCTTTCAGTCATGATCTGCTATTAAAATTACGATCATGCAATCACTAAATACAGACAATTTTAAATAAAAAAATCTTACTTAAGATTACTCTTTACCCATCAATATCGAATACGACAAGCAAAGAAGTGACAGCGATGGAAGCTATGTCATCGTAGTTTTAAAACTGATTTTAATATTTTTGCGTCAAAACTAGTTGAATGACATAATTTTTATACAGGCGCTATTAAGGCACGTTAGGATACGCGGTGCAATACGCGTGACGAAATGCAGTTATTTCGAACAAAAAGCATAGTGTAAGAACAGTCAATTTTTGTTTGCCACAAATTGTAATCCAAACGTAATAGAAACAAAGGCTAGTGCTAGACCTACTTGTACCCAAAGCGGTAGATCTTAATCAAATGGCGGAGGCCTACAGCGGCCAATATATACCTGAAAAAAAAACACTCGTAGAAAGTGCATACTTATAGAAAACAGGGGATTTAACCATTAAGAAACATATTAAATGAATCGAATAACATGACTGTGTACGTGCATCTAGAACCAGCAGAGTAAAATTTACCCCTAAGAAAATGCTTAAAAGAAACGCAGTGTTATGAACAAATGTAGTCTTAACCTTAAATATGTTTGTTCTAGACAGTTATCAATTTTGTAAAAGTCCCGATATTAGCTATTTATTCGCATTTTGTACTGTAAAACACAAAATATCCTCGTTATGACGAGTTTAGGTGCAACTTTTGAGCATGTCCCAGTAGTCGTCATAATAATTGTAAAATTGACGGGTTTTGGGTCAAATGGGAGTTTTGAAGTACCAATAGATGTCACATTAAAAAAATATATCTTCTATGTTAAAAGTATTCCAAATTGCATATTACATCGCTAGCAAATAAACTTAACTATCTAATTAAACAAAGAAACATACCACAGACCCCACTGGAGTTATGTAAATCAAAACACAAAACCACGTGCCGAGCTTCACTTTTGACAGCTGAACTTCACGAAAAAACGATTTTGTTAGGGCACACACGTTTGAAATAACATATCTTAGAAGCCGTGACTGTTAAAACCCCGTATTGTTATTTCAATTGTGCAATATATTATCAAAAATATGTTGATATATAAACCGGCACATTTTAAGTTCAGTAGAAAATAATAATAAAAGTTTTAAGATTAATTGACGACTATTGGGGCATGACGACTTCACCCGCGTTTACCTTACCTATCGGTTGAAAGAAAGACCCGGAGTTGTTCTCAATCATAATATTAGTCGGAAACTCAATAAAAGTAATTTTGAACGCAACCCATTCAATTTTATGGCGGCATGGTACACGGAACAGATTAATTAACAGTTCCTTCTTGACTTCTAAAATAAATGAGGTACGAATGTTTTTAATCATTATAAACGTGTTCGTCTGTCGACGACGGCGGTGATTATTCAACTTAATTCATAAAATAAAAATATGGCATCTCTGCACATGCCTCGTCATCGTCTGCCAGTATTTCCTTACTGGCACACTAGAACTCGTGGAACATGTGTTACTAAAATATACTCATAAAATAAATGAGTGAATAATCCGAAAATCGATGCTACAAGAGGGACGTGTATTTAAACTTTTTATATATTTTTCCAAAACACGTATACCTATACTTACACCACCTGCTGTCGTATTAAAGCAAGCATAATGAATAATTAAAGCAAAATAAAATGACCGGTTCCAACCAAGTTGGCCTTTATAGACACTTTTGTTCGACAAAGAAAATCCTTGCAATATCGATGTTATCGTAAAGCAGATCCTGATCTGAGGTGAGATTCAGGGCTCTCTAGGCAGTACTTACATCTGAACCAAGAAGGTTTGTTTAGCTTTAATTTTTAGACTTCGTGAATGCAATTCCACCCTCCTTGGTATACATACCTATGTTTACGCATTTTACGTAAGTTGCTACCTGTCATGAAGGGTCGGGTCGCAGGTGCATGTACTGATCCCACGCAAATAAAATCTCGAATACAAACCTCTTTAGAATTGACGGTAATGATAAATTATTAGGAATAGACGAAAAGGAAGGAGTACTATCCTACTTTGTGTAATTATTGTTAGCAGTTGATTTTATAGAATTTGTAACTCAACAAATGGTCTGATGCTGGCACAGGAACATGGATTCAGGACCTTTGGAAATACAGATTTGGCAAGCTATTTTAATTTTACAATAAAAATGAAATGCATTCGGAAGTAACTTTAATTTATTTGTAAACAAAACCAAATGCAACAACTAACATGTGGGTACGTACATGTCCGCCCTCCCTAGGGGGACATTCAGTTAATGGGCGACGGGGCAACCAACGAGACAGGAAAACATCTAAGGTAAGGTGAATACACTGTAATTGCCGACAGTAAAAACATTTGCACGTGAAAATACTAAAGTACTGTCATACTATCCCTATCGCTACCGTCAAACATAGGTAAATATTCTACCATTGTTGTGATACTATTGGCTATCAGAATCGAATATTTCAAATTCCCTTTCATGCGGCAAAATTGATTTGTTGTTCAAACATTTCAAATTCAATCCAGTATCGACTGCTGTCGCGTAGACTCAAACGTGAAAAGCTAAATATAAATAATGATGGCCACTTTTGAATGGACCCTGTCCAATAACGAATAAAAAAGTTCTGCTGTCTGGCAGACATTTACAATATCTGATATGACTTATGCACTACTGAAGCATCCTTCCTAAACGCACCATAGCTTTTAAAAGTCTATCGGTCTCACGATGACAGGTATGATATCTTTTGCCTCTGGGAGCTTACTATAATCTACGCATATTTAAATTTTTATAGCTTGATATGCAAAATTAACCTATCATTCTTTCAAATGGCCCATTGAATAGTCGGAACTTTCGTATCGAAATTACGCGATAGTTCAATTTGCAATTGAATTGCAAATATCCGGCCGCCGTTATATCGGCTGTGCTAACAATGGCATCACATTTCATTCTCGCGCACCTACTAGCATACATCGCTTGTAATCATTACTTCGCTGAAATTCACTAACGGCCGTTCCAATATTCAATCCATCTATTGATTTCCTTACTGGAGATAGTGGTTTGATACTAGCCCCATACAAGTAATGTCAAATTGTTATCTCTTAGCAAAACAAAAGATAGATAGATATATATTGGGAACGGCCGTAAATGGGCAGTTCTTGGTCTAACCTCACTAGAAGAAAACTTTATTTAATAGTAAAATTCTATCTGCATTCAGCCAATTAAAACGCACAAGTTAATTCGAACCATGGAATCGGATAATTCACTTGTTTATGTAACGATTAACTCAAAGCCGTGTAAAGTTAACGAGATCAGTTTTCAGTTGTAGAATTCGTCGGAATTTATTTATTTTGGACGTTAGCTCGACCTCAGTATAAACATCACACATTCTTGACAAATGCATTTCTTAATTACCACGAAAAGCTGAACGAATTGTTGTTTTGGTTAATGGAAAAAGAAGGTTCGACATCTCAGAATGCCAACAGAGATTTGTCAGTTTGTACGTTTAATGAGACTACCTTGAAAGTCCTTTGTGAAGTAAACTAAGTTACACGGATATAGTGCATGCAGTCCGCACAAAGATCAAAGTCCGCTATTCTTCGTAACCTTTCAATAAATGCGATGTTGACCGTACAAGGAAACCTGGGACTGCGTATGATATAGCAACCATTTATTAGCTTCCAATCTTGGCTATAATGAGCATAGAAAAGCAGGCAAATGGTTTATCATTCAGATTATAAGACGGCTAATTAAATATAAACAATTTATCACCATTGTGTGTATAAAACATTTGTATTGTTAAAGACATATTTTATAATGTCAAGCTATCAACTGCATTTTAAGACAAGCAATAAAATTCTGTTTATATGCTTGACATTTAAAAAACTAATTTATTTACTATATTTAAAAAATAATTATTCGCAGTAGCCATGACACAAATCAGCTATGACAATATCTTAGCTCTTTAAGTACGCTTCTATTTTTCAGGCACAACCTATATCATATTAAAAAAGTCAAGTGAAACTAAATATCGGTAAACTAATCATTTTGTTCCGACAAGGCTAATTTCGTCTCGATAGTCAAACAAAGTGGAAGTATTTCAATCACTAAGTACACTGACCAATTGACAAGAGAAAGTTATTTAGAGGACATCAGATTGTTTTGCTTGGAACTAGTCAGAACAAATTTGATATCTGTGGAGTATACTGTCTAAGCCCACGTTGGACCTTCATCAATACAAAGACATGTTTGTTGTCATCTTACATTCATGCAAGTACACCCACTTTGCGCGTCTCATGCTGTGGCCATGAAGCCAGCGACTACTAATTGTAAAGCGAGATAATGAAGTAATCAGTGGAATTAAAAAGTGTTGTTGTTTGTTTAGTTATTATTATAATTAATAGAACAGAAATAATTTATGTATGAACGTGATAAACAATTTGGGTGTCATGCATTATGCAATTCTTGGTTTCGACCTGCAGGTGGCTCACATAAGAAATTATCAAATGTAATTTTAAAATTTATTACATCTTTATGGCCGTACTGCGATGAACTCACGGATTGATCAGTTATAGAGTTGACAACCGTGGGTAGTTTACATTATTAATTGATTACTGTCGGTTTAGAGTTCTAGAAAAAGTTATAACTCGAAAGCAGTAAAGCCTACCAACAATTTAACGGTGACAACATAAGTAAATTAGAATCAAGGTATTTAACAATTGCATGCAGAATTTATTTATAATTTTTATAATTTAAAGCATCATCATCGTCATCAGATAATCCAAACAATCCGTTATTTTCCAACCCAATGGATGTATTGTTTATAAAGTATCTGCCTACGTTTTGTTTAGTAAACATAAATACCACATAAATAAGACAAACAATAATAAATATATTCTTTCAGAGCCGTGGTATTCAGCCGCTATTGAAGTGCACATCGCTATGTGCGCGACATTATCTCGTGATCAGCTTCTTACTAATTGTCCACCGAGAGGCGAGTTCAAACAATCGCCACCATTGTTCCGAATGCCAAGGAGCGACACGACAATAGTGCAAACGTGTTTCGCGAGGTAAAAGTGCCAGCAAACAATGGAATCGATGCCTATTTGATTCCGTGCTTTCCCTTTTGTCGAATGGTGTGCTTGAGCGAATTTTCATAATACCACTGTTCCGGTAAAGTACGCAACTAGGCAGGTACCATAACTAAAATAATGTAAATGCTATTCACAAACTCTGAAGACAGTTTGTACAACAGTCGGAATCACTTAGAACGAATTCTCTTTGTAACTTGTAGAACAGAGAGCGAGTAAAATATGCGCAAAGCTGTCAACTAACAGCAACAGGAACATCGCTAGTAGCAGTATCATAAATTTTATAAACAGGATCAGATTAAGATTTCATGACTCCTTAGTTATCAAATACTTGAAATTAAAGTAGAGGGTAGCCATCAAAATTTCGGCTAATTAAGATTGTAATTAAGAAGTTCAAACATTCCATTTTGGTTTAATGTCCGACAGTAAGTGGAAGTAAGTTGATATCTAGCCTATTTTAGACCACAATAACATAACAGCAAGTAATAAGATATCGATGCTAGGGGTTAACCCTGTGTTGTGTAATGTAAAACAAATATCGAAATAGATGTAAATGCTTTACAGCAGTTAGTTAGCGGTATTTGCACTGGAGATTGTAGTGTACCGGTAACTGCAGATACTAAGTTTGCTTACAAAATACATGTATTACTTACAGTAGACTAGCCGTACTGGTGTACTAAGTATACTCCTCTGCCTAAGCAGAAGCTCTTATTACACGAACTTGGATATTAATTTAGTCTCAGCAAATCAGTATAGATCTTCGAATCAATTTACCAACGTTGATATGTGTATAAGTAACTAATTATAAGCAAGTTGAAGTAAAGAAAGTTCTACAGATGATCTAGTTTCTTCACGAGATGCTGAAGTTAAAAGAAGACAATAATATATTGTCTTAATAAGCCCGCTGTAGGAAAACGCATTGACAACAGATAACATATGATGTCACCAGAACTAGCATTGATGTTTACCACTACCCCGATGAGATCACATCAGGCATCAAATGCGAATAGACAAGGCATTAAGAATCAAGTAAAATAATATTCTACGATAAAAGGTAATATGATAATGTTTAAATTGCGATACAAACCGCTTATTCGTTTATTATGGGACATTATAACGACGATCTCATTAACGTGGATTGTTGCCAAAAATACCAACTTTCGCGATAACTGCGTCAAACTGCTAATAATACAAAGCTATAGTTTACTTTAGTGACGTCATGATTTTATTTTCTGTTAAAAAGTTGAGCAGCGGATCATTGAGTCCAGGCGTCTGTCTGTCTAATAAAATGTTTTGTTATTGTGAACGTCTCGTTTAAACAATCTTCAACGAAAATCTAGAATGAAACGACATACGTCCGACCATTGTGTTGATTAATTACGAGTAGTTTTCAGTTGTTTATTCTGGTAACATGTGTTTCTATCATGTTGCTAATTTATAAACCACTTGTGGATTTTCGAGTAACTATTTATAAAGTCATCGTCTAATGTTCATTAATATTTGACGGGCTGCAAACCTTGACATCTTTACGCCTTACCTATGATTGCACCCGCAACTAATTTAAAATTTATCTACAATCGTTACCGTATCTTGTAGCCTGGCGCTATCTTAATTATTTGTCCTATTTCGTTTACTGTGTCGTGTGGTCACCAAGTAATCATTTCCAACTAGTTAATCTATGGGTTCTACGCTCTGTACTTAGATTGTCATTACCTACCACTTCGATAATTACCTACGCCCTAAATATTCAACGTGACTAATTTGTACCGTTTTGTTCAATGCAGTGATTTGGGTTTTTTGTGACTTATGTTGACCTATTAGATGTACCTTTTCCTTCTTTTTATGTTAATTGTAATAGGTAAAACGCCCTTGGCATTGATTTTTTTCTTGAAATCATAATACTCATCAATATGTCAAGGAATTCATGTTTGTCTATTTCTCGGAATAAAAAACTCATGTTTTATAGTAACTTTGGCTGTAATATCTTTAGCATACAGTATTGTTTTTTTGGTAAATACTTCACGATAATTACAAAGCAAACACACTTAACGTAAGAGCACATAAAGACGTAAAAGTTTTACGTGTGCGGTCAAGAAACCGGCTGCCTTATCGATCTAATGCAATATTAATGAATGCGGTTCGGCTACTGTATGACCGCTCCTTAATGCTCGTAATCTTGCTGCCAATAGGCCCTTCGCGGTTTTTGTATCAACCAGAAAATAAAAGGAAACTTTCCACTTACTATAAGTATGATGACCGCGACGTCAGCTTGTTCCGAGACGTCTGTCATCCCCTAAGGAATATCTACGAAGTCAGTGTACAGTCGCGTACTGTCTCTTGGGTGACAAGATATCAATCAATCAATTCATTCTATCAGGCTGTTTTTACCCTGTTTAAAAACCGATAAAAAGGGTAACATTCAATTTAATAGACGTTTAATAAGAAGGAGTTGCACATGCAATGTAGAATAATCGAGTGAAATACAAAGAATTGTGAGTATTTTAATTTATTGGAGTCATGGATCATGGTCGAGATGAAGAAATGTGTAAATATTGATCACATGATGAATCGATATAATAATCATTGCTTATCAAGAAAACTAACATTCTTCAGCTTTAATTAATGTAATTAGTCATTCGCAAGACCAAACAACATGACAGATTTATTGAAACATAAAACAACGAGCATGTTGTCACATCTCCAAATAAACATTCCCTGCAAGTCACACTTGAAAGAAAATATTAATATTCTATTACATTAATTAAACAGTGTACAGATTTATTTGTAATGAGTTATGTAGTGCACTGTCAGTCATCAGTACCTGTCGTTCCGAGAAACAATTTCTCCTAATGACAAGTGCTCTTAAACAAACTCAGTGCTATCTCTAATGACACAAACAGCGCTAACTAGGAGTGCTTTCATTAGTACGCTTGCATACTATCAGTCTTACTTGTTGTTACCTCCTTGTTACCTCCGACTTCGAAGGATTAGAAGACGTTTGTGTCGTCATCAGCCGTATTTTGAGCTAGGCAGAGTTACAGTTACAACTGACATCAAAGTTGATAACTTCGATAGATACTTTAATAGGTATTATCTGCTTTGGGGCTCGAGTCTCACTGAACTGTACCACGTGAACATCTTTTGTTTGTTTTGATAGCATTTGTTTTTATTCATTGATATTTTTATTGACTAGTTGGTAGTTCCTAGAGATTCCAAGCGACGTAGTTACTCATATCTTATCTTAATGTTATTGCGGCAATTGTGTACGCGATACTATTAGACAAAATTTTCCGTCTTAATTTACGTTGTTAGAGTCTCATTCATCTTCATTGACTTATAAATCGACTGTGTTTTGCCGTGTCTCAGGCATAAAACAGTTACCTACATAGTGCTTAATATTTTATGATAAAAACTTGTATTACTTTTCCTCCTTTTTCAAAAAGCTTTCACAAGTTTAAAAAGAACGCCACAGACGCTGCATATTTTGTAACAAAGTACTTATACGCGTTAGATGCTGGAAGGTGTTTAAAAGGAGGTTCCGTCTCGGAACATAACTAAGAAAGTAGATAATGTCAAAACTTCTTCGATCTTAAGCATATGACGATATTCGAATAATAGACTCTTGTAAATACTTTTATACCACTTTGAAGTTACCACGCTGTGCCCGGAACAGAGCGAGGAAGGAAGTATTGTTCAACTGCAGAATACTAAATAAGTACATAATGATTGAAATAGATATTATAGTACCTAACACACTAAGCACGTAATATAACGATAATTTTAAAACACAACCAAGACACTTCCTTAACGCTGTTTTAATAATGCTCTTTGTGCAGATAATAAATAATTTGCATACCATTAGATCATGCGATGACAAAATTAAGTGAAAGTGCCTCCCACTCGCCGTAGGTAATGGCATAAAATATTCAAAATTAAAATAAGCACCAAACATTAATTAGTGTCGCAGTGCAGTCATGATGTTTGCAGAAAGAATAGAAAGTAAAGGCTCGTGCACATAGCATTGTCCCGCGCTCGGGGGACGCAGGCGTCGATGCTAATGCGGAAGCTGCGCCAGCGACGTGCCGTCCTGCCCGCGGCCAGAATTGTTAATCGCCTCATTTATCATCGCAGACGAAAGTGAAAACAGCTACTGTGTAAATACTATTGTGAATGCATCTTTATTCTTTCACTACATTGTGTCCGAACAATACAATAAAACATGCTATCGATCGATGTTTTGTTCAAGTTTTTTTCTCGTTTGCAAACTATTATTTAATTAGCTAGGTATCTAAATTGAATTGTATTAATAGTATTGCAAAATATATTGGAATTCCATTAGGTACCTTTTTTATATAGGCAAGTATATTGTTAGTAGCAGAAGACTGGTAACAGTCAAACAGGCAATAGTTTAATTAGGTATGGTAACTACATAGCATCGTGATATATGGAGAGTTTTTAAACATAATAGAAGTGACAATGTAATAACGATATCATCAGCGATTGTAATATTAAATTGTGACATAACATTAGCATTGTGTGGCAACGTTCGCAACATGGACTAGTAAAAGTGAACTCCATTGTATCTGATGTGCGGTAATAGCTCCGCCTCTAATGGATCCAGCCATGGAGCAGTTCTTGACGTGACTGTCATTCTAATGACACTTTTAATAAGAATGCATTTAAAAAAAGAACGCAATTTTTACTTCGTTCATTTTGCGTGCTGGCCATGGCCATGGGAAAGTGCCAGAGACAAACATAAATCACGAAGGAGTCCGAAAAAGACCAGCAGTTAGTTTTATAACATTAATTCTATTCCCATGCGCGTTATAAATCCTTATGTCGAGATATAATCTGGGAGAAATTTTGTATCTCAGTAGGTGTACAGTGTCTAATTTTACTTGACATAATTACAACAAGCCACAAAGTTGTCAACGGGCAATTAAATATTATATTCAGAGGTTTACTCTCAAATTAACTTATAAAACTCGGTAAACTGTCTCATGCGTAGGTAATACCATTTATTCAAGTCATAATAATTCCAAAAATAAATTTATATGGGTAGTAAGTTTATTTTAGTAAATATTCATAAAATTAATCAGATACAATCAAAACTGTGAGTTATATATATTATAGCATCATTAAAGTATTTGGCTACTGCTTGCGAAACCTAACCACATCTCAAGTCGTCAAGTATTTAATTATGAAGCACTTACAAAATCTTTACTTTATTTTAAACAGTTTTAGTTGATTGGTGCGGTTAAGGACCAGTTTACTTCACTAATCAGTGCAAACGATGCAAAATTACTAGAACTGCGTAAAACTACATACACTCAAATGAAAAAAAAACTTTCAATTTACCTTTAAAAATATTTTCAATGAGGATGCTGACTTTCATAAGTAGGTTGGTTCCACGAGTAATTTCTAGTGATACATGAATCATACAAATAATTGAGTATGTTGAACAATGCAGATTTTTATCACTAACAAAAATTAACATGATTATCTATGGACAAGCATGAAACGAAACAGTTATTTTACAATTCATAGTTTGTATTGTAACATTTACTATTCACAAGTTCGTTGTAATTACACGGGTATTCTGTGAAGAGAAAACAGTAATGCACCTACTTATTCTGTTATAATAATTACCTACTTTTTCCAATCAAATTGCAACATTGTGCCACAAAATCGCTCTACGGGATGCTTGAGATTTCATTATTCCTTTTAATTGCAATCTTCCTGTTATTATCATTGTTTCCGTTGATCGCAATTTTTAATAACATCATATTACAAAGTTTCCTTTTTAAAAGAAAAATAAAACGCTTCAGTGGCTCTATGATCGACAGAAACTATGTAAACTACGTCACCATAATGTTCTATGTTTAGCTGGCTGAGCTACCCCTCAAACATTACCTTGGCAATGGTGGTTTATATATAGTTTGTTTCCAACTATTTTAACATAATCACGCTAGAATCGTAAACGCCGACGAAAAATGTTGCCATCTTTATGACATCAACGTGATAGGTGACGTGACAGCCGTAATAAAGTGCGTTTTATTTCGCATTTTCGTGCGTATGCAGCCATAACCTTTAGGTCCATGTTTATAGCTGTAAATGTGCGTGTAACTACAATTCGTACCTTGTAAGTTCTTTTTTTTAGGATCTGGTATCATATCGAAGGCATGTACTTTCAATAAAACATCAACTCAATAAAAGATAACTTTTCAAAGAAACACAAAGCCGGTGGTTCATTTCTTCGAAAAGTGCAGATACGGTGTAATGCTAGACGAGATTTTATATAGTTAGTATTTGTAGCAAGTCCTTAGCGGAGCGAGGTGGCGCCAGCTGGCATTCTTGTCTCGGCCAGGAGCAACTTTCATGAATAGTTAACTGACTAGTTTTAGTTCTAGCCTAGGATCGCGCTTTGCAAAGTAAACACTGTTCGATACAACGTCGCGTTTTAAATAAACATGCAGCACTTTACGTATCTGTTTGGAATGTAGATAAACAATGTTTGATTCATATACGAGGTTCTCCTTACAAACATACAAACTCAAGGGCCGTGAGAAATGCCCTAAATCTGTGACCAGCCAAGCGGAAACTTTTCCTCAAACTTGCTGGAAAATCTAGGATTCTACGACGCATGCGCTGAAATGCTGAAGCAACAGGGATGATTCATTGTATTTTGTTAATGAAAATGTTAACATAAAGACATAGTTTCCTACTTTTAATTTGTTGACAAAATCTTAGTATTTTAGGTCATATTTTCCGTGTTTTCCAAGTAGGATGTTTGTTAATGTAACTTGATCTTTATGAGGTGCAAACCTACACTGCTCAATGGCTCGACGAAGTAGCTGCACTAAGTTTACTTAGCGTGCTGTCGTACAAGATCACAATTAACTCAACAATCAATTGTACACGATGTCGAACACAGTAACTGTTGTTTTAGAAACGTTTACG
Source organism: Helicoverpa zea x Helicoverpa armigera (assembly GCA_033682625.1). Taxonomy (NCBI): domain Eukaryota; kingdom Metazoa; phylum Arthropoda; class Insecta; order Lepidoptera; family Noctuidae; genus Helicoverpa; species Helicoverpa zea x Helicoverpa armigera. Next base: position 4,285,846 of record JAWIIS010000004.1, read on the forward strand.
GAGCAACCAGATGTATATCGTATAATTTTGTTATGCTATAAAACATTGAACTTGCATTCAAGACATTTTATGTGTCTAGACTAATATTATCAGCTATTGTTTCATATTTCTGCAATAGCATTTAACTTTCATGAGTTCAAGAGTAAGCACTGACATTAAACATAGTGTACCTATAATAATGTCAATTTTTATTTATCTTGTAAGTGTCACTTCGTAAAACGCGCCCACGCTACTAAAGTTTTATAAAATCTTTTTATGATGTAGCTCAACATCATCGTAATAGTTACCTACTAAGTAATGCTCATGTACATAGAAAGTTATTTGACTGTAAGTAGTTTTTAATTTAAAGAAACCACAATGATAGCAAAACGACAATAACATGAGACATGAATGATTGGGTCTTCTGATAAAGTCCTAATAAATTTTACTAATTAATTTAAGTACATTATTGGAAAACACGGTTAGTTATCATGTATCGAAGGTTGTAGATACACAGTCGTAGAATATGAAGTCAATCATCCAGTGCCATAGTTACTGCGTTTAAGTCAACGTTAGAGCTTCCCCACTACGCATCATTACCATACATAAGTGCATTCATTTCAATACAATACTCGTTCAGTTTTACTCGTACATATTTTTCTTGATTTATTCAATAACCTCTTTATCTTGCAACCTTTTGCTCTCATAAAGTCTTATCATTCAATTAATTATTTTGTGACAATTAAAATTTTGTATCACAACGCCACCCATACAGCGGTTCTCAGCGTGACGTGTGCGGACATTAGTCGGTTATACAGTAAATTGTTAGAAATCGAAGTGAAAAAATACACTGTTTTTATTCTTGCAATGATAAAAAGGATAAACACTAGTGTCTACATGTGTTTGTGTAACGGAAGGAACTATTTACTCAAAGTGGACGTGACAAATTGCTATTGCAAATACTTGGGTTACTGTTTAAAATCAAGAAGACAGAACTAATGTTCTACCATCAGATTTATTAAATAAAAGTATCTCTTTAGTGAACTGATTGCGTTCCATTTCACCAAAATATTAACGTTGTGGATGTTTTCTTCCAATGGTAAGTGCTTTGATTACTTCCAACAGTACGTGATACAAAATGTATTCCACTGTAAACAAACGTGAGTAATTGTGCAGATATTTATTAGCATAATCTTACTTTATATGTACCTCAATCCCTTCTTGTTCTGTATTTGGCGTCGTGTCTAAGCAAGTGGTTTAATTCTGTAGCTCGGCGTGAGCTTTGTAATGATAGCAATTAAATTGAACTTATTTCATATGAATGTCACGAACGCGGAGTGCTTACGGATTCAACGCTTGAATTTATAAGTGACGTCACAAAAACAAAAGAAATGCTCCAGGTATGAGACATTAACAATGATCCTACAAACCGCATAAACTGCCAGCGCGACCGGCGCTCGCGTATTTGGTTTTATCGACAGAAATTTGCACACAATGTTTAGAAACAAACGGCATCGATGTTTTGCTTTCACGACTCATGCCTGAGAATCATTGTACTGTTATTACTTACTTTATTTATTCACTTATTTTTATTCTCCAGGAATGTTGAGAGTCAATCATTTGATTATTGTTCGGCGAGGGATCAAAAGGTTATAGAACTTATTGAAAAGACGTGCACCTGTCTAAAAGATACCTCGGTTATAGTCGTACATTGTATTCGTTATCTTCTTATTCATTGTATTTATTAATGATCAATTTGATCATGTTTCCACACAAGTATAAAGGTTAAAGAAATGGAGTCTTTGTTCCTGAAACAATTGAGAGACCATAATAAATGAGCACATTACAGAACATAGTCGGATTCTCGGGACTCGGTCGCCCGAGACGTCCAGTGTTTACCGTCCATACAAACCAATATTGACATTCTCTTTGTCTACTAACTGACGGCTAATCTCTTTGTATGGGATATTCTTTTGTGTACTCCATATCAACGGGGGAGGCACCTATGGCTTTAGTTTACGGCGCATATTCTTACGAGTTTATATCCCCATTCACATGGAAATCTTCAGCAAAACAACAACAGTGGAAACAAGAATAGTTTCACTGTGGTTTTGAATAGGTAACTTGTCCAAGCTAAGCCATTAGCCTAATATTAGTTAGAAACTCGGAAACTTGATACGTTTAAGTAAGCCGACCACTTTGATTCATGGCAATGATCATGTTTAACAGAACAATATTTCATAAAACTCATAAAGGGACTAGTTTGGGCTATACCTACTTAAGAAGTACTGGACGTGGGCTCGGCCGGACCACTTTCATGCAGTTTGTGTGCCGAGCGGCGGCGCCAGCGCACCGACATTGTGGCGCGGCGACATTCTGCCCAGCGTACATCGCAGATATTGCTAGAAAGCCTCCCAGCCGATCCATTGCTCACGGCCGAAATAGGAACCGCTCTGGAATAACTTCCAAACAACAGATAACTTCGGTGATTTGGTCCTTCCAAAGCCTGTTGCTGCTCGACTTATCAATAGATCCTACTCACGTAGTTATAATATATCGTAGTAAAGCTTGGGTTTCCTAGGAAGGCGGTGCCGTCATATAGCGGCCGTCATATTACGAACGCAAATAGACGGTCGTCTTTACGGTGATGACATGTGGAAAGTTCCACGGCCGTTTTAACACACCGTCATGAACTTTTTGTTAGTTGTATCATACTTACTAACCTGTTCTATTTAATATTTCTCAAATTTCACAACACCAATTCTGTTTTAGTTGACTTTTTCTATAATCTTTACTTTTTATATTATACAATTGCTTCGTGGTTACGAACGAAATCTATTAAAATTTCGTCGTCCTCGCTGCTCCAAGAGTTGTAACAAATTTTTGACGTTGTTCCGAAAAAAAAACCACAAATACATTAAAAAAGCTTCACCGCTTTCAATAAAACGTTCACCAAACTATCTGACACCGTCAAGACGGCCGTCATGCAAATGGCGGCACCGCTTTTTGAAGTTACGGTGTCAGTTACCGCTCTCTAGGAAACCGCCCCATTTTGTTTACATAGACAACGTTCTGGTGACGTCTTTCACCGCTGTATTACGGCCGCTATATGACGGCACCGCTTTCCTAGGAAACCAAAGCTTAAGAGGTAACACGAATTCCAAATGTCAAACTACAGTTACCTATACCATAAAAACCGATCCTGTCTTCAATACGGAACGTCTGCCTATAAATACTCGTTGGAATGAATGAATATGTTAGAGTACCTACACCTTAATTAATTTTCGCAATATATTTTAATGTAATTATGAAAGCTTTCTTGTATATGGACTTCGTTGAGTGGGGTGCTAAAAAGAGACTTCAAAGATGTTATGTTCATTGATGACATATTTACTATTGATCACAGGATAATTTCATTGCGATATTAAAACACTCAGCATGTATTCTTTGATCTTAACAGATTTTAACATCAAAATGTCAGTGGGAAATTAAACAACATTATTATCTTCATAATACGGCAACACCCGGCATCGTATCATCGAATTTATTGCTACACTTAGTGATGAGCTTTTATCGCAACTTTGCTGAATTAAACTGAAAGTACGAAACCGTTCTCAATATAAACCCAGCAACAAGTATGTTCGTATTTATCAGCTCGTTTTGGGTTTACTTTGAAAAGCTTATGTTTACCAACCAGATAAAAGAATAAGATGAACTTGAAAAAATATGCACTAAAGAAAAGTTAAGTCAGTGTAATGACACTTTGCAGAAAAGTTTAACCATGTTTATTTTAACTCCATTTTGGCAAATCTACGCTATCTCTTGCCAACGCAGTCGTCTTCTATCTTGGAGACCAGAGCAAATGGCTTCAGTGCAGCTAATTTGACCAAAGTCAAAGCTCTTTAATCTGCGTTCATAGGTACGACCCCGTACGGTCCTGGAGCCCTACGGGCACTAAAGTCATAGCCATTATTGCTTAAGTCAAATTGAACTTATATACTCAACTTTATTGCCATTTTTTCGTATCTCTTAAGATTTTGAAGAATTTAAAGGAGCATCATTTAACCTGTTTCCTCATTGCAGGGCTGCGGCTGGCGAGTTGGAGCGCCCGTTATAATGTGACCGGCGCACGACGACGCGCGTCTCTCCTCAAGGTAAGCTTCCTCTCTCCTGCAGCCTCTACTCCGTATTACTTTACCACTGAGTTAACTACTACGGTAGCTAGTAGTAAATATAGCATTGATTTATGCTTAATGTGTCTTTGGATTCGCGGTCTAAAGTCACAAAGCTCTCTACCAGCATACATTCTAGACTTCTTGATTTGATTTGATGGTCTGCTCGCTGTTAGCTGTCTATTAATGACGAAGGGTCCTTTACAATACCAAAATGTTTATGTAAGAACAAATGTTCAATCAAATTAGAAGTGATTATTATTACGCTCAAGGTAACCTATGACTGCTGACCTGGCCCTCAATTCATTGAGATTTGAGTACCTACAATATAGGTACAGTAGAAATTGCAAGAAAAGGCGCTTCAACGTCTTCAGTTGATGATATTAATTAATTTAAACTACATATTAAATGCTTATAAAGTTGACCGTAAATCAAATTTTAATACGACAAAATAATTATATATTCAATTCAGTTGATTCCATTTCGTAATTTATGGATATTGTATGCATAAAGACCAACACTAAAGGGGTTTTAAATATAGCTAGCCCCACCAAAAACACTTATCAAGATGATATTATTAAAACGAGTCTTATGGCAACGCATTCGGGTAACCTTTACGGGCCCGACTGTGTCTGCATACTCATTGTGCAGGGCGCGCCATCACCGACGGCCATGAATCCGAGCGTGATATATTATTTGTTATTCACGGGCGAAATCTGTCGCCGTCGGCTTCCGTCAAAGCAGACCGTTTCCCTTCCAAATATACAAAGATTATATTCCGTACGCATCCGTCTCGGTACGCTGAATGCGATTTCGTATCGTACGCGCTCGTTAACAACGTCCATCCGACCGTTTAAGAAATTCAGTAAGTACCACTAATTAGAGCGCTATGTCGCACTAGGGCTATGCTGCCCTACACTGCTCCGAACTAGTATAAAAAGCTGATCTGAACACTAATATAGCGGATAATGGATGGCGGAAGAAAAATTAGAGCGTCGAGTAGAAGCGACTTTAATAATGAAACTTGTTGTACGCCCTTTAAATCCTGGAGTCCGACAGAGAAAGTTGTAAAAGTCTTAAGCTATACAAGTGCCTCATTACAAGCTTATTTTTTACATAAAATAAGATCAAGATACATGCAATGTTTTCAACACTTTCAACTTGCCGAATTAATACGAGAATCGACTAAGGGCCGATATGAATCAGAAATTTTTTGAAAGAGGTCGATTATAGGAGTTAAAATAGGATGGTATCAGTGTCAATAAGTGTGTAGACTCCAATTTGAATAAAATCCTCTTAAATTAAGACACCGCTGGCTAGCAGACCGCGCCAAATGTATATTTGTGTGTAAAATAATGAAGAATCGTGAGCCGCCGTTCATAACCACTCACTAAGAGTTGAAATTAAAGGGAGATGAATGGGCCGTTTTTATAAATAAACACCAGCCGCCGGGTGCGCGACTGAGGCCGTCCCGTACTACGCAGCGAGATTAGTTGCACTTAATTGTTTTTGGACATTGATGAGCTACATTTGCCCCTTAATACGGAATGTAGAAACAAATTAACGTTCCTTTTGGACAGACTCACGTCTAATTGAAACTTTTAATCTCAATTAAATCAATCGTGTAAAAATAGCGCACAGGATGCCAGTTTGCATCTTAAATGTTATAAAATTAGTTACATGCCCTATGTAGTTCTAATCCTGTATACCATACTTGCAGTAAAATTAACTTTTTATTGGTAATATTACATTTCAGTCAATAGACCTTTCACAATTAATCTACAATAAAATGTGCCATTTACATACAGTATTTGATAGCTAGTATCGCATGGCAAATTGTTCATGTGACCTGTTCGCAAATAAATGAAATAGACGCGTTTGTCATTATAAAAATAAGTACCTACCTAAATTTTAAACTGACCTGGAAATCAGAGAAAATGTAGTCAATATTGGTTGTCTAAAGACAGATTGAAGAAGTCAATTACATCGGTAGATATGATAATAACGGTTCTAACCTTAAGAGCAGAGTTCTCTGACGTAAGCACGTTAAACACACCTGATAACATCGACGATACAACATAATCATGCGCACCTGGCAACAAATCCAACAGCAGCACCAACACAATACAAAAACTACATCAATATACGGTCACGTAAAATAGATACGTTGACCTTGCAGCAATATCCGAAATGTAGCCGAGATGTAGGAATGATAGTGAAATGTCGCGCCACATGCTAACCACGCAGTCAGTAGGTCGCTCTCAACTAGCGACACACTTGCCCATGAGAGTGACAAAACTTGCAGCTGCAGACCGAACCACGATTATTACGAACTGACTTTATAGGCCAAACGATTGAGCGTGACCGTACACATTTAATTGCAAAAAAGGATCGAGATGAATGGATATTGTTGCCGAGTACATTGTTGTGCGGTAGAACGCTAACCCAGAACGGATAATACTCGTTTATAAAGATACGCGAATACGCATACTAGGCTATGAACGGTTCAATGAAGTTTTAGTTCTTGCAGGTAATCCTTTAGTAATATATGCTCAAGAGTCCCAGAAAACGGAATAATAAAATCTAACAAGACTAGAAGAAACACTTAAATGCATACATAGAATCGTAGAATAATAATTTCAACGATTATTGATCCTGACACATATGGACATACGATGGGTACATCTCCTGGAAGCTTCTAATTATATGTGCTTCGCAAAAATATCTTAAAATATCACTTACTTTGTTAAACCGATCTCGTGATTGAAAGATGATTCAGTAATTCGGAAGCGGTAAGAAATAAGAAAAACCAAGATAAGGAAACTGATAAGTTCTCAGCAACAGAAATATCTCAACATTACTAAACGCCAGAATACTTGACTAGAATAATAATGTTGGAACCAGAATTTAACTGACATTGTAGCTAATATCCAGTACGTAATTGGCGCAGTAACACCAAGACAAGGTAGGTATCTCATCTTTACATAGCGAAAGCAAAGATGAGATCACTGAGGAAGCTCAATTTCATTTAACCGCCATTACGAATCGGGAACATTAATTGGTTTCAAAATTCAGTTTTCCTGTTCTTGTTTGATTGAATAATTAACTACCCAATTCACATGACCTGACTCAATGTGCATATAAACAATTATATCAATTCTTTACGCGTGTTATGTTAACGCTACATTTAAATAAGATTAATAGTTACATTGACATTGAATACCATACATTTGAAAGTGTTTATTCTGACCTCTGTGTTAATATCGTCATAAAAATAATTAAAAAACGTAAAACGACTACAACATACTTCGATAAGTACTGTCTTCAATAAGCTTTAGGAATATTCCCAAGATCTATGAATTGTTCCCACCGTCCAAGCGTTACCAGAACTAAATATTTCTGTCATTGTTCACAGTTGACATGGTCATTAAGACTCGTAGGAAACTCATGCTCATTAGTATTAGTTAGCTACTTAGTCGTGACTGGTAACAGTTCAACTCGTACGACCATAACGGTTAGTTCGTGTCGTCAAAAGCTTCCTCGCGTGAACAAAAGAAGTAGGTTGTTTGGAGATGAATAAAAGATCTTCTTCGATAGTAATAAGGCGTGTAATCAGCGATTGGTTTACAATAAAACAAAATTTTGTTATATATCGTGTGCGCAAGTGTCGAGCGAATTTGCCAGTGCATGAGGCGCGGCGCGCGGAGGAGTTTGGAACTAAAATCGTAACGCCATCTAGTGGGGCTCGCAGGAATCGCAGGTACATGTTCGATTGATGACGATGCGTAGACATGCCGCCCGCCTTGGAGTGACAGCCTCCAACGCAGAAGTAGAAGTTGGGAGAAGTTAAGGTTCTTCCTCCTGTAGTAGCGGACACAATCTGGGGTATGACCGTCGTATTACTCCGTTAGCTGTTTTGATGTCAGCTACACGTGCTAGTCCATCCTTCCCAGGGAAAGTGGTTATGACTCGTCCAAGACGCCATTTTAAGGGTGGCAAATTGTCATCTTTGATGAGCACTAATGTATTGGGTGCTATTGTGCCGGTGTTGTACTGCCATTTGGTCCTTGTCTGCAGTTCCGAAACGTACTCCTGCGACCAGCGTTTCCAAAAATTTTGCCTCATTTGTTCGATGCGCTCGTAGCGGACCAGGCGTGATGTATTCGAAGCTGTGAGGTCTTCGCAGGCAGGTGCAGTGAGCGGCCGGCCAATCAGAAAATGGGCTGGTGTAAGAGGGAGTAGGTCGTTTGGGTCTGAAGACATGGGATACATAGGTCTGGAGTTGAGGAGGGCTTCAATTTGTGCTAATAATGTTGAAAATTCCTCATACGTGAGGTTAACGTTTCCTACGCGACGGAGATGATATTTAAAAGATTTGACCCCTGCCTCCCACAAACCTCCAAAATGTGGGGAGTACGGAGGTATAAAGCTAAACTTAATATTTTCATTTGCTGCAAAATTTAAAATATCATTTTCACTATGATTTAAAAAATCTGAAAATTCCTTGAGTGCGCCTACGAATGTTTTTCCGTTATCGGAAAATATATAAGCGGGTTTTCCGCGACGACATAGGAACCTTTTTAAAGCAAGTAAATACGCCTCAGAAGTTAAACTTGTGACCAATTCTAGATGTATCGCTCGAGTGGTAAAGCATATGAATAGGCACACATAACATTTTTCAAGTTTTGAACCCCTTCCCTTCCGATTCAATATAAACATAGGTCCCGCATAATCCACACCGCAGCGCAAGAAAGGATACCCCGGTTCCAATCTCTCAAAGGGTAAGTTACCCATTTTTACTGATAGTGCCTTCCCTTTCTGGCGAGTACATATAATGCACTTATGTACCGTCTGCTTAGCTAAATCACGACCCCTGAGTGGCCACCAACTCTCTCTGATAGTAGCCAAGAGAAGCTGTGGACCAGCATGGAGTAGACGTTTGTGTTCAAATTGAAAAAGTAGTCGCGTGAAGGTATGTTTTGAACATAACAATATAGGGTGTTTTTTACTGTATGGGAAGGTGCGTGAATTTACTAATCTACCTCCCACTCTTATAATGCGATCAGAATCCAAGAACACATCAAGACTAGATATGTTTCTCATCGACTTTACAGGTAAGTTATTTATCAATTGATTCAAAATGTCTGCAAATGATGCATGTTGTGCTAAGCGTACTAAAACTAACGTTGATTTATTTAATTCATCAGCCGTTAACGGACCACTGCTACGTTCCGTTTTACTTTTAATTCGTGCATTATTAATGAATCGTAACACGTAAGCGGCTGCACGTCTCATGCGATTAAAATTTGAAAAACGTTCGAAAATAAAAATACTAGTATAAGTCGACTGTGTAAATAAAACCTTTGATTTCATTTCTGGTAAATCGTTTAAATTTATAATTTCATTCTGGTTGTCATATTTAAAATTCATGTGCATATCCTTTAAAAATGCTGGCCCGTGCCACCAAATATCTGTACTTTGAAGCGCGTCGAGCGTGAGCCCGCGAGATAAGAGGTCAGCCGGGTTGTCTTTACCAGCAACATGTAACCACGGCAACTCACCAGTCAGTTCGTTGATTTGCACGACTCTGTTCTGCACGAACGTTTTTAACAAATTAGGTGACATTTTAATCCAATTTATGACAATCATTGAGTCAGACCAAAAATATATGTGGTTAAATTTCAATCTCCATGACTGAACAATTTTTTGATACAGCTTGGCACCAACTAACGCTCCGCACAGCTCAAGACGCGGTATTGTGACTGGCTTAATTGGTGCGACTTTGGTCTTGGCACAAAGTATCCTAACTGTAGCTGGTGAGTTGTCATTGTATGTACTTATAAAGGCACATGCACCATATGCATCCTGTGATGCATCCGAAAAAATGTGTAAATCTGTATAATTTGTATTTATTTCCCTGACATGACGAGGAATTTTTATGTCTTGTAAGTGTTGAAGAGTGGCAATAAAGTTTTTCCACGTAGACAGAATATCATTTGGTACTGGATCGTCCCAACTTAATTTACAAAGCCATAGTTTCTGTAAAAGTATTTTCACAATTATAATTGCGGGTGATAACAAGCCTAATGGGTCATACACCTGTGAAACAACGGACAAGATAACGCGCTTAGTCACATGAGTAAAGTTTTGATCAATTTTTGTCGTAAAATATAATAAATCTAAATAATTTAACCAACCAATACCCAGAGTTTTAGTTAAACAATTTTCTCCTAAAGATAAATCTTTTTGTTGATCTGTTGTAGATGATTCCGAATTAAACAACCATTTACGTAAATGGAAGCAACCAGATTTTAAAGTATCATTTACTTTGGTACAAATATCTAATAAACATTGTTTATCATCATTACCTGTAATTAGGTCATCGACAAACAGATCTTCGTTGATAACCTGTTTTATGACGTCATCCTTACATTCCGACGCCAGCTGTTTGATGCAACGAATGCTTAGATAAGGAGCGGACGCGGTACCGTATGTCACCGTATTAAGCTGAAATACACCGAGTTCATCGGATTTATTTTCTCGCCAAATAATTAATTGAAGATTTCTTTGATCCGGTTGTAGATTAATTTGCCGGAACATCTTCTCGACGTCGGCGCATGCAACGAATCTAAATTGACGAAATCGTAACAAGATTGAGAAAACATCATTATGTAAACTAGGGCCAATATGCTGAATATCGTTAAGCGATTTACCCGAAGTTGACTTCGCACTACCATCAAAAACAACCCTAAGTTTCGTAGTGCTACTATGAATTCTTAAAACACCGTGATGCGGTAGAAAATAATTTGGTGATGGATAAGAATTGACTCGACTCATGTGACCTAAACTCAAATATTCATTCATGAAATCACAATATAACCTTTTATATTCAGGCGTAGATTTATCTAATTTTCGTTCAAGTGCGTGAAAGCGATTAAGTGCGAGCGCATACGTATCTCCCAGTGTATCGCTGGGCTCGGCTAATGGAATGCGCACAAAAAACCGACCCGTGTTATCGCGGTACGTAGTTTGTAAAAACAAGTTTTCACACAAAGACTCGTCATTAGTTAATTTATTTTGCGGAGGTAGTTCTTCTAGCTCCCAGAATTTCCTAAGTTGAGCGTCTAATGATTGTGAGTAATTGCATTGAACTCGATTGTTGCGTGAAGTTTTTTTATTCAGCAATGGGCCAGATATTACCCATCCTAACTGAGTATTCTGAAGATATGGACCACTACTTAGGCGAATCAGTCCATCAGTTAAAAGTTCCCAGAATTTATCTGCCCCAATTAATAATTCGATTTCTGATGGCGAATAAAATTCCGAATCAGCTAACTGTACATGATCAGGGATATTTATGTTTGAAGTTGTACCTAAACATGGTAATTGAGCTGTTATTTGATTCAAAACTAAACACTTCATGCGTGTGTTATATTGTGTAGTTTTAGATCTCAAATTAATTTCACAAGATTGTGTAGAATTAGTCACCGAGTTACCTACTCCGGAGACTTGCACAGTGGACTGTATTAAATTGAGTTTAAGTCGTTTACATAATGATTCCGCTATAAAGGAATGCTGACTACCATTATCTAGTAAAGCGCGAGTAGTGTGATAGTTATTGCTTTTATCTGCAACCTCAACTAAAGCTGTAGACAGCAGGACAGTCTCTAATAATGAATGAGTAGTGCTCTGATGTGTCGTATGAGATGCAGAATGTAATGTGGCAGTATGTAAAGACTTACCACTAGTTGTATTCTGTGACGATGCCTGAGAATTATGCGCAACGACTGGCGAGGTGGATACACTCGCGCTATCGTCACATTTATCATGAAGTAGATTGTTGTGTTTTTTGTTGCATTGCTTACACGGACCAAACCAACACTCATCTGCCGAGTGATTAGCGCGTAAACAATTGCAACATAACTTCTTTTCATTAACGAATTTTATTCTATCATTAATATTTAATTTTAAGAATGACTCGCAAGAATAAAGCGGATGATTAGCTTGACACATAGCGCAAATACGAGGACGTTTGGAATTTTTATTATTAGGTTGTTTATTTTGTGTTGATGTGTAACTATGTGATTTATTTGATTGTTGTGACTGTGACGGTTTTTTTATGTTATTATCTGTGTATGATTTACTATGTGCAAAATTAATAGTTTCCAGTACGTCAGCCCGATTTTTAAGAAACGTTATTAAATCATCAACCCTTGTACGTGAAATTGACTGATTTTGACTATTTATAATTGAACTTTTGTGAGTCTCCCATTCTCGTTCAGTAACAGAATCTAGTTTAGATGTAATTAAATAAATAATCAACGTGTCCCACGACTCAGTTGGTTCGCCGAGGTTTTTGAGGGAACGTAGATTTTTGAGAACGGTATCAATGAGTTTACGAATTTGATTAGGTGATTCCTTATTAAGCGACGTCATAGAGAATAAAGCTTTAACATGGGTTTGCACAAGTAAACGGTTGTTATTGAATCTGTTTTCTAATAACTCCCATGCTACATTGTAATTCTCTGAGGAGAATTCTAAGGATTTAATAACCAATAATGCACTGCCAGAAAGAGAAGATCGTAGGTAATGGAATTTTTGCACATTATCTATTTCTTTAGAGTTATGTACTAGAGAAAGGTAAGTATCGCGGTACTCCAACCAATGATCATAAGATCCGTCAAAGGATGGAAGTGAAATTGTAGGCAATTTAACTTTACTAAAAATTTTTGAACTGTTTTGAACATCATCTGCGTTAATAATACACTTAGCTTTGGTCACATAAGCGTAATAATTGGTTTCAAAAGATTCCCTCTCAGATAGTTCTTTTTCTACTTGACTATCAGGTATTTTTAAGTCTATTTCATCCTGAATTTCTGTAAATTGCTCTAGTAGTAAGTCTACTTTTTGTAAACGAGTTTGTAATTCTGATTTTATGGTTTCAGTCGTAGTCATTACTTCTACCGAGTCCACATATTTCATGAATAGTCTAAATTTACCGCGAACAACACCTCTTCTTTTGTTTAAATCTTTAATTAACTCTTCACTACTGCTACGACTTTCCTTTGATGGAGTTCTAGTCATTTTGTAGTTTGTGGAAGGCAGTGGAAACCGTTATTTTGTACTTAAGATTAACAAAGGATATTTTTATATTTTTAAGTTGAGGGTAGCGACGAGACGAAAGAAACTTACGCGTTTTTAATTATTTAAGTATCAACACAACACAACACAATACAACACTATCAACACAAATGAAGCACACAATAAAGAAAAGGGCTAAGGATTGATAAGGATGATTGGCCTGACCTTTTTATGCTGGTACCATGGGTCCGTAGATGTTCTTGCTGGTGACGTCGTTCGTGCGTCCGATTTATGCTGGTCGCAACGATTTCTTCCGCTGCATCCGGCTCGAAGGACCAACTTATGTTTGGAGATGAATAAAAGATCTTCTTCGATAGTAATAAGGCGTGTAATCAGCGATTGGTTTACAATAAAACAAAATTTTGTTATATATCGTGTGCGCAAGTGTCGAGCGAATTTGCCAGTGCATGAGGCGCGGCGCGCGGAGGAGTTTGGAACTAAAATCGTAACGCCATCTAGTGGGGCTCGCAGGAATCGCAGGTACATGTTCGATTGATGACGATGCGTAGACATAGGTATTATAAGAAATAATCACGTAACATAGGATAACCACACGCCTGACAAAGTAACGTTGTAATCTCAAAAGAAACATATTTACACAATAATGGGCAAGATATACAGGTATGATACATATGTAGGTACGAGTACCTACTTGAAACTGTGATAGATAGCGTCGTTATAAAATGTATTTTACCTGTTTAGGTGGTATATCTCTACGTCTACAAATTTGGCAGCAATCGAGTCTCCACATTTAATTGAGCGATGTTCCGTGAAGCTACTTTGGCGGTATTTTGCCAACAAAAACGATTCGACGTTTTCAACTCCGGAAGTCTTTGAATTTACCTTAAACAAACGATAGTCGATTGGGGCAAGAACATTGTTAAAACAATAATGACGAAGACGCTCACTAACACGTAACAATTTAACTGTCATTTGTGTTAAACAGATAATATTGAAAGTAATCATCGGGTTCACACTTAAAGTTTAACCCACTAAGTAGTGTCGGCGCATTAAGTACAACACTACTTAACCTGAGGCCTCACCAACAAGAAACCTCCTCTGTAGTAATTAACATCAAAGCCTGTTTTTAGTTCGGCACGATTGTAGCATAGGCACATTTTATAACCAGCTCATATTAACTGCCATTCAATCGGACGGAACATTAACTAATTTCCAATAAATATAATTAAGTCTCTGGATAGGCTCTGTTTCAATTAAACTAGGTTCATTTAACACGATTCATATTTATGACTATAGGTCATTTGTCTCATATAAAATTCGCTTTAAATGTCAGATATCATTATCCCTATATCCTGTTCACGAAGAATATCAATCAGTTACCTAATATGCAAATTTGGCCGACATCGTGTCTGACCAGTTAGCGGGGACACTTTCTCGGCGGCGCGATGGCCATTACCAAACAATGGACATAAATGGATAATATGAAATAACACGTGGTCTGTCTGTCACGAATACGAGCTATAGGCCTTGTCTAGTCGTAATTATGGAGTTACCGCTGGAATAGTAATCGTGGTGAAAGTTCATTAAATCGTGGTTAAGATTTCGAGACCTGCAAATTCGAATCTCTCAACACTTACTTGGAAAATGTACTACATATATAGGATTGAAATTAAATGAGCTCTACAATTCATGCATTTATTTTAATGAGAGTATTATGTTTCCGTCATCGAGGTAGATACGTATCACACCTATTTCTTGTTTTAGTAGGTAACCAAAGACCTGTCAAAACCGCAGGTGTAGATAACACATCTGTTTCTTTTTAAAGACGAATAGGTAACAATGTTTTATTATTTAGTAAGCAGTTATCAACATTACAAATCTTCACTTTTTTCGTTAGTCAGCTTTACGAATGCGTTTCAAAGAAACACCTGCCGTTTATTTGGAGGGTGGTGTACCAACCGTGACAGATACCCACTTCCTCCTAAAACCTTTGCTGTTGTGTTTAATACGGACAAAAACTGTTCATGGGTGTGCCTCAAGATATGAGCTCTATTTGGAGTTATCACGATAAAAAAATAATTCATCCATACACGCACAAATCTTTGTCAGACGAGAGAAACACTTGACTCGAGTTCTGACTGGAAAGCTATTTGTGTGCAACCCTGCGCCGACGCACCTCTGTTCCGCAACTACCTTGTCTCGCTCTCGCATGCATGTCAAGGTAGGGTTCAACATTCGAGGATTTGGTCCGAGCAGATAATAATACATCCAAACGGAATACCCAACGTGTATCTGTTTTATGTAAACAAAATGTTCTCATTAAGTCAGACGCAGTCAGAGACGCACATTACTTCATTATCCCAGACACACTCGGCATTCTTTAGCCGAGCCGAAGATTTGTCGGGAGAAAATCCCAAGTAGCTTTCAACGAGTTTAATCCCGCTTTCTAATCCTTTTCACACTAGAGAATGCAGTATAAAGTATGCTTCAATCAAGCACCATTGAAACACGGTCAATTCCCGCGAGAAGCTTCCGCGTGCGCGTGCGGCGCCTGATGCGAGATCATTGCCAGATGCCGCCAATAGATCGCGACGGGGTCAACAGCCATTGCCCTTGTTTTGCGCACTAAATTATTTACTCGAGTGTACAACAGATCCACCATAAACGCGTTTCACTCAACAGGGGTCAAGGGAACTAACACTGCGTGCAACATTGTCGTTGACAGATACAAGAAACAATAAGCATTATTTACATACGAATACGTAATATTATGTAATTATATAATGAAACATGTGTAGCAAACGTAGAAGGTAAAGGTTAATTTCCCAGCGTTTAAACGACAACTTAGAACGGCAGAAAATTAAAATGGAGAAATAATTACGAGTTTATTATTGTACCTATGTTGAAATGAGCTTTGAAGTTATCTTCCATCCAAACACGACTTCCTTAGCCGCACGTGTTATTCTTTCAAAACAAACGAGTAATTAAACTGCGCATAATATAATGCAAACAAGTTACAGCATCAAAGGACGCGTCCGTTGACTCTGGAACGACAGCACAATGCTGCAATAGTAAGAGCACGCTTAAACGTAGCTTTTCTAGAAAGTAGTTAGGTGCCTAGCTAGATGATAACAGTTCGCGAACTTTTTGTAGCTAGGAAAGCTGCAGGGTTTTAACCACCTATTACAAGACATATAAGTAGTGTCAAAGTAGTTTCAAATCCACCTGATGGACTCTGATATAGAATTGTACAGACTGAGTAGCTTTTGTGGACATCGGCTTTATTTTCCCTCCCAGGCATGGGGTGTAACACCACCAAACTTAGAGACTTAGGGCTGCCTTAAGTTTCTAAAACCCACAGAGCGTTTTATCAACGACCCACGAAAACCAAGACCACACACGGCAGTAGCGCTTGCAACCACTGCGGCCAACTTCTAGCAGATAGGTACACAAGCTAAAGAGGCCTTACTTTACAAGTTCCCATCCCACAAACACAATGAGACTTATCAAGCGTTCTATATTGAACACAATGGCTAATTAACAAATCAATTTTCACAATGCTAATCATTGTGAAAATAAAATTGATTGCACTCTTTGGTAAATTACTTTTAAACTTTAATAAAAGTATTATTATTTAAGATATTTTCGACCACATCTGATAGAATTATGTATAAATTCTTTTATTAAGTGTTTTTCAACCGACTTCCAAAAAAGGAGGAGGTTCTCAATTTGGATGTTTGTTTTTTTTTTAGATACTTAGTTCCACTCGTTTTAACGGTCATATTTTATCCAAAATATAAACAAAATCTTGTCTTGTCATGTAAAAATACACTAACGCATCTGGGCGCCTTTGTAGAACACGTGAACATGAAACATCATCAAATGTGTTTGTAAATAAATTATATTGTTTATAATACCTGTCATTCTTATCGACATTAAATACACTTAAATACTTATTTGTTTAGATATATGATATACCTGCGTATAAGTGATTTATCGCATATCTGGCATTTATTTGTTTTAAATATAAAAAAGGTAATATGTTTTAGAGTGCATCTAATAGATTACCAAAGTATTGAGTAAAGAAAGTAAATAAAGCCATAATTTAAACAACTTAAAAGAACATAATAGGTGCTTACATTAACATAGGTACGAGTAGGATGTTCAAACACTTGAGTTATTAGGAATTATTTGCTTAGAAATTTTGCCTACCTTTTTTACGTGGCTTTCAACCTCACCATGAAACATGTAATTTCTGCCACTTTCTCGTTACTATGGTAATAATACCTACCTACCTACGTAGGGAAGTCGACGAAAACTTTTCTCTAACGTCATAGACGTGAACAAGCAGACAGGTGTTATAAATCTCTTGGTGGTACTTACCTAGGTATACTATAGACGAAATAGATAGGTATCACCTTTGTACCAACTGGTACCAACATACGTAACGTAGCAAAGGCTCATGACCTCCTTATCGTTATCAGACTCTCTAGTAAACAAATTCCACCACTACCTAACATCAAATCACGATAATCGGATGATGTCACTATAATTTCTTAATATCCAATACCTCTCAAGAAAGAGGATTGGCCTACTTGATAGGTACCTACCGGACATAAGACAGTTCAAGTGGACCATCGCAATCAATAAGTACTTGTTACCTATTTCGTTGTTATTATCTCCAACCCAATTTAGTTTAACGGCTAGTAACAATAAAATGTAGTGACCACAGCTCATTAGTGCCTATACAATTATTCACAACTTATCGGATTGGAATAATTATGCATTTAACGTCAACTTATGAAGGGATGTAGGTACACCTATCGATAAATTTAATGCGAGTCAAAAGTGAAGGTAACATAAAGTGATCACACATAATAGTCTATGATTAACATACTTTCACTTTCCCAATGATAAAGGGCTTCAAGGTCGACATCGTCAGGTGTTACTCCGAATTCGAACCACATACAAATACGTTCGGATCAGACATTAATTAAGGTTGATGGATCGCTGTTGATTATTGACGCCAAAATTTCTCGTTGAATTTCTATCATAACGAATCGTAATTTCTCTAAATCTGGGCCTACGAGACTCCTGCAAATCAACCTACAACCCAGTTACAATTTATGATAGTTTATCGTAATAAAACTAGAACAGCAATAAATGTTGTATGCGGACAATAGTACATAACCATAACATAAACATCAGATAAATACGAAGGAACTACTTAAGAGGAATTATAAGATCAATATTTACCTATTTATGCATTCCTCTCGTAGTCAGAATACGTGCCTATATAGCATGATCCAGATAGAAGCAGAAACGTATTATGCAAAGTACCCAATGGAAACTGTCGATTCGTGCTCGAGCTATTGAACTAATAGATGAGGTCGTACCTTGATCCACTTGACATCACTTCGAATCTGGTTCCATGAGCAATCTCTTAGATCCTACGTTAGAGAAATCGTTACCTGCATTTGTTGACCGTGAGCACCTGTTCCAATGCAAGTCTCGTACTGACTTTATACCACGTAGGTGCGATACCAGCAAAGTTGCAAAGTAATGTTGAATGTGATACACATAGTGTTAAAATGTAACGCTTGATTTGATTAAGGAAACTGTAATTAATCTTCGTGTAATGAATAATGAAACGCTACAGCATTTCCTACTTGCTTTAAGAATAATCAGTTATTAGTGCGTCACTGGTGGGAGAGGCCTAACTTTACGGTCAGCAACCCGCTCGACCGGCATGGTTACCGCCGACTTTAGCTACCTTTTTTGTGGTAGATATGTCAATGGACTGCCATAAGATGACCTGTGTAGTCAGGCGAAACTAAACAAAATTTACTTTACAATAATGCAAATTCCAAGTTTCTATGCATAATTTACGAGTAGTATGTGTCTGTGACCTTTTCTTGTTGATCATAATCAAAATAGTAATTAGCCTTTATCTATTTTGCAGGTGTTTGCGATGTGGTACACGTGGACGACGTTACTGCTGGTGTCGTGTGCACTAGTGAAGGCGGAGACCGGGGCGGAGGGTCCGGCGCCGGCGCCCGTGGCGACCACGCGCGCGCCGCCACAAACCCTCGACCGACAGGCCGCTGAGCTTGCATGGAAGTCCTGGCTACAGAGCCCGGAAAGCGGCAACCAGAATGCACCACCACGTAGAATCACCACCAAATCCCTTTTCATTACGCCGCTGAATTGTCCTGAAGGACAAAGACTCGATCGCAATGGTTGCGTTCAGGTAGGTCCAATACCATTGAATACTACATATAAAACACCAATTTTTACATAAAATATTTATGGATCCCATCTGTCAGAATTAGAATTTTAACTTAACTATAATCTTTTAGCATTTTTAGCATTTAGCATTTTTAGCATTTTCTCGAGAGTAGAGCTAGCTGAAAAGTGTCAGCTATCTTAATTGAATCTCGTTTAATTCCAGGTGGTAACAGTAAACAAAGACGAGCACGAACGGATTCTGCTGGAGCACTTGAATGCTTGGTTCGTGACTTCAGCTCCTAGCGGAGACGTATTGTACGACTACGGCGATGCTGAGCCCGGACCGCTACAACTCTCTATACCCATAGGCTTTGATCCCCAGGCAGCGCCACTTCAGGGACAAGAGCCATCTTCACAGGTAAGCAATTGAATAAATTCTGATATAAATTGGCGTACGATATTATGTTATTAAAACTGAATTTTCTTTAATTTAGTATCAGATGTATCTACATTACTTAGATGTCTTATTTTTATTCTAGGCTCAAGAGCTACAACCAAATTACGTGAAAGTTGACAAGAAAGATACCAATAAACCAGATGGTGACGCAAGCATAGAAGCTGAACTAGAACTATTAAAGCTTCAAAATACATTGAATCCGAACAACACGGCTGCAGTTGATGGTTCGTATATGGTGAACCAGAATATTCTGACTAATACACAAAATTATCCCGACAAACCTAAGCGTGATAGTCCCATCGCAAATGTAACTGAAACAGAATCGACTAGTAATGTCACCGACGAAGGACAAAAAGAATTAGTTTTTGGACATGTTAATGTTGACCCCGTTCTTTACAATTTGGAAAATCAAACTCAATCGGATAATGACGATTCAGAATCAAGCAGCTTAACAGAGCTTGAAAACAGTGCAACCTCTGTTAATGAAGCACAAAAGAATTCGTCTTCAATATCTGGTTCGGAGACTGAAACTACCTCTAATTCAACTACAGAAATGTTGAAAAAAGATGGAGATCAAAGTAAACTTAATCCAGAAAACGATTACTCTGACATCGGGGAAGCTATTAAATTAATAAGCAGATATGCGGACGTTACTACAGACGACAACTTTACCAAAGAACAAAATAATAACGGCATGAAAGAGGACAGCTTTTTGGGTACACGAACTAAACTTCAGTACCGTCGAAACAAACCGAAAGACCAAAAAATCGCTGCGATGCCAGGTCATACTTCTCTTGGATTAGGTAACAGTGATAAAACCGCTCCTAATAATCCGTATCCGAAGTACGAGGTTTACTACAGATATCCCTGGCAGAGTCAACACTCGCAGACCCCTCCTCCTGACTACCCGTTCCGGCATTTACAGGACTACTGGCCAGGTCGTAACCAAATTGGAGGTGTGTACAACACACACGAGAACCCTCGGCGACACCATCATTCTTATCCCCATAACTTTCGGCTACATAACTACCCTCATGCAGGATACGCGGGCGTACCTCCTGCGTACCCGGATCAACTAAAGAGTTACATTCACCGTGTGGTCCAACACCACGCCGACCCGATGCGAGCTCACGGCAATAACCAGGACCTCTACAGCCTCCTCGGCTTGAGACATTGGTTCAGTAGTGAAGGGACTTCAAAAAGATAGCTTGCTTTCTGCTATAATAGACAATTCGATGTTACCCGACGACGTATAATGGAAGCTATGGGAAAAATGAACATGCACTATAATTGTAGAATTAACATCAAATACATCTTCATTAGGTAACTGCCTATCTTTAAACTTAATCAAATAATTAGGACGTAACAAGGGCAGTAACAATTGTAGGTAATGTATAACATTTGATTCTTATTCCGTTTCAAGTCATTTCTGTCCATAGCTTTCAATATATTAGCCTATTTATTTCAAAGCCAAATATTACAGTCATAATTAAGTTATTATTTTTTTGTTAGGAATTTTAAGTTCTGTAAATATCTTCTAATTTAAGTGTTTTATTTTGCTACTGATAAATTGTTCACATAGTATTATCGTTGTTTTATATTATGTTAATGTAAATCGTTCTATTGATGATAATTTTCGATTTATATTTATTTGATGTATATTTTTATATAATTTTTTCGTTGTGAATGTATTTGTCTTTAGGCGTTTGATGTTTTGTAATAAGTATCGCAAACTATAATTATTATTTTAAGAAATCGCAACAATGAGGCACGGGCTTGCCAAATGGTTTCAAGAAACTAAGTATTCTTTGCGGTTGATACTTGTAACCTTACTCAATGTTTTGTGTTTATGATGTGTGTAGATATAGCTAGTAGGTATTTGTTCGTATTATTAGTTCCAAACAATCTTAATGCAAAATCGGACACTTGAAACCCACCAAAAACAATTACTTCCGCAAAATGTATTAGTATATGTTAATCTATATTTGACCACGTGTATACTTGCCACTTTAGGAGTATGTATAATCAATTAATATGTATAAGTTTTCATATCTCGAATCTACAGGACAACAGAGTAAATTACGACATATCTACCTATTGCTAAGTGAAAGCCACGATTCGAGAGTACTCGCATTTCGAAATACATTCACATTTCTGTGCTTTCGTAAAGGCCTTAAACCTGCATTACCGAACTATTACGTTATTACATATTAACGATCCCACCAAAGCTTAGTTTAAGTATTTAGTTTTTGTCACATAATAATTTACTATGTATTTGAAACTATATAGAGAGTAGACGAATTAATGTATTTTTATAATCCAATAACAATAATAGAAGAAGTTTATTTAGAAATTGTATGTGTTGGGCTCAAGGTGGTGGTTACGGCCGGGCATACCCGCAACCACATCGCAATATGTGTTTCACAACTTTGTATTTTTCTCTGACTCGAAGTTGATTTTTTTAATAGTAATAAGCTTGATTTGGGTGTTTCTATTTGCTTGCCTTTTTAATATTGTTTGATACCTATATCTAAAAATATGGATTTTAATATTTCGACCAAACTTCAATTCCGTTCTTATTTAGTTCTCTCACTGTGTTATTAAAAAGTAATTTTCGAATTTTATAAGATTATTTCAAGCCTATTAATTAATTTCAATTGATTTATAAGAAAATCACAACTGAAGTTAACGAGTATCTGCTGGAATATTTAAGAAAACTCAATGTGTATTTATGTTAATTTCACTCAAGGAGGTTTTAAACTTTGAGCCTAACATTCTTTATATCTGAATGCTTGCTAGCAAGTCAGAGGTTTATCAAACTTGACTGCCTTTTGCTTTAAATATCTGATGTGAATCTATGTTAAACCATATTTTTTTCAATAAAGTTATTTAAATATCCTATCAGATGTGCATTCAAAAACAACGATTATTTAATTTTAAGTGATTGTAACTAATCATTACTATGATAAACTTTTGACTACAATACTTAACACATACATATTTCATTATCTAAAAACCAGTGTTTAAATAAAAAAAGATGGTTAGATGTATTTTTAACACTGAAACTAACCATAACAATGTATTATTGTATAAAGTACAAAAACGGCCTGAACTTGATAATTAAAATGTTAACTATTTAAAACTGGAGGTATTGATGTAAACCTCAAATAACATATTCCTATCTAAAATTATCCAGATATATTATAAACGCCAGTTTTTGTACTATGCGAAATGCTTATAAAATGTATAACTTCTAAGAATAACATCAATTTAAAATTAAAAATATTTCAAGAGGACTACTTATGTACAAATAATATAAGATTTTAGTCAATAGAATATATATCATCAAATTGTCTTAATACAATATATTTAAAATTAAAGAAATTTGCTTATTCACTGGATGATATTTGATGAAATATAAAACTTAAAATTTATCAATGCCAGTATTTTATTGTAAATAGTAAATGTGTTACATTAAAAAGGAAATCAAATTGATAAGTGCATTTTTATTTCAATTTATCAATAACAAAACCAAATATAACTGTAAGATGTTTTATTGAAAAAAAATATTCAATTTTATCAATAACATTGATAATAGTTCCTACTAGTAAGTGCCAAATGATATAATAACTTGTTCAGTAATACGAGATTCCCTGTACTTGCACACACTTCAATAAACATGAAGTAAGTAGGTAACTTTAACTGACTATTGTACATAAAATTCATAACAAAAATGATGATCAAATAATAGAAACAACTTACATGCAAGTCATTTGTACAAAATATCACAATAATAATTCCTATTATACTACACAACATTTGGAGCTCCTCGGCACTGAAGTATGTGCAAAAACAGAATATGACACAATGTTGTTCATGAATCATTATGTAAAATTACATTTCTGAATTACTTTGTTCTGAATGAATATCTATTATTAGCCCTGACATCTTTATCTTAAATTACTGAAGAAACACAACATTGGCAATCTTTACACATTTTGGATACTGACTGAAGTTAACACTTAATGAACAAGTAAGTACTAGCGGACACAAAAATACCAATCCAAATTTTTAAGTTTTCACATGGTGATTTCATCTAAACTCATAAATTTGGATGCTGTGTTCCGGTACATGACTTAAAGTCAAAGATTGATACCTGAAATACAACACAAAATTCACTAGTTATTATTTTATCAAAATCACCAAAATGTACAAAGTAGAATTATGTACAAGATCTATTCTAATCTTACAGCTTATAACTAAGCGATAAGCCTGACTGGAGCTGTGTGAATACAGGAGGTTTACATCTGTATATACAGGGTGTTGTGGGTGCTAGTTCTTTTGAATGCAGAAACTATAAAGTATCACTAATCTCTTGGACCTAATCCTAATGTGACCTATAACCCCAATCTAGTAGATAAGTGAAACTGTCAGTCCTATCTACAAGTCCTATTTATTTAAAAAGCAGTACTATAGCCACTATAGTCTTCCAATATCACTATTTTTGGTGTTTAAAACCTGCAATGATCTATGCAGTTTAATTACATTATAAGATAATAACACAAGTACCCAAAAGCAAGAATAACAATATAACCTGAGGGAATGATATCAGTCTTTGTTTTATAACAGAGTTCCTTGACTCCAAAAGCATATTTACTTAGTAAATAGCATGCCCAATACATTGAAATATGCAATCAATTTCTTATAATTTAATCAGACATTTTAAAGTTGATAATTTCAATCAAATTCTATAATAAAGCAAAGAAACACTCACCATTCAGAACTCCGGTGATAATAATAGCCTTCTATTGTGGCCGCAGACTTATGGAAGCATATATAGTAAAAACCAGCAAAAGAAGCACCATTTATGTCCTTTATTGTATGATCTGGCACTAAGAAGTGTTCTTTCCACCTCATAAACACATAATCAGCCTTTTCAAGAGAGTCATAGTCAAAGGAATCTGAGTTGAATGTTTTTAAGTAAGGTACAAACAAATCAAACTTGCTCTGAAAATAATTATATTATTTTAAGTACACAGCATGATAGAATGTTATGAGAAAATATAACAATAATGAACCCACTTACCCAGTGTTTCCTATCAACATCTTCATCGGCATCCCACTTTCTTGTAAGAAAGGGATATTTGGCAGAAATGATTTCTCCATCGAAAAAAGTTGTTAATGTTGGAAACTCCTCCGTTAAACCTTTTATTTTTAAATACCCGCATAGGTATGAATTTTCTTCGTCTACATGCTGGAATTAAAATCGTTAATACATTTCTAATCATACGTGTTTCATTATACAACTATCTCACGTAACTTCTTCGTAAAACATCACTATATGTCCCTTGCTTTGTGTCGGTCTACGTCCCAAATATAAGGGAAATGTATTTATAGATCAAGAATTCATACGTACACTCATAATTGTGCTTCAATTTCTAATTTTATAAAAATTGCGTACTTTGTTTTTGTTACTAACCTGTAAAACCACTTCGACCTCATATGAGTTGCCTTTGCTTTTTTGGTGCCCTTGAAATTTGGAACCGTTATAAAGCAAAGACTTTGTAACTCCAGGCTGTTTGGAATTTGCTGGAGGTGGTGGAGTTATATCAACTTTAACGGGCATTATTTTTCCATTAAAACGGATGACCAAGCTTTCGTAAGTATGACAGACAGATGATGGTTCTTTCTTCAACAACTGGCGCCTTTTGACAGTTCGTAGTTTTCCAGTAAATTCTATGAATTAAAACTTAAACGAAAGCCTCCTATATTTTCAGATACAAAATACTTTTCTAAATCAAATGGTTTATAATGTTTGAAAATAATTTTCCTTTACTATTAGATTTTTGTAAAAAGGAAGTGAAAGCTTGGTTTTTGGAACACACAAACAGATAAAAAATATCCATTTGGCAACGCGTGACATTGACAGAGCGTTTTGAGATCTTTTTGTGCACAGATTACCTAAGTTTATTTTACCGTTTATAATTTTTATCACGGATCGATCATAAGCATAAGATTTATATGGTACCATCCATTGACATACAATATCGATGTATGGTACAGTCAGCCCATGGATGAGTGACCGTTTTGTTATAACGAGTTCCGCCATGTTCCAGAAGGCATGTTAAATTGTAGGGGTTCTAACTGCCGTATGAACAACAGTCGTTCGTTACTGGTCGGCCAATCCGTTTTTACCAAAGCAAGGAGTAATGGGTTCCGCATGTAAATAGGTTATGGAAGTCACGTAGACAGTCGCTCCATGTAAAACTCCGGTAATCAGCTGCGTCTGGTTAGACTGGAAAGCCCAGCCCCAACATAGTTGAGAAAAGGCTAGCTAGACGGATAATATAATCACGAAATTTGAAAACAGATTTTGTAAATTAACTTCTAGATTTTACAAAAATCCTTAGTCAAATGAAAAGGTGAAAGAAGGAGAACCATTGTTTTTGGCAACCGTTTCAGTAGAATAGTCAGGAACACCTGTTTGTATCAGTGGGTCGTCTTAGGAGCGGAGTTGCTGTTGTTATTAAACTATATAGTTGCTTTTAACTCAACCACTAGAAAACATGAAGCTATGAAGGACAATACATAGAAAACCACATACATACAAAACTACCCAATGTTACTAAATGCTTGAATGCCAAAAGCTCAAGCCAAAACAGCATAACTCTATGGTATTTTTTTTTATTATTATTCATCACTTGTCTATGGAATAATGGTAGGATTTCATCGTTTCGTTGGTTTCGTTGACCGATTCACTTGTATAGATTGTTTTGTTTTGTGATTAATTTAATAAAAACGATCAAGTCAGATTTATATCATGATTTCGTTTAAACTATCGAGCGCCATTCCCGCTGACAAACATTGTAGTTCGATCTGCGTTTTGTGATACTCAAGCAATAGTAGTGTTATTTTCCCACATAATTATGGTTAACTGACGTTAGACTGTGCATCCTCAATTATGGCAGAGCCAGGTTATTACCACAGTGATTACGTTCGACACCCAGTTCTCCACGAGCTCGGGTTGAAGTATGGAATTAAAACTGAGTGTATTCCAGAAATAGCATTACCGTCTAAGTTGGAGGAGCTCAAGGATGTCATACGTAGAGAAATACGTAAAGAACTTAAAATAAAAGAAGGAGCCGAGAAACTACGAGAGGTGGCCACTGATCGGAGATCGCTGGCCGATGTTGCTAATATTGTAAAACAAGCCAACATCAAGCTTAATGAACTTAAATCAGATCTCCAAGAATTGGAATCGCAACTTCTTTTGTCTCGTGGCCAGTCAACTCCTACTTCACCTGAAGACTTGTCCTATGATGAAGAGATCATTCTTGCATCTGAAGCAGCCCAGCAGCAAAGGCAGCTGGGTGAAGCAACAACAGACCGAAAACTGGCATCACTTGAAAAGCAGTTAAATATTGAACTGAAAGTCAAGCAAGGAGCTGAAAATATGATACAAAGTATCAGCAGCAGCAATCAATCAAGAGATAAAAAGTTGCTTGCTGAAGCTCATCAAATGCTAGCTGATTCTAAAGACAAAATTGAATATTTAAAATTACGTATTTCTAAGCTGACTAAACAACAAAAGGGTGATAATGCAGGAGCTAATGGTGATGGCAAAGGTTCTGATAGTGGAGTAGCTGCCTTATTAGATGAGAGAATTGCCGAGTTGAGGAACCGTCTTAGAATTGAGGCAGCTGTTGTGGAGGGTTCTAAGAATGCCATAAGACTCTTACAAAGTGACAAGAAAGTAACTGACAAAAAAGCTTTACAAGAAGCGCAAACAAACCTTTTAGAATCATCGCAGAAGCTAGATTTGCTGCGCAGATCTTTAGATATGCGTAGACAGGAGCTGCCTTCTGAGAGTCCTGCATTTATAGAATTAGGACATGAATTGCGTAGTACTGGCTCCAGCCCTGGATACGTAAGCTTATCAGGTAGTAGCGGGTCAAGGGCTCAGTTTCTATCTCCAGCTCCACTGATCAGTCCTTGTGTTCAAGTGACTGGTACATTAGAAGTAAGATTAATGGGCTGTCAGGACCTTCTAGAAGATGTTCCTGGAAGAAGTCGTCGAGATCCTACTGCAAGCCCTTCGGACTTAAAGTCATTTGTTAAGGGAGTTACTATACGTAATTCTATGAAGTACACATACAGCATTAAGGAAGATACAAGCAATGAAATCATGGCAGTTTTAAAACTAGACAACCATAACGTTGCTCAGACCAGTTGGAGGCCATGTTCCCAACAAGCATGGGATCAAAGGTGAGTTGTTGCTGATTACAATTTTTCAGTACTTGTTACTAAAATTTGTACAAGCAGGCTAATTTAGTATGTCAGTCACAAAACTTCATTTCACATGGTACTTAGCAGTTATAAGATAAATTCTGAAATTATATAACAAACTAAAATACTAATTGAATTTATCTTTGTATCTTGATTTCCTTGAATTATAATCTTTATAATTCCATGCTATTACTCATATCTTATCTACATGCCGTACACATATTTGTAGTGTGACTAAAAAGTTCTACTTTACAATAATATTGCTGTACTCTTCTAACAGTATACAAAATTTACTATGTAAACAATATGCTTTTTTAAACTAGATTTTTAGTTCCCTGGAAATTTAATCATGTGTATAAATAAGAGATGCTGTCTTATGTTAAAAATGTACTTTAAATAATATCTTAATTAGTAGAGGGTTTTAGTTTCAGAATGTTTCAGAAAAAAGTGCAAAATTGAATTGATTTATTTGGGAAGAGTCTTGCAATGGCACAGTTAGAGAAAATAATAGGAATTTATTTATTCTATGAATTTTTGTAAACACACAATAGGAAAGAAAGAATTTTCAAGACACTTGACAATTGACTCAGCCATTTTAATACATTACAATAAAATCCTTATATCTCTTATAATTTTTGTTTTCACAATTTCAGATTCACCATCAAGCTAGATAAATCAAGAGAACTGGAAATTGGTATTCATTGGAAAGATTGGCGTGGCTTGTGTGCTGTAAAATTTCTGAGATTGGAAGAATTCATTGATGATATAAGACACGGGATGGCATTGGAACTAGAGCCACAGGGACTATTGTTTGCTGAGATTAAATTCTTAAATCCTATTATTTCAAGAAAACCTAAGCTACAGCGTCAAAGAAAAATTATAAAACAACAAGGCAAGAACATACCCAGGCCTTCTTATGGAGATATGCACATTCCAGCTGTTGTGCTTGGCAGACTGCTTAAGCGTTCTTCTCCCTCAATCCAAAACATTCAAACTGCTCATATGAATCAATCTCAGCAACATAGCTTTGAATCAGCTTCTATTGATAACAGAGAAATTGAAAATCCAAATGTTACTCTAGGTGGTATGGCCGGTATACGACCTTTAGGTTTACCTTCCACACCTGCTACACCTCAATTGCCAAGCACACCCCCACCTCAGCCAACATTGCCTCTTCAGCCACCTCCAAATGTTTCTACTTTAAGGATGGAGAAAGAACTTCAGGAAGCCTTTGCATTCTTAGAAGACTCTTATACCAGGGATAACTATGTCACAAAAGAACCACAAACCCCATCATGTGATACCCCGTTGGTAGAATATCCACCTTCACCATCTCCTAAATTGGTTCTTGAATTCCCAAGTAATGAAGATCAAATAGTTGAGATTACTAGCAACATGAGAATATCCTCTTCTCGCTCATCATCAGTAATAGACACTTTAGGTAAAGATCAGGATAACAGGAGACAGTCTGGTGAAATGTCCATGGAAAGTTTCAGATTGTTAAGTGTTCTTGGGAGGGGACATTTTGGCAAAGTAATTCTTGCTCAATACAGACCCACTAATGAATATTTTGCAATAAAAGCTTTAAAGAAAGGTGATATTATAGCAAGGGATGAAGTGGACTCTTTGCTATCTGAAAAGAGAATTTTTGAGGTAGCTAATGCAATCAGACATCCATTCTTGGTAAACTTGTTTGCATGTTTCCAGACTGAACAACATGTTTGTTTTGTGATGGAATATGCAGCTGGGGGTGATCTGATGATGCACATACATGCTGATGTGTTCACTGAACCTAGAGCAGTTTTTTATGCAGCTTGTGTAGTATTAGGCCTACAGTATTTACATGAAAATAACATAATATATAGAGATTTAAAGTTGGATAACTTACTTTTAGACACTGAGGGGTATGTCAAGATAGCTGATTTTGGTCTCTGTAAAGAAGGCATGGGCTGGGGAGATAGAACTGGTACATTTTGTGGCACTCCTGAATTTCTTGCTCCTGAAGTTTTAACTGAAACTTCTTACACTCGCGCTGTTGATTGGTGGGGTCTTGGGGTTTTAATATTTGAAATGTTAGTTGGTGAATCGCCTTTTCCGGGAGAGGATGAGGGAGAAGTTTTTGATTCTATTGTCAATGATGAAGTTCGTTACCCTAGAACTTTGTCATTAGAAGCCATCGCACTTATGCGCCGTCTGTTACGAAAAAATCCTGAGAGACGTTTGGGATCTTCTGAGAGGGATGCTGAAGATGTTAAGAAACAAGCATTCTTCCGCAATGTGAACTGGGAACAGCTACTTCTGCGTAAAGTGAAACCACCATTTGTGCCAACAATAAATAATTTAGAAGATGTCAGCAACTTTGATAGTGAATTCACATCTGAGGCAGCTGTGCTGACACCACCCAAAGAACCGCGGCCGCTCTCTGCCACAGATCACAAGTTGTTCCATGACTTTACCTACATGGCAGATTGGTGCTAGTTTAGAATTGTTTCAACCAATTTCAATTTAGATGATAATTTCATGATATTTAATAGAAAACTAGTAAAAACCCCCATTGCCTTACAAAGCGTGTGAAGATTTCTGTATTTTGATAATAACACTGTTATCTATACAAAAGAGTATCTGATAATAGAGATTCTCTTGTTAACTTGTATTTAATGCAGTTAAATGCAATATTTTATAATAAGCTGTATAATTTAATGTTCTTAAATAGTGCTAATGTTTATTTTTTTAAAACGACGTGTTATAGATTTATATATTGTGTAGTTATGAAATTAACTTAGATACTAATAATTACTTTTAAGTGAAGGCGTGTCAAATCATATTACGTTTTCAGTCAATTGTATTCAGTAAAATAAAGGTATCACCAACATACATCTTTATTTATCTACAACATTTTGAGTATTTATGAAAAATAAAACAACTGCTTGGGAATTGTAAGTTTCTAATATTACATTTGGTAAATGAGCATAATATCTGGAATTGATTACTGATCCAAAGGACAACAACATTTTATATTTACAAAATGTGGTTTTAATAAGTCTCGATAGACTAGAAATCTAAGCCTTAAAAAACTCAATGTTATGCATATGCTTAGCATTATAATAATCAGTTTCCACAATCATAAAACAAGAGATTATTAGCATTCACTATTTATGAGGATCATGTATACTCCAGGATCAAATAATAAAAAAAATACTTTATTGAATCAGATACATTTGAATGCACCAAATTGTAATAAAAAAAAATGCCTCTGGCAGTAGTTGTAGTGAGAGGATAAATTAGTGGGTAAAGCCAAAAAACATTGCATATTTTGTTGATATTAAACTTCATTGCTTTTGGTGCATTCAGTTGTAAGTTAACAATTTCTAATCTATTTAAATTTTCACACTTCATATCAAATTGAGTATTTGTCTAATATTAATAATTTACTGAAGTAGAAGACCAAAGATACAGTTACCACTCAATTGACTAATACAAATGTTATTGTTAGGACTCATGACAATTTTTTACATTAAAAAGAAGTAATACAGACTGTTTACACTCTAAAAATATGTACACATTTCTCACACAGAGCTGACAGTCTCAAAAAATATTTAAATCATTACATGGTGAGCTCACATGCGTGAGCCTTTTTGTTGAAGCACCTTGGCACGGTCTGTAGGTTCTATGTCATTGCTGTTGAGGGAACTGCCACATTCTCGGCTAACAACACAAAGGAACTCTGCATGTTCATCATTCCCATAATTATATTGAGAGCCAATATTGATGAGCTGCTCAAATTTCCAGCCATCTGACATAGTAGACACCATTTGCGTCAACTCTTCTTCATGAAACTGTAGCACTCTGTACACATGCTTCTTGGAATCTTTCAAGGGCCTCCTTTCTCTTAAACATATTCTTTCCTTAACTAATCTTATAAGTTCAGTAATATTATAAAACTCTGCTTCTTCCAACACACCCTCTTCGGCGATGTCATTGTTAATAACCAGTTTACCGTGACGAAGATAATTGAGAACTGGTGAAAAATACGTGGGATCTCTGTCTATTAAATAAGCGCCAGTTTCGTCCTGGAAGTAAACGAACATTGTTGATGACACAAATAAAGTTGAGACTCATTTACATACAAAAAGACAATAGGAAATTCTACAAACCCTGTCTGAAATCAAATCGCTGTCCTCTTGAACTAATCGATACAAAAATGAATTAGGGTCTCTAGATAACGTTGTTTTTGTAGTCAGGAAATATGTTCCGCCAACATTGAGTTTAACCCACTGTTTACTGCTCCGCCTTTCATTGTTAAATTTCTGTATATTTTCGTCCAAAAAATCACCGTCACCAACTCGATCCGCCATGGCGTACCATAAACAAAACAAACAACTTTTTGTTCGTTTCATTCATTTTTGACGGTGCCAGGCATACGGTCAATTTGGATATCATGCATGGGCAATAGTTCGATGCACATCTACATCCTTCTTAATTATATAAAATAAATGGACTGTGATTAACACGAAATCACTCAAAAACTATCTCAAAATATTTCAAAGTACAATTTTGAATCACGACAACAATTATTTTTTTTGACAACTTTCTTTTTTCTACTCTTCTCTAGTCTCTACCTTGTTTGTGGTTTCGTTTCATCCACTGTTGTTTGTGTCATTTACGATCTAATATTTATTGAGGTTTTGCAAGTTTTTCATGCGCTACACATACTTCTTAAGTGCTAAGTTTTCTGTAAATTTAGTTAGTAAATGTACGATAATAATATCATGCGCAACTGAATTTATAGAAGTGTCACAATGAGTAGCAATTTGGACAATGATAGATCGCTCACAAATAAAATGCATCCAATAGATTTAGCGCCCCAAAAGATCACTATCGTTAAAAGTGTTACGAATTCAGAGATGAAAATGGCTCATTTAATTCCGGGTCAAGCTAAAACAACAGGTTCAAGTCAAATAATAGCCCATGCAAGCCCGGGAACTGGCTTGATGCGTCCTGGACTTGCACAAATAATTTCTTCAAATGTTGCGTCCCAGGTAAGGTTTAACACAATCCTAATTAATTGATTTATGTTAATCATAAACCGATTATTTAATGCATTGACATAGCATGAATGACTGTTACTCATAAGACATTGAACTTATTAAAACTTGTACAATATGTTTGGCCAGTGGTAATTGCTTATTTCTAACACAATCCTTGTCATATTTCAGCCTCAAATGATAATAAGTGGATCACCAATCTTGCAGGGTGCTCAGATTGTTAGCCAGGGCTCACAGCTCATAAATCAGAACACACAAATCATGTCCCAGTCACAATTGATATCTCCTAGTGGGCCTATCATAAGTCCTGGCACACAGATCATAAGTCAGGGAACCCAGTTGTCTGCGCAAGTGTCCAGTTCGAATAATGCAGGTTCAACAAATGTTCAGGCCAATGTGACCTCTACAGTGAGTGGGACTCAAGTGTTAAATGTTGGAGGGCAGCTGGTCAGTGGTTCTGGCAACTTAGTGGTGAACTCATCTGTGCGAACTCTGCCACCTACGGTGAGGGTGCTACCTCCATTGCCACACCATAATAATAGGCCAGGTAATACAATTTTGATATTAAATTAGTTTATTTGAATTGGTTTTAATTTTTCTGAAAAATATCTAAGTATCCTTGATTTTAATAAGAGTCTATTTCTTTATGAAAACTTGTAATTCTATCATAATAAATAATTTTGGTCACAACAATAAACAGTTTCTTTAAATTTCATGCATTTATCCATATTTCTTTTAACAAACTATGTATAAAATCATTTGCAGCTGTTTTATCAAGTGTGAATGTGAGCAGCACAAGTGGTGTGCTGGTGAGCAAGAGTGTAGGAGTTGGAGTCACAAGTCACGTGAGCCACGTGCCTCGAGGCCTTGCTGCAGGTGCCTCACTGGCTGTTCGTCCTGTCACCCCTGCATCCAATTCTCAGGCAGCTTCAGGTAAAAATATTAATCTTATTAGAAAAAAACAAATCCATAAAAGTATGGTATGGAGTTTCGCCAATTCCTTCTATACTCCATTTGAGTAGGCACTTAATTAAACCTAAACAATGTTGGCATGATTTTTTATTTGAAAACTCTTGTTTTAAAAATGAATTTCAATATTATGAAAACAATCATTAATTTATTTGATTATTATGTATTTATGTAAAAAGTTCTACCAAGATTGTTTACCTTGGTAGAGTGCCTACTCTGACATATGAATTCATATATATTTGACACTTCTATAACATTCAATAAGATTCTTCCTTCATTCAACTGTTTTGTTAACATCACAATGTACTGCAACATCTAATGACCTACCCACTAGGTGGTGCCTGGTCGGGGGCGTCTCGTGGGCCGCGCAGTACGTTAGTTTACGGTCAGAGAGGAGCCCGAGCGCCCGCGCCTACGTCATCACCCGCACAGCCCACCCAGCCAATACACTCCACTGTTGTTACCTTGCCCACTACATCTGTGCTCACTTGTAAGTAGCTTTGCTAAACATTACTTTAACACTGTAAAATATGGTCTACAATACTTAGGCTCAAGTTCACCTACCATGTAAACATTAATTTCCTTACAATAACTGTTTACAAGTTTCAAAGTCAACAGTTGTTCTATAGAAAAATTGATGTTTATATTTTTGGTGAACTTGGACCTTAGTTCCAAGAGAGAGTTATAATAAGTAGCCAGTTCCACTTAATTTCATTTCACTCCTCTCATAATTGTCCTAAGTCCCTGCCATAAATGTTACTAACTATTTTCACTGGGAATACATAAACTGTAACATTGAGAATGTGTAACAATATGATTATTATTTGCAGCAAGCGGTGTAATATCAGGAGCTGGGCGGGCTATACCGCCTCGTGCGCCCACTCCAACGCCTGTCGCCACCGCGCCGCGACCATTACCTCTGTTGCAGAGGAATTATCAACCTGCTAAGGTATGAAAACTTATAATCTTGCTACAAGCGTTTTTTTATTTCATTAATTTATTTACCATCTTCCCAGTCTTTATATATATCCTGAATAGCAGTGTTTTACAGACTTACTGGTTTCTGACTACCCGTAATGACTGCCAAGGATATTCAATGACAACCGGGACCTACAGTTTAACGTGCCATCCGAAACACAGTCATTCATTGGTGTCCAAGATATACTTAAGGAGTACATACAAACTTACAAAAGTTGCATTGGTACTTGCCCGACCTGGAATCGAACCCACGCACTCATACTCGAGCGGTTGATTCTTTACCTACTAGAGTCTACTCTAGACCAACACGACTTATTTACATTCATTCCTTAATTCTTGCAACCATGATTGTTCAGGTGGTCGGCGTAGCTAGCGTAGGCGTCCGCGGCGTAGTCGGCAACAGCGCGCCCACGCAGCTGTACTACGAGGTGCCGCGCGGCTCGCACGCGTCGCTGACGGCGCCGCCTCCCGCGCACCCCGCGCATGCGCCCCATCAGCCCGTGCCTCGTGCACTCGCGCCGTATCTGCACC
Source organism: Helicoverpa zea x Helicoverpa armigera (assembly GCA_033682625.1). Lineage (NCBI taxonomy): Eukaryota > Metazoa > Arthropoda > Insecta > Lepidoptera > Noctuidae > Helicoverpa > Helicoverpa zea x Helicoverpa armigera. Next base: position 4,321,593 of record JAWIIS010000004.1, read on the forward strand.
AGCCCGCGCAGTCGCAGACACAGGGTTTGTACCACAGTCATATTACAGTTCTCGTTCAACGTCCTTTCTCAATATTCTATCTATCCGTTGATTTAATTACTCTAGATAGAATCTTGAAGTTAGCCCCATACAAGTATTGTCAAATTCCTTATTAATATCGTTCCGAAATTGAATTCCTAGCATAAGTCCGCGCATATTACGTCCATACCACATAAGATATTCCCCCGCCCCGCCACCCCGAATACCATTAGTCATACCTAGAATTGTTTCTACACAGCCACCCACATAATGTGACGTGACGACAAAATGCTTGGGAGTTTTTCCCAGACTTTTTACCATATTCATCCATAAGTTTTTTTTTTAATATGTATAGCGCCATGAACAAAAGAATAACCTGACTTTATTTACAGTAACAGTTGTGAATGCAGTGTCGGCATCGCCAGAGTCCCGCGTGCCTGTATCCTCCGTCCCCACTCAAGCGGTGTTGCCGAGACCATCCATTCTTAGGAAGAGGGATCTGGACGGGTAAGACTTAGTTTACAATTAATTTAATAACGCAAATAGTGTTTATTTGCATTCTTCAAAATAAACAAGATATTGATATTATATGTGCAGAAACCCTCAAGAAAATACCTATTTATTTTCGTAAAAAAATAACACTTAGCTCACAAGGATGAACTATAAGTTCTATGGGTCAATCATCCATTTCATTCTTCAAACGTGCAAACTTCTATAGATATACTGTAAATGAAGGAAGATTATATTATCCTTTGCCCAGTAGAAGATCCACACAGTCTAATAAAATCTATTCTTTCTATCAGTTCACCAAGCAAGTCAGTCGGCTACGGTCGCTCGGGATGGGAGGACGTGCCGGTAGGCGCGGGCGGGCCGGCGTCAGGTTCTACCACCATCAGCGCATCGTCGTCGCCAGCGCCCGACACCGAGCCTGACCCGCCGCGGCCGGACCCCGACCTCAGTCCGCGCAAGAAGCCTCGGAAACAGATGTAAGTATACCTCATTTCAGCAAATTACTAATCTGAAAACATAGGTGTAGTCCATAAGAGAGTATGTAGGGTATACAAAAGGGAGTTTATAGGTGAAGTACAAAGGGGAGTACATAAAAAGTAGAAATAATTGTAACATCACCACCCAATGTTGTCCTCAATCTGTTGATGTCAAACTTTGTAATATATAGGAGTACTTTTTGTACATGTAGTACGATTTCATTTATAAATAGGGTGTTAAAATTATCAATTTCTGTTATAGATTAAGTAACGAAGTCAGACAGTGCGACTATCAAGGTGAAGAACCCCCGCCCACTCCACCGCCGGTCACGTTTAACCCTCCCCCAAAACGTGAGTATTTGTTGTACTTACTTTCATAAAAACTGCATATATTAATTTGTATTTTTATTCTCCATCAATGGATGCATCTTGTGGTACATGTATGGATTACATCATGTGGTACAACTTGTGCCTTTTATACGACAAAGATTTGAAAAACAACGTTTCCGATGCAGATATTGAAGATAAACCAAAGTGGAAGAAGAGAATAAAGAAGTCAGTTCCCGCGGCTGTTAAGGGTTAGATATTTATCGATCAGAAAATGCTGTGGAATGCAGAAGTTAACACTTCCTACAAGTTACCACGAAGATAAAACATAAAAAAGACCACATAGGATAATCAAAAGGAGTTACATAACTCACTTGTTTCACAACTGAGTGACTGTTTGGTCACTCACTAAAAAATACAGCAACATCTCGGATTCTAACATTTTTTTATAGGTTCAACCTTTCAAATAAATTCTTAATGGTTCAGAACCGATAGACTCATGGATCTAAGCTTATAAAAATTGAAAACTATTCTAAATCCCTCAGGTCCACTCCTAAGTTCGAGTTACGTGTGCGGTTGGCGGAGCACAGCGCTGCACTTCACGCGGCCGTCCGACGTGCGGCGACGGGAGCCGCGGTCACGTGACATCGTCGCTATCGCCAGCCAGAAGCACGTGCTAACTAGCGCCGAAGGCTGGAAGGTGCACCATCTTACCGCTCAGATGGATGACTTGGTAATTTTGTTTCAGCTGTTACCCTTTTGAAGGTGTTTTATTGGTAGCAGTCATGTAGGTTGAAGCTTCGACTGGAGTAATGTCTCTGAAAGTTCTTCAATTCAAATGTTTGGCTAAAAACTTTTTAATATAATAATATTTTAAGAAAACATTGATTTGAAAGAACTTTCGGAGAGGTCGAAGATTTCTTTGAGGTATATTTTTATCGCGAATGATAAGATCACTGATATTAACTTTGTTAATATTAAAAAAGATCTGAGTTTCCCGTCCTCCCATTAACAAGTGAACAAAGTCTCTTCATCCACATAATAATTCCGTATTCTAATCACATGTTTTATGTTGTCCAGATGTCTTTAGAGTCGGACGTCGGCGAACAGTTGGCAGGGCTCCTGCGTGCGTTAGAAACTGCCTCAGGTCGTGCCCTGTCCGCTCTGCAGCCGCATTCACACACGCTACTCGAGTTATTAAAGGTATGTTTAAAATTTACTACACTGTGATCACATTTATAGAATGCAATCTCGTGGTATTTTGTGATTAACTTAATATGAAAAATCTGTACAACACTAATAGCAGGCTTTTCATTAATAACAAAAGTTAGCTGTCACCATATATTGCTTAGAGAAATATTTGAATACTAAACTTATTATTATTTCAGGGTAACATACAAAGGAGTAAAATCGTATGTGAAGGCATCCAAGAAGCCCGTGAGGATATACTACGAGTGTTTACGCACAGGAACTTTGTGTCCGACATTTTGACTCGGCAAGCGGATAAGAGATGCTTCAGGAAGCACCGGTCGCAATCATAGCCGGCTGTAGAATCTCACACACGGAAAATAGTCAGTATTTTCTTGTGATTGTATAAGTCTCACACGAACTTTCGCCTTACTCAAAATCACTATTATATCTTCCTAGATATATAGATAGCATAATAATCGCGGGTAAATTATGGAAAGATCACTATGAAATAGAAGATTTAGTGAGGTTGAGTGAGGCTGCAAGTGCAATATTACGACTTGTACTGGAGTATTTAATAAAAGTGATTCTTGATAAAATATATGAGGTTCTAAACTGTAAATAGATTTAAGTTTATATTAAGCAATGAAAAATATTTAAGTTGAGAAAAGAATGCCTTGAATGAGTTGTGTTGTTTTGGGGACTTAATTTTGAAAAATACATGATTTATAATTATATAATAAATATGTTTTGTTTCTTTAATCCATATTTTTGCGGTTTATGTGTTTGGTCTTTTAAGAAATACGATCTGTGATATCACAAAGTCAAGATAACTCTTACGATAGCATATTGCAGATATCGAAAGCAAAATTCACAACCATAATTATTGTGGTTATATGCAATGTGCGTATCGAACTCGAACTAAACCGTTTGCTTGCGATAGCGAGATGATAAAATAGGTAAAATTTTATTGAGGTCCTTTATCTATCTTTTTATCCTTGCCTTTGTCCAAACACTAAGTTGAAGTAGTGGAAGACCGTTCATTGATCAACGAAATTCAGAAGTATCATTTGATTGCATCCACGACCTCAAATAGATGCTGATGCGGTATTCTATCGATTGCATAGCATAACCCGAACTTTAATTATCTTAATAATATTCAGTTTGATTCCTTCAATGATACTAAATGCAGATCACTCAGCAATTGCAAATGTAAATTGTAATCTGTGCCTGCAGTTGTCAATGTCAAATTACCTCATTCATTCAGTCAGTCACCCAATGAATGAAAATATAATTATAACCTAACTAAAGAAATATTTTCTATTTGCTTAGGTAAAAATTACATTAAAAAACAAAGCGGTAATTGAAGTTGTAGATTTTCCAATAAAATAAACTAAAATGGCAAGTAGCCGATTGGAGAGAATTGGAACTATTTTCACACGGTAAGGACGAATACTTTATTTCCCATTTCAAATTAAATAAAGTTGTCTGAATGTCTTTGATTTTATTTAAATTTGGAATTGAAATATGATTTTCACGCGGGAAAATTTAGCGGGAAATTGTTTTCTTCGGTTCGCGGCTACTTACAGTTGAGTTGGTTGTGTTAATTCCATTTATTGTTTAATCCAAATATGACTTCTAAAAAAGCAAGTAAAGCCAAGTTTTTGTCGGAAGATCTAAATGATTTGCTCAATGAATCCCAGTTTTTAAAAGATTCGCCAACTAAGAAAAAGGTACCAAAGCGGCAGAGAACTGAAATTTCTGAGGAAGAGGGAATAGCCAAATTGATTGGGCAATATCAAACTAATTCCAAGAAAAAGAAATTGGAGGTTAACGTTGAAGCCTGTAAAGAATCGCGGCAGAAAATACTGAATGTTATGAGCAATCAACTAGAAACAAGGTAAATATGATATATTATTTTAAATTAGCAAGGCACAAATTTTATGCCTTCATACCTTCATGAACCTAATCTCTCTTTTACTGGTTACAGAAAAGAAAAGTGTGATAATCTGCTCAAAAATCTGTCCGAAGTTATGACACAATTGGAAGCAGACAGTAATGCAATGAAAGACAATGAGAAAAAGTTGGAACACTTAACGGCAGCTGTTGTTAAATGCATGCAACAAGCTTCCACAGCTCATAAACAAAAACTGAAAGCTTTGAAAGACATTTATGCTTCATTCAAAAAACAGTAATACAATATATCTTTATTGTAACTACATATACCCTGATATAAAGCAAATTAAAAATTTGTTCATGGCACTTATTGCATTTATAGCTTCTAATAAACCTTTACACTTTCAGATGTGAAGAAATGGAATTTGATCATAAAACCGAAACAGATAAATTAGCAGAAGAATTAGAGGATGATATTAGAAAACTTCAACAAAAGTTAATATCTGAGACTAAAAGAAGCGGCTGGGAGAATTTGCGTAGAACAATATTTCATGCTATGCAAAATGATTTCTAATTGGTTTTGATTTCACTTGTATAACTGTTTTGTTCAATAAAAATAAAAATTTTAATACATTGTTGTTTCATTTAACTAATTATCTTGTTAGGAAGGTTGAATTTTCCCTATGTTATTATTGACTTGGTTGATGCCTGCATGTTGCTGTGTTACTATGAAAAATACTTATAAATATTATTGTTTATATCTTACAGAGTGGAGGGATTACTAACAAAAGGGGCAATGAGACCTGACGATAGACCACTGTGGTTTGATGTGTATAGAGCATTTCCACCACTAACAGAACCAAAATTCGCCAAGCCTAAGCCTGAAATTAAACCTATCAGACAAATTCTGTACCCTGAGGATGCTGTCAGAGCGTAAGTTTATGTTTATGACGCCTAAGTTAATAGTTATTTTAAACTTTTTCTTTTGTATATTTGTAAAAGATAAATAAGTCATGAAAGGAAGAAATAAATGAAAGATGACAACAGTTTAGTTATTTTAAATAAAATAAACTAATATAATAATGTCCAATTTACAGGAAGTTCCACTCAAAAGGCCATGGCTTAGGAGCAGTAAACATGATAAGTCAAACAGAAACCCAAACCAAGAAACTCATTCAACAGTATGAAAAGCTCAAATCTGAAGGCGTGCCAGAAAACGAACTTATCGAGAAATCTGCGGCGGTAGTCGGTAGTGAAAGACAACTAGAAGCAACAAAAGCCAAAGTTAATATCCAATCTCCTAACTCAGTTACAGCTCAGGTTTTAGCTGATGCTGACATCCAGAATATTTTCTCTGAAAAGAAAATAGAATAAATAAAGTTACCTACCTAGAATATACTTAGATATCTGTTATTAGATTAGTTAATAAAGGAATTTTGTTAATTAAAATCCTTTTGTTTGAATTTTATTGGACAAAAATTATTTGCAACGCCAAAAAGCATACCTTAGCAACCTTTTGGGCTTTGCAAGAAGCGAGCCTCAATAGTTCACGCAATCGATCGACCATGGGTTAATTGGTTTATGATGCACATTCCAACTAAAAACACCTTCGCTGATGTGCACAATAAGGCGTTTCGATTACAAGATTAGACCACGCTATGCCTTTATAATTCCCTTAGCTTTTTACTGAAAAAGCACATTATCTTTAATACCTATGTAGCTTTTTATGTAGAAAATATACCTACTGATGAGCAAAAGAGGCTGATCTGCGCCGCGCCTGACTGCACCCTGAATTGGAACTCGTGGTGCTCCCTATTACGCGTTGCCTGCATGGTGGCTCCCTACCCCAAATTATGGTGTGCGGCTTTCATATGACCGTTATCAATCTCCGTTCATCATTACAATTTCGACAAAAAATAAACGCAGACATTTCAGTTAACCAGATTAAAGTTGTTCGGTTAGCTTCCTAAACCTACCAACAGTACCAACCAAACTACCTTACCCACTACATTGCTTATCTAATATCCGTCGCACATAGGGGTATTTTGCATTTCTAGCCGGGCGAAACTAGAAAAACAAACTTCAACAGAAAATAAAAATTTAATGCTTGTTAGAAAGCCAGGTAACTACTGAATAAAATCCGACCATTTTCAGGCTCCTACTCCCGCGCCATCCAGCCACAAACCTCTCGGAACTTGATCATTGTGACATGCACTCGCGTCAGTTTCTGGCTACATTAAAAACGTACCGTCTTTGAAACCTCAGAACTTTTTTATTGTCAGCTATTTAACCAAAACTACTATGGATTATTATAATACAATATAGAACAGTTTTATTTGTTAGGATTTAATAATGTTTACGTGTATTTTTTAAGGTTCAAAATCAATTCTTAAAGTTCAAAATGTTTGAACCGTTTTTTAATGAATATTGTACTTTCCACAGTGAATATAGTTATCTTCCGAGTGCTTCCGGCTAATGATTTCTGTTGTAACGTATTACAAACACTGTCAGATGATAGATATTACACACATTAGGTGCTACTTTTTGCTACTTTTGACAGAACTTAGACGTTACTGCTGGTGTAAACTAAAAACAATTAATCATTATTTTCAAGAAAATAATTAAATGTTTTCTTTTTAACACGCTTATTTATTGTTTTAGGCATACCAGGGAGCTCTAACTACAAACATTTAAGTAGAGAATACCTGTTCAATATGATTTTTATCTAATGAGTTAGTCAATAAAACCTTCTCCAAATCATGAATATTCCTTTATTTTATCATCGTATCAGCCAATAATACTCACTTTTGAATTAAGGGCTTTTCAATGGTTTTTTGTAAATATTTGTAACTTCTATCTACTTTACAGCAGAAAAACCCGAACTAATAGTTTCGCCCGGCTAAAAATGCAAAATACCCCTATGTGCGTCGTCGCAATCTTACGGGTAGCAATTTTAGGAAATAGTGATGAATATCCGTTTTGACTCACGCTTTCAGCAGGTACCTATTCAAGCGTTTTCAGCACAAGATTGTTTGTGTGTGTATGTACCTCGCATTACTAATCAGAATCGCACTATCTTATCTAAGCCTGATAAGAACCTGCGCCGAGAACACACCTATGTTCCAATGTTTTAGTGTGTCATCAGCAACGCTTTATTGCGAGTTGTTTAATTTACAGTTAGTGTCCTAATTACAGGATAAATCGTTAAAATGGCGCAAAAAAGGTCCCTGTGGTTTTATTTTGCCGTTATCCTGGGTGAGTACAGTGTTTTTCTTCAAATAATGACCACACAATAATAAAAACGACAATAGGTATAGCTACTTCTTTGTTATCACTAGTTGTGCAAATCTATGTTTGCCCTAAAGGTTTTTCCTGTACCTTAGTTGAAGTTAACCCAAATAACTATTTTAATGAAGATACCCAACTACTTAAATAGGTATTTACATGTGTATTACTATTTAATAGAGGTCCTTACATATTTATTTATTTAATCCTGTTATCAATCGCAAGTACCTTCAGGGGCCCGATTCTCCTAATTTTACTTAAGCGACCTTCGATTGACGTTCGACTCGATTCGACTGAGATCCAATCCCGACTCGATTACTATTGAAGCGTATGTGGCATTCCGCTATTTTTTCTTTGAAATAAACGTTTTTATCCTTTTCTGTCATTCAATAATGAATCATTTTGTCTGCAAATGATTTACGATTGCAAAATGATTGTACAGCAAACTACCGTATAGACCAAAATCATCAAAATAGCAGACCAATCGCACACCAATCAAATGTCAATCGAATACGATTGGTCTTTCATTAGTAGCAGAATGCCCGATATGGTTAAAACTGCTATTACGATCATATTGCGATTCGATTTCTATTCGATTTTGACATTATTAATTTAGGAGAATCGGGGCCCAGGGCTTTACGTTAGGACAAAGATTAAGAGTAGGTGCCTAACTATTTAAAATCACTAGTTGTGGTTGTGACAATGTGTTAATTGTCACAATGAATTCGCAGACAGTTTTTTTTATATGCATAAGTAGGTAAACATTATTCTTGCCAATGGTTTGGAGACAGGTACACGTGGGCCTAGTCTTTACCTTCCCGGGACTTTTTTCACACAAATGGACTGAATGGATGAAATTCGAATACATACGTGGGTAGGTCGATTATTTTCAAGACTGAAGCGTTCCTGAGATTAGCGGTTTACGTTTACATCATAAACTCGTTTACAGTAGAATCACAGATAACTGCAACATAATCTTATTATGAACATGATTCCGTCTCAAATGAACTAATTCCTGGACCAAGCCTATCTGTTAATCGAGTTTCATCAAAATGTATTCAATAGCAATTTATCCAAATTTTGATTGACCTATACACAGCTCGTCTTGTGAATGATGTCTCACGCATGTTTGTTTTCTTTCAGTTATTTTGAGCACACTGACTCAAGAAACCGAAGCCAGGCGAAAAATTCTCCGAGGACGTCGTGTTATGACGCGTACTTACTATCGTAAGTTATAGTTTTTATAGTGTTTTTTTGGGTTCAGAATTCTCACTACAGATTATTTTTTTCGTTGGGCCAAGTTGTAACAAGATAGGTATATAATATGTATTTATTTGTTAATTAATTAGATCTGTTCATAATTTCAGGTGGTAATGCTGTTCCTGCTTGGGCAATCAGTCTGATGGCTGGTATCGGCATGCTGCTCATTGGCGGTGTATTGTACGTGGTCATGAGGAAAATTGTTCTTTCTTCGGAGACTGGATCTTTGAATACGTACCAACCAGCTATGCAGCAGGATGTTTGAGCTGCATACTAAATCTAGATTATATTTTTTTTTATGTTAAGTTCCGAACCTCGAGCCGTGAAAAGTCGAAACGAACGATATAATTCTTTGTTTTGAATTTTATGAAAGTAATATCTAAGACAAAGATTAGATTTCAAGTACCTCTACTCTCTCTAGAACTCATTTTTAGCAAATAGTGTCAAAAGTAGAATAGACGTTTTTAATATATCCATGTATTCCACCTTATTTAGTTTTATTGTTATTTTATAATTATATTATTTGCAGACGATTTGCTCTGATGTCATAATTTAGATGTGTTTTGTTAAAATAATAAAAACTTATAAGATATTATTATAATTTATTTGTATCTTTTAATTATACAATCGAGTTCAATGATTATATGAAGTTCATATTCATCTTAATGATAGTTCATAGTCATTTTTGAGATTGTATTTTATTAGACAAGGGAATTACTTGACAAGTTAAAGTTAAAAATTAAAATTCTCTGCGATGATATTTGTCAGGGTCAAAGTAAGAAGTGACGACAACACGGTTGCTGAATTTGCGACCGGTTAGGGTTTGCTGAGCCTTTTGACAATCAGCAATACTGTTAAATTCGACAAACACCTGGAAACAAACAGAAAGTAAGTTAGTTCATTGAATGTTTGTATATAAACATTATATATTTTTTAATATATGTAATTGATCATACTTTTCCACATCCAGGTACTTCAACTCCCTCTATTGGTCTTGGGATCTCTATACTGCGTACACAACCATACTTGTTGCATTCCTCTCTGTAAATAAAAAAGATGCAGCATTAGTGGAATTGTAACTATTCCAGGCTCTATGAATACATATGTAATTTCTAGACTGTCATTCTGATCTTCTAACCCAAATTGTGAGCAAAATATGAATGACGACAATATCATGAGGCTATATAAATTTTAGTTGATTGATGAAGACATTTAGATATAAATTAGACGAACTTAATATCTTCGAGAATGTCTTCATATTCCTCTTCGTCGCGGAGCTCGTCTGGTGTGACCATGTTGAGGAGACACAGCACCTCCGTGGGCGGCCCGGCTCCCGCCAACGTCAAGCCCGCTACTTGCAGCTGCACTGGCGCCGCACCCGTCATAGCTACAAAAACAATTAAAAAATCATGATTAATCTAGTGTTAAAAATGGTAATTTTTTTGAATGAGCTTCGTAAATTTTTCATACCTAAGGTAGAATTCTTTGCTCCAATGCTGGCCCGTTGAACAATCAGCTTCTTGTCACCCAGCTGCATTCCATTTAGACCTGCAATAGCCTGTCAAAATATGTAAATAAAGATTAGTAATGAAATTTTATTAAGGATATTTGGAATGAGAGTTTTGTCTCATCACATACCTGATCAGTCATTGAGATATCAACATATTCAGCAAATGCATAGCCTTTGCTCAGTCCAGTTGATGAGTCCTTCACCAAATTGAAAGCTCGAAGTTGTCCAAATGACATCAGCAGTTCTTTTACCTGTTTCACACAAAGTTCAATTAGAAAGCGAGTTGTTTGAACAAAGTTTTCTTTACACTGAATAGATATTTAGGTACATGATTGGTCTATTATGCATTTGTACATTCATTACACACAATTTTTTAGTGTTCCCGATACATTTGCTTAGCAGAAGGCAGCAAATATTTAAATGAATGTTATCTGACCTGTGTCTAGCCGCATGTTAGAATCAGATGTGAATGGAGGAGACTTGCCTTGAAGTGCCGACGTCTCATTCAAGTACAAGACGTATAGGTGAGAATGAGAGACAACAGTGACACGCGGGCCGCGAATGTGCCAAATCTAAGCTAGGGAGGGGCAGAAAGCAAACTATATCAGTGAGTTGTTTCAGAATATATCGAGCGTGAAGCGCACGCTCATCCCCGCTAGGGTACCTGAAAATACCTGAAACTGACCAAAACATAACGCGGCTCACTGCTGGCTCCACCGTAGCCCTGTCAACTGTTGAATCTCGCCCTGAAATGGCTGCGGCACCTAATACTATCTCCTAATGGGAACATCTACACTCATGTGTGCAATATACATGGTAGCTTGCTCGATATTATTGCTATGAATGACTTACGTAAGTTTGCTTTTAGTTTTCATTACACCAAAGTGATATTGAAATAATAAACATGCTTCATGTTTATAGACCTAAAGCGCTAAAAATGATTTGGGTTTAAAAAAAATAAAGGAGAGATGGGTGGTGTTGATTTAGTACACTTGAGAAATCCTAAGAATCTGTGTGTAAGAATAAGAATACAAGAGGCAGACGCAGTATAGACCTGCAAAACATAATTTTGTATAATCAGTATGAATTTATGAATATATTGTGCTTTCATAGTTAATTTTTAACACTCAGGAATTTATGATGTCATGTAATATCTTTTAATGCATTGAGTGTAATATTAATCAAAAGGCTGATATACATAAACATAAGCAAAGCAAAAGCTAACTAGAATAAGTTGCTTCTACAGCTTTTGCAAAAAAATCTACTTATCGTTTACAAATATCAGCCTTTGCTCAAATATTGTCATGAGGAAAAATATACATATTTTTCACAGTAATATAATATATGTGAAACATTGATTTAAAGGGCTAAACCAGGTTAGTAAGCATTATTGTAATGAATCAATGTGACACATAAATAAATATTTAACTCTAGTTTCAATATTGGAGCAACTTACTTGATCCTCATTAAGATAGTTGGGCAAACCCCCAATAAATATTTTGTGTGGAGAGTCTGGAACTACTGTGCTAATCACACCAGCTGAAAAAAATTATAAGTTACAATCTAAGTATTCTGAATACATCATTTAGAATATTTCATTATTTACTTTATAGGTATTACATATTTTCAAATATAATCAGATAGGTTATTTCATGGTATTTTCACTTTGTAAACAATTCTCATTAAAGGTGTAAGCGGATTTATAATATTTTGTAAATAAAAAGTCTTACCTGGCACATTAATAGCTGGATTTTCAGTGCCAGGCATGGGCTGGTAGTCGTGCGGCCGTCGAATCTTCAAGCTCTGCCCTTTGAAGTTGATTCCATCAAAAGCCATGGCCTGTGTAGTCTCATCTATAGATCTAAATTCAAGGAATGCAAAGTTTTTGTCCAAATTGATTTGGCAAGCCAACACAGGATTTCCTGCGGCTTGAGCCAAACCCGAAAGATGCATCTGTTGGTTGAAGAACTCCATTGTTTCCTCTTCTGTGACGCCGAAAGGTATGTTGCCGACATACAGACGTCGGGCTTGACGAGTGATAGTGGACCCTACGACGGGTACAGCTGCTTGCGGTGTGTCTGCGACGATGTTTGCTGGTATTTGTCCTGCCGCTTGCATGGCTTTATACTGCAGTGGCGTGATATGCTCGAAGCCTGGCGGCGGGACATCCCAGTAAAGAGAAGGCTTGCGTCTGCGGGACCTTTTACTCTGAGATCTAGATCTACTTCTTCTCGCTGGCTTTTCACGACGTTCTCTAGAACGAGATCTAGAACGCCGCCTCTCCCTTGAACGAGACCTGCGTCGGCGGTCTATGACCAAGGAAATACAATTAATATAGCGTAGAGAGCTTAAAAATAACGTAAGGAACATGGTCAAAATAACTTACCTTTATCTTCGCCCATATTTTCTGATTATTCCCTACTTCAAAGCTTTATTATATCTGCAGAGTTTATTCAAGCCAAAGCAAAAATACGTCTTCGCAAAATGGCGTCGATCGGAATTATTTAAAAAAAACATGTGTATAAAAAATGAACCTTGGAACCTAGGTATTTCATCTTGTTATTTCCTTTACATTATTCACAAAAAGGAAATAAGAAATAAAAAGATTATCTGCTCTTGTGGTCAGTGAATAAAAGAGAATCTGTTTCATACATAAAACACAGTAAAAACAAAGCCTAAAACTAAACTTGAACGAATAAATCAACTCAGGTGTTTATGTTATACTGGACGCACTGTAGGCAATGTGACATCAAATGTCAATGTCAACAATGACATTATTTTGATGATTTGATGTTAGTTTATACGACTAGTATTGAAATGCTTTTAGATAATTTAATAGAATATGTCTACTGGTTACAACTTTATATTGGTGGATTATAATGTATGTGTCAACAACTTGTTCAGAAAAGTGAAAGTTTACGAATCTTCCCCGCACACCGAAATTGTTATTTAAAACTCGATGGCTTGTTGCTATTCGATAAAAGTTATTACCTGTTGTGAACCTTTTTATAATAAATGAAAAATGGTGTGTAGCGTTTAGTATATTCAAGTAGATAATGTACATTTAAATTTACTATAGGCAGTTTCTGTGTTAATTTTGCTGTAAAATTTATTTTAGATGAACCAGGGAAATGGAGAACTTAGAAAAAGAATTACAAATGGAGTGGATAAAGTTGACGAGATTAAAAATGAGAGTAAAAACACGAAAGGAAATACGAAAACTATTGGACTAGTTTTCGTGTCATTACTTCTAGATTTATTGGCCTTCACGATGATTCTTCCACTTCTGCCGTCGCTGTTGGATTATTATAACAGAGAAGAAGGCAAAGGGAATAGTCTGTATGCATCCTTATTGCGAGGAGTACAAGGTTTCCAGAAAATTACAGGAGCTCCTGATCAATTCGCGTCGGTTTTGTTTGGAGGAGCACTTGGGTCTATGTATAGCTTCCTCCAATTTCTGACTAGTCCAATAGTGGGAAGCCTTTCAGATGCATATGGAAGGAAGCCTATGCTTCTAATTTGTTTGGTAAGTTTCCAATTAAATGTTAGGTATATAGCCACTTCAGTATAGTATAAACTTTTTAATTTTATAAGTGTGTTAATTTGCCTAAAAGTTCAATAAACTTTTGATTGTCAATATTAAACTTAGAAACCTTTTTTGACTCATCATATCCAATAAGAAATTTCTTCTCTAAAATACTTATTATACTCTGTAAATAAAACTAGTCAATATAAATAACAAATAAAAATGTATGAGCTTTAAAAACTAATAGAATTTATATAAAACATTATTTAAGGAATCTGTCTAAAAAACTCGTGTTACTTTATCAAATCTTGCTCTAACTAGAGATGCTGTCAGTATTGGATCATGATAAAATCTATTGATGTCAATGATAATAAAAAAAAACCTAGACACTTGATAAAAAAACTTCAAGAAAAATTATCTTGTATTGTTCAATTGCATTTAACATAATACATAAAAAGATACACACAGATAACATAAGTAGCCAAGTAAATGAAAACCCCCACTAATATTGAATTTATCAAGTTTCCTGAAAGTAGTATTTGTTCAAGTGTTGGTATAATTATAATGACATCAAGGCTATGAATAGAAAATGTATTTCCTTCATGAAACATCATGTAATATCCTCAATTATGTGTTCAGCATAATTTATATCTACTTTTTAGGTTTGATTATCTATTATTTATCTATGTAGGATTATAATACTATAGGTAATTGGTGTAGCAATAAAAATAACAAATAAGTGGTATACAGCAATATGACCATCAAATAATATGTTATGAGAGAATGCAGTTTATTTAAACATTGGTACACTGGAATGGATAAAATTCATACTTAGAATTCATGTTAACAAACTGGTTTCTGTTATCTCTCACTTTACTTGTCATACAATTCTTTCATACAATAATGCAACTTCAGCAACAATAATGATAACTTAAAGACTGAATTTAAAAAGCAAATCTATTTTGCTTTTACTACCCCAAAGGAACTCTTTCCCTCATCATCCTCCAAGCCTTTTCCCAAACTATGTTGGGGTCGGCTTCCAGTCTAACCGGATTCAGCTGAGTACCAGTGCTTTACAAGAAGCGACTGCCTATCTGACCTCCTCAACCCAGTTGCCCGGGCAACCCGATACCCCTTGATTAGACTGGTGTCAGACTTACTGGCTTCTGACTACCCGTAACGACTGCCGAACTCTTTCCCTCACCCAGATAAAAAAATAGTCCTTTTTCACACTGTAAAAGCCTAGACAATCTGTAGACAGACTGATTAATGTTAAGAAAAAGGTACAAAGAAAACTGTTTATGCACATACTAATTAGAATACGATATTCACTCTTTGAAATTGGAATGAAGATAAAAAAAATGGTTGATGTTAAACTCTATTTTCTAGGTGGGAATAACAATATCTCACGGACTATGGAGTTGTGCTAGTACATTCAGCATATTTGTGCTAGCTAGATTCATTGGAGGCCTAAGCAAAGCTAACGTTAGCTTAAGTATGGCCGTAGTCACTGATGCATCAAATGAGAAAACCAGAGCCAAAGGAATGGTAAGAATATTTAAATAATTTGTATTATCTATTTGCTTAAATAATGGCGATGTGTTCTTAATTAAAATACAGTTGTTAAAACATGTTGCACCTGTTTACACGGAACGGTGTGTCGGCGTGTCTGTATATTTACGCAAGTCAAAGTTATTGCTTTAATTTATTCTTGGAGTACCTAATTAAATTGGTGTTATGAGATCGAAGCCTATATCGAAGAGAAAAGATAAATGCGCCCCATAAAAAATGATTATTAGAAAGTAGGCAGCATCAGCACTGAAAATGGGCGATACTTTGGAAGAAGTTTCCTACATCAATGCTAATAAATTGCTGGGAATCCAAAACTGAAATTGTTTACTATAAATCTGTTTGTTTCAGGCTCTGGTAGGGTTGGCGTTTTCCATCGGATTTATTGTTGGTCCTGTAACTGGTGCATGGTTTGCCAAGAACAGTGACCCGTCATCAGGCGGGTGGGGAGAGCGCCCCGCACTCTATGCCCTAATTCTATCTCTTGCCAACATACTTCTAGTTTTATTATTCATTCCAGAAACACTGACGAAAGTAAGTCAAAATATAAACACCTTAAGTATTTAGTTATTTTTGTATTTATAAAATTCTTTCTGCTTTAACACAAAATATTTTTCAGGACAAAAGAGCACCTTTATCGTTCACTCTTTCCAAATCAGTGGATTTCGTCTCCCCTTGGCATCTACTAAGGTTTACTGCTGTTAAAAACCTATCGCAACATCAAAGTACAGTATTATCGAAGTTGGGACTGATCTATTTTCTATATTTATTTATTTACTCGGGACTTGAGTTCACCCTTACATTCTTAACGCATCACACCTTCCAGTACACTGCCATGCAACAGGGCAAAATGTTCTTAGTTATGGGTAAGTGCTTTTGTATGTTATTATTATTCAGTATTTTTTAACCCAATCTCAAATGGTTGTTTACATTTTATTGGAAATGATAACCGATCATCATCATCATCATGAACCGGTATTAAGCGTAATTAAGTACGTTCTCGTACATATTTGCGATTTGAGACATAAATGTCCTTCTTGGGCCTGATATCTCTCCGGTCGTGTCGGTTTTTCCGTCCCACCGGGCTTTGAATTGAAGAATTAGTGAGTGCAACTATGTCTGCGCAAATGCTCGTACACTATACATATTATGTCCTGTGCAGCTGGCTGATCTCCTTATATGAGAACAGCCGCCTTGCATGGGCGTAGCCACACTGGGGCAAGCTGGGGCACTTGCCCCACCCTGGGCCCTGGCTCTGACCTCTATGGTGTCTGATTAAACAATGTTTTTTTTACTAACTCGAGCGAGGGGGTTTTCGTATGGACGTAAATTGGGTGTGTCGTACCTAGTCTCCCCATTCATGAAAATGTATATTTGGGCGACATTTTACGTAGTTTTAGGTTTAAGTCCGATAAAAATTTCGCGCTCGCTTCGCTCGCGTATTCAGAAACTAAATGCCCTTACTTTTGGCTTTTGTCCTGTGTGTGATTGTTTATTTTCTGTACCTGAAAATATAAGTCTTAAAAAATAATTAAAATTTCGCGCTCGCTTCGCTCGCGTTTTCAGAAACTGTGTTATTTTTGTATTTGTCAAGAAACAAAAAGTTAAGTACGTTTGGGCAAAATTTTACGTAATATATTATTTAAGTCCGATAAAAATTTCACGCTCGCTCCGCTCGCATATTCAGAAACTATATGCCCTCATTTTTGCATTTGTCAACAAACAAAAAGTTAAGTACGTTTGGGCTAAATTTTACGTAATATTTGGTTTAAGTCCGATAAAAATTTCGCGCTCGCTTCGCTCGCGTATTCAGAAACTATATGCCCTTGTTTTTGCATTTGCCAACAAACAAAAAGTTAAGTACGTTTGGGCTAAACTTTACGTAATATTTGGTTTAAGTCCGATAAAAATTTCGCGCTCGCTTCGCTCGCGTATTCAAAAACTATGTCCTTATTTTTGCATTTCTCAACAAACAAAAAGTTAAGTACGTTTGGGCTAAATTTTACGTAATATTTGGTTTAAGTCCGATAAAAATTTCGCGCTCGCTTCGCTCGCGTATTCAGAAACTACATGCCCTTACTTTTGGCTTTTGTCCTGTGTGTGATTGTTTATTTTCTGTACCTGAAAATATAAACCTCTCAAATTAAGAGATTAACGGCTCAAGATACAAAAAATCGGAGGGCCCCCGCCCTCCCCCGGGGATAGGTTGACTGCTGCCCCACCCTGAGCCCAAAGCTGGCTACGCCCATGCCGCCTTGGACTCCATTATATTTTTACCTGATTTTCTCAACAAGCTAATTATCTTCTTCGTTTTTCAGGCCTGATAATGGCAGTGTTACAAGGCGGTGCGGCCCGCAGGCTCGGCGCTCGTGGGGCTGAAGTGGCGGCGCGTGGTGCACTAGCTCTGACCCCGGCTTCGTTCCTTAGCGTGGCGTTCGCAGCAATGTCGCACCCCCCACTACTTGCGCCTATTTACTGGCTCTGGATTGGACTTGTTTTGTTTGCGTTGTGTGAGTATTATGTTTAGTTCGGAAATGTTGCATGCTCTTCATAGTGTATACTTTTTGGTAGGCGTAGTGGGTCGGAAAAACCGTGAGTGAATGAGTCCGTCCTATTCATACAGTACACAAATACCTACCGCCATATTGCCAGATCAATTGAATCTGCTCGAATTAAAAACTTGTTTGATGAGCAGATCCGTACGTTTATCCTATCCTCATTGCATTTATAGTCACGTAAAGCCGACGTAAGGCGGCGTGTAAGCCGTGGGAGGAAGCTTGCAACTAACCTAACCCTTGTAAATTGAACCTTAGAGCTCATATTCCTTCCTCAGCGACTGCATTCGCGGTGTCGTGCATGACGTCAATGGCGGCGGGTAAGGCGCCGGAGGAAGCTCGCGGCGCAGTGCTCGGGACGCTGCGGTCGCTCGGAGCGCTTGCCAGAGCCGCTGGACCTTTGATTACGTCATCAGGTATGTACAATCAGCTGACTAATTACGTATTTTGCTTAAAAATATTTTGAAACGTCAAAATAACAAATGTTTTTATGCGATTGTCAATACAAGGTAGTGATTAATAAGTATGGCTGGTTTACACAGTA
The DNA here is from genome assembly GCA_033682625.1 of Helicoverpa zea x Helicoverpa armigera. Classification (NCBI taxonomy): domain Eukaryota; kingdom Metazoa; phylum Arthropoda; class Insecta; order Lepidoptera; family Noctuidae; genus Helicoverpa; species Helicoverpa zea x Helicoverpa armigera. The sequence continues at coordinate 4,340,257 of JAWIIS010000004.1, forward strand.
CGAATTAGCGTGCGAGTCAGCCTGCCGAGTGCACTGCAATATCTCGCACTGTTTGGACGTCACTTACGAGTAACTCGCAAGTGCGAGTTGGACAGTAGCTCGCATCCGAGTTACTTCAACATTTTTTGTTTTCACTCGCCTGCTCGCCCGGCAGCAACTTGCACATGACAGCGACTCGTGCGTCGCTCGCATCGTTTGGACGCGTTTGGCAGTAGCTCGCCAGTGCCAGCAGGGCAGTTGTGAGTGAAACCCGTGTTTTTTTGTGTGCTACGCCTGTGTACTAAATCAAGTTCGAAATGGCTGCGGATAGATGGTCTTCTGACAATAATATTTCGTTTATGAAACATGTTCACTCGACATCGCGACACGACTCGTACTGGGCAGTAGCTAGGTGTCGTTTAGACAGCAAAGGCAAGCCGAGCTACTGGCGTACGAGTAGACAAACCGAGTAGCTGTCTACTGGCCAGGCAGCAGCTCGCACTGTGTAAACGAGCCTTTAGTCCGTCAAAGAGAAAAACAGTTGATAGTGAAAATAAATAGTGCAGTCAATAAAATAATTTTTGCTCAGTACCTAGGTATTTGCAATAGCAAGCTTTTGAAACAGAAAAGTAAACAATCATTTAAGTGGGAAGACTTAGTTTTCAGCCATTTCCTATTATCTTGGTATTCAAGATTCGATTTATCTGTGAAAGATAAAATACCACCATACCAGCTCCTGACCTCCTTATTTCGATTCATAATTTAATACCTAGAGCTATCGATATATGTTATCTTCTTATCTATTGTGTAGTACCTAATCATGGTACTGGAATTTACTACCGCTATCGATATTCTCATAAAGGATACAACAATTAATGAGGTCATCATTAGCATAGCAATCTTATTTTTTAGATTAGAGTATAAATATTAGCTTCATCATCTATCCAACAAAGTTGGGAAAAGACTCGACAGTGGGTTGGCTTCCGGGGTAACCGAAAGCACCTGAGTATCAGTCTTTTACATAAAACAACTGCCTTTCTGACTGACCTCTTCAACACAGTTACCTGGGCAATCCGATGCCCTATGGGGCTACCTAGGTGCTGGTCCGACTTTCTGGCATCTGACTACCCGTAACGACTGCCAAAGACAGCCGAGACCCACAGATTGAATGTGACTCCTACAACCAAGAGGCACTCGTTATGATAAGATGATCACTTAGCGACGCACATATCAGTCGCACCTTCCTATATTGATCCTTAGCTAAGAGATTTTCATTTTAATATATCCATTACCTAATGTTATATTATGTATTGTTGCAGTATACTGGTGTTCAGGCGCAATGATCACGTACACCATCGGATCCCTAATTCTAATCATTCCTGCTGTGATGTTAATTAGACTGAAAACATAATAATGCAGCTTTTACACTGCATACGTGTACAATAAGAACAAGCAATAACCTATTCACTTACGAATAATTTTTAAGAATTCCATTATTTATTAGTGTTTTACAACTGTTCTGTATTATTTATACTTATTTTGTTTGCGTATTTTTGTAAAAAAAACTTTTTTATTTTTCTCGAATAAACAGTATTAAATCCTTATCATTTTATTTCATTATGCTCCTCAATAAGTTCCGTTTTCTTTGATATCAAGAAATAATAAATAAAGCATCAGTCACAGCAAACAATAACCAATTTTTATTACAATAAACTTAAAAGGCATCATCATTGTTACGATTATGTCTACGTGTGATAGATATATACAGATATATTGATTATAAATGAGATTATTCGCGGCGGTATTTGAAATTGCTACCTACATACATACAACAGGCGTGTAGGTAGGTAATGTGCAGGGTGCACGTAGGATGTCGACACGTAATAATTAGCTTGTAATAGTAATCTGTGGTTAAATAGATATGGTTCCAGCTTTAATCTATGCCAAAAACTTTGTTTGTGTTTGCGTTGCTAGGCAACCGTTTTGTGTTAGTTATGACAGGCTGTTAGATTTCAATGTGAAAGAAAATGCCACTGTTCAGTAATAAATTCTCACCAAAAACTATTCCGGTGAGAAAACAAGATACTTCTGTGCTCAAAAAGGAGCTAGGCAGCGATTATGCATCAAAGGAATTATCGCTTGATGTCGGCCAGTTGAAATTAAAGTTAGGAGACTTTGAAATATCTTTTGAAGATGGACAGTGGATTCCAGGTAAATGTTGATATAAATCCATGAAAATCAAAAAATCTACAGGTACCTGTAAAAACAACAAAGTTTATTATTTTCATCTTGGGGCTTTTAAGTGATTGTTCGTATAATCCGCCTTTACGCCCCCCAACCAGATTCAGAATATTATAAAACGAATTCCATACATACACTATTAACTTTACAAATTAAATCCTATGACCATTTTACAGCTTCTGGCAAAGCTGGCGCCGCGCACAAAGAGAACATTCGGCTCAAGAATGAGTTAGAAAGATTAGAAGAAGAAAACAATATGCTAAGATTAAAGTTCGAAATATTACTCGACATGATGACCGATAAAACGGTAGAGGCGGAACAACAAGCTGAGTTGCAGAGAGCACAGAGTTTAGGCAATTTGAAGCAGAAGGGGAGTAAAAAGAAATGGTAGCTAGTATTAGGATTAGCTATTAACATTTGATGTAAATAAAATAAACGTTTTTACAAAATAACACAAGACTTCCTGTGGAAATAATGTGAATTTTGTCAAAGGTACAATAATAAAATAACAAAGATAAAGCTTAAATAATTTTACTTAAAAAGTAATATGTTTAACACTTTCCTTATAAAAATAAAATCATCACAACACAATATACATATGAACAGCATTTTCACAAACAACCTGACTATTAAATATTCTATAAGCAGCATTTCTTCAGGAATAATACAGATAAGAGGAGTTTATTTCACCCCCAAATAAAGTTACTGTACAAATAAGATACAATGTATATTATAACAAAAATAACTCATAGCATTAGTGATATTCATTTCTTATAATAATATCATAGTGGCAGCTTAAAACCAATTATAATGACTAACTATTTACTTGGACGCAGCCTAGACGATAAAATAAATTGCGCAATTTTACAATCAAATTATTATGCAACATAAGTCCCTAAAAATTGCTCAACATTACATATTATGTTATGCAACATTAGACAGCAAAATTGCGCAATTTCATTGATCGATTAGGCTTTTGTTACTGAAACGTAACACTGGCCAGTTAGAGGACATTTATTCGGCATTAGGGCATCGACCCCTAGTATGTCCGGGCTGTCGACAGTTGCCACACAGGCGCTGGCCACCTCCTCTCCCCGCGCCGCCTCCCCCGCGTCCCGCACCGCCTCCTCCCCGACCACGCCCTCGGCCGCGGTTACTGTTGCTGCTACTAGAACTGCTGCCCCAATCTACAAGGATTAAAAATGCAATGGCTTTGTAAAACGTGGTTTTCTCTGCATCATGGGCATTTTGTATATGGGTATCGAGCGAGATAACAGCCTACAGTTGATTTGAGACATTTCGTAACCATATGGTTTATAATATGTTTAATATGTGTATGCGTAAAAGGTCCTATCAAGACTGTTTACGTTTAATTATAAGTGCCTACTGAAATGGATTATAGATGAGCTCTCTCGTTTAAGTCGAACTGTATGTTGTTTACGGAGATCAAAATACGTTTGTTAAAAAATAGAGTATCGTGACCACATTTACAAATGGAATTAAGCCGGAGCGGAATAAGGTCAGACTTTGTAGGGGACAAGTTATCTAGAAAGTGAGATTTGAAAAAAGTCGTTACCTGTAACTGCGGTAGGTGCACTGTCAGCCCATTGAAAGAAATTACATCTTGAATTCATGTCCTTTACGCAGCAATAGAAAGGACGACCTTTATTCGGCCCGTCTTTTTGCACCGTTATTCTGAAATAAGTAGAAGTAGCTAGCAAAAGATTGGCGGAGTACATGAGTAGTCACATGTTAGCTGAATAAAGAATAGTAGGTGTTAAAATCATATCACTCATACTCTTTTAAGTAATAAAATGTCACGAACAAAAACTAGGACCCTTATTTACTACTTGGATTTCGATCCAATATTTCTACACACTTTTCGCAGTAGTAAATAGAGATCATCAATTAAAAACTTTCACCACCCGATGATACAAAAAATGGATTCTGCCCAGCAGCTCTCTGAAAGTTCCATGACGACAAAAAGTTTAACGAGAATTAAAATTATACTCACTGTTTACAAGGCTGTCCACAATTGCACATCACAGTTTCACCGTCTCCACTAACCCTGGAACTACTAGGCGTTATGCCCCAACCCCTAGTAGTATTACTACTACTACTGCTCTGGTCATCAGTACCCCAAGAGCTGGTGGGAGGAGTATCGTAAGGGTTCTGAACTGTGGTGCCATTCTCTGGAGCCCAAAGGAAGAAGTCGCAACCACCGTTTTCTCTGCCCACTTGGCATTTATAGAATTGTTTTCCTGGAATATCAAGGATGTTGATCAGATGCAAGGACGAAAGATTGATGAGCGGATATGCTATAAGGCCAGTATGTCCTCGTACCCCGTGCACACATTTTGGCAACGCTAGTTCTTAGGAGATCTTCTGTTATGCCATCTCTGCTCGTCGTTTTGTTTGCCATGTTGGGTGTTGTCAAACTGATAACTGAGAGGAGCTTGATACAATTTAGGAGGGACCCAGGTCTTGGAGATTATGTCAAACAGTGAACTTATATAAAATAGATCGATTATGTGCTGATGATATCGACCTAATTTGTTCCACAAAGAATATCTATTAATCAAGAAATCCTCATGGTAAAAAATCGTTATTTTCCTCAACTTACCATGGTTCGCAGTTTGTTTCCTCACAGTCAACAAAATCGCTGGTTTATTACAACCACAGAGTACATTATTATCGTCACCATCCCCACTCCTTGGGACCGGCATCCGTGGCTGATTGTTCGTTGTATTTTGAGCTCTATTTGCAGTAGGTGGCGGTACAAATTGCCTTGGTGGTGCTGTGTTATTCCTTTGTACATTTTGTCTGGCTGGTGCGACGGGAATTGTGTTAACCGGACTATTATTATTACTATTCGTTCTATTATTTGTGTTTGTCCTATTTGTATTAATATTCTGTTGTATTGTGTTACTTGGTGCTTGGGGTCTGCTGACCCCGGGTCTGACACTCGAAGGGTTTATGCTAAGCATTTCGAGGAACCGTGAATCGCAACCGCCAATACAGCCAGTGTATGGTGGGGGAAATAAATGACTTATTTGATTGTTTTTCCATTCAAATTTCAGCATTTGATAATTTGGACCACACTGTGAAGACACAAAAGAGGTTTAATTAGATATATACCATTATGAAGAACTAAAGCACGGTGTAAGGAAAGATGAGCGATGAAATACGATCAAAAAGATCAGTTACCAACTAGGCGTTCGGTTTATTAGAGCCATCCCTCAACGAGGTTTTAAAAATTTTGGTTTAACAAAAAATGGCGGGTTCTAAAGAAGGCGTACAAGGACGGTGAATGTTCCTCGTCCCCCGAACACCCGCGTTTTGGCGACGCTACTTTCTTAAGAGATTTTCCATTATAACACCTTTTTTTTTAGCGACGTCAAAAATCATCAAATGACCGCTCATGCTGTGGGTTAGCAGCGGTGAGGGAGTGTCAGACTCTTACTGACTAAAAACCGTCGTGTTCCGTCATAGGCCTTTTATGTACCAGGGCCGCGGTATCTCTTTCGAACAACCCGCAGCTCCATTATAACACCTCCGCTCATCATTTTGTTTTCCATGAACTAAATCATAATAAAAATACTTACAACATTACAAGTTTCAGGCAACACTTGTACGGATTTGACTAGAGACGGCAACCAGACCGCGTTCTTACAATTCGGGTATGAAAGACAACTGATGTACAAATCTTCTACATTGTTCTTTTTCTGTCGCACAACCATGTCTGTACCACATTTAGGACATTTTAGAGCTGAAAAAATAATTAAATAATGTACCACAGTAATTTTATAATTACTGAACGGATTTTCATGAACTTGGCAGTAACATAGCTATACACCAGAATGACATACAGGCTACTTTTTATACCGGCGCCGAAAGTGGTTTCCTCAGAAAGCGAATGAAAGAGCTGGCAAAAGCTAATTAAAATTTAGACTTTATTTAGTACTATGTATAAAGTCGACATTTGTCTGTGTTACGAAGATTTATTGGTTGGTAAAGATTGTGTTACCTGAAGGCATACTGACGGGTAAATTCTCGGCTGAAGGTACATACTCAGTGGGCTGCTCACTAAATCTTTCAGCGAGAGCTGCATCGATTTTATTCGCTTCCTGAGCCACAGTTTGATATACTTCCTTGTATTTTGCTACCTGTAACAAATACTCTTTTTTATAATTTTAATTGCGCTAAAAATGTCTGGGTATGGTTTTATTCTTTTTTAATTTTAATACGCGTAGGTTTGTGATAATGAATCTATGCTTGCAAAGGACATTGTTCCGGCTCCATACATGTTCTGCCTAAGAACCGTTCGAATGGAAAGTGACTTCTATAAACTCTTAAAATTATATGGAATCCTATGAAATAAGTTTTCACGAACGGACACTTCAGGAAACTAAAATAATTACGAAAAAAGTTAATATTTTGAGGTTATAAATAAAAAATAACCAAGCTTGCGGGTGCGTTTTTTTTTAATAGATAGAGTAGGTCAAGAGGGAGGTTTACACCAAGGTTTTACATTGCCACCGTGCGAAGACGGGGCGTGTGACTAGTTTTCATAAATGCTTAGAATTTTTATGAAAAACAACGACCTAAACGCTTTTGCTTTCAACGTTACGTTTCTTAATATATAGTGAATCCACTTTGGATTTGTGATAAAACGCATAAGTATCCAAAATGGAAGAGTTCCATTCACCACAATTCATAAAATATCGATATTATTACGATGGAGAATTATTTATTTAAATGATTGTTACTACTTTTATATTAGACAGTTACCTAGCTATCTACATGCCATAAGGCGGGAATCGAACCCGCGGTCTATTACCAAGAAGGCACAGACCAAACTAAAAATGTCATTACCACACAAAATAATTCAACAGTTAAAGTAAGGTTTACCAATAACAATGAAAGAGGTTTTCGAGGATGTGCAATAAAAACAATATTTATATTCAATTAAAGGTTTTTAATCATCAATATTTGTTAATAATATATTATCTAAGAACTGAGCAGGGGGTTCAATCGAATTTTGGTATCTCGCCCAGCTTAAATACCAGATAATAGTCATTATGTGGGCACAACAGCCCACTGTTCTACGCCCAACGATACAATTGCAACAGTAATGCCTGATGGTAGGAGCTTCTTACAAAGTACACAATTGCGTCCAACAGTGCATTGCATCTTATTATGCTCGACTGCTTCAGACCAACACGTCGTAGGTACATATAAGGTCATGAGCTTCAACCTGTAATAAATAAATACAATAAAACATTAGTAAATGTCAAGTAACTTGCAATTGTGGCAATTGATTTGAAAACCGAGAGATTGTGTGCTTATGAAAACATAAGTAGGTAGTAACATTCTTATCAAAATTAGAAAAACACTTTCGTAGACCACTTACCATACGGGGAGCAGTCCATTGTTGTATGCAACGAAGTATATCTTCGTTTTCTAATACCAAAGAACCTCCAGCAGATCCACAATTTATACAATATACTATATTCTGCATCCATTGTTGTAATTATAATACAACTAAATTCGATCACAGACAGAGCAATGTCCGAAAATGCCAGGAAAATCCAGTCCTTTACACACAGCCGAGTCTACCAAGTACGCAATCTAATCGGAGTCCATAATCAAGCCAAAATTGTTAGAATAAAACCATGAAACGCATAGAAAATCACAAAAGAAACGATAGTCGCAAAGCAATCAAACTGACTTCTAGCAAACTGACTGAAGTACACCAGTGTTGTCAATTACGAAAACTATAATCCTACTCGAATGTCAAGCTAGAAATTCGCGATTTCGCTTAAAACATATAGAATACTACTTTTTTTCTAGCTAGTCAGTTTAGGTATTTAAATGAATAAAGTGTTACCAACTAATTTTAATAACCGACTTCGGAAAGGAGGTTCTCAGTTCGATCCGTATTTACCGAAATCGCGAAAACTTCCGAAACTGGCAGCACTGGCTGACGGAAACATTTTATAAGGCATCAATAATTGTGACCCAACTTTTTATTTGGAATTTATTTATTTGAAGTGTCCGTGGAATACTAAAATATGTTTCAAACAATATAAAAATAAATAAAAATTATAGTATAATTTATATTCACATCGGTTCTTAGGCCAAAATTGGACAATGTCCTTTGTTACTCTTTCACACAAAAACTACTCAATAGACTTTTACGAAACTTGGCAGAAATATAGCTTATACATCAGAATAACATATAAGCTACTTAATATCCATAAGTGGGAAGTAGTTCCGAAAACCGTGTTATATTTGTATGTATGTAGTATTTACTGTATGTCATAAAACCTGTTTGTATAAAATGTAATAAAACCTCCTTACTTGCTCAGCCAGTACTTGCTGGGGCTGCTTCCTGCCTTCACTAATTGCTTTTAAATCTGCTTCCAACTGCGCTCTCAAATGAGGCTTTGATATAGTGAGGCCCATAGCATCGTACCCTTCTACTAGACCCATGCCTAGTAGGCCGGGCACGAAATGTATGGCATCGGCTAGAGCGACATACGATCTGTTCTTTATAGTCTCTATGTGTTCTGCGTGAGTTGCGTCCGTTCCTGGAGAGATATATTCGTTTATTGGATTTGATTTATATGTAGCAGTAGTTGCAATATAGTAATATAGTTAGTGTACATTATACATATAGTGTACATTATACATACATTAGTGTACATTATACATATAGTGTACATTATACATATAGTATTATAGCTTATTATATGTTGACCATCATGGGGGGTATTCGGGCGTTTTCAGCAGTGGCTAATACGATGAATAAAAAAATAAGTTGTAGACTAGAGTATTATGGCATTGTAAGTTGGATCAATTACGGTATGTCCTGAGTGAGTGATCTGGATGCGAACGCCAAGCGGCACAAAAACAAAAAACAGTCGTTTTCTTTGGGGCCCCTTTAGGTGAATGATAAGTTTTGGCAAGAAACAAATGCATAAAAAATTATATAATGCAAAACACACGTTTTTTTGTGGACACTAAACATAGGTGTATGTATGAAGATCTTACCGATTCCATGTTTTTCCATTAGAGCAATAAGATCAGCTTCAGTTAACAGATTTGGTGGTGAAGTGTTGCCATCCAACATATCAATACTCGTTGGATTAAATGTTTGTCCATTCTGAAAGAAGACAAACCTTTTAATTTCATTTTCGCTAAATTTCGATTTTATGCAGTAATGGACTTTAATACCAACTTCATAAACGTGAATTTCCTTTGACGACCATTTGTCGTAAGGGTAGACTTCTAGGTAATTTCTTGCTAATATCATAAGCCCACTTGCACTGAACTTTTCATTGGCTACTTCTATTGAGACTGTAGTTTCTGACCCCTGAGCGTCCTTGGAGCAGCACGCGAGGAAAGAACGTACTATGAATTCGTATAGCCGCGCTTCATTGCCCGATAAACCTGTTAAAATATTAAGCTACATAAATGACAACAAAATAAATTTAAATTGAGAATAGAAATATGCATGCCTTAAAATTATTTAATCCTAACTAATATTATAAATGTGAAAGTAACTCTGTCTGTCTGTCTGTCTTTTCTTCACGCCTAAACTAATGGACTGATTTGTGTGAAATTTGGTACAGACATAGTCTGGAACTTGAGAAAGGACATAGGATAGATTTTATTACAAAGAAATACAAAAATAAAAATAAAATTTATTCCGGACATATACCGCCATCTATTGGTCAAACCATAAATCTGCCGCAAGTCACTATTCCACGCGAACGAAGTCGCGGGCAAAAGCTAGTTAATAATATTTAATCTTTCAAAATCGAAATCTAAGAATAAAATGTAGTCTTACTGTTTGAATATTTAGTGGGATGTATCGGTGGATGAGCTTTATCGCTCTTGTTGCCTTGTCTTGGCGTCGGACCCCCGCTATCTAGAATATTCTGTGCAAACGCTCCCCAGTTAGGGTCACCAGTTTGTTGTCCAACTAGTTGTGCCAAGTTCATCTCCTTAGGAAATTCATTTGTTTCAGTACGTGGATAACTGATAAAACCTTGAGTGTACAATTTTTCAGCCAACCTCATAGTTTCCTTTGCATTAATTTTAAGTTTTCTTGAAGCAAGTTTTTCTAGTTCCTGAAAAAGTATGGCCATTTATTTTGCGTTCCATAAATATTTGCAACTTGACATAAAAACTTTTTACTCACCACTGTGTCTAAAGGCAAAGGTCTCCATTTGGACTTTGGTTTTGTCTTGACATCACATACTTTTGCCTGTGGGTTCTCTAGACAAATATCATGGAAAACCTGGCATGCATTTTGGTCAAAAAGTCGAACTCTTTCCCATGCAAAGTCCACACTTAGATTATTCATTGTATGATTTACTGGAATATTATAATAGTACAACATTATGCAAGAAATATTCATTTTTTTTTTACAAAAGAGATTTTTTAAAAAGTATTTTCTCACCTCTTAACTTCCAAAAAGGTTCAGAAACAAAGTTTTCAACAGCTCTATACCTCTCAACAACAAAGCCTAGTGTTGGAAACTGACAAGAACCATAGCTCACTAAACTTTCTGCCAGCTTCCTAGGAAATACTTTTTGTAAGCGTAATGTCTGAAATCTAGTGAATGCTGCCCCTGTAAATCAATCATACATATTTTATTAAATTATATATAGGACAACCATATTATTTAGAGGCTACAATAAAAATTTTGTGTCTTATCTTGAATAAAAATTATGTACAACAAGTATTATAAAGGTACATGTTTAATCAAAGTGATATTGTAGGCTTTACTTCAAATTCACCCCCAAGTAAATATCATCATCCTCCGAGCCTTTTTCCCAACTATGTTGGGGTCGGCTTCCAGTCTAACCGGGTTCAGCTGAGTACCAGTGCTGTACAAGACCCCAAGTAAATATAAGGGCTTCAATATGTTTTATATACAATCCCAATTACCTACCTATCCTCAAATCCAGCTCCTGTCTAACATCAACAGCGTCACTAATATTCTTGTTTGGCTGTTCCAAGTTTTGTAGAGCTCTCCACACAGACACGCCAGTGATCTCAGAGAACTTTGCTCTGAATATTCTGAGGTTGCTCTTCACTGCCGTGCATACCTCAATAATTTCAAAACCAATGTTTTCACCCTCTCTGTCACAATCTGTCCAGATGATTAAACCAGCACAACCCCTTACTTCTCTTTCTAATGTTTTCTGTGAAAAAAATATATTGGAAGTAAGGGAATGAAGTTTTATTTTTATGATTCTTATTCATTATGTATGTTTTACAGTTCGAATTTATCTATTGCATATCAAATAAGTAATGTAACATAATTTTAGTGTTAAAATCTTGAGAATTAAGGATATGACAGACTTTAGGATCTGCTCGAAAATACCATGTGTATTACCTTAATTTTTTCATAGTTCTCAGGGCAGTACTTGAACACGGGAGCGTCGAAAAGCGCTAAAGGGCTACAAGACTGCCAGTGTTTATAAGCACCAACAAATTCTAGTGCCAGCAGATGACCGGACACTGAGGTCATAACCATCTGGCATTTTTGTCCCATTACATCGGCCTCGAACTCATATATTTTATTGTATTGTGAAAAACCTTCACGCTGCAATGAAACGTAGCATTTTTCATTGTACAACAAACAAAGGTAAGTATCAGGAAAAAGCCGGAAAATAGTACACAATTACTTACTCTACGTGAAGTACCTCGAGACAGGTGTTGCGCAATGTTTTTAGCAGCATCGTTCTTCTCGGCGACATTTAAATACTTCATACTTACGATATTGCTACAACTTACTGTTCTAATGTAGTTTTTAACAACAAATATCCTTTTAAGGTTAAGTCTAGTACGAAATAAACAAATCATATTTCACAGGTTTATCATTGTACAGTATTTTAAAACTGTTACTGTATTTACTGGTAGTCTGAAATTTTAATACTTTATCATATTATTTGCTTCTAAATAACGTTTAACAATCTTTCAATAGTAAATAAACAAATCATCCCGCCATTCTGATACAATTGACATTTGACTAATGACATCTGCTGACAGCTGATGATGATTAGGCACAGAAAAATAATGTGCACATAATGTTCTCTTGCTCCTTTTCTTCATTCCCATTTCGACATTTTTAATCTGTAAATTAATTATTTCATTTCCATTTATGTCACGAATGTCATTGTCAAGTAATGAATTTGTCCATGTTCATCCTTTGTATTTTGTTGTTTTCAAAACTTTCAAATAATGCAGTAAAATGACAAGTTTATAAATAGGTTATCTCTATTTGCGGTTAGAAGAAACCTTTATTATAAATTAAAGACAATGGTGCTGTCGCATTCATTTGCGCAGAAGTCCTTAACCTACACAAAGATGTGTTTTCTTGTAAACTGCCTCAAAAGATTTAAGAGTTCTCAACAATGGTTGAGTCGCCAAAAAGCTGATCCATATGTTGAAAAGGCAAAAATATATAATTACAGGTGATTATTTGGCTCGTTTAAACATTGATTGTGTGTTAGATTGGCACTGCACTTTAAAACGTTTCATTGATTTTCAGATGTCGGAGTGCCTTCAAATTACTAGAAATGAACGAGAAAGCAAACATCTTAACTCCAGGTCTAACAGTCATTGACCTTGGTGCATCGCCAGGGTCATGGACGCAGGTGGCAGTTCAGAAAACTAACTCTGATGGTGCAGAGCCCAATAAGCCTAAAGGGAGAGTGTTGGCTATTGACAAACTACAGATATTCCCCATAGAGGTACTTATTGATTTGTTTTTCGAAAACACTTTTTTATAAGCAGTTTAGTTGCCAACAGTCTTCTGAACTGTTGTAGTTTGAATGAATAAAACATTTTACGCTAAATATAAGTATATTACACAATTGTAAACCCTCTTTTTATTTTTCGTTTTAATTATGTAAGATTTTTCTCTTTTACAGGGAGCTTCAATAATGAGCAACATGGACTTCTCTACTATAGATGCTCATGATAAAGTCATAGCAGCACTCGATGGCACAAAAGTGGACCTGGTTCTATCAGACATGGCCCCCAGTGCAACTGGTGTTAAGGAGCTTGACAAAGACAGAATAATTGGTCTTTGTTACATGGCCATCAGGTTTGCAGCCCTAGTCAGTAAAGTTGAAGGGAGCTTGCTATTCAAAGTATGGGATGGCAAGGAAGTTCCCATATTACTCATGGATTTAGAGAAATTTTACAAACAAATTAAGATCATGAAGCCACAAGCAAGCAGGTCTGAGTCCTCAGAAAAGTTTATACTCGCAAGAGGTTTTAAAGGTATACAGCAACCATTAAGGAATGGCAGGTGGGGAGAGTAAACTAATAGACCCCTTGCTTTGCAAATCTAAAGAATATGCATAATATTTGAAGAATGATAAGGATATTAAAAGGTGCAGGGTAATGGGCTTGAGATTATAGTGTTGTTGTGACTTGAAGCAGTATTTACTGTTATGTATTCATTAAGAAAAAAGCATAATTTGTAAATAATGCCATACTATGTTGTAAGTGTAGCAAGAAACAAGTCTTCCACACATTGTCATATGTTTTACTTTATAAGAGTCAAGTGCAGTCTTATCGAATCATAATGTAGTTAATTATTGTCATTTAGATAACTCAAAACTATTGTCATAAGATTTAAAAGATCATTATAAACTATGTTATTGTACCTATGATATTATGGTTAACTGAAGAATAAAAAAAACTTGTTTATTAAAAGATTAATGTTTTCTTTATTTTTTATACAATAGCATATTATATTATGAAGCATTTTAATAGAGTCATGCTCAAGTTACGGCTGTTAGATTACTACAGTTACTTAAATTGGTTTTTTAAACAATTTTAAAATTGACATGTTACATATTGTCAATGAACTAAAATCAAAGAGGCTTTCAATTTGCAAGTCGTAAACTCTGATTTTTGTACCAACAAGTTTTAATAATAATATGTAATTAAAATTTCACATTTATAACATAATATCACAATGAGTTAAATGCAATGCAGTAACACTTAACAGTAAGAATCAATTCACATGAAGACTTCTAGTCTAGGTGCATGATACACCATATGAATTGATTACTATGGTATAAATCTCAAAAGCTCGAGTTGGGCATCGCTATTGATAAATTCTTCTCAGGCCAGCTTCCTCCGCCGCCTTAGTGTGAACTGATTCCAAAGGCTGAGATCCAAAAGCGCACTAAGACTAGACTATCATTAAACGGCTAAGTTTTAAAATACATAAGTAAACTTTGCCTAGTTTAATTAGCTCTAATGAGTCTTTCAAGACTCCTCTCTAAATGCCACTAGAGCTGCGCTTTTTAAATCACAGCCTTATTTTATGCACTTCATGATATTTCGGACGTAAAATGGATCTTTAATCGATCACAAACTCTTATTTCCTTACTTTTTTTTTTTAATATAAGGAAAATATTTTCATATTATTTACGTAAGTAAACATGAAAAGCAAGCTGAACAAAGGTTGCAGCCGGTGTTTCTCATGCTAACATTTATTAATTTGTGCTCGAACACAACTAATGTTATTATTATGTAGAAACAAGACATTAAAATCACAAAAGAGATCACATGTCATACAGAATCCCACCTAGTCGGCGTTAGCACATAACTATATAACACACCAAATACAATGGTAACCCAACATTAGAATAGAAAACACTTAAAACTTTATAAACTACTCTAACATGTAAACAACATATCAAATTAACAGTTATACAAAATAATGTGACGTTGGTATGTTTGCAATTAGCGCGGTGCGTCTATGATCTAGGTAAGTATAAGTAGCAGCCATAAGGATAATGTAGCGAAGGTTCTAGACGAACTGCGTTCGAGTTCCACTGTTGAGTTTGTTAAGTTGTGCGGCGGACAGCAGGCTGGAGTGAGCGACGTGGTCGAGCAGAAGCAGGCGTTCGCCCCTCTCGTCGCTGGCGGCGCGGAGCGTGCGGGCACAGCGACCGCTGCCCGTCTCCAAGGCAAAACTGCTCACAGCACAAATAGCGTAGATAAACGTTAGCACGAAAAGCGCGCAGCCGAAATCTGAAAATAATAAAAGACAATTAGGTACAGGTTCAAATCTCTCTATCATCTCAAACTCTATCATATGTTGGTCCTTATGAGAACATAAGGAATTGATGCACTTAGGTACTAGGTACATTCTATAGCTTTTTGTATCTAACGTCTCAATCAATCTCACATATTAATCTACTTCTGAATGTATCTAAGCTACTAATCGGCCGATAAATTAGGATGTACATAGATGCCGTTAGGAGCAAGTTAAAAAAAAATATGTTATGCATACTTACGATAAAGATTATGTCCTCCAAAGAGATTGACAACGCAAGGATAGCCGTCTCCGACCACGATTGCCACAATGAGCAGAACTACTCCAATGCATGCCGCCATGATCCACGGCAGTACGTACTCGCGCTTGTACTTCACGGCACCGTGCAGCAACGAGATACAACACATCAAGTAGATCGATGTCAGCATCGTGCTTGTGTACAGAAATATTACTGTCACTGAAATTAAAAGTAAAGTTAAGTAATTAGAACTATATGTACGTAGTTGTTTTGACTTAGGTAGGTACTTATTATCTTAACTATGAGCTCCTATTTTAGTTTGCTGCTCTAGTATCAACAATATGATGAGCAGACATCGAAAAGCTCTAAGTATCTTTTGTAAACTTGTTACCACATTACCTCTAGTTTTAGCTAATATTAGAGGCTGTCGGAACATATAATTAATCAAAACTTTAGGTTCCAATCCTAGGTTCGATTGCAGTCTCTACAGCTCAGTTTTCCTGAAAATCTAATCGTGATTTAGATTTTAATGTTCCGCATTAAATTTAAACTGCGTTTTTTCCTTCCACATTGTTATAAATAGGCACCGGAAAATCTATTATTTTGAGTAAATAGAGACTCAGGGAAAACTTGCGCAAGAACTTTAAAGTTACGAAACAATGAAGTAGATACCTGGGGGTCTACTCTTATTCAACGAAACGAAACTTCGATATCGAACGAAATTCAAACGAAGTTTCGTTAGTGACCCTACTCTATTTCATTTTCGGATGCGCATACGAAGTTCGGAACCATAGACAATTTTCGTGAACGAATGAAATCTATAATATTGTGTGGGGCTTTTATGATGTCGACTAAACTAAGTTACGGTTTTTACTTTAACTTGAAATTATTAAACTTTTCAGCTTTACTTATTCATGTAACATTATAAATGTGATTCATTACATATTTCTTGTAATATTCATGCAAACAATTTAAACTTTTACATAAAAAATATATTTTCAACTACTTTCGACTCGACACTATAAAAAACCCTTTGACAGTCATTGCTAACCAACTAATTTGAAGAGTACTATTTCATACCAAAAATGGGTAATCACGTATGACAACCAAAAATAGCTGCATAATACAATCTAATCATAACATGTCAACTTACAATTTTTTGTTTGAATACTTTGTAAAGTTTTCTGGAGTGTGTTTCTCAAGTGTCGTATTAAATAAATCATGTTTCCAAGTGCGTTTATACAAAGGTACGCGTTCCTTAAGGAAGTATTATGTCGTACTTTACTACAGACCTACTTCTACGTACGACGTCTGCTGTATTTTGGTTCGCAACAAGTTTTGTTTTGGATTTAAAAACTTTGTAAGTAGATATCATATTATACAAATGTAATATTTGGTTTTGCTCTAGCACCATTGCCTTTTCTAATAATAAGCATTTATATTTTCAGTTTAAAATGGCTCCACAAACGGGTTCGGCAACTCCTGAACAAATCGAAACCCTTCTCAATTTCCTGGACGAACACAGAGATTTAGCTCGCGGGAGATTGAGAGGTAGTGACGGGAGTGCCCACGCAAAGAGGCTGTGGGAAGAATTGTGTAACAATCTTAATTCGATGGGTGGTTGCACTAAAACTGTTCAACAGTGGCAAAAGGTACCTAGTATTTTCTCCATAACAAACATATAATAATATAGTTACATAAATAACTCATGCTTTTTTATTTTGCAGGTATGGTTTGATCGCAAACATCTTGCGAAGAAAGCTGCTGCTGATTCTCGGAGGTTGGCTTCAGCGACTGGAGGTGGTCCATTGACGGCACCCCAACTGTCCCAATGGCAGTTGAAAATACTGTCAATAATGGGATTTGGGTTTGGTGATCGCCAAACAGGTGCCAGAGTGCCAGCCTTTATGGAGGTTAGTCTTTGATTTATAAGTGAATCACAATCTTAATTACATCCCAAACTTTTTTACATCAATTTACTTTAAAGGAAGTTAATGTCATCAAATCTAATTCCTCTAGTCTTTCATTTGTTAATTAAAACATATTTATTTTCAGATCAATGAACCAATTCCATCAACCTCCAGTCAAACAAGCCATCCTGTGAGAATTCCACAGCCCTTTGATGACAATCCAGAGGAATTTCTAGAGTATGTGGAACCCAGCCAGGAAGATAGGCAGCTGTCACAACCTGAGAGTCCAGCTGTAACAGCTGCCTATGTACCACCACCATTCACACAAGAATGCCCAACGTTCACACCTTGTAAGTATTTTATTGTGGTTTATTGAGTAATGCTATTATAAAAAAAAAATACACAATATAGATAAAAAAAAATTGAGTGTATTAATATAAAATACTCTTCATAAAGAATAGAGATTAACCTTACGATTGAATAATGATTGCATCTTTTAAAAATGTTTGCATGTATGGTATTAAAGGGGTCAAGTGTTGAGTTGAGAACTTTTGTTGTTACTTAACCCATTCAAGTGTCTTAGGAATATTTTGTTTACACTGTTGTTCCGAGCTATTGACTAAAATTGGAATGTTGTTTTGCAGCCTCACGACGTACACGCTCTACAAGGAGACGATCTGCCAGCACAGATGTAAGAAGCAGATTATATCAGTATGAAGAGGAGCGTGCACAGAGAGAGACGGTGACAAACGCAGAGCTTGCAGGCATCAGGGGTGAATTGGCAGGCATCAGTGCTACCCTGTTGCAGCTGCATAATACAATAAAGGAATATGTAGATAGGAATTAAGATTTTGTTAGTGTTTTGTTATTAATTTGTTATGTTTACATAGGATTAATGATTATTATATTTATTTTAAGGATTATTATAAGCGAGGACTTTTAATTGGCTCTAACAATGACTTCCTTTTATTGTTTAGCTGTAAGTTCTCCATAGTGTACTAAATAAATAAATAAATAAAATAAAGTAAATAAAACTTTAAGTATATATTTTATTCTTTTATTAAACTCTAAAGCAAAGAAATAATATGTCAAATTCTTGAAATCAATAAGTATATATTTCAATAAAGAAATATGTAGGATAAAGTTCTACTTGAGCATGTTATGATGTGCTTGAGTAGAACTTTGTCCTACCTATTCCTTTCTAAAATTTGAACTAACAAAGCTCTGGCCCTTCGACCTGCCTGTAGAGCTTGAGCTGAAGAAGTGGCTGATTGAGAAGGGGGGACCTGTCGGCTTCTCTCCACTTGGAGTTGATCTTCTGTCATCTCGGGAGCATCCATGCCACCCCTTAAACACAAGTTGTGTAAAACACAGCAAGCTATTACAATTTTACCAGCTGTTTCAGGGCAGTAATGCAGTTCCCGAGCTGACAAAAGACATCTCCATCGTCCTTTTAGGATCCCAAATGTGCGTTCGATGGTGGATCGTGCACGCTTCTGGACAAAGTTGTATCTGCCTTCAGGAGAATCTTCAACAGCATTGTCTATAGGTGTCATCATATGCTCCCTTAGAGCATACCCAGAATCACCTAAAATATATAAATAATATGTGAATAACACTACTTAATTAATAATATAATATAAATGTGAAGTTTGGGGTAACACTTTTAACCCAACTTGTACAAATATATTCAAAATACCATCCACTCAAACATACCTAACAGATAAACTGTTTCATTCTGGAGACCCTCCAAGTGGCTTCTAATATCACACTCTCTCCAAATATAAGCATCATGTGTTGCTCCACCAAATGACGCATCCACATTTGTTATATAGCAATCACTGTCACATATCTGAAAAATAATAAAAGATGGATCGAATCATAATATAAACAACAGTCAATGCCTCAATTAAATAATTAATGTTTAGTTCTTACACTTACAACTTGGGTGTTAAGAGAATGAAAATGTTTTCGGTTAAAATATTGTTCCTCATGCTCTGAAGATCTAACAATTGCAATATGCGTGCAATCAATGCACCCAATCACACCAGGAAGCCCATATTTGTCATAAAATCTGCAATATGATAATAATGATAATATGGCATTCATTCTAAACACGTAATATAATAATCATGTTTGATATGGTACATACTGTCGCTTAATAAGATTCCTTTCATTTATATTTTGCGGGAATTTGATGTACTTCCTTACTATATGGGGTGCATTTAGGGCAGTTGTGACTTCCTTCAAACAACGAGAAACAGTCTGTTGTGCCAAGGGCCCGTCTAAGTTTTGACCCACTGACCCTTGGTAACAACCTCGGGCATAAAAATTTAAGGCTGTAAGGATCTGAAAAAGACGAGGATTATGAAGTGTGATATGCTCATTTTAATTGAAAATATATAGTAATCAAAAAAAACATCACCTTAATTGTAGGCTCAATTCCATGACGCCTTGCCTTTGGAGGTAATAAAGGTACTAATTCCTGGCACAACTCCTCGAATAATTGCCGATTGAGTCGGTAATTTCCTACAAACTCAACGTCGGGAATTTCGTTTATATTTAATTGATTGCGCAAGCGGCGCCGGTTCCTTCTTCGCTCTACACGATCTTCACGTAAAGCTGCTTCGATTAAAAGCATTCTTGTAGCCATTTCCAATAATTTTCACACAAAATTCACAAAACAAAAAGTAAAACGAAAATCAAACGATAACACTTTTGGTTTCGTTGAATTTGAGGTTAAAATTCCGAAGTTTCGTCTGTCAAACTCAAATATTCGTTCGTGACATTTCGAATTAGAGTAGGGTTATAGACAATAAACGTCAAACAATCTTCGTTCGTACGAAATTTCGGAACGAAATGGAACCGTGGTAAGAAGTTCGCGAAATTTCGTACGAAACTTCGTTTTTCGTTGAATTAGAGTAGACCCCCTGATGCTAGATGCCGTGCTTTAGCGAATCTACGCTGATTGTTAGTGGTTATCACTTCTCCGTTATGGTAGCTGTGATCTCCGTAGGCCATTTCATATAGCCCGCGTCTATCGGCATCATCTTCCATATCGTTGTGCAACATTGACAGCATTTCCCCGACATGGGATATACCAACTAGCAATATTATTAATATGAAAGAAGAAAGTGCCTGAAAAACAATATCCACATTCTCACTTTTCATGAATTTTTAATCACCCCCCATCACAAAGCAATGAAACAATTTCCATACTTACAATTTGATGGACGGCAATAAGAATTGTCCCTTGGCGTAAATTGAAAACGTACAAAAAATTGTTTAGGCGAATCATCATTTTGTGTGACAAATTACATTGCTTAGTTCTATCAAACATTTGTGTTATTGTACAGCTAAACCATTGCCAGTACGAATTACAAACATTGTTTGGACATAGCCCAAGTCAGAAACTACATAGCGACTGCGGCGCGCATGTTGTGTTCTATTGATTATTTTTTGTGACTTGTGCGTAATGCGCATGAATTTGTTGTCGGTACTAAAACATGGGAAATAGGTTTGTGGTACAGAGTAAAAGCAATGTTTTTATTATAAATTAGTTTTATTTCAAGACTTACGTAATGAATAATAGCAATAATAAAATTATGACTGTAATCAACCTAAACCAAACTTTTAGTCGGTATTAGTTTATTTGGATTGTTATATTATCCACTATAGCTATCACAAGTAGACAAATCATAATTAACTTGTTATAGAAACAAAATATGTATATATTTATGTACAAAAGTATAATCACGTCACTTCATTTTATTTGTTTAAAAAGTATTTGTATTTTATGATAGATCAGGTAATTGATGCTGTATATACAATTTAAATAACTTTTCCAAAAAGATCAATATAAATAGAAATCATAATGTTCTGCCGTAGTTTTAAGTATGTTTCCGAAAAATACATTGTGATAGAATGGTAGACTGTATTACAATGAGTGTTTGCAAAAAAATAACAATAAGTGAAAGAACACAACAATATAAATCAAAACCAACATAATTATAATATGAACTCAACTGACATTGAATTTCCATTAGGTTTGAATTATTTTCTAAGGACGGACTGGACCAAACAAGTATTCATAGACACACTGTTTTCGTTGTTAGCATGTTGGGACGTGATGGAAACAGAAATATTAAATGCAAAGTAAACTATGTATATTACAAGCTAAACATACACAACCATCTAATGTTGAAAATATTGGTATCTTAAATGAAATGTCGCAGTTACATTGACTAACATCCTAAACAATAAGTTACAGTAAATAATATAATATGTATATCTGAAAATAGCTAATATTTTTACGATTTTATAATTTAGAATGAACATTTGGTATGCAGTGAACTCTCGTAGTCGATACAAATATAGCCAAAATATTTACACGTTATGAGACCTTATGAAGTATAATACCTTACAAATAATGGACAATAAGATACTTGTACAATTCGAAAGTTATATTATCCAAGACTGATATTATTAAATACGCCGAAATAGAAAAAACTGTACTTATGTAACATACTACAAGAAACTTTACCGATGTCACTTGAAATAGATACATTCGCGTTCCTTTCAATAAGTGATCAAACTACACTCAAAATGGTTAGTGTTGACACATTCAAAGATATATTACGTGAATTATGTAGTGCCGAAAGTGTCGATGGCACACACATTGTATTTAAACCTTATTTAATTATCACCACAGTATAACAATAGTTCTATGATATCACTAGGCACTAATAATGTTAGTCGATACAAAGTTAATGTAGGTATTACACGATGGACAAACATAGGGCTAGATGCCGCGTCAAAATATTCACATATTACAATTAAATAACACAATATTCACATTATATTCTGTTAAGTAACAATATCTTAGCCTAGTCTCTACAAACTAGTCACAAATCCGTTGTCAGTTACAGCCTGTATTTTGTGTTAGGATCATTCAGTGTTTGGACAATATATTGTTCGAAGTTTCAATTATAATGTAGTCGAACTTCGCGACAATGATTAGGTCATCTATGTTCTATGTCATATCTCTAATATTCTTAACGATTACCATTGGCAGTCAGAAACAGATTATCATAAATGTGGCGCAGGTTCCTAGCGTTTTAATACTTAACTTGTGTAAACGTTGGCAGGAATAAGTCGCGTTGACTTTGAAATATTTATCGAGAAATACTTAGAGGGATTTAGGGCCAGTAATGTTAATTCTTAGGGTCAAGTTATATAACGTCAGGTATACTAAAATCTGAGTCGATTTTATGATTAGCACAATAGAATCTCGATTAAGCGAATTAATTAGTACCGAGCTTCCTTTGAAGTCGAAATTTGGATTTTTGGGGTAAATTTAGATGCATGAACATTCACAAAACCTTCGGAAAACGCTCGGTGTAACGAAATGCGTTTCCGAACAATTGACAATCGCGCTGTGGCAGTTAAACCAATTCGCCAAACATTTGAATAATCGAGGTTCTACTGCATTACAAGAGTTGAGCCACATTTAATAAGTCATTTATGAATTCAGGCGATGGTACAGGAGTTTCTCCCGGTGCAGTTGAGGCGGGTGTGGTGCGAATGCTTGTGTGTTCGCGCTCGGTGGCGGGACGGCGCCGCGGAGATCGCGTACGACTTGAGGTGGGACTTCAACGTGGTGGGTAAGGGCAACCGCTCTAGGCCGTACACTGAGGTACGGGCTACTATTGCACGACAACATAGCTCTTGGAGGCTTAGTACTGTGGACAAGATTTTTTAGTTAATATTATTTACTTGTATAATCTATAAGGTGTTAATACATGCGTCAGAAAAGTAAATAACAGCCGTACTCGTCCTTCGTAAACTACTACGTAATTAAGCCTTCGATACCGCCTATCGCAATAAACATTAAGTATCGTACATATCGAGTTTATGAAAGTAAAATTAGATATAGTTATCGGCACGGATAATGAGCTCTCGGCGGAAGAGTGGGGGTTCACTTTGCGCACTGTACACTTATGGCAATAAACCAATAAATCACTTCTGCGCAGGTGAAGGTCAGGGCTCAATATCCTTGCCGATGATTATACCCATGTAAACTTTGTATCATCACGATTTTTGGGTAAGATACTATACTTAGGGTGACCATATTAACCGAATGAGTATTTTAGGATGATGTCAACATTTACCTTTATTGCTTCTCCATAGTCTCTCCATGCCATTCCGGTGCAGGGCCATCCGCGACAGTTCACAGAAACTCTCTCTGATGTTAAAGTCGCAAAGCGGGCTGACTTCGAAGAACGCCATGTGGTTCTTCGCGGCATAGAGTTCCGCATCGCGCTCTTGAACTTGGCGCTTGAAGGCGAGGTGAAGCCGATTACCCACGAGGACTTTTGGTACTCCGGGTGCATGCTGGAATACGGAACAATGACGTCATCATTATTGAAAAAGTATTGTCTGAACCGCTTCTTGTAAAATAATATAAAAGCTTTCTTACAACAAGTTTTGTAGTGATACGAACTTTATTGTGTAAACTTAGGTACATTCGGTTTTACAGGATTCTGAAAAGTATTTATATATTTTTTATTTGATAACCATTGGTGTAGTAGCAAAGAAATACACACCTTTTCGACTTCCTCAAGCCACCTATCAATACTGTCAAAGGACCACTTGTTGGTGATATCATAAACGAGCAGTATGCCCTGAGCGCCTCGGGAGTACGACCGTATGATGGTGCAGAACCGGCCCTGACCCGATGTGTCCCATAGCTGAAGCTTCACTCTCTTGCCGTCCAACAAGATTGTCGTTGTTTTGTACGCTGTGAAATAAAAATAGTATGAAGAAACTGTCTTATCTTTCTACTTTCACTTTCTTTTCAGCGCGAAATCAAAGCGATAAAAACAGTAGTTTTATTTTATTATTATGTTTAAATTCATTGTGAATTGCACAGTCTAATGTTTTGTCGTTTGACTTGAAAATCGGTGGGAGATAGTTTAGACCCGGGAGAATGATTTAGGTCTTTTTATCCCCATCCGGTTACGGGTAGTAGTTTCCTCGATACGCGGTAAAAACTACGGACGGAAGCTATTATTTTATGAAAATATAGCATGTGCGCATTAATTCCATTAAAATATTTCTGTGAATTGGCGTGAGTAGGGACTCTTCGAAATTGATTGGTGCTGAAAAATGAGACGTCATTCATCGAAGGATTATAGATACATCTGTCTGGACACAAAAATTTTTTTCTTGTAAACACTGCATAATTTAATTTCATAACCCACCATCTTCAGTTGATTGTTATAAATAGCAAAGAAAGACAAACAGGTGATTCATTAAACATTTGTTTACATTCCTAAACGCATAAACTATGTTTGACAAAACATAATAGCCACACTACATACAAAAGATTGTCACACTCACAGTTATACTTTTGACAACTTCTTTTGAATGTATGTTTTCGAAATGACCACAATTTATAATATGCAATTAATAATTCAATTCCATAACAATTCTGGATAGTTTTGTATTTATTGAACAAACAAGGAAGGAAAGTAATTTATGTTGTAATATAAACAAACAATACTTGTGCTGTTATTGTTACATTTCAATGCACCATATTACTAAACACCTACTTATTGTAATATAAGTTCATAGTTCAATTTATATGCACACTAGCTATTTTCCTGCAGATTCACCCATGTCTCATAGCAGTCGCTCGGCCCAAACCCGGATAAAACATAGCCGGTTAGTCAAGAGTGCAGCTTTCTAATGCAGATAGAATTGTTTAAATCAGTTCAGTACCTAGTTTCGGAGCCTTTCTGGTTCAAACAAAAATTACTACTTATTATATTAGTATTGGTATAGATGAAACCTACATTATTCAACTGCCATTTGTGATTAGTGTGACATTATTACTCAGTACTTTCATTATATTATGAGTCTTCAATTACAAGTTATCAGGCAAGGTCATGTTCCTGAGATTTCTGATAGTAAAGTTCTTATGATTGAATCATTCTTGGTATTTTTAAATCACATATAATGTTGTGTTGCTAAGCCACTTTATTAATAACAAAAGGTTACTCATTAGATAAGCTTGTAATGTAGCAATCCAAGTTGTAAAGTAATTATTTTAAATGATAATAATTGTTTTTATGATTCTGACAAACTTGTGTGTAACGTTACATCTTCAGCTTTTTTACCTACATCTATACTAATATTATAAAGTTGAAGAGTTTGTTCGTTTGTTTGAACGCGCTAATCTCAGGAACTACTGATCCGATTTGAAAATTTCTTTCAGTGTTAGATAGCCCATTTATCGAGGAAGGCTATAGGCTACTTTTTTATCCCGGTACGGGAAGTAGTTCTCACGGGATACACTACGGGGGCAGAAGCTAGTGATAATAATAAAATACTGTCTTTTTCTATTATAGAGTGAGATTTTAATATACCATTATAAAAATAAAATTTATAAATTATGAACTATTTTTTCCCCATTTTGTATATTTCAATTTAACAAGAGGTCAATAGACAATAGTAATTATTTATTCATCATACCACAACCATCTGTGATAATGATTGCTTTCCTGATTTGATGACCATTTATTATCCTTATTTCTATACATATTATGGTAGGTACATAGTACATATATATTATGGTACTGTAGAGATGTAGTACTGAAGTAGATTAGAAGTAGGTTTTATTCATTATAATTATTCATACTGGCTGGTCAATGATATAAATAGAATTAGAATAGTTTTGATATTGAAGTATGTGACTTCACCCCCGAGTCAGAAAATAAACGCTAAGTTAAAGTTCCTTCCAATCTTTTAATTAAATATCCTGAAGATCCCCGGTTCCTAGCGCGCCACGCGCTACAGTACATAGGCAGGCCTAAACTTCTTGTTTAAGCACTTGGTTATGGCACAGAGCCATAATAATGTTACTCAATAGGGCCATGTGACTTTATAAGCAGCAAAACAATAGTGAATAAATATAAATAGATCATTAGATTAGGCATATTGGATACCAGTAGATGGAGGGATGACCTGGACTCCTAAAACCCTGATTAGTGGTAACAATAAAACGATCGAAAGATGTGGAAGTGAAATGGGGAGGCCTTTGCCCAGCAGTGAGACAGTTTGGCTAAGAAAATAAAAAAAAGGAAAATAGGTAAATTAGCTTACCACTGCCACTGCAGAAAGGTGAGTCAGCTGATCCATCCTCTAAGTCTTGAAGGATTTCTTGTTTCCCTACATCTGAGTCTCCAACCAGCAGTACTTTTAATAAGTAGTCATATGATTTAGGTGCTGCGGGGGGCCGCCCTGAAATCATCATTATTGATTTATAAATAAATACAGTCTACTTTATTTACAAGAATTCTTCTTGACAATAAACAGAAGATTGATTTGTTATTATTATAATGCATTATGTAGAAGCTACTTTACTAATTTGCTTGTTGAGATAAAAGGCAAATTAGTTAAATGGATTAGAAAGTAATCTTTGTTTACCAACTGTGTTTTGGTCTTAACTTGAATTCCCATAGTGAGGTCAGAAATGTAATCAAACTCATTTATAGAATTAAATTTATTTATTAAGGAGTACCTATGGATTATCAGCCTATATGGATTGAAAATTGGGTGTAAGAAGTCAGTTTTAACATACAGAAATGGGCTGTCACTGAAAACTGCTATGTTAATTGAAATACTTTAAGATGTTGGATTTTCTTAAATATTTAGGTCACAGTTTCGATTTAAATATAATTTGGACGTGTAGATATTGATAAATAGGAGGCAGTGTCAGGTAACTTCATCTGTTACAATAATGTATATTATTTACCTGTTCTTTGATGATGTGATCGAGGTAACGTAGTACTTCCATTTTGCGTGACTTGACTAGTCCCTTGTTGTGGTGTTGCTACCATTCCAGACGATGGATACATAGTCATGGTGAGGTCGGAGTAGCTCGCCTGAACTCCAGGTGGTATTTACCACACGCAAGCTTATACATAATACTGCTCAAACTAGCCCTTCCGATGATCCATCTAGACAAACTTTCATAAAATACTATGGGCCATTCACGCAACAAGCAATAATCTGTTTATCAAAACAAGAAATAATCCACTTTTTCTTCAATCTGCCAACCAAAATAACATACGTTCTTGTGGACAAGGTCGCCGCTTATCCAGGCTTTCAAATGAATTTACTCAATTATTCCGTTATATGCTCACTCTAAATGGTCGTAATATATTATTTGCACCTTTTAATTGGGATCTCAATTACTATAAATTGCGATATCGTATCGACACAAAAACAACCCAATTTTCACAAAATATGAATGAATGACGACTAATGAACGAATTCATTCGGTCAATGAATGAATGATTGACATAGACAATCATTTCAAGTTTTTTTATAGTTTGAAATCTAGTATTTTAAGTATTAGCTTGACATTCTCAACATATTGACTTAATTCAAGTTGCCTTTAAATCTAAGAGCACTTACACACTAGCGGGTTTGGTTTGAAAGCACTCTCTATCTAAGGATGCATTAGGGATTCCATAGAAACAGAATTCTTTCTTATCGAGTGGAACACTTGCGTAGGTGTACAAAATACTTGACATCTATTCTATAATATGAGGAATCAAATAGGCTCCGAAATACTGAACCGATTTGAATGGTTTTGTCAGTCCTCTGGAAAGCAAATTATCCCCAGTACTGCTTGAGGCACAAATGGATTTTTGGATACAAGGTGCCAAGTTATTTGACGAGAACTTGAAGGGAATTTTAATTTTGCGATAACATTTTTAGTTGAACCAGAAAGTGAACTTTGCAATATGGAACTGAATTATTTGGTTCTGGCCAGCTATTGTTTTCTTTCTGTGCCTTTGGTGGTTTGGATTGCATAATAAAAATAAAACTAATACAGTAATAATGTCAACATTTATTAAAGATAGTAGGAGATTCTTAAAATTAACTTATGCTAGGCTCACAAGGCACTTAAACATAAGACTTTTATAAGTCCTATAAAAAGCTATATTAAATGCGAAAGTGCAATACAATACATAGTTAATAAATTAATATGTTTCGAAGCCGGGAAGTGGGAACGTCCTGCTGTAGTTTTCAATTTCTTCCTTGAGTTTATTGATTTTAGTTTTGAACTCTGCGTTTTCTTCGATAGTCTTGTTGAAGTCGGCTACCTTGGGGCCAGATACCTTCGTAATCTCTTGGGCAAGTTTCAGAGCTTTGTCGATGTAGTCCACAACTCTGTCAATGTCGGCTTCCTTCATGCCTCTTGTCGTCAACGCTGGGGTTCCTGTGAACAACAAATAAAAAAAAATATATAGTATAACTTATCAAAATTAGTTAAGTACATACTCAAATTTAATACGTATCAATTGTTTTGTCAAGACACTCTTGACACTTTAAATGTTAAGCTGTTATCCTCTTTTAACGTTGTCAACTCTTATCAGCCGGTTTTCATGTTTCTGCAGCCAACTTTCATAAATCAACAGGTTACTTGACCGGGCGTTAATAGCATCTTTATTCATTACCTTCACTTAAACTAGTTTTTTTTTTATATAAAAGTAGAGAGATCTTACCAAGCCTAATGCCACTTGGATGAAGTGCGCTCTTGTCTCCGGGAACAGTGTTCTTGTTGCAGGCGATGCTGCACAGTTCTAGGATACGTTCGGCGGGGGCGCCAGTGAGGCCAGCACTGCGCATGTCGACGAGGATCAAGTGCACCTCTGTGCCGCCGGTCGCGACCTCGTAGCCACGGGACATCAGACCTTTGCAGAGGCGCTGGGCGTTTTTCACCACCTGAAAATAAGACAATTATTTTTAATAATCTATTATTAAATCATGAAGTATGTACTTAAGAGCGAGGAGAATCAGTTAGATAAATAGTGCATGTCAAATTGTAATAAATGCGCATTTTATTTTTACAACAGTGGCGACCTACAAAACTGTTGGACTGCCGACCCAGTCGCGGAATTACCACATTGAAAAATGATAAGGAGGATTTTAGTTGATGCATTGAGTTCACACAAGTCACTTACTTGGGTCTGGTATTCAACAAATTCAGGGGTGGTGGCTTGTTTCATAGCGGTGGCGATGGCAGCGATGGCATGGTTGTGTGGGCCTCCTTGCAGTCCAGGGAAGACGGATTGGTTGATCTTGTTCTCCAAGTCGTACATGACCTTCGTACCGTTGGCCTTCACGGAGCGAACTCCCTTGCGGTAGAAGATGACACCGGCGCGGGGACCACGAAGCGTCTTGTGGGTGGTGGTCGTTACAATATCACAGTATTCGAATGGGCTAGGGATGACGCCTGAAAGTAATGATTCATGTTTTATTAGAGAAATCCCAGGGGCACAGTTTATCTAGTCTGACACTAGAAGGTGGTACATTTTTGTTGCCATAATTGTCTGGTGGTAAAAAAAAATAAAGCAAGAAATTATTCTAAAATTAATATGCGTTCTTCTTACTGCTATTTATGAAATTACTTCTCTTAAATTAAACTTTGTGGACTGTTGATCTTTTAAGGCAAGATAACCAACCTGCAGCAACCAGGCCAGAGATATGTGCCATATCGGCCATCAACAACGCTCCATTTTCGTCAGCGATCTGACGGAACCGCTTGTAGTCCAAGCATCGGGAGTAGCAGCTAATACCAGCGATAATCAAACGAGGTTTGAACAGCCTCGCACTTTCAGCCAGCTTGTCATAGTCTATTAAACCAGTCTTAGGATCCACCTAGAATAAATAGGAATTTTAATTAAATATTGTCGCGTGATTATAATTTATTCATAGTAAATTATTCTAAGATAGTGTAGTTGGTTCATGGCTGCGTCCATAATTATGACTGCGAAAGTGTGTCAGACTAGTATCTGTAACTCGCTACTATAGAAAATGTATTCTATAAAAATAAAAGAAGTTCGATTTTTAATTTTAAATAGTTGCTGGCTGCAAAGTAACTTTAAAAGTATCACTTATTTATTCGCCTTGATCTCAATTGTAGGTACGTATCTGTTTTCTCGCTGCCCAGGGTCACATCATTACGTTATTTTTATCAACAGAACGCAAACAACAATTGAACTGGGGCCCAAGATCAGGGGTCATGATCAAAAGAAATTGTATATACAGATTACGTCAAGCGGGTGTGACCGACAACTGTTGCTTATTACAATTACTTATCAGTGCAAATAGTACAATAACAACAACAGTTCATTACTTAGCGTGACTTCATTTTAAGTTGAAATTGAAAGTATTATTAATGTGTAGTTTAATTAATGAGCAATAGTCTTGATATCGGTTGGTAAGTCAGTACCTAGTTGGGTAATTGAGCAGTAGTTACTGATTATGGTAGGTAACTTACAGCTACTTCAAGACTTCGATAGCTGTTGCTCTCCAAAGAATAGATTGTTGGAGTTAGGGTGCGTCTACACGGTGTATGTAGCTGGAGCAAGTTAACATGCGCAAGTGACAAGCGCAATAATTTGGTGGAAAATGGAAAACAGTACTTAGGTATTATCTGAGCGTATTAGGAATGAAGTAGGCTAACTGCAAGTTGTCAATAATTGACAGATGTGCAACATTGCACATTCTTGAGTTATCGTAAATTACTCATTCAGCTGAGAGATAGCGGAAAACACACACTTGTTACATTAAAAAAAGAAAACAATACTTTAACATGCAGAATATTAATGTGGTGAAGACAAATATGATTATTAATCATTTGTGTACAAATCTTTGGTGTCAGTACTAAAACAGTGTTTATTAAATGCATATTTATCGATTAAACGATCCATGACCGTTTTCCTTGATGAGTCAGTTGAGTCAAATCCAGGCACGTACTGCCCATGAAACCATAGTAAGTACCTAAATTATGATAATTCAAACAATTATATTATTAGGTAAGTATTTTTATAAATATTGCGGGTTTTGTTGAAAATATTTATATTAGACATGCACGTGGCTATGAAATGGAATATTTTGCTAGTCGCACCTTTTTCTTGAAAAACTATTTTTGAATCATAATTTTATGGCATTATTTTTATAATTCCCGTTGAGTGGTATTTTAGCATTGATATTTTAGTTAGTTCGTAAATCAAACACTTTTGTTTCCATCCAAATCGTGGAAGGTACCTATTTAACAACACAAAGTCGCGCGCCAAATTAGCCGCGTTCAAATTGAGTGTGACATTAGCCTATTTTATAATGTTATTGTGTTAATGGTTTATATTTTAGATGTCTTAAAAATAAAGTTATGAGGAGGTTCTTCGGGCCCCTACGTGCCTGTGTTTGGACTCATTCCACTTATTTTTTTGTGACGCATTGCCTATCAAATTGACAAACAATAAAATATCTTATAAATGTGCTTACCTTATACGGCATGCTTTCAAAGAAAATTGATGTGGCAGATATTTTCTTGGTGGCAGTGAAGAAACCGTGAGTGAGATGCCCGCCATCAGGCAGGTCTAATCCCATGATTCTGCCATGGGGCTCTACAACACCCGTGTATACTGCGAAGTTGGCCGGAGAACCTATAAAAAAGAATATAACATTATAATAACAATATATATAAAAAAATTATGAACAAGCAAAACTTCCAATTTTCTGTTATAATCTGAAATATGTTACTAGTTACCACAGTGGAAAAAACAAAAAAAAAATGTCACCAACTTCAGTAACACAAATGTCTAAAACTTTCTCCTAGTCCAAGTCTGTCAAATACTAAGCTGAAAACCGCATCAAAATCAGAACAGCGAAAAGTGAGATAATCACGGTCAAATATTCATACAGGTCAAACTGAGAACCTCCTTCTTTAAGTCGGTTAAAAATAATAGATTTAATTCCAGACACAAAGTTCATGTTTCATAACTATTATGTAGGTATGTATCTAATATCATACGACATTTGATAAGGCAACTGTTTAAGATATCATTAATTAAAATGCATGGAACCTTTTCATTATTCTTTACTGTGAAGCAATGTTAGTAACTGAATGGAAATTTTATATCGGGTCATTATACAATACTCATTAAATATTTTATCATGATGAACTGATGATGCATACTAAAAATCACGATGTAATAAAATGCTGTTAATAATTTTTATGTAAGATTGCTGATCATTCAGTGCCAGTATGTACATTTCTAAGTTTTGGTTTACAAATAAACCAACTTCAGTTTCAGTTACTGGTAGTGGCTATATGTATTTGCTGAGACTGGAAGCTAGCCACAAAATATTAAGGAAAACACCAGGCTGACTAATCATCATATACTTGATAAGCTGGCTATAATTTTATATTCAAATTATTACATTTAAAAAGCATGGGACTTTATCTACTTAAGATTACAAGTGTAGCCGCTGACAGAATAAGTAGTGCATTTGATTCCTGAGTCAAAAAATTGATACCCACTGTATTTTTCATATGGGAATTGCCCGAATTTTGTGTATTCGACTTAGAAATTTCATATTTATTTAATAAGATCTAATCTACTAGAGATTTACCTGAATATGGCTGCACGTTGACACCCCATTCATCTCCATTCAGCCTGTAGGCCTCAAGTGACCTCTTTTGGGCCAGGATTTCAATTTCATCAATGAACTCATTGCCTCCATAGTACCTATAAAAATATGATTTCTTAGCAAGATCATCTCAAAGAAAGTAGTTTTGTTTTTTCCAGTTAAAAATCAGAGTAAAAAAATACCATGTGGTATTTATTTTATAAATATTAATTTCTCAAAATTTAGATGTTATAGCACTAATCATACCTTTGGTTGGGCATGCCCTCAGAATATTTGTTGTGGAGACATGTGCTCAGGCACTGAAGTACTGGTATGGAGGTGAAGTTCTCCGAAGCAATCATCTCAAGTCCAGCTCTCTGACGTTCCTTCTCATTTTTGATGATGGCATAAAGCTCAGGGTCTGTGTCCCACAGGTTTCCATTGAGAAGTGAACTACTCATTGTTGAGCTGCTATGTATTTGTCTATTAAAATTGGAATTCTGAAATATTATCACAGCCTTTAAAAAATATTTGGCAGAAGTCTATGACTACTTAGTTTAAAAATAAATTATTTGGCTAATGTTGGTATAAATAAGAGACACTTTAACCTCACTAAACAAGAATATAAACTGAACAGTATCTAAGATCATAGTGTAATATAAAGGAGAAACGCTGACCTTAAACTGATAAGTACGATAATGCAATCAAAAACAAAAGTTGGTTGTTTTCTGTACAACTATTGCATCTACGTACCAAACCACGCGTGTTTCGTAACAGCGCTTCAAATAATATTACAAAACTACTACACATCAAAAAGTATACTCACGGAATGTTTTGAATAAATAGTAATAAATATTTTAAAAGAAAAAAAGTATTTCGAGCTACTGTCTGGATTTGTAACCTTAATTTTACACTGAGGTTATTCTACACTTGGGTCTTGCTTGATTGAAGCACGTTTACAATTTTTTTACGCGCCAATGTAGTTAACAAACAATTTAAAATGTTATCAATTAAAGTACCTTAGAGCGGATATTCCCGTGAACTGCTTGCGCTGGATTCACAATACAGTATGATGAAAACCTGGCAATTTTTTGAGGTAATGTGGAAAAAAACGTATTGACTAGTAGCTTGGACATTATAAATTTATTTTAAAGCCAACTATACCCGCGATTACACTATACAATATGTTTTTATTTGCGCAAACATGACTTAATTTTATCACTTTTGATAACCCATTATGAACTCTGCAGATGTACGTAACTTGACGTTTCTGACACTGACAGACGGCTACATTCACGAATCGGGAGAGTGAACAACACAGAGGTCTCTTTATTATAATCTGGCGAACAATTTGATGCACGGGTTACAGCTAGACGAGCTACACTGCTCGAGTGCTTTCTTCGGAATTGAAAAACCGAGTGCATGCGATTGTTGCAATAAGCAGTTTGGCATTATAATGTAAATGTTTATCAATCTCATTAAACAAGTTTGTGTGCTTACATCATTAGGTAGTACCTAGTTGGGTGAAGGATATCATTAAGAGCATAAGAATTGTGTTGTCTTTTTTCTTTTTACATATCGAGTAGCAGAGGTAATATTTAATTTAAAAGTAGCCTACCTACCTACTTTTTAGGGTTCTGTACGCAAAGGGATTCATGTAATTAAAACTTCGAAATCCGTCTGTCTGTCTGTAACGCCGTATCTCATGAATTGCGATACATACTTCCATACAACAAATATGTTTTTTTGGTTAATTCCTATACCTACCTAACATTTAGGTAACACATACCTTATGTTGTTAAGTAATTTTTCGTTTTATTTTGGAGATGCAAGAGGTGTGTTTCTGTTAAATTATTTTTGATAAGACTTCTTAGTAGTCTGACTGCTGTAAGGAGGTAATTTCTTTAAATATTTTGAAGTTAAATCCGCCGTCATTTTCACTTTGCTGAGGTCCATCTATGTTACGTAGGTGAGTCTTGTCAGACTGTCACGGTTTATTGCAGGGACCAGATCAACATAAAAAAAACCTTATCATACAATTAAAATTGAGAAATTCAGATCATTAAAAAAAATTGACTCCTGCAACCTCATATCAGATTAATTTCTACGTCATACGTCCAACTAAATTGCGTATTCAAATGTTATTATGTTCAGAATATACCGATAATACCATTTTGACTCTACGTTTCAACGTGATATATAGACGAAGGGACCTAATTATATAGGTTCCATTAGGGCTTGCATAGACTAGAGGTTGTAAGCAAGAGCATGACATGAAATAAATGTCTACATGTGTGACATGCAGTGTGTTATACTTTCTAAGAAAGAAGGTATGACCGCGAGCGCCTGGCGCCGTCGCGCCTCTAACTTTCATTTGCACTTGCTCTTCAAAATACAAAAGGGGCATACCTACTGGTGTATGTACCTACTATTCGTATCGAAATAGCCAATTACTACGTCGACAGAAAGATAAAACACACGAGTAGGTACCTACCTAATAAAAAATCACATGTGTGTATTATAGCGCGTAGTGCGCCCGGGACTGGCATCTTGGATTTATTTAAATAAAAATCCTCAAGAACTTTTAATCTTATATTTATTTGGTCTTGTGTGAATGGTGGCAGAATTGACATATTATCAAATGTAAAAAACCTATTCCCGACATGCGTCGACACTCTTGCGCCATCTCACCTTCCCGGAACTGCATGTCGTGCTGGCTCCGCCGCTGCACAAGCAGAGAACCTCAAGCGGCGCAAATATAGTAACCTTATAGGCAATTACATGTTTGAGCCGTTTGGGGTTGAAACTCTAGGGCCGTGGGGTCCGAGCGCCCACCTTCTTGCCAGGGATATTTCCCAGCGCCTGGTTGACACTTCCCGGGACCCAAAGGCTGGCTTTTATTTCGCACAGAGGTTGAGCATTGCCATCCAACGTGGCAATGCTGCCAGTCTTTTGGGTACATCACCCAGTGACAGCGATGAGGAGCAATTTTTTGATGCCCTGTATTAGTTTTAAGTTGTATACAGGGTTACTGGTAAGTAGACCGCATCCTTTCAGGAGGTGATAGTATAGGTCAATACGGACAAATTTGACCCTGGGATACACTGGGCAAAAGTTAACCCGTTTCAAGATAATCGAATTTCAAGATCAGTCATCTAGGTACATGTAAAAATTTTCATTATTAGTCAAATGTCTCGTTTTTGTGGATTTTTGTGTGTTTTTGGATAGAAGATGAATCATTTCATAATAACAAACCATAAAACTGTACAAATCAAGGAGGAAATTATAGCGAACAGCAATTACTTTTTTAGTAGATATTTTCTCAAAAATATTACTCTTCATTTTTTTGTGCAGAATACTTAAAAAACATCTACATTTATCTAGCTATCCAAAAAGCCACAAAACACACAAAAATCCGCAAAAACGAGACTTTTAACAAGTAATAAAAATGTATACGTGTACCTAGACGACTTGTAAAGAAAAGATCTTAAAATTCGATTATCTTGAAACGGGTTAACTTTTGCCCAGTGTATCCCAGGGTCAAATTTGTCCGTATTGACCTATACTATCACCTCCTGAAAGGATGCGGTCTACTTACCAGTAACCCTGTATATATAAGTTTATTTTATTTTCAATTAATGTAAATATTTTGTGAATATATTCCTTTAATTTGTAGGTACTCTGAACATTTTTCGTCTAAGGTAGGTCGGTTCCAGAATCACTCGAAAATGTAGTCATATAGTAGAACTAACCTAGTTCCAGTTTGCTTTGTTTCCAGTATAGGTAGGTCGTCCTGTTATGATACACTACACATGTACGTTATTGATGTTTTATTACTCCGCTATTGTACCTACCGGTCTACTGTTTCGTAGTTTGCGCTTTGTAGGAAAAGTTTACCAAACATCGACGGCAGCCAGAAATTGACAGCGCTGTTCGCCACAAACGTTGACACAATTTCAATATTCGGGCTGTCAGTCACAGAAATGCAGAAAGGATAATTAATTTGCTTGATAAGTTGATAGTTGGTTGTTATTAATTATGTAGGAAGGGTGTTTGGAAGCTGCCAATGACTGAACCTATCACGAAGAGTAACGAAGGTGCCTACTTGTGTAGATATAAAGTTGTTGAGAAGGGTTCGTTGACAAAGGTAAGGTAATTAACATGCACACACAAGTTTCGTTAGAAGTTTAGACCTAACCATGAGTGCCATTATTGAGACGGTACATTAGGTATGTACCGTCTTAATAATGAATTGAGTCACAATTAAATATCAAAATCAAATTAAGTTTGATTTACGACAGTTCTGAATAATTAAACTGTAATTTGGCAGTTTAATTCAGAAATGCCTTCGAAATACCTAAGTAAACGATTCGAACCATTTCCTGTTCCCAACGTGTGGGCAGAATTTAAATCTAGGTTGCTATGAAATTTCTTATTTTAATTTGACATTGTTTCCTTTACAATAAACATTATATTTAATATTGCTGTAAAGAGATACATATATCTCTCTTGCATTCCTACATAATTTGCTTACACTTAAAATTACCGTCGGTACCTAGTTAAACTGTGTTATCTGCGGTATTACACACCCGGTCGAAGACCAGGTTCATGTTTATATTTCGCTACTCCCTGAAAAGTCTCAGAGATGTTGATGGCGATAGTCCACTTGGTCTTGGAGTCTGATGCGCAGTGGATGGAATACAAACGAAACTTGGGCAGAATATATTTTTATTGTTTAGATTTACAATTAATATAATTAGAACAATCTTAACACGTTGTGTAGGTTTGAGGCGGAAGTCAGAAGAGAGAGAGATAGATGTTACCAGTGTAAAAAGTCACAATATCTAACATTAATTTTTAATCATAAAAATATTGCCAGATATGGAGTGTACAAAATTATTTCAACACTTGGCAATCAAGACAGAATAGCGAATTCCCTGTTACCACATTTTGTTCTAAAATTATATTTGCATAAGAAAACCTGCAGCTACAATCTATAGTCGCCTTTGTGTGCGGCGAGCTTTTAACTACCTAGGTGATGGTCCACACCGTTTACATTTTTACAAGTTTCAGAAAAACACGACAGACTATTCGTTTTATTCCCAAATCTGAGCAATTCCAGGACTCTGGCATATATAAGACGTGTTGCATCCTTCGCCCATAGAAAGTCAACGTGATTACATTTTGCCAAAGGGACGTGATACAAATCTACAACATTTGGTAACTTCTTGTTCAAAATTTTGACGTCTTTGACATCAGAAAACCAATCATTTTCACCGTAGAACAAGGCAACAGGCGTTCTGATTTTGTCTACTGCGTATGAAGGGGGCTTGCGAGTCCCATATAGTTGTACATTCTTGTCCTCACCATGATCAAATTTCTGGAATTTTCCTGACATCATATTTTGTAAATAATGTGTAATTTGATTTATAGAAGCACCAGAAGGCATGTGTCCGAAAATCACTGGCAAATTCCTTTGGTTAATTTGTTCATAGTCAAATCCACCGAGGATGAATAAAATTGTGCTGCAAACTATACCATTCCCTATATTACACAGCGGGGTATTTTTATAAAGGTAATTGATTGGCTTCGGCAGGATTTCGTACATTTGCAACATTTTGATAATTATCGTTGCGTAATAACTCAATGGAGCTGCCATTCTTGCAAACGGGCTCTTCATGTGCGACGACCAGGCTACTGGTGCTAGTGCGATCATAGTCGAAACTTTATCATTATATTCTGGTCTCTCAGATCCCATAACAAAGAAATTTGTGGTGCCCTGGGAATACCCCACGTATGCCAATGTTTCCGTCTTTGCAGTTGAAAGTACATAGTCGATCATGGTGGGTAAGTCATAGCGACCAATCTCATCCCAGCTGAAATTCCAAAATTCGGGCGTATCTGGTGATATTTTGGCATGTTGTCTAGAGTGTTTATTACCTCGAGCATTTCCCAACCAAACGTCGTATCCGGCCATTGCTAGTAGATATGGCAAGCTGTTGTGAGGACCGTTGGTCACCCAGTCATCAGAACTAAGTAACATACCATGCATTAGAAAAACCGCAGGACCGCTTCTCGGGATCCTAAACATTGTGAGAATGTAATCGTCGTCTGTTTTCGCGTGATGTTGTTCCACTGGATAGC
This sequence comes from Helicoverpa zea x Helicoverpa armigera, assembly GCA_033682625.1. Taxonomy (NCBI): domain Eukaryota; kingdom Metazoa; phylum Arthropoda; class Insecta; order Lepidoptera; family Noctuidae; genus Helicoverpa; species Helicoverpa zea x Helicoverpa armigera. The sequence goes on from JAWIIS010000004.1 coordinate 4,379,363, forward strand.
CATATTTTACAATCAAATCGGTAATATTTAAATGGACATCTTCATTGTCAGGTACTTTTTCACTAGATAAAATATCAATCACTGCCGTAAATTCGTTTATTAATGCCACTGGGTCAATTTTTATTTCATGAAATACTATTTCATAGCAAATGCAATGAATGAAGTTCAAAACGGTTAGTAAAATAATGGAATTTCGATAACGTTTTTTCATTGTGCTAAAGTGAATTGCACTACCTATAGGTATAATAAATGGCATACGGAATAGTGTTTTTTTAAATCTCGTAAGCAGATAATGTCAACCTTTGGCATATTACTTATTATTCCTAAAGATTTAGAGATAAATAATTTTGTCATACTGTAATTAAACGAAATCAAATTAAATCGGTTACATTATTTAAAAAAAATGTTTATCTCGTCCCCAAATTAAGCATTGGGCACCAATAGCACCAACATTCACAGAATACATTAGGATCGGTTTTTTTTCGGTAAAGGTATGAGGAGATTTCGATTGGTATCTACCAGTGGATATATCCCTTTTCAAATCAATCGATTGATTTTATTTAGATAGATATAACTTCCTACAATACAGTACTAATAATTAGGTACAATTTAAGTTTTGAGTACGTTCAGCGTCTCTGCATTTCAGCAAAACAAATTACAACATGTGGGTAAAGTATGTATAATTTCCTTACTTATCGTATCAATTACCAAAGAAAACGATTGTAAGATATAACTGCAGGTAGGTATATAAAATATTGAAGAACTTGATGTTTTTTGCTCTAATATTCTTTTATTTTGTAAATTTTATCTACTTATACATTCAATGAAGAAGTTAAAACATTTATTGCTTATTCTATTGTGTGCTAAATAATTTAACGTAATATGCTGTTTTTAAGAAATATTTATATAGAGAGTATAATGTGTGTATATTTAATTTTATTTCAATTATGCCTGTGAAAAGGAATAAATAATCCAACAGGAGTTGAGCGTAAAGACCCATTTAGAGTGGGGATCCCTTAATTATAAAGTAAACGAGGTAAACAAAGGTAATTTCATACAACTCCATACCTATAGATAGGTACGTAATATTATGGCCGATTGAGAGAAGGATCAAAGCGTTTTTCTGTAATTTACCATGAACGGGTCGACTGATTTTACGGCGGGGTTTCAATCAGTAGATAATGTTTGAAAAGTCCTGCTGCATAAATGGGTTGAGTACAACGAGTCAATGACATACTTATTCTTGGAAGTTTTAAAATCGAACTGGTTGCGAAGTTTGCAGTGAGAACGGTGTTAGTTCGGTCTCATTTCGACACGGTAAGCGAAGATGCGGCCAAAGGTGGAACATATTCACCTATCTAGGCGGAAAGTTTGCTCGCTTTTGACTTTAAAGTATCTGGATTCACTGAAAACTAGGTCGGAAGGCAGAGATTCTGTTTTAAATCTATTTGAGTAAGTAAATGAAATAAGTAGTGCTGGAAACGATCGTCTAGTTAGGAACTCTTCATCTAGCACTAAGTGAATGTAATAAGTATATGAATAAACCGAATAAGTGAGTGTCAAGCTCGCCCACTATAAAATATTAAATTATTCCCAAAATATTACATTGGACCAGTAGATCCAGTTTGAAATTTCGGGGATGGGTAGATAACATCAAATATGAAAGCTAGTGGACACTGAAGGATCTTTTTTATTTATAACACGGTTGTGTAATGCATAAAAACATTTCGTGGGTCAGAGTTTGAAATCTGACATCCAGATAAACTGTAATAAAAACGAGTTAAGTTTGGTTGTGAACAAGATTTCGTGTCCGTGACTTGACCTCAAAGATATCAAATATAGATAAATAGCTAGCAAGCAACAATTTACCTATAGGGTATTCATAATTCAAGATAACAATTAAACTTAGGAATTTGTGTTTCTGACTTTATCAACCATTATTGTGAAGATTAACAATAGTGTTTGACTAATATCTGGGAATGTTAATTCGTGAATGATAGAAGATGGTTCACCAAATCCTTCCTAATTCTTTCAAAGGTTGAAGGCGAGAAAGAAAGGATGTTTTTGATGTTTTTCAGTTGAAAGAGGATGTATTTAATGTGGTATGGATTGACACATAGAGATAACAGCGCATGGTTTTAGGCTGTTTTTTGTTTGTTAAAGTTCAGTGAAGGGTGTAGTGTAAAGGCTGACGAATGTGCTAAATGTTATTATAAATTAATTACATTGGATTTGCTTTCAAGACTTTTTTGTTTTTAATTAATATTCTTAAATACATCATTCCAAGCAGACGAAGTCGCGGGCACGGCTAGTAGGTTACCGTAATCAACTTATCAATCGATAAACATATCTTGAAATGGTCACTCATGGTTAAAACAAATACCATTAAGCTAACTGTTGTTTTTAGATGCCGTCGCGTTGAAACAAGAAAAGACTGGATTTTATCTGGAATCAAAAACATGAACACGTCATCTGCTATCTTATAAAATTTGGTTTTATTAAGCAATATTTAAAGAGGAAATTGCATCGGGAGTCTGAGCGTTTTATTTTTCTTCCACAGCTACAGTTAGGTGATCAAAAGAAGATTCTTAGATAAGAGATTGGAAAGTAGATAGCCTGCCGTGTAACTGTACCCTACGCGCTACTGGACACCGCTCAATTAACTTGAGTGCCCTGTCACACTTGATCCCTGGTCGTAAAAATAATGAGATTATAGATAGGAACCTCTTTGCTACTATACTATAATATGTATATGCTCTATGAACGGAGGTCGGATTAGCGCGTGACTCAAACCCACGGGATGAACAGTAGTGCTGTCTATGGTGTTATATAGTAACTTGGATGGAATCAACTTACCTTGCTGGCCTTCCTTGTTTTTAGACCCTTATATCACCACCAGTATCAAAATAATAAGAATTTTTATTTTAGCAAGTGTTACATGAAATATATGTATTATCTGCATTCAGAGTACCTACTACCCATACGTATCTAATTTATTCAAATGTTCACCACGATAGCGACGTGGGAAGATAGAAACAGCTTTATGGTGCATAGAAGATAAAAGCAGGCCATTTATGGGGGCCGCCAATAAAATAAAAGCCGGCGGCAAGTCGTAACGACGCTTCGACATACGATGCCATTTGTTTTTTTTATTATTCAGTGGGTTTATGCTATTGTTAATGTTGCGGATACTCAGCTTCTACGAGTACAATTCTTATGTATGGCTTTATGATGCATCGTAGTTTAAAGATAATGGCACACATGAAAGGCACCGTCCGGCACAGCTATTTTTAGGTAGCTGCAAGCTCGCTGACAACCAACCGTTGGTAATAATATGAGATAGGTTTTAGGGTCAAATTCGAAAGACGAGACGTTGTCACACATCGAAGACGTGATACTTAAGTATAAAATAATATCTCCTTATTCTTTATTAATTCGGTCAATGAACGTTACATAGGTTCATAATTTAGAAATAATAGTGGTAACTGTTAGTTTTGTATATTATGTAAATTATTGAATTAGTATCTTTAAAAAATGCTAATACGTACCGACCTACCGTTTTGGTGGATTTTGTGTCATAGTTTACACAGGTTGTTACTAAAATTAGTCTTCACCCCACTCCACCTTTTGCCGGTTTTAAATAACCCCTTATAAAGAATAATTATTTTAATATATTGGCTTAGGTTAGGTTAGCTATGAACGATTCTATTCCATTCTTAAATTATTATATTATTTACATATGTTTTGACTCCATAACTGTAATATATGGTACATAAAATCTAAAATTAGCATTTAATGGGATTACGAATAATTTACTGCCAAACCACAGTCTATGTTATTAGCTACAAAATTATCATTTGCCTCGACTCTGTTGCTAGATATGGAGCTTAATAAAAAGTTTGTGGATATTTCTATTTTATAAAATTTCATTTTAGAAATTTTATGTCAGAAACAGTGTTCAATATGTACAAAGTAGTGTTGTGTATTACAATAAGTGTTATTTGTTTGCAATGCTGGTCACGCAGCTCCGAAATACGTGATCGTGAATTATTGGACATTCAAGAATTTCAGAATTACCTCAAACTCAGCCAGGAATCCGACCTGTTCGCCAGTACGAGGGTCACAGGTGATATAAAATTGTTCAATGCTGGGCTTTATAATGAAGACGTTCATTTAAACGTGTCTCAACTTATTCGTAAATATGGACATTTCGTGGAGGAACATGAAGCCACAACTGAAGATGGGTATATTCTGACCATGATCAGAATTCGTAGTGACGGCCCAGCGGTATTTCTAATGCACGGCTTGTTAGCCAGCGCCGACGACTGGGTGACCGCGGGCCCGCAGACTGGGATCGCCTATCTACTCGCTAATGAGGGGTATGATGTATGGATGGGCAACGCTCGAGGCACCAAACATTCGAAGAAACATGCGACCCTTTCGATCCCCACGTATCAGTTCTGGAACTTCAGTTGGGACGAGATTGGGCGCTACGACTTGCCGGCTATGATTGACTATGTTTTAGATAAGAAGAATGAAACAGAGTTAGTTTACATAGGCCACTCTCAGGGCAGTACAGCTTTCTTCGTCATGACTTCTGAAGTACCCGAATACAACGATAAAATATCTTTAATGGTAGCGTTATCTGCTCCAACTGCAATACCGAATATGAAAAGTCCTTTTCTAAACTTTTTAAAAATCGTGACACTTTCTCACCCTGAGCTGTTATTTGCACTTGCGAAAGAATTGGGGTTCTACGAATTTGTGCCAACTTCTACCTTGGTGCAAAACTTTATACCCGTCTGCGGAAGAGAAGACCTTGCTCAACTAGTTTGTAGCAACCTCTTGTTTTTGGTATGTGGCTTTGACGCTGATCAGCTGAACGTTACCAATTTGCCAGTGATTTTTTCTCACGCGCCATCTGGTGCAGCCACAAAACAATTGGAACATTATTCGCAAACTATAATATCGGGTAAATTCCGAAGGTTTGACTATGGAGATAGCCAAAATATACAAGTATATGGTTCTAAGCTGCCTCCCGAGTATCCGCTGGAAAAGGTAACTGCGCCTGTCGTTATATTTCATGGTGAAAACGACTGGTTAGTGTCGTTCGATGATGCAGACGCATTGCGTAGGCGACTGATAAATGTAGTGGACGTGTATACCGTGCCTTATCGACATTTCAATCATATCGATTATTTGTTTGCTAAGGATTTAAAACAGTTGGTGTTCACAAAATTGTCATCAGTGATTAAACAATACAATAATAAAAAATAAAGTCCTATTTAAATGTTCCATGTAAGTTATTTAAAAACTGAAAGTAGGTATGTATTTGAGTTTCAAAACTTAGATATGTAGGAAAATGTTAAGAAAGTAAATGGGTTTCTTCAAGAAAAATAAAATTTATGTGCACATTACAATTATATATTTTTATAACAGGATCTGTCTGTATAAAGGAATTCGATTCATTTCAAATCGTTTTATTTTCCTCTGGCAGCTTGCGGCGTCGGCGGAGTAAAATGTTGCGTCGAGAAACACAATAATATGACAAGTTGAACAGCAATTTATTAAAGAAGAAATAAGTAATTTATCCTTTAATAAAGTGCTGTAATGTAACAATAAAAATTCAGTAAGTAGCTATAGCTCTGTAGGTAAGACTACAATAAACGCATTTTCTATTTTGTCCTTTTAGACGTTGAGAGTGCACATGCAGAGCTTGACGACCCGACTAGTATAAAGGGGCACTTAAAGAAGTTTACTATTTATCCAGCGACTTAGATTATCGCAAGAACTCCATTTAAATAGCTCTAAATATCCAAAGACACATTTGTTTCCATTCATTAAAAGAACATTTGGCAATTGTATCAGAAATCTCGTCATAACATCTGAAGCTTGTCGGATTTCTAATAAGAAAGCCATTTAGAATTCATTGTTCTGTCGTACGTAGTTAAGTTTAGTCACGAAGATCTTGATACGTATAGTTGGCGCCGCCGTTCTTACAACCGCATACAAAAACTGAATTTACTCAAGGTCCCACATCTATGTTTTATATCAAGTAGAAAAAGACGAAGATGGATTACATGCCGAGATTCACTTGCCGAAGATACGTCTGCAATTTATCACTGTCCCTATGATGGTACCGGGACGTCTCTGTCTGATCTGCTTCCATTAGAAACAAATATATGTATACTAATGTAGGTATCTTGTCTAAAAAAGTTTTTTTTTGTCACTCCTTATATGTTTCATATGTAGGATTTCTTTATTTGATGAATATCTTGTCTTAGCCAAAAGTTTATGAATTCCTAGGTATATTATGAGCAATACTAAGTTGTTAAAAACGTTTTGAATTTGAATAAAAAATAAAATTACTTTGAGGTATAATAGGTAGTATTATTACTATGAGTGATAGGATCATGCTTCACATCAGATTTTAATTTGGATAAAAGAAGAAAAAACATATGTATTTGTCCATCGATTCTAGTGTGATGGGGTCATTGACTGCTTCTTAGTTGTTCTTAATCTTAATTTGCATGTTGCCACATTAAATTAAATACATTATTATGAATCATATCGCATCATATTATAAGTATAAATAAGCGTGTTTTAAATAAAAAAAGGAGCCATGCTTGATCTGTCACGTTAGGAATACATGTACCTACTTCAAATTAATGTAGTGTGAAATTGTTAGAGCTAGTAGAGTCATTTAAAATGAAGCTATTGCAGTGCTTTGGAAAAATACACCCTAAAATAAGTAAGCACTCATTATGTTGATATGATATGATGAAAGTTAATAAATATCTTCGCTATAGATTAGAATGCAAGTGGGTGCTCTAACTAAGCGCTCTTCACTTATAACTGCTTAAGCATTTGCAAATATTAACACACTTAAACATAGTCTGATTACTTTACAAACTTCACAAACTATTTACACAAAAGCGTTCGGATTTTATCTACGGAAATTGACTCGATGTAATTTCCGTTCAGATCATTTCTGTTAATATCAAAGGTAGATATGCCTCTTGGTATGAGATCAACAACAGCTGAAATAATGATATATGCATTTATGGTGTTTTAAGTAAGGATCTACATACATATTTGAAAAAAGAATAATATTATTAAAAAGATCGTATGGAGGAAAGTCTTCTGCGAACCCCATATAGCTGTTGATGATAACAGGAAAATGAGTAATTAATAGATACCGAATTTGTCATTTTATAACACAGCCAAAAATATGTATACTTGAAGATAAAACTATCACTGAACAAACAAACTCTTAATATACTTACTGTTTGTACCTACTTTTAATAAAAAAACTTTGTCCATAAATAGAAATCCAAGTTTGCAGTTTTCTCATAAAATAATTTCCGATGATTTTTCCGTCCATTAAATCCTTGGGGAAACCGCTTGGAGAAATTGACGGCGCGGCAAATAAATATTCCTGAAAACATGCGCCATTGGGATTTATCAGGTAGAAATAACTAACGTTAACAAATAAATCAGCCTGATATTGGGAAAATGTGGGAAACTAGAACAAAATTTTAATTGTAAGTTATCAAAATCATGGGCTGTATTCTATGTGGAATCGACCCTATCCAAAGTAGGTACCTAATCTTATTCACTTAGGTAAACTTATTTCCAGGGATAGCGCCTGATTATAATTTCCCAGACGCCTTTAAGAATAAGAAAATACAACACAAAAGCTACTACAAAGAATAACTGACCTCCCTGCATTTCCAATTTCTGTGAAAACTACAATACAAGACTATTCTTTGGATTTGTACTAGCATTCACCGGTACGAGGGCATGAACTGTATACGTGTGAACATCTCAAGCTGACCTCGTTCCGGAGTGAGTTAGTGTTGCCTTTCATTGACTTCCTTTTCGACTTTACTACAATATCAGCTTAAGGACAGGGAAAACTCACCTTTGACTATTTACGAAAGCCTTAGAAGATTACTGGTATATTATGTATTAAATGTTTTGGTTTTACTTAACAACATCTTCTTTGTTTTTTTTTTTTAACTATTTGTAGCATTTGAGAAACCCAAAATCTCTACTACATGCTCAATATCATAGTCCGGTTGAAGATATTACGTAGAAGCAAATGATGAAAGTACCAATATCTGAATGGAACGATTTTTTTATTTTCAGGGGAGGCGAGCGGATGGCATAGGTATAACAAACAGATTTTTGTGTAATGTGAATTTGTTCATCCATACCTTCATTTAACGCTTCGTGAAGCTAAAACCTTTGGTTGGACTTGTCACTGCATTCGTATTTTCGTCGCGGTATATTTATGTAACATTAATTAAAAAGGAGAACGTAATATTGATAAAAGCCTGGAACCTTTGATAAATTCTAGAAATGGAAACGAACTTAAACCTTGTAATTAAATATCTAAAAGCTGAAAACGTACGACTTTATTTGACATAAGTAGTAAGTAATTTTAATAGTTGCAAAGCATATTTTGGTCATGAAATAACTTCGTCGTTTTTGTGAGCAAAATCGATAGTTAGGCTAAGAATATTTTAAAACCAATATTTCCTCTCATATTGGTTCGGTTAATTCATGCGGAAAGTTGAAACTATAAATACCTTTGGATATTTCGGAGTCAAATTTAAAATAGTTTCGAGTTCATTTCATGTGCACAATACGTGTACCGTACCTATAAGTTCTTTGATGCACTCTATACCTTTAGTTTCATTTCGCGAATTAATTTCAGTGGCCATTCCCATATACATTTATTTCATGAACTGTTAGTTCAGTTTAGTGAGATCAAACCAACACAGGTTGCAAAGAATAATAGGTAATCGGGGGTTTAATTAATGGATCTGAATAAAATCGCTTATAATGTATTTGTCATTACAAAATAAGCTAAAAGTCATTTCAACAAAAGAGTTCAAACTTTTCACGGCACTTTCAAAGACAATTACAGCGAAATATCGTCATATTGTGCGCTGCATGCAGCTGAAATCTTTTATTAGCGGCTTTCCGTTCAACGACTTAAGATTGCTGTCTGCGGTCACAGCATTTCAAAGAGAAAAGATCAAATTGTCTTTTCATATTTTCTCTTCAGTTTTATAAATCCCTTTGAGGGTTTTCCAACCGAAAATGAAGAATCAAACGAGCTTGTAGATTATAATACATAGTAGATTAGCATGAGACAGCTTGTCAGCCAATACGTAGGGAATAAGTAAGTGTGATTTCATTCCACAAGTTCCTAAATCAGGTTTGTATGCCCACAGTGACACCATATTAACCGATAATTCATATCATGATTTTTCACCAGCATTTGGGCTGATAGTAATCACAGTAAGTAATTGAATTAGTAGTTTCGCAATCGCATAACACAGCTCTATAATATTCTGGGTTTTGTTAAGCCTATGACAATACAATTCCCAGGTTGAATTGTCCTCATCTCAAACAGGAGTCCATTGTAAAAGATAACAATGAATTGGCTCTCGCTCACTGCGCTGCGTATTCATGCCTGCTGCGAGATTGTAACTTATAATACCTACTGTATCAACTATGAATGACTTGGTTATTATACTGGACTTGTTAATGTTGAAGGTTTTTGTTCGGTTGAAGTTATTGATTGATATTTTTTTCCCAAACAAACTAATGCTTGACAGTAACGTTGCTTTACCGCATCTTGTACAATCATAAAATTTTTTCAATTTCATGACAAAAATAGAGTCCTGGAACCTTTTCTGTGGACCTGTGTGATTATTTTCACCTTCAACGGTCAGCAAAGGTACTAAATCTCGAATTTCACCAATACATCACGACATCTACGAGAGAATAGATAACCTGGATCCCAAGTGCTTTCGTTTAATAGATTTCGGGAATGCGACAGTCCCTTTGCGCACGAAATAATCAACTATGTAGACTTACAATTTCTATTATATTATAATTATGGGTTGACTATTATTATTTCAATTATATAGGTGTTTGTCACTGAGTTTCCGGATGTAGTGAACTAAGTATATTTTCGAGTTATCAATTCCAGGAACGACTTTTCTTAAATAAAAATGTAGTTTAGATTGCAAGGGTATTTGAAGGTAGAATGCGTTTTGAGATAGCCTTACCTACATTTTCATAAATGCAATAACTAAGTTAGCAGATAAATAAATCAAGATATGGCGCCGAGATAGCGCCTTGATAGATGTTCATTAGCTACGCAGATGGAGCTGTTACAACAATATACAATAGGCGTCTTACTGCGGATTTGAATAACCGATCTGTTGTTATTTGACAAGAGATTCAAATTATATGTAGCTAATGTTAAATGTCTATCTCAAAAACAACAGATGGATGAGTTATTGTAATCCGCAGTTTAACAAATTGATCTCTCTTTTATCTGGCAAAAGATAAGGAGAAGAAGCGAATACAATTTATTTACCGTCACTCTTTGTTAAAGGTAATGAAGGCAAATGGTTCGCTCTTCATACTTAGTGGCTTGACGATCCAAATTGCAAACCTTATCGTTTTTGCATTACCCTCTGTGTTTTACTCGGGTAAAAAGCTACTTAGAACAAAGCTGTCTGACATTAAGAATAAAAGCTCGTTTGCTTGAGAAATGGTCGAATGAAGAATCGGTTTTTCTACACTCATTCTGATGACGTTCTCACGGCAGTGATATAAATGTTTGTGTACGCCAATATTACATGATTTGTTTGAAATTTATGATAATTTTGACTTCATGTGAATACCATCTAAAGAAAGTCTTTTTATTTTTTTATCTATTTTTAAGTAGGTTAGGTTTATTTAAATCTGTAATCTGGAACTTTTGTGGATAAAGACCTAAAATAAACTCAATGGATTAAGTATTGATACAGCCGCCTTCTATAAAATATGTTTAATTGTTACCAGTACAAAAATAAGTAATCCAAAAACCAGGAATTATCTTCGTTTGTTAAAAGTGACATTCATTTTCTTCAATTTTGGATACCAAAACCGCTTAGGAAGATTGTCTTTGCAGTAACAAAATTGATTGAGGTGGGGGTGTGTCGCGCTTATGCAACGCGGCTCATCTCCGTATCTAAAATAATACAAAAAATAAGTAGGTTCATACATAACTAATGATTGAATCATAAAGCGCTAGATAAGGTAAAAACTTAAAAAAACACTAGCGGTTTCCTGGGTCCGAATATAAGCTCTCACCATCTTCTAGATATCACCAATCTCCGTGCTCGCACTCGCACCTGTTTATTCCTTATCTATACAGTAAGACCTATCACATCAGAACTCTGAATTCCCTGAATGAAGTACTTACGCGCTGATTCTAGAAATATCATTTGTTGATACTTTAAAAGAATTCAATTTCGTATCGAAAATTATTGTTCCTTCATACACACCTCGCCCAGGATCTAATATTATCTGAAATAAGCAGATTTCTAATTATCAATAGTACCTACTTAAATTCAAGTAATGCACAATTTCGGCCTCGGCGGATGTTCTCATGTGATGGTACACAAGATTTGAGCAGACACAGGTGCACTCTTTATTCCATCACTCTCATAGCCCGATGAGACGGGAATCCGAGACGATCGAAGAGAGGGCAGGATCAGGGTCAGGACTGACATAAAATGTGCTCTCTGATGCACGCACGGGTGTAGGTGTGAGAGAGGATACAACTAAGTTGCATGTGGCCGGTTAGCAGGCTAAACCTAGGTATAGCCGCACTTAGAGCTACGCTCACAAAACTCTGCCTCGGAAAAAATTCCGTCATAAGTCATCGAGATATTAGTATTTCTTATACTTGTTTACCTGAGCTTGATAATATTCTCTGGCAGCCCTCGGTGCTGCGTGTTTAGGATTCCCGAGGAAAGAGTCCTCGTACTTATCGTAACCATGCTTCAAAAGGCGATCGTTGAGGGTTTTTTGTAACACTGATTCTATGGATATGAGATGTCGTTTTGCACATTTCGATCTGTAATATTGTGAAGCAGAAACCATACTTACTGAACCGTAGGCTTTGAATCCATAGATAAGCAAACTGTGTTTTATAAATGAAGAGAAACAATTTATGTTCCAATTTAAAACTAACCGTTGTTGTAGAGTGAGGCTGTCGATATAGTCTGCCAGCACGTTGGCGACGCGCGCGTACATGGGCGACGCGCGCGTCACGTTGACCCACACGGCGCACGCGCACCAGTGCTGCATCACACCCGCCTCGCTGCATGTTCTATTGCTAGGTATCTGAGGCAACGAGCTTAGATTAACCTTATACCATACCTTCATTACTACATAGTATAAAAAAAGCTTCTTGATGTCTGTCTTACCCTCTGTATGCTTAGATTTTTAAAACAAGAACTCTTAATTGGTCATGCCTTAGCCTTAGGTAAGCTCAAAATAAAATACATAGAAAAGATTTACCGGTTCTAATAAAGTCATAGCTCTGGGTATATCAAAGCCGGGCACTTTGTATTTATTGCTATATTCCTTCAAGTCTAACACGTCAAGTAGTGTCGTGTGTAGATCATAGTGTGTGGTCAGCACGTCTTTATTTTGTCTAAGCGCTTTCAGGGCGTTGGGCCTACGTTGTTTTAGCTTTTCCGGTAAAAAGATAGCTGTTAAAGGCATTCGTTCTTCGATCTTTCCTTGATACGTTGAACGGTACTTTGAATACCTAAAATGTTCATACATTATCGTTGGAATTTCTATTAAAGTGTGCAGTTGAAATAAACTGTCATCATTTGGATAAAGATACCTACCGACTTCCATGGTCTCCCATAACTATAACCAGAGTGTCTTCAAAAACTTTCTTTCTTTTCAAAGTTTCCAAGAACGAGAGAACTGCATCATCTGCAGTTGAGATCAGGTTGAAGTTGTCATGACTGATGTCTGCTATAAACGTAAAGCAAAACTTTTTTCCATCAAACTGTAAGAACTGTCACGAACGAAATATTATAAGACATGATTAGGGAGGCAAATTATGTTTTCATGTATACAAAATATTAAGAGAGACCTCATCAGTTAGATTTAGAAACAACTGATATTGTGGAATAGCTCCCAGGCAGAAGTCAGAATTGTTTTTATGAACAAGACTTAATAATCTATTCTCATGTGCCTTCTCCATTAGCAGGGCTCGCAGGTAGTGATCTGCTGGCTGGCGACGAAAGCCATTAAACCTGTACTGAAAAGTTCCTATTGCTGGCAAGTCTTCGAAATATGCCGTGCGGTACCTGGGCAAGAATTAAAACAATGATCGATCTTATAAGGTACGGTAGATGACAATTGTCATTCAAAACAATCTATGAACTAAGATTACTTCTATTAAGAAAAACACTAACCCGTACTGTTTCAACAAATAAAAAATTAATGATGTTTCGTCAACGTATACATTATTTGAGATTGCTTTCCTTGCATCTGGGTGTTCTTCTTCTGGTTTGCCTGTAAGTAATGCAAACAAAGCGGCAGGTGTACCGTCTCCCACGACATTCAGACTGAAATCGTAATATGATGAGAGAATATGATCTTAATGTATTGTTCTATTTGCAGTGAACCATATTGTAAAGACAAAGATTCTCACCCGTTTAAAATTACCCCTGTATCAAATAGATATTTATAAGTTTTCGTCATTTTTCTCATAAAACCATTGTGTGACGCAGAGTCAAAGGCAAGTATCATGACGTTGTAGGAATCCCTGCGATCTGCAGGAATTGGTTTGGACTTTACAAGTCGGAAACCTACTTGAAGCCCTTGCCAACGAGGATATAGTGTACTATTACTGGAAAGTTAAAATCTAATATTTAATTATTATTATCAAAGACTGGACACAATTTTGAAAGAAAAACTTTTTCAGTCTTTTGCAATATCCGATGCAAAATTCGTTGACATTTTGTGAGCTTACAATTCTTTTATTACAGTACATACTTTCATTTAAAAGTTCTTCGATATAATAAAAACGAACCCATTCAAAATGATGCCGGTGCAGGCTATTTTGACATGGTCACTTTTGTTGAGAATGTATTTATTAACCCCATCAACTTTGGTACATCCAGACAAGAAGTATCGGTGATCATGTACGTATATTATATCTCGATAGATGCAACTGATGTCAGACATGTTTTTTGCTACTTCTTCTGTGATAGAGCATTCAGATCGCTGTAAGCGGAAAGTTACGTACGACATTTTATGCACACTATCAATGCTGTAGTTCAAAAAACAAAATATATATTCAAAGATTTATATCTTAGACACCAATGACTGTGTTTCGGATGGCACGTTAAACTGTAGGTCCCGGCTGTCATTGAACATCCTTGGCAGTCGTTACGGGTAGTCAGAAGCCAGTAAGTCTGAGACCAGTCTAGCCAAGGGGTATCGGGTTGCCCAGGTAACTGGGTTGAGGAGGTCAGATAAGCAGTCGCTTCTTGTAAAGCACTGGTACTCAGCTGAATCCGGTTAGACTGGAAGCCGACCCCAACAGAGTTTGGGAAAAAGGCTCGGAGGAGGAGGAGGAGGATATTCAAAGATTTATTTACATACATTGCATCTCACCCAGTTGATGCCTTTGCAACTAATTTTTGGCAAATCCAATAATGTCTTCATAGCTTCTTCAGAGAAAGGATCAATATCTGGCTTTTTGCATCCCTTACCTTTCTCTTGTATAAGATCCTGCGTTAGGCGGATTTGTACTAGTCTGTAATATGAAGAGACTGAAAACTTTACTTCTCCTTGAACTCTCAGCATGATGTTTGTAGTGTGCTGTCGCCAAAGTATTAATAAGCGCCCGCATTGAACAAGCGTGGTGATTAACGCTCAATCCTTCTCCGTGTGAGAGGAGGCCTGTGCCCAGCAGTGGGACGATAAAAAAGGTAACTTAACGTAACTGTAACTATTTAATAAAGAAAATAAATCGGAACATATTGTGGTACCTATGTGTATCTTTCAAGCTGAGAATGGATTTGGGCTTCCGCGTGATGATGTGCTTGTATAAAGGATACTGATTATAAGCCAAAATAATTAAGAACATGATTAGTACGGAACAAATTTGACACTTATTTTGACACAGCTTCTTCCAACGAGTAAGCACCTGAAAAAATTATCCATTCGTTCGGTTGCGTACTGGAGAAGAAGATGGAAAGGTATATTTAATAATAACAAAAGTTTTTCATACCTTGGATGTCGTCATCGACATTGTGTTTTACAAACAATATTATTAATATAATATCATATCAATAGTAATCTCGG
The DNA here is from genome assembly GCA_033682625.1 of Helicoverpa zea x Helicoverpa armigera. Taxonomy (NCBI): domain Eukaryota; kingdom Metazoa; phylum Arthropoda; class Insecta; order Lepidoptera; family Noctuidae; genus Helicoverpa; species Helicoverpa zea x Helicoverpa armigera. The sequence goes on from JAWIIS010000004.1 coordinate 4,394,558, forward strand.
AAACTTATAAATACCGACGAGTCACTAGCACTTTATATTTAGCATTTTCTAAAGTATTTCATGCGTTTTTCAGATACCTCAGAATATTTATACAGATACAGGTGGATATGAGGTGGATACAGTTGTATGTTTTGTGCAGTTGACAGCCGTGTGACTGACTAACTTTTGTACTCACTGACAGAACTTTCAACAGAGCTGTAACTGTCAACACTCATAATTGTCTATGAGAGACTACAGGCTTACAAAACTATACACAAAGCAGCCCAGAGCCTGGAAGTTGGTGATTGATACACCCCGATCTCTCCCCGGTCGCATTGGATTGCCTGCGCAGTTGGTCTCCTTATATGAGAACAGCCGCCGTAGCCGATAATCGGCTAGGAGAACATCAGATCAGATCAGTTTTCGGACTTTTGATGTGTTTGTGAAACGTCTGTTTCTTTTTAAAACAGTAAAAATACATGTTGTTGTTTATCTTCAAAACACTGGATATGGTGCGCGCGAATGCGTGATGAAGACATGGTACAACCTTATGTTGAAATACCAGAAAGAATTGAAACTAGGCATAACACAACATAAAAAAAAAATGATAAAAGGTGGAAAAGGTGTTAAAAATAAGATTGTTAAAGAAACCTCTATTTTACTTAGTTGATATAAAGTTTATTGTATTAACGCTAACTAACTACTAACTATTTAAAAAAATACATTTTTGAAACTTAAAATTTTAGGTGGAGTAGAACATGGAAATCATATTAAACATTTTGACTACTGCTATGAATGATGTATTTTTCACTTTTATTCACTACGTCTATATTCTCGACTTCTGCCTTAATCTCAACTGAGGTTCGGAGCAAAATCTCTTTTCTAGTTCTTTTATCTATCATAGACATCTGAAATCAATGACGTTACTTTCCTAAAGGCTACTTAAGTATCAGAATAATATACCAAATTCAAACAAATTGCTGCAGAAGTTACCTCATGCTTGTTGTGGTGTTTTCCTATCGTTACAATAACAAAATGGCCCCAGGTGGGGATGTGAGGCCGTTACACATTTCGACTCATCTCCGTACCTGTAAAACCATGGGAAAATGTATAATTGTAATTCATTATCTGGGTAGCAGACTCGCAATAATAACACTTATATAGTTTCGAATACAAAAAAATAATTGATTTTAAATACATTTACATTAAATATAAAGGATTTAGTTGGTCTTACGTGCTTATTCTAGAAATGTAGTTAGTCGACATCGTGAAGGCATCCGCCCTCGTATTATACGTTAGTGTACCTTCGAACACAGCGCGAGCAGGACTTAATATAATCTGAAACATAGGCACAACTTAGGTATATAATTCCTGTCAACCTATTCAACTAAATAACTTTGTTGCAGACCAGGGTGTTTGAAGTACTAGGAACATGGTTGCTAAAAAATCTTTTGATTGATGATTATTAAGTTTGTCACATTCAATTTACCTGCGCTTGATAGTATTCCATGGGCGCTCTTGGTGGTTCGAATGTGGGATTTGTAAGATCTGACGCGTCAATTCCATATTTTAAAAGGTGATTGTTAACGGTACGCTGTAACACGGTTACTATGGATTGAAGTTTACGTCTTGCGCACTTAGACCTGCAATATTTTTAGATTTACTTATTCTTTAAAATAATGTGTAAATTAGACGAAATATTTAGTTAAGAGTAAACAAGAACAGCTGCTTCACTCAACATATTGCTAAGTATGAATGTAGACGGATGGAGAGGAAGAGGAAGACCTAAGAAAAGATGGATGGATTGCCTGAAAGATGACATGAATAGGAAGGGAGTGAGTGAACAGGGCAGGAGGAAGAAGAAGAAAAAAGAACAGCAGCTAAAGTTAGAAACAAGCAAATTAAGGTAAAAAAAAATGTACCGTTGTTGTAGAGTGAGGCTGTCGATATAGTCTGCCAGCACGTTGGCGACGCGCGCGTACATGGGTGACGCGTGCGACACGTTGACCCACACGGCGCACGCGCACCAGTGCTGCATCACACCCGCCTCGCTGCATGTTCTATTGCTAGGTATCTGAAGTAGGGGCAATAACATGATCATATTTTCTATCTATATCTACTTTAACCATTGGCTTCAATTAAAACATTATACTTTAACCAATGCGTGGCTGCAATCAAAAAACTTTATTTTTAGGTTTAATGTCGCTAGCAATAGCTGAAACTACCCACATCAGCGGCAAGCGTATCATAAGCTCACACATATGGTAGCTGCCATAGGCCGTTAAAGAGTTCCCTCAAAAGTATTTATTAAGCCTCAATTCAAGTAGGCCGATGAGAAAGAGCTCAAATTATATTCTAGAATAGTATTTAGAAAATAGTTGTGCTATTTGTTTTTAACAACGATGACAACTATGAAATAGCTTACCGGTTCTAATAAAGTCATGGCTCTCGGTATATCAGAGCCGGGCACTTTGTACTTATTGCTGTAGTCCTTCAAGTCTAACACGTCAAGTAGTGTCGTGTGTAGATCAAAGTGTGTGGTCAGCACGTCTTTATTTTGTCTTAGCGCTTTCAGGGCGTTGGGCCTACGTTGTTTTAGCTTTTCTGGTAAGATGATAGCCATTAGAGGCGTACGTTCCTCAATTTTTCCTTGATACGTTGAACGGAATGCTGAGTGCCTGAATTATTAATGATGAAAAACTTAGAAAAGCTTAATATGAGAGAAGTTGAAATTTTGTCAACTGTAGAATAATAATTCATTACCGATGTCCATGGTCTGCCATTACTATAACAAGAGTGTCTTCAAAAACCATCCTTCCATTTAAAGTTTCCAAGAACGCTAGAACTGCTTCATCTGCAGTTGAGATCAGGTTGAAGTCGTCATGACTGATGTCTGAGATAAACGTAAAGCAAAACTTGTTGCCATCTAGCTTTATGCACTGGAAAGACAATACTGTGAGAGACTCGAGGAGAGAGATAAACCTTGTTTAAATTATATGCCGCGGTTTCTTAAGAATTTATGTACTAGCCTTTGCCCACGGTTCCACTCTTGTCTCGTGGGAACTATTGCCCGTACCGGGATAAACTATAGCCTATATTACTCGTACATAATGTAGCTCTCCAGGTTAAAAACCATTGTAATATCAAACTAGTAGTTATTCTATTACAAACAATTTTTTTTGCCCTTTTTATTATCTAGTATAGATAGATTATCAGATTAAGGACCTCATTAGCGAGATTCAGATAGGCCTGATATTGCGGAATAGCACCTAGGCAGTGGTATTGGTACCGATGTGGATCATGATATGCCTTCTCTAACAGTAGGGCACGGAGATAGTGGTCTGCAGGTTGATGCTGAAACCCATTATACTTGTACTGAAAAGTTCCTATTTCTGGTGAGTCTTCGAAGTATGCCGTGCGATACCTGAGAAGTAGAAAATCTAAATGATTACCTACTAGGTATTTGGTAGGTGATTTTAGTAGTATGTGAGGGTAAATTTATACTAGCGCAGAGTCGAAGCCCATTGGAGCGTCTTTCTATTATACTACGTAGGTATGTTATTGTATACTCACTTTACTTTGTCCGAGGGTATCTCTCATAGTGGATTCAGTTATTCCTAAATACCACAATCTTCAACAACAACAACAATTAACAGTCTTTTGGAATAATTGGAAAATGAGTGAGAAATATGCGAATAAAACCGTGACCGCTCACCCATATTGCTTAACCAGATGGAAAATGAAAGATTTATCGTCAACTTTTGTTTCGGTTATGCTTTTTCTAGTATCTGGGTGTTCTTCTACTGGCTTGCCTGTAAGTAGCGGAAACAACGCTCCGGGTGTACCGCTTCCCACGATGTTGTAGCTAGAAATTAAAAATAACATTTAAATAGCGACTGCAAACAGTGTGGTTTATTTCCATTTCTTAATCACACAAGTCACTTTGTTCACGTAGTAGCACGGTAGTATCAATGATAAGTTATCATACTTGAAACATGTTATATCGATCATCTATTCTTACCTTTCCATGATGACTGCTTTTTCGGACAGAAACTTGTAACTCTTGGGCATTTTCCTCATAAATCCATAATGGGATGTAGAATCAAAACCGAGAATCAAGATGTTATAGGGATTCTTACGATATGGGGGAACAGGCTGAGTCTCTACAGGTCGGAAGCCTATTAGAAAGCTATGCCATCGTGAAGACATTAAACTGAAACTGATAGAACGATAATTTATTAAAAAATGGAAGAATACAAAATTAGCTTACAAGGGTTGGATTAGGGTTAAGCGTTATAATGCGTACAAAATATTAAAAGATAAGAAGCCCAAATTAAGTTTTCCATTTATTTGTCTCGTTATTGATGTAGGCTGCATCTAGTTTATTTAGCTTAGCTCCTTGGTATGACCTCTTTTTTCAAATATAATTTGTTTTGTTATACAATGATATGATTTGATTTTGTTCACAGGTCTGGCTTAGAAGAGCGAAAATACCGGCAATTGGGATTCCAAGTCTAGAAGTCTTAACTCAAGTACGAAGACATGTGGTCGGGAAGGGCCACTTACGGCATCCCAGGTGTTGGTAGGAGGGGTTCACATCGGCACGAGTCAACGATGTACATAATTAAGTATTCCTTCAAGAATGTTCGCCTTTATATCCCCCCCTTTGTCCCCTTGTTTAAAAATGATAAAAAAAAGGTTGGATTTTCTCATAAAGTCCAAAGAACGTCCAATCTTTTTCATGTCTTACTAAACAAGTTAAAAGATATCCAAAAAAATTAAGACTGACCTATTCTTTTTTCTAGCGGTGCAAGATACTTTAACATGATCACTCTCTTTTAAAATATACTTATGCTCTCCTCGCATTCTGATAGGGTCTGATAAAAAGTATATATTGTCATTCACATACATTATATCTCGGTAGGTACACCGGATGTCGTGCATACTTTGTAATATTTCTTCCTTGACGAAGCATTCAGACCTCTGCAAGGTAAAAAAGGACAATTTAATGAGGCGATAATTGTTTTTATAAGTTAGCAGAAACGTAGCGAAACAAAAAATAAAACATAACGAAAATAAAATAAATTATGGAGAAACCTAGGAGGTTCATGGAGTTACATAGATTTCTTTGTTATTAACCTTTTACCGATTTCATTCGTTAAAAGGTTCCTTTAGCTTGAAAAAGTTCTCTTTTCTTGAGGGTGTTGCGCCACTTCTTCTTCCCAGCAATAACACATAGGAAATGTTGAAGGGTGGGCGTTTTAGGTGACAAAAAAAATGTTTTTTGACGTTCGAAAAGTGCTGTTTTGCAGCCAAGTTTGAATAAATAAATGAGTTTTGATTTTGATGATTTAATTGATTTTGGTAGAGCAAGAATGTTGTTCAAGTAGTGATGTAGAGGTAATAAATGTCAGTTTTTCTCAGAGGGCTGCTAAAATAGCCCTTTGAAAAAAATACCTTTTCAAATTTTTTTAAATTTATTTACATACATTACATGTCACCCAGTCGATGCCCTTGCAAATAATTTTAGGCAAATCCAGTGATGCTTTCATAGCTTCTTCAGAGAAAGGATCAATATCTGGTTTTCGGCATCCCATGCCTTTCTCTTGTTTTAAATCCTGCGCTAGGCGGAGTTGTACTTGTCTGTAATAAGATAATATTATATGGAGGAAACGTTTTTTTTCTTTGTACCCTGAAGGCTACGAAACTTCTGAACCGATTTGCAAAAATATTTCACTGTTGGAAAGCTACGCTCTTCTCGAGTAACATAGGTAATATTTTATTCCGGTTCTGGCAGTATTTCCAGAAACGCGGGTGAAACCGCGGGAAATCGGCTACTCTGGAATAAGAAGAGACTAAAAATCATTTCTTCTCTGCGAATCTTCAGGAAGATAGGTAGGTATCTGAAGTTATTACTAAAGTATATACACGTGCGATGGGTTACTTTATTCAATAATATAAATTAACTAAAGTTATTTTTTTTACTAAAGTTAATAAAGCAAGGAAGTCGATAAAGTGTGGTACCTATAGGTATCGTTCAAGCTAACTATGGGTTCAGAGCTTTCTTTCGTGGTGAAGAGTTCGTATATAGAATAACAACAATAAACAAAAAGAGTGAAGAACACGAGTCGGAAGGCAGCTCTTCGGCGCTTCGTCTTCAGCCTCCTCCATCGAGCAGGCACCTGGAAATAATATCAATTCGTTCGGTTGCATACCGGAGAAGAAGCGCACACGGAAGGAGCATGCATTTTTTTGTGTACTTTCTGTGTACCACAAAATAAGCGTTGCTTATCTCTTGTGGATCAGGTGAACTAATAGTGTAATAACATCTTTTCCAATCATTTATGGCCTTTCAAACCTGCAGTCAGAATTCAGTTCACTAGAAATAATGATTTCGAAGATAAAACCTAAAATGACTTAACTATAAATCATAAAAAAAACGATTTGAGGTGGTAACAAAGGAATTCGCTCCTTCGGAGTCGGGAGATGATGATAATGATAAAAATAAATAAATAAATGAATAAAAAACCACTTCAAATATATGAAAATGAATTAAAATAGAATAATAGGTAACTAAATATCAGTTTCATAAGCATACTTAGTTTTAAAAACGGCAATTGTACTTTGGTCATACCTTGAACATTGTTGTTTTCAAACAATATTATTTAAGATCAATAGCTAAATCTCGTCACCTTAGAAATACATGTAGTAATGACTTGAAATCCTATTCTATTCTATTCTTGGTTATATAATGGCAAGCGATTCGTCGATGTCGATTTTTAGCAAATTAGGTTACAGACGAACAAAGGTAAACGCGGGTGAAGTCGTCATGCCCCAATAGTCGTCAATTGATGTTAAAACTTTTATTATTATTTTCTACTGAACTTAAAATGGGCCGGTTTATTTATCAACATATTCTTGATAATATATTGCACAATTGAAATAACAATACGGGGTTTTAACAGTCACGGCTTCTAAGATATGTTATTTCAAACGTGTGTGCCCTAACAAAATCGTTTTTTCGTGAAGTTCAGCTGTCAAAAGTGAAACTCAGCACGTGGTTTTGTGTTTTGATTTACATAACTCCAGTGGGGTCTGTGGTATGTTTCTTTGTTCAATTAGATAGTTAAGTTTATTTGCTAGCGATGTAATATGCAATTTGGAATACTTTTAACATAGAAGATATATTTTTTTAATGTGACATCTATTGGTACTTCAAAACTCCCATTTGACCCAAAACCCGTCAATTTTACAATTATTATGACGACTACTGGGACATGCTCAAAAGTTGCACCTAAACTCGTCATAATGAGGATATTTTGTGTTTTACAGTACAAAATGCGAATAAATAGCTAATATCGGGACTTTTACAAAATTGATAACTGTCTAGAACAAACATATTTAAGGTTAAGATTACATTTGTTCATAAAACTGCGTTTCTTTTAAGCTTTTTCTTAGGGGTAAATTTTACTCTGCTGGTTCTAGATGCACGTACACAGTCATGTTATTCGATTCAATTAATATGTTTCTTAATGGTTAAATCGCCTGTTTTCTATAAGTATGCACTTCCTACGAGTGTTTTTTCAGGTATATATTGGCCGCTCCGCCATTCGATTAAGATCTACCGCTTTGGGTACAAGTAGGTCTAGCACTAGCCTTTGTTTCTACTACGCTTGGATTACAATTTGTGGCAAACAAAAATTGACTGTTCTTACACTATGCTTTTTGTTCGAAATAACTGCATTTCGTTATGCGTATTGTACCGCGTCTTCCTAACGTGCCTTAATAGCGCCTGTATAAAAATTATGTCATTCAACTAGTTTTGACGCAAAAATATTAAAATCAGTTTTAAAACTAAGATGACATAGATATAAGATAAGCTTCCATCGCTGTCACTTCTTTGCTTGTCGTATTCGATATTGATGGGTAAAGAGTAATCTTAAGTAAGATTTTTTATTTAAAATTGTCTGTATTTAGTGATTGCATGATCGTAATTTTAATAGCAGATCATGACTGAAAAAAACTACAAGCAAGAGGGCCTTTTAAAAGTCATAAAAGCTGTAAATCAAGGGCCCACACACAACATCAGATTTTAAAATTACAAGAAATTTAAAACGCCCTTTTAAGACAACTTTAATGAAATGGTGACACAAAACCGACGATTATCCCTGTATATACTATAGAAATGAACCCAAGGACAATCTCCGGTTCTGTGCTAAAGTATTACTAACTATGGAGGAAAACTACTTGGGCTATTGCTTTGCGAGGGATGTTGATTGGATATAGGAAACTATAGGAACTATGGCACCTGGAAAAAAGTCGTGGTGGCCTGGTGGGCCAGGAATCAACCTCTCAAGTATGAGGGCGCGGGTTCAATTCCAGGTCAGGCAAGTACCAACGCAACTTTTATAAGTTTGTATGTACTTTCTAAGTATATCCAGCAATGACACCAATGACTGTGTTTCGGATGGCACGTTAAACTGTAGGTCCCGGCTATCCTTGAACATCCTTGGCAGTCGTTACGGGTAGTCAAAAGTCAGTAAGTCTCACACCAGTCTAACCAAGGGGTATTGGGTTGCCTGGGTAACTGGGTTGAGGAGGTCAGATAGACAGTCGCTTCTTGTAAAGTACCTACTGGTACTCGGCTGAATCCGGTTAGACTGGAAGCCGACCCCAACATAGTTGGGAAAAAAGGCTCGGAGGATGATGATGATGAGGAACTATGGCACCTGCCGATGACAATGTATAAAATACATGTTAAAATGGCAGGTGGAGACTCGCCACCTCACTTACTGGGCCCCCGGGAATCAGTTGCTAAATCGCAACAAGAGGGCAACAGGTACATGAGTGGCTGAAGGGTGAGGATACCTCGGCGGTCTTTAAACGCAGATCACGCGCTCCCTGTGGGTCCAGCATCACCGGCCCACTCGCCACTTACCACGAGGCACCTACCCTCCGAGCAGGGCTGCTAACCCTGCTCTAGCGACTCCACTCTGGTCGGCCAATGAAGGCAAGCCAAGAGGCGGGAGACCTTCACTCCAGCAGCACTCGGATATATAGCCCCGCGGGGTCGCTACTCCCCGTCATCCACCTCAGATGCTCTGTGGGGCTTATTAGATATTATTATTATTGAGTTTGAACGGTTAGTTGTACCTAATCATATTTTATTTTTTGATTGATACCTTTAAGACAGTAGACAGTTTAAACTGTCTATAGAGATTTTTGCAAATGGTACTTAGCATGCGCTAAGCAGTTCAGAAGTTTTGATGAATGACAAACTTACCTACACATTTATGAATGTTAGTAATTATTTCGCGATAAGCTGTATAAATAAATGTGGCTTTTATTTTTTGTGGATACTAATTATTTTATTTTACAATTTAAATATTTTAAAAGTAATTATTTTACTCGTGCTACATATGCACATGACTGCATCGTTATTATGATTAAAAAATATAACATACTAGCTTCTGCCAGCGGTTTCACCCGCATCCCGTGGGAACTACTTCCCGTACCGGAATAAAAAGTAGCCTATAGCCTTCCTCGAAAGAAATATTCAAATCGGACCAGTAGTTCCTGAGATTAGCGCGTTCAAACAAACAAACTCTTCAGCTTTATAATATTAGTATAGTTATCGGCACGAATCTTGAGCTGTGACCTACTCCTGCGCAGAAGTATTTATTGGGTCCCTTTTGTGGTATGAAGTGAGGCGCGGGGACGGGCTAAAGTGGGGATTGGCCCGCAGTGCATCGCGTCATAGCGGTCACTCGGGATTGATCCTTTGCTAATAAATCACTTCTGCGCAGATGTAGGTCTGAGCTCAAAATTCGTGCCGATAACTATATAGATATTTTATACATAGACTGGTTTTGTGATTCCAAGCGTTTGATAGATAGGAATATAAATTAAAATGCAACCATGTATCTGTTTTATTGAATACCTGCTCTTCTAACAGATTATGACCTGCTATCCTAAATAGGAATTTGGTTTTTTATCTATCTACCTACCTGATGTTTCAAAAGCACAAGTATGCTTAACAAATTCAAGCACAAAAAAAAATTTACATAACTTGAACCTTATGTTCAAGAGCAGAGAGTTTACATTAGCATTAAAAGTTGACGAGTACTGGGATAATTTGACGAGTATCCGTACAAATCAGACGACTATTGGTACAAATCGCCCTGTTTTTACTTTTGCCTTAATAAGTATATAAATCCATCAAAATGATTAAAAAAACATTAGTTAATTAGAATAATGAATAAATACTCTATCACGTCATGCAAAAATTTTCATTTTCTATTGAATATTTAACACACAGTAGCGCTTCAAAGTCAGTGATTTCCGAAATCCGACGACTATTGGTACGTTTACCTAATATTGTGATATTGTCAACTGATGTCAACTGGCGTTCTTGAATTTTTCAGATGAGCACAATTGTCTTTGAAGTAACCTCCAGTGGTACATATAGAGGTCAGTGAACCTCCATGTTAAGTATGTTTTTTTAATTTCCGATAGCAAAACCTCCTCTGATAGGCTAACAAAAATTATAACTTTTTTTCATTACCAAGGAGGGGGGGGTCAACTCGGTCAACTGCACTCTTTAATTACAAGGGTCAGTAAATTATAAGTGGGATACTAACTAAGGGTACATCTACACGGTGCAAGTAGCTTGTGCATGTTGAGGCACATGCACAGGTTACATGAATTTTATCTGTAGGGTTGCAAACGTTGTGGAAATGCAGGAGATTGCCATATATTTAATATTACAGAACAGAGGTAAGAGGAAAATAATTTAGAGGCACCTACACTTTTAGACAGGTTTTTTAATGTAAAAAGTAAAAAATAACTGAAAAAGTTAGTCAAAAATAAAACACCACAAACGAACTTCGATCTCATTTATTTTTTTGTTTTCTAGAAAACATTTAGTTATGGCATAAAAATTACGTTTGGTCAATGAATGTTTTCAGACAAATATGAGTAGCATATACACCTATTACTATAATTGTATCGGAGCTAAACAGTTATAAACACAGACAGGTAATTCTCTTAAATAAAGCAAACGCTTGGTTTTCAAAAACACTTCGCAATTGGTGTTTCTCTTCGTCTCAAAATTCTTTTCTTAATTTAGAAATTGAGCTGAAAGTGGCTAAAATAAAAATACATTGATCGCTTCCGATCTTCAGTATTTCTGCGTATTCATTTAGTTTATATTATATAATTTGGCACATAGAGTCCAACTTCCACAAAAAATTCCGACCCAATATATTTTTTATTAAAATAAACGAGGCATCTATACATATAACAGCTTTACAATATTTTTCATTATAAAATTCCTGTATTAATGAAAATATCTAAAATTGTCGTGAATAATGGATATTTTAAAAGTATTATTAAAAAAAATCAAGTGTGTTAACCCCACAATACATAATATTAGGTACACATAGGTAATAGATTGCCATACAAAGACTTGAATGTATAATAAGTTAGTCAAAATAAACTATCAGCGTCTATTTACTTATCGTAAATAAGAAAATTAAACAAAAGAAACTGTCTATTAACTAAACCAGTATTCTATCACAGTTAGATACAATTTCAGTACCCTTTTTGTGTACGAACCATTAAATATAAATATATGTATTTTATTAATCTACAAGTACATTCCACAGGTTTCTTTTTCATTAAACTAGTTTGAATATTTATGTAAATTGACGTGCAGACATACTTTCGCGGAACAAACGGAATTGGTCTGTGAAACAAGGAAGCTAAATTAAAGTTTCCACTGATAATCAATGAATTAGTTATCATAAACTTACAGAGATTTCAGAAACTTATAAAAGTATACAGTAGCTTTTTTAGTTTTCATATTTATGTAGTGAGCTCACACAGATATCATTATTTCCATTCCACTATCATTCGATGTTTATACATATAATCTAAACAGACATAACATTCACATTAACTATATGGTACATTAGGTTAAAATACACAATTATCAGTTTCTAAACTCGACACATTATCACGCATTAATGTAAATGTCTTCTTTATTTTTGATTGGGTAGTCTTTGGGGGGTAATTTGAAGCTGTTTCTTATGTATGAGAAGCGATGGAAGTTGTAGAAGTACTCTTTGCCGTCGGGAGAGTATTGTGGGTAGAGGGTGTAGGCTGGCAGCTCGAAGTCCAGGTCAGTGAGGGAGTCCGCGAGCGCGTGCTTCGCGAACTCCTCCTGGTATCGTCATGACTGTTCCCGGTACGCTTTCCGTTTCATACATTTCTCCTTCAATATATAACACAGCGCTATGGCTATCAGCACAGCTATAGCGATTGCCATACTTATGCTAATCCAAATGATCTCCTCGTTGATGCCGCTCGTCGACTTCCCTGTAGGCAAATATATCATTTTATTACGATTGTATTACGTATTGTATTACGGTTCAAACATATCATTGATATGCAGTACCTAATAATATTAAGTTCTAGAAGTAGTTGTATTAATATTTTTTATTAATTTAACTAATGAGAAATCAGTTCGCTCTTGAGTGTACAGTGTTTAATTACGATGTCGCTGTCGGTGATAAAAAGGAGAACCGTGATATGAAATATTTTTCGTGAAAGTTTTTGCACAATCAGCCCAATACGTGAATATCAGTGTCTGCATGACATTTCTGCAGTCAGCCGAACACATTTTCGACATTTCAACATTCCGATTGAAATCATGTGATATTAGACTTTTTGGGCTGAAATACTTGTGCAAGACATAGGTACAGTCAACTTCAGGTCAGTGGTAACAGTTTTATAGGAAAATCGTACTTATTACTATTGAGTTAAGGTGCATGACAGTTACCACTGATGTGCGGTCTACTGTACTTACTTGCGTCTCATAAAAATATGAATGGAAAATGTTAATCAATACATAGAGGTATAAGTGAGCAAGATAAGGAGATCTTAAGACTGCTGTGTAAATGTTTGTTCGTGATAGTCTATTTGCTTGTTCCGTCGTCAGTCCTCTGTATTGTTTGCGGTCATCCCAGCCTAAGCACACAACATGAGATAACAGAGAAAATTGCCTTCTTGTACATTACAAATAAATTGCGTAACAGCACTTAAAGGAAACTTGAGTACTTTGTCTTTGGTGTCACGCGTAGATAGAAAGGAATAAAGGATCGAACATTTATAAGTATTCGTTAAGAAACCTAATAATCATGTTTATCTAGATGGCTCTTGATTAATAATTATTTATATACCGAATTTACTACCAACCGTATATGTTAATAAGAATGGACATAGTCAAGTTTCGGTAGAAAAATCTACATAGATACTAAATATAAATGAATATTTAAGCTATTGATTAGCTTGTGTTCTGGCTGTGGTTCTGGGTGCTAACACAACTGTTAAATTACTGAAATCTACATATATATTTATAAATAGATACATATTATTACAACACCCAGGCCACAGCCAACAAATATGCTCATCACATAAATGTTGACCATAAAATCGAATAGGTACCTACTGAATAATATAACGATAAAGAGATTATCTGCTCAGTACTAATAGCGTCGTATTAGTCGGAAAAAGCTTATTTTTCCTAATTAGCGTCATGGGTAATCGACTAAAGTAGGTACCTATCTATTCATTCTATTCATAAGTTCTTCATATTTATTTGCTTTCTATCGATATTATCATTCGGATATCGAAACAAACCCTTGATCCAAAATTGGTTTAAGACTCGTGGCATGGCACATGAGTAAAAATAAATTAGGATAGGATACTGTACAATCAATATTACTACCATGTATTGAATTAACCAAACAAAAGAATCTCCAAAGCTAAAAAAATATGCGCCCTACACTTATGCCCGATTATGAGCGCTGAGTATCGAAGGAGGCCATTGTCCAACAGTGGACTTTTCAGGCTATTTCGACGAAGTTTTGACTTACTTAAACTTTCAACTAACTTTTATTATGCAACTGCCAAACTTTCATCGCGCTTCACATGACTTTTTCAGGAAACATCTTTTTAGACATAAGTGTTCTGATTATTAATAACTAGCTTTGAAATCAAATGTAGGTATCTAAGTAGGTATCTCTTGCTGTATCATAGATTCCAATATTCAAGACAATAGAGGAAGGAGAGACCAATAAGATTTCGCGATAGAGATCGGCCGGGGAATCCAAACCGCAGCTCAGATATGTCGATTGGTTGGAAATCGAAATTCAATTTTAGATAACCTATAAACAGCAGAACTGAATCCATTCTTGTGAGTAGTGAAACAGGAAATTATTAATCTGTATCTACTATCTTGCTGCTTCTATTAATGTAATCTGATGAATAATGAGAAGAATGGCAACGGATTGTGAAGCTTGCTACCACCCCTGATATGACGACCATGACCAATTTGCCAAGAATGTGACGATATAGAAGAAGTTAGTTCCAGTTATTTGACGAGGAGAAAGCTGAAGAACTTATAGTGATACTTACCACCCTTCTTGTTGGAGTAGCCACCCATCTTGCCGGCGACTCTGGCGGAGGCGCCGCCTGCCATCACCAGCACGATGGCGCTGGTGTGCACTGTGTGACCTGCACAATATCAGTAGCTTACAGTATAACAATATTATTAGCGCCTACTGCTTTGGATGGGTACCTATGGACACTAAAAGTAACTAAGTAAGTAACTGTTCCTAAGGGTGCGTCTACACGGTGCATATAGCTGGAGCAAGTTGACATGCGCAAGTGACAATAGCACGCGGGTGGTTTGCTTTGGTAAAACCGCGAGTCGCTGGATCCGCACGTTTTTGAAATGCATGCAACCTGCGCATGTGCCTCAACATGCGCAAGCTACTTGCACCGTGTAGATGCATCCTTATTTGACCTAAGCATGCAACGCACAAAGTTTTAATAAAAGAGGACAGACAAGGAGAACCAGTCTCTATTGTTCGTGTCAGTGAACCTGGCAGATCATTGTCTAGCAGATCAACTTTTTTTTTGAGTTCTTATCGCATGCAGATGAGTTCTATAGTTCCTGATAGTTTTCAGGAATAGTTCTGCCATTTTCAGCTGAAAAACGATAGTTCACAAAATGATCTGCTAACTTCCGGTAGCAGAGCATTTTTCAGAAAATCAAAAAAAAACTGAGATATTGTCACATAAAGATGAGTTCCATAGTTCCTCATACTTTTCAGGAATAGTTCTGGCGTATTTCAGCTGAAAAATATTTTTTTTCCCAATTCACGTTTGAGTGTTAACAGAGCATGAATAAAGATTAAAGTGTTATTTTCAAAGTTCAATCCAGATAAAAGGGCGAAAACTCATTTGTTTTCGATAGATGCTTCATGAAACTGTAATCTAGACTTCAATTCAAATCTAGAACTATCATTAAAGTATCAGCAGAGCATGGCTGAAAGTAAGAAACTGTGAAATTTCACATTTTAATATGAAAAAATACTCAAAAAAATATTTTCGCGGTTCCAATTAACCTAGGAGGCGGGAACTATCGCGTTCCTGATAGAAGAATACCAGCATCATAATATAACAGCAGATTTAAACCCAGAACTCTCACTAAACTATCAGCAGAGCATGCTTGAATGTCAGAAACTATGAAATTTTACACTTTAATATTCAAAAAAATATTTTCGCGGTTCCAATTACTCTAGGAGGCGGGAACTATCACGTTTCTGATAGAAGAATACTAGCACCATTATATAGAAGCAGATTCAAACCCAGAACTCTCACTAAACTATCAGCAGAGCATGCTTGAATGTCAGAAACTATGAAATTTTACACTTTAATATTCAAAAAAATATTTTCGCGGTTCCAATTACTCTCGGAGGCGGGAACTGTCGTGTTTCTGATAGAAGAATACCAGCACCATAATATAACAGCAGATTCAAACCCAGAACTCTCACTAAAGTATCAGCAGAGCATGGTTGAAAGTAAGAAACTGTGAAATTTCACGTTTTAACATGAAAAAATATTCAAAAAATATTTTCGCGGTTCCAATTACTCTAGGAGGCGGGAACTATCGCGTTTCTGATAGAAGAATACCAGCACCATAATATAACAGCAGATTCAAACCCAGAACTCTCACTAAAGTATCAGCAGAGCATGGTTGAAAGTAAGAAACTGTGAAATTTCACGTCTTAGTATGAAAAAATATTCAAAAAAATATTTTTGCGGTTCCAATTAACCTAGGAGGCGGGAACTATCGCGTTTCTGATAGAAGAATACCAGCACCATAATATAACAGCAGATTCAAACCCAGAACTCTCACTAAAGTATCAGCAGAGCATGGTTGAAAGTAAGAAACTGTGAAATTTCACGTCTTAATATGAAAAAATATTCAAAAAAATATTTTTCAATTACTCTAGGAGGCGGGAACTATCGCGTTTCTGGTAGAAGAATACTAGCACCATAATATAACAGCAGATTCAAACCCAGAACTCTCACTAAAGTATCAGCAGAGCATGGTTGAAAGTAAGAAACTGTGAAATTTCACGTTTTAACATGAAAAAATTTTCAAAAAAATATTTTCGCGGTTCCAATTACTCTAGGAGGCGGGAACTATCGCGTTTCTGGTAGAAGAATACCAGCATCATAATATAACAGCAGATTCAAACCCAGAACTCTCACTAAAGTATCAGCAGAGCATGGTTGAAAGTAAGAAACTGTGAAATTTCACGTTTTAACATGAAAAAATATTCAAAAAAAATATTTTCGCAGTTCCAATTACTCTAGGAGGCGGGAACTATCGCGTTTCTGGTAGAAGAATACCAGCACCATAATATAACAGCAGATTCAAACCCAGAACTCTCACTAAAGTATCAGCAGAGCATGGTTGAAAGTAAGAAACTGTGAAATTTCACGTTTTAACATGAAAAAATATTCAAAAAATATTTTCGCGGTTCCAATTACTCTAGGAGGCGGGAACTATCGCGTTTCTGATAGAAGAATACCAGCACCATAATATAACAGCAGATTCAAACCCAGAACTCTCACTAAAGTATCAGCAGAGCATGGTTGAAAGTAAGAAACTGTGAAATTTCACGTTTTAACATGAAAAAATATTCAAAAAAAATATTTTCGCGGTTCCAATTACCCTAGGAGGCGGGAACTATCGCGTTTCTGATAGAAGAATACCAGCACCATAATATAACAGCAGATTCAAACCCAGAACTCTCACTAAAGTATCAGCAGAGCATGGTTGAAAGTAAGAAACTGTGAAATTTCACGTTTTAACATGAAAAAATATTCAAAAAAATATCTTCGCGGTTCCAATTAACCTAGGAGGCGGGAACTATCGCGTTCCTGATAGGAGAATACCAGCATCATAATATAACAGTAGATTTAAACCCAGAACTCTCACTAAAGTATCAGCAGAGCATGGTTGAAAGTAAGAAACTGTGAAATTTCACGTTTTAACATGAAAAATATTCAAAAAAAATATTTTCGCGGTTCCAATTACCCTAAGAGGCGGGAACTATCGCGTTTCTGATAGAAGAATACCAGCACCATAATATAACAGCAGATTCAAACCCAGAACTCTCACTAAAGTATCAGCAGAGCATGGTTGAAAGTAAGAAACTGTGAAATTTCACGTCTTAATATGAAAAAATATTCAAAAAAATATTTTTCAATTACTCTAGGAGGCGGGAACTATCGCGTTTCTGATAGAAGAATACCAGCACCATAATATAACAGCAGATTCAAACCCAGAACTCTCACGAAAGTATCAGCAGAGCATGGTTGAAAGTAAGAAACTGTGAAATTTCACGTTTTAACATGAAAAAATATTCAAAAAAATATTTTCGCGGTTTCAATTAACCTAGGAGGCGGGAACTATCGCGTTCCTGATAGAAGAATACCAGCATCATAATATAACAGCAGATTTAAACCCAGAACTCTCACTAAAGTATCAGCAGAGCATGGTTGAAAGTAAGAAACTGTGAAATTTCACGTTTTAACATGAAAAAATATTCAAAAAAAATATTTTCGCGGTTCCAATTACCCTAGGAGGCGGGAACTATCGCGTTTCTGATAGAAGAATACCAGCACCATAATATAACAGCAGATTCAAACCCAGAACTCTCACTAAAGTATCAGCAGAGCATGGTTGAAAGTAAGAAACTGTGAAATTTCACGTCTTAATATGAAAAAATATTCAAAAAAATATTTTTCAATTACTCTAGGAGGCGGGAACTATCGCGTTTCTGATAAAAGAATACCAGCACCATAATATAACAGCAGATTCAAACCCAGAACTCTCACTAAAGTATCAGCAGAGCATGGTTGAAAGTAAGAAACTGTGAAATTTCACGTTTTAACATGAAAAAATTTTCAAAAAAATATTTTCACGGTTCCAATTAACCTAGGAGGCGGGAACTATCGCGTTTCTGATAGAAGAATACTAGCGCCATAATATAGAAGTAGATACAAACCCAGAACTCTCACTAAAGTATCAGCAGAGCATGGTTGAATGTAAGAATCTATGAAATTTTACATTTTAATATAAAAAATAAATAAATTCATAGTTTCAATTACTCTGACAGGCGGGAACTATCGCGTTTCTGATAGAAGAATACCAGCATCATAATATAGAAATAGATTCATTAACCTAGAGTAATTGGAACCGCGAAAATTTTTTTTGAATATTTTTTCATAATAAAATGTGAAATTTCACAGTTTCTTACTTTCAACCATGCTCTGCTGATACTTTAGTGAGAGTTCTGGGTTTGAATCTGCTGTTATATTATGGTGCTGGTATTCTTCTATCAGAAACGCGATAGTTCCCGCCTCCTAGAGTAATTGGAACCGCAAAAATATTTTTTTGAATATTTTTTCATACTAAGACGTGAAATTTCACAGTTTCTTACTTTCAACCATGCTCTGCTGATACTTTAGTGAGAGTTCTGGGTTTGAATCTGCTGTTATATTATGGTGCTGGTATTCTTCTATCAGAAACGCGATAGTTCCCGCCTCCTAGAGTAATTGGAACCGCGAAAATATTTTTTGAATATTTTTTCATGTTAAAACGTGAAATTTCACAGTTTCTTACTTTCAACCATGCTCTGCTGATACTTTAGTGAGAGTTCTGGGTTTGAATCTGCTGTTATATTATGGTGCTGGTATTCTTCTATCAGAAACACGACAGTTCTCGCCTCCGAGAGTAATTGGAACCGCGAAAATATTTTTTTGAATATTAAAGTGTAAAATTTCATAGTTTCTGACATTCAAGCATGCTCTGCTGATAGTTTAGTGAGAGTTCTGGGTTTAAATCTGCTGTTATATTATGATGCTGGTATTCTTCTATCAGGAACGCGATAGTTCCCGCCTCCTAGGTTAATTGGAACCGCGAAAATATTTTTTTGAGTATTTTTTCATATTAAAATGTGAAATTTCACAGTTTCTTACTTTCAGCCATGCTCTGCTGATACTTTAATGATAGTTCTAGATTTGAATTGAAGTCTAGATTACAGTTTCATGAAGCATCTATCGAAAACAAATGAGTTTTCGCCCTTTTATCTGGATTGAACTTTGAAAATAACACTTTAATCTTTATTCATGCTCTGTTAACACTCAAACGTGAATTGGGAAAAAAAATATTTTTCAGCTGAAATACGCCAGAACTATTCCTGAAAAGTATGAGGAACTATGGAACTCATCTTTATGTGACAATATCTCAGTTTTTTTTTGATTTTCTGAAAAATGCTCTGCTACCGGAAGTTAGCAGATCATTTTGTGAACTATCGTTTTTCAGCTGAAAATGGCAGAACTATTCCTGAAAACTATCAGGAACTATAGAACTCATCTGCATGCGATAAGAACTCAAAAAAAAAGTTGATCTGCTAGACAATGATCTGCCAGGTTCACTGACATCTATTGTTCTTAAATTGACGATAGCGTATGATTTTCCTAAAGTGGACATTGGGCAGAAAATTGTAGTTAGTGAATATTTGGATAATGTTTTCAACTCTAATCTTCGTTAACTCTCAGATTTACTATTAATAATATAATTTCAATGAAATTACGAATAAGAGTAAAAGGATCATTATGAAAGCGAATGATCTCGGGGTTGAAGTAGTTACCGTTATTATATAATTCGTATAATTTTGCTCAAAACACTTACGTATCATGATCGCCATTTTGCCTGCCTCCAGAAGGACGAATAGAAAGCGAAGTCTTTATTTACATTGATGAAGATAGTGTCTCTCCTTTATAACTCGAAGCAGCACCTGAAACAAGGAAACGACTTAAAAGGGCAAACATTTTAGAAACATAACTGTGGAAAATCTCGAGAAATTGCCGCGTACTATACCTATAACGTATCCCGTAATAGCACTTCGTTTTCACTTAGTAGCGGGTAGGGTTTCCAGTCTTTCTTTGAGAAGATTTGTTTGACTGTGTGCGGTGTTTGAATAGCTTTTCGTCTTAAAGATTATTTTAGTTATCCAATGAAAATATTACTAACAAATTATTAAAAATATTAGCTTTTTCATAGAGGCTTTTAGTGATAAGTGATAACTTAGCGTTCTAATTTAAGCCGTGAACCTTTATTAGCGAAATTCAGTTTGAAACAACCAAAGTTTAAAGAATAGTTTCCGCTCAAACTATGCATGTATGATATAATATTATTTGCTGTGCTCTCGCTGTGGCGGCATATTGGGCTGACAAAGTGTAGTCTCACTATAAGACATGTCATCGACACGAAAGAAGAAGAATATTATCTATTTAAGCAGATTGTTGATCTTTGTGTACTTGTGTAGATACCTTCCTTTAAATAAAGGATTAAAGTTTAATCTAAACCAAAGGAAATTATCTTTTAAGCGATTCCTTTAATCATTAAAGGAACCGCTTACAGCATTAGATATAACTTGCAGTTGATCACAATTAATGGCGAAGTGCTTACGCTGGCCGCATAATGTATATCGTGGAATTACTCGCTGCCAAGATTGATGTCGTCAATCAAGTAAATTGAGGCGTAAGCATTCCGCTTTACGCTAACTGAGCTATACAAATCTTACAAACAAGAAAACGTTTTTTCCACAAAAATGGCGGCGTAGCACGTTATCATTTCCTCTCTGTTCATAAAACTTTCGCCTTGTGTTATGTGTAAATTACTTTTCTGAAACTGCGGGGCTTTTTTAGCGAAGCAAAATTGTTCAGCGAGTAAAGTTCGTGTTTACAACTTTTTCGTGTCCCAGAGGTGATACTGCAACAGAACTCTTTAAACTTGCGCCTTATGGTGTTATAGTGTAGTATTATTTTTCGAGACTTTTTAAAACTAAAACTGAGGGTGTGATGAAATGTGATATTTTTATACGATATTAATCATCAAAGTGACTTTAACAATAAATAGGTACCTAATTTATTTGCAGTCATATATTTTGGATAAACTGCGTAAAATGGTATTATTTTTTTTTTTTGTAATGTACTAAACACTGTAATTGAAGAGAAAATAAAGATTTTTTATTTATTTATTATTTATTTATGTTCTGGTTTAAAAATAACGTTGACCTTGGCTCAACTGAACGAATAAATATTGCCTAAACAACAGTTTGTGGGAGGATTAATATTAACACCTTTGGAGAAGAAGTTTCAGGATTATTAAATAAGTTTAGTTTGAAAATAGCACCGTTATTTTATATGTTATTACTGAAAATAGACCATAATCCTCCTGCTCTTATCCAAATTTTATTTGGGGTCGGGGCAGCATATTTTCTCCTTCTATACTTTTCTATTCATAATATATTCGGACCTTAACATACTGCAACTTGTTTTGGCATAAGTTTTACAGCCAGCCGCCTGTCTGACGCTTACCGTCCTTGGGAATTATTACTGAAAATAGACACACGTCATTAAAACCCTCGCGTTTCTAGTCTTACAAGAAGATTGATAGATAGTCGATATTCGGTTTGTTTTTACTGCCATTAGGAAAGAAAACTCGTGCCAAATAACAATAAAAGGAACAAATGGCGTCATTTTTTGTCAAAGTGATGTATGATGGTGAGAAAGTGTATTTGTTTGAATGATAAAACTTTTGTATTTTCAACGTATTTGCCAAGAGCTTTTCAATAGGGATAAAATATTTTTTTTTTTACTTAAGCACCTACTTGATTTATTACTGGAACATGTATTCCAGAGACATAAATTCAGCAATAAATAAATAGTTTCTCAAAAAAGTAAATTAACTATGTACGTGAATAGCCTCAACAATCCGAGAGCATTGAATGCCTATTTAACTTCCAGTGGTGTGTGGGTATTAGTGTTTTCATGTATATTGTATACGGCCATCTCTCGACGCTTGCGTATAATTGCTGCCCTACTCGTTCCCGGCAAAAAGTCGGTCACGATTAAAAGCCTCGACTCGAGGAGCTATAATTAGTCTCTTTTCTATATTCTATAAAAGATTTGAAAGAAAACCCACACTCGTACTTGCCGGTAGCCTAAATAATGTACGTTCTTATATCATTTGCAATAAATAGTAGCAGAGAAAACTTTCTGAAATTAAAATACCTACTAAATTGAGATCAGTAATAATTGATAACTGCTAATAGATGACCTTTTTTTTCTTTTTTTTATCGACGTCAAAATTATCAAATGACCCCTCCCGCTGTGTGTGTGTGTGGATGACCTAAGGTAACATGTATTTCAACTATATACAAAAAAATTACTTTTATTTATAGTACATGCTATTTGCCTTGAAATATTGCTACTTCTTGTACAAAAAAAGAGTTGATTTGCGACACAAGAAATAAAACGACAGCGATGCCTTTGTTCAAACATTATTATCGAACTGCCTAGTGTTTGTAGTGCTGTTGCTGAACGAGAGCACGTACACGCTAGTGATGTGTTGTATTTTATTTTATTGGTAAGTGGCTATTCAAGTGTTTTAATATGTTCGAACGTACACTCCTATGATTATTTAACATAGGTTCATATTCATTCAGAACCTTATATTAACCTTAGTGGGTATAATTTCTTTAAAGATTTCTACCCGCGTGTATTATATTCTTATATTCAATAGAAGTGTACATTATTTTTGCTTAGTAGAAACCATTATTATTCTTTATTGTACACAAAAACATTTCAAAGACACACACAACACAGAGAAGACATGTACAAAGGCGAGCTTAACCCAGAACTGGGTTCTCTAACAGCAAACCTTAGAGCGATAGAGAGATGCGATAGGGAAGAGAAAATTTAAAGTGCACAACATTAAACAAAACAGAGATGAAATTACATAACATAAAATATAAAATATATACCTATAAATAAAACATAAAATATAATAAATAAATAAATACATACATACAAATAAGGTCATGTTGACAGGAAATGTTCTTTAATTCGTCTCTTGAAGACATCTAACGATGTGCTGTCACGTATACTGTGAGGCAGAGCGTTCCAAAGCCTCACAGCGCGAACAGTGAAGGATCCATCATAACGGCTCGAAGTATGAGGAGGGATACGGAGTAAAAGAGATGAAGAGGAGCGACAGGGTTTGCCTCTAGGAACAAGGAACTCAAAGCGTTCCCTAAGATAATTTGGAGCGTTGGGATTGTGAAGAAGAGAGAAGAGAAAAGACAGAATATGAGCATCTCGACGCTGCCGAATTGGCAGCCACTTCAGCTGGCTCCGGAATTCAGACACATGGTCGTATTTCCGGAGGCCAAAAATGAAGCGGATGCACAGATTCTGCAGACGCTCGAGTTTGTTAAGAAGTTCCTCAGTCGCATCAAGGAAACAGACATCAGCATAATCTAAAAGAGGGAGGAGAAGCGACTGAGCGAGAGTAATTTTTGTTGAAAAAGGCAGGAACTTCTGGAGACGTTTGAGTGACTGAAACGAGCAAAAAACTCTTCTGCTTACTTCTGCAACGTGTGAACCCCAGGATAAATGACAGTCCATAATTACCCCCAAGTTCTTAACCGTAGAAGAGTATGGGATGGCAACGCTATCATATGAGACCGGTGGTGGAGAAGACAGCTTATTGAGGAAATATCTGCCACCAATAATGAGAGCTTGTGACTTGGCAGGATTGACCAGAAGCCCGAAATCCTTAGCCCATCGACTTATGTGTCCAAGATCATCATTGATGGCATCAATCGCTCTCGGAAGCTCTTCAAGTTTAAAGTGCTGATAAAGCTGCAAGTCATCTGCATAGAGATGGTAATGTGAAACTAGTGACTTAGTGATGGCGTTTATAAAAACGGAGAAAAGTAATGGAGAGAGAACGCCACCTTGAGGAACACCCGCAGCGAGTTCCCGCCACTCAGAGGAAACCTCATCAACGCGGACCGACTGTGAGCGACCCCGAAGATAAGAGCTGAACCACTCGACTGCAGAAGGAGATACATTTAGTGAGGATAGGATACCCAAGAGGATGTCAAAATCAACTGAGTTAAATGCACTGCTAAAATCCAGCAAAACCAATACAGTTAAAAGCCCCTTCTCCATAGCCAGCCTGATGTCATCAGTAATTTTGATGAGAGCAGAAACTGTACTATGGCCAGGGCGAAAACCAGATTGGTATGGACTTAGCAGGCTGTTAGAGGAGAGATAACGAGAAAGTTGATTGTTGACAACACTCTCAAGGACTTTAGATAAGATGGGAAGTATGGATATAGGACGGTACTGAGAAACTGAGGATGGGTTGGAGACTTTGGGCAAAGGTAGCACATGAGCTTTCTTCGAAGCAGATGGAAAGGAGCTAGTGAAGAGGGAATAATTGACGAGATGGAGAATGACAGGAATAATGATATTAAGGATAGGAAGGAGCATTTGTAGGTGAAGACCATCATCCCCTACAACTTTTGTGGAGATGGATAGAATAGCACGTTTGATATCTCCCTCTGTAGCCGGGTGGAAAGAAAACGAAGTACATTTAGGCAAAGAAAGGTTTGAGAGGTACTTAATAGTAGACGATTTAACGTTGTCATCCAGCGTTACTGGTGACTTCGAAAAATGGTCATTAATTGTGTTTGGATTTATTTCGGGAGCGCTATCATTAGCGACCTTCCCGATACCGAAAGACTTAAGGAATTGCCATACTTGTGCTGTGTTGAAGTTTTTAATGGAGTTGTGAATATGGCGTCTCTTTGCATCTCTGCACAGACGACTGCAACGATTTCGTAACTGCTTGTAAATAGACCAGTTCTCCTCAGTTGGGTCCCTTCTGAATCGGCGCTTAGCCTTATCCCGCCTTGACATCTCCTGCTTTATACTATCAGATAGCCACGGGGCTGGAAGGTGCTTTACTCTGACTTTTCTCACAGGTGCATGTTTGTCGTAAAGTTCCAACACCAACTTGTTAAATACAGATACCATGGAATCCACATCAGTGCAGTCATAAACAGGAGACCAGTCAATTCTGCCCGCATCCTCCAACAAACGATCCATATCAATGTTCTTGAAACTGCGAAGGAAAAGAAATTTGGATTTACGCTTAGGAGGACGAATCTTATAAGATAGAAACAGGAGGTCATGATATGAGAAAGAGGCAGGAAGTTGACCATGAGTGGCTACTTTGCTGGGGTCTGATACTATTACAAGATCTAACAGAGAAGGATTACAGTGAGGGGCGTGATGAGTAGCATTAAGCTGAAGAATATTCATATTGACAGAAGAGACAAGAGATCGAAGTTTACGGCTGCGCACATCATCCTTAATTAAACAGGTGTTGAAGTCTCCGAGGATTATAGTGTGGTCATAACAAGGAGTGAAAGATACAAGTTTCGACTCAAAAGAAGAAAAGTAGTCGAAAGTACATGACGGGTTATAGTAAACACCTAAAAGTACTTTGACACCATTAAAAGAAACTTCAATAAAAAGGTGTTCAGCGAATCTCGAGTAATCTCCCGGAGACTTGTCAACAATGTGATAGGAGATATCACCACGTAGATAAATGGCGACCCCTCCGCCTCCCTTGCCAGTTCTGTCATTACGCACAAGTTTGTAGCCGGGCAAGGAATATTGAGTGGAGGGAAGTGCTGGTTTGAGGAAAGTCTCAGAAACAAGAATAGCATGAACAAGGTTCGAGTCAAAAGAAGACAGGAAATCAGCATGATGAGCGGGAATACTTTGAGCATTTATGTGGACCACATTAAAAAATTTACTATAAGGAGAGAAAGTAGTAACAAGTTGATCACGTAGATGGACTGAATCATCATTGAACGCACTGGCAAAGCTCTCGTCAGACGTACAAGAAGACGAACAAGTAACAAAACTATCATCAAAATTGTCGAACATGATAAGTATACAAAATTAAGTTAACAAACAAAAAAAAATATATATATATAAATAATAAACATAAAGTTAAAAATACTAATAACAGTTACCTGCTATCCGAACATCCTCGATGCACTCGCCAGTTAGTTAATTATAACATATAATTGATGAAAAGGTTCGTAGCCAAACATAGTTTCCGAACGAATTCAAGAATAGCGTTAATCTATGGAATAAGGAAGATGTTATGTCAATCACATGTCATTAAAAACTAAACAAAAATCTACAGTGACCGTCATTTCAGAACATGAATTTTATTTCGCATGCCTTTTCGCCCTCTTCCCCGATGGAGACTTGTTGGACAACGGACTTCCCCGTGCGCCCAGTGTCGGCTCGGTAGCGGAAGTAGCCAACGTCGGAAACTGCCTCGTTAAATGCTGCAGTTCAGCTGGGGATTCAATTTTCCGCCTAGACTTGTCCGGGAGCAGTACCACTATCTTGCCTTCGGATGTCCAGCACTGCTTCACCCCAAAATGCTTGCGGGCGGCAAGGAACGCATCATGTCGGGGCTTGGTCAGGAACTCCGAGAAAACCAGTCCAGAGCCCTTCAGCATGGTCTTGCTTCGCCACACTTCACTTCATGCAATTTAAGAAACCATGTTGCCTATCTCGGCTTGCTCGTAATACTACAACGTATACATATCCGTCTTCTTGTCAAGAGTAGGGTATATGTACGTAAGTCGTGTGTCTTACGTGGTGTGAGGACGGTTTCACGGAATTATGGTACCATCTGCTTCTTTATGAGATAAATGATTTTATTGCAGAGACACAATATCAAACATGCTTAGCAACCCTACACAGTGTACATTGTACATGTATTTAAAAAAAAGCAAATCACTTATTAATTGATAATGCTAATCACTCTAACTTCTACATACTTATGGTATTGCTTCTATGAAATATTCTCTTCACTGTTTGATGATTGATTAATTCACGGAATAGTAAATAAATGTAAATAATGTAAATAAATGTAAGTAAATGAATAATAAATGATGAAGGTACGTCGTTCCCGTGTGCATTATTTTGATTAGACTACATTGCTGTAGGTATAGAGCGAGTTTAGGTTTAGTTTCTCTGAAAAGAAAACTATTTTCGGGGAAGTTGCATTTTGCCATTCAGTTTTTATATTCATAACTGACATACAGGTATAGTTTATTGAGCATAGCACGCACGTAGGTGGCGGGCGGCCTACGAAATTTGCTATCCCTTGTTCGCAGCCGAACCCTAATAAAGCAAAAAAGGTTTGCTTCAAACTTTTGTTTCTCATATCGTTCCGGCGCACCCTCACGTCTGACGCTAATACAAACAGAAAAGGCTTTTCACACTCTCCCGTACTCATCATTGTTACTGGCCGTCAGTATTTTTTACGACAAAAGTAGTAGTTTTAAAGGTACACCAGTATCAAAGTTACTCAAAGTTCTATTTTTGAAAACAAAATGTTGCAGCAATTGTTTCCAACAAGCTTTATTAATAGGGCGGTTTATCCCAATTAATTATGTACTTTTTTGCAGTTATGTACAATAGCTACATATGCCAGAGCCGTTACCACAATGAGAGCATTGGATGTGCCATTTAGTACATATTGATTGTGGTTTGTTGCATTTAATATTAGTCGCTGATGCAAAACGGGATATTGGAATAACTATTGTTATTAATATGTGAAATAATAGACTATTATACATATATACTGCCTACATAATTATCATGTTTAACTAATGATATTTAGTTCCATTCTACGATGTCAATTTATGAAGAACACTTATCTTTGATGGAAAAATCAAAATTCTCATGTCACTTTAAATATACCTCATACCAGATATTATGTATGGGTCCTCCAAATGAGTACAGATATTGGTAGTCCTTCGCCTAACGGAAGTTGTTCAGCCTCGACAATTTATTATTAATTTGAAAACGTCATTCACACGTAACATTAGTTTGTGGAAAACACGAACTGTTTCTCTCTGAATAAAATTTTAATTCGAATGTGTCAAAAACAATGCTCTTGTTCGAAAACCAGCGAAACTAAAATTACAGTACAAAAATGATTCTAGCTAAAAATGTATTTCAGAAATGTGGGTAGGTGCAGTCAAGCGTTACCCCGCGTCATGTATTCAGATAAATATTCGTTCAATATTTCTATATAAAATCATTTCATTTTTCTGTCCAATCGCTTACAGTCACACACGCAGATGTCCCGACAAGCTTTTATTAAAATTTTCCCATAAAAGACATGCGACATGACACTAAATTCATACGATGTGCCAATATATTTTTATTTAGTTAAATACATATAAAGACAACCCATTATAACATTGCGTAAAATACATTAATAAGTATACTAGAAGAGAATTTGTAAGGACCCTACATACATGGTGTTACAAAAATACACAAAGAAAATACAATAAATTACAAATCCAAAAATTTGGACCCCAGCAAACTACCATGTGATTGTGTAAGTAAAGGTATAACAAATAATTTAAATACCACTAAGTTCATTGTTTTTCTTTCCATTCATAAAGTGTTACAATACTTATTTGAACCGTTTCTGTAAACATATGTCCAAAATGTTTTCTGCAAATAAAAGTTAGTTAAGCCGTCAAAAACTGGTATAGCTAATATGTATGAATATCGTTATTCGATTTTCCGAACCTTCCAGTTTTAGGCGGTATTATGTGAAAAAAGCTAACGTGGCAAAATATTCGATGCAGTAATCAAGTTACCCGTTCTCTTTTGGGCTTTATTTGGTTAGTTATTCCGAAACCGGACTCAGCGTGGGAGAGATACGCGTTGGCGTAAGAAGTGCCAAAACGTTAACCTGCTAGGTAAACAAATAAAGTTACTTAAGTCCCTAAATATAGAACGGATTACGAACAATTAAGTTTTGATGATATTTCACACCTGCTAAAGACTTCGGCAATTATATTTTGGTCAATGATGGAGTAGGCAACTGAGAGGCTCCTTCGAATATTCAAAACAAAATGGACCTAATATAAAATACAATAGTGATTCGCACTGTCAGCTAGAACTCGCGGTTTGCGGTGATCGACCAGAGAGTTGTACTGGCCGGTCAACAACACAGCGGCATTACCGCGATTTGGACACTCGACCACCAAATCAAATAAGGGACGTTTGAGGTCTTAATCCACTTCTACTAGCTGACCATTCAGACTCGGCTATTTAAGATAATTGTGAAAAAGGATAAAGCCAATTTTGTGGAAACTAAGGTAAACATAAGTATTTTTGAATTAAAAAATTTCGATATCTTTAAAGATAAACTCTTGGAGACATTGGTCTTGGACGTTACTTCTAGTATCGCAGGCCGCCAACAGTAAACGGTTTCTATTTAAAATATTCCGATTCAAATATCTAAATTAAAAATAGTTCACTGAGGATCTTGGTTGAACTCCTGCCAACTGCATTTAGCAACCGTGTCTCGGATTATTTGCTTTGCTAGTCTAAATGCGGATAATATGCTGCATAGATTCTTTCAGTAAAAAACTTTTCGCCAACGTTGCTTTAATTATAATGCCAGTAGGAAAAACTCATTTTAATTCCGAAAAGTAGCAATGTGTTCAGATAAAAGTTTTCTCCAAAACTTAATTTTGCCCAACTCAGTTTAGGATACGAAAACCGAGCACGGATAAAAGAATAAAACTTAGAAGTTGGTAAAACTTGTAGAAGAAAAATAGCGGTTGAGTAAACTAAGATCAGAGATACGGGCCTTTATTACGGAGGATGGACTATCTGATAGCTGCGAAAGGCATATACAATATGTGGTAACTGATACATCTAACAGAATTAATAATATAATAATTACACTAATAAAAGGCTTGGGACTGTTAAATTGCCTTCGAATCGATTATTGGATTCCCCACAAATGAATTGGCACAGATGCGACTAATCAATTTAGTCAAAAGGGCATTATTGAACATTGAGCACTTTGAGTGCCTGTAAGTTACCCATTTATGATTTGATTAACGTTATTTAAAAAGTGAAACCAAACCATTTATATTGTGGTTTAACCTTATTAGATTCGGGGATCGTCGCTCTCTTTGTCTGAGCAATAACCTCGGATTAACTTGGACGTGTATTCTTTTACAAGTTATGGACTTGGCAGCGTTACAATTCTCGAGATGCTACATCAAATTGCATTTGCCAAAACTATCGAACTTAGAACGTTTATCTTCGATTAAAACTGCGGTCCAGTAAATCATATGAGACAGCTTCCCGCATTGGCTAATGCAGATATTTGTAAAAATGGCTTTGAGTAAGTACTGACGTTTCGCAATTATAAAACTGTATTTTATAAATGGGGTAAATTATTGTGAGAAACTTGTCAGCATGTTTATTTTTAATTTATAGAGATTAGCCGTCCCTATAAAATAAGTAGGCAGGCATATGTTTTCTTTGTAATATGCATGAGCCTATATGTTTGTAAGGTAGCCCGAGTTCTCGTGAAGGTCATTCCAGTCGGTAGCTACGTATATACGCGACGTTGAATTAATAGTTGGGCCGATGTCTCAGTACGACCCACGCCCGGGCATTAGGTTAGCTAGATAGTGTTAATAATGACCCATTTACTACCCACAAAAGGTTCCACCTACCTGGTCCCCCTATTTGGTACGTTTAAACTCCAAATCGTTCCCCAACCCTTTCACAGTAATAAATAGTGCGTTAACGTTGTCGTTATTTGTCTACTTAGTCGTGTATTATTAAATAGGTTTTGTTCCAATATAAATAGTTGCTTGAGTTAATAACAAACAGTTTGCCAACACCCTGAGTTTGAGTTAAACTTGACGCTAAAATATTGAGATACAGACGTGAAGTGATTCATAATGGGCTCTTTCCACGAAGATCGAATACTTAAAGTTTAGGGTTTCATTATACAATCCATTAGGTGCTACCCACCGTCTCCGCGATTGACTTCTGTGATGGATTGTACAACTTTGTACCTACAAAACTTTGTATCGCGCATTTTGAGCTTGTTATGTTTTTAAATCTTCATGTTTATGTTTAGTGTTGTTATAATTAGGGGATTTAGTTTCATTTTAATAGAGCAATTAAAAGAACACCGTTAAACAACATTACTAAAAAATAACAATATTAGGTTTTTAAATTAAAGTACTACATGTACGTACTCTGTTTTAGTTAGCATTTCAGATTCCGCTCAATTTTCTGCAACTTTATGAAAATCATAAATTCAATTTCTTACTGACGTCCATTTTACCTATATTTTCCCTTTTCCTAACTGTGCCATCATATCGAAAGTTCAATTTTATTAAAACTGGTTACCTTACACCTCTAGGGTAATAGCGATATTTATATTCAGAGCAAGTATGAATTTCGCACCTCTCATTTAAATTTTGAAAGAATGTTTATTACGGGTTCATAAAGAACTGTGTAACTGTGACAGATATTAAATAATCTGTGTTATATTTCTGTTGAAATGATTTACTAAGGTATTTTGTAGGAGCGAGAATCAAACAAGCTTGAAAATAAAATACTCTGTAAAAACATCTAGAATATTCTAACATTAGTCGGGTAGTTCGGTGAAGAAAAAGAAGAAAAGTGTAATACCTACAGATGTAGATACTTGACCAGAGTGCATTTCGCTATCACGTTAACAAGTTTATCCATATACATTGAGTAGGAAGAAGCAGGAAAATCTCAGCGGAGAACATAGTTAGTAAAAACAAAAGTACACCAAACAAGAATAACAAAACAAGAAGGGAAACTTATTCGTTGTGTTAAGAGGAAGCACATTTCTATGATGTAGAATGCTCCCGTGGGCATAATACGTACGTTTGTACGATTTCATTTGAGGTTTGGCACTTTATTAACGGCTAGTCATTTCTTATGTTACTCGGGAAAAATGTAGCCTCCTAACAGTGAAAGCATTTTTCAGTAAACATTAGATTTTGAAACTTAAATCATTATACTTACTCATTTGTGCTGTAGAAGCAGAGTAATACTTCGTCAACAGTTTTTTTACTATTGTATATTGTCATATAGTAGTTGTTTGAAGCAGCAAGTCTATATTGTAAAATTATACAGCTTGTTGATAAATTATAGGTACGTGAGTGAAAAAAAAAATAGTAAAAATTATAAGTATAGGTACTAATCCCACAAATATTATATAAATAATAAATGGCTGTCAAATGACAACCAAATAGCTATTTGTGACAATATATTGTGTTATCTTTGTCTCAGAAATGGCAATGAAAGAAACAATGATACGTTCTGTATTGCGTGTTCAAGAAGTAGCGATGAGTTGAAAGAAGATATAACAATATATATTTTTGTCTTCCATTCTAGTAAAAGACTAAACTTAACAAGGCTTTGCGGATTGTTCTGACTATGTCTAGACGTTAGAGATTTAAAACCATTAAGTACCTATTTCTATAAAAAAATGTTCTCAAGGTCTTTATTTAAAACATCGATGAGATAGCCTAATCTTAAATTACCATTCAAAAATACTAAGACACAAAGGAAAATAAATCTTACTTAAAAGAATCTTTAAAAACCGTAATCCATTAATCTAATTCATTACCTTATAATCACGGGTTTTGTTCTAGATGAGCGAACGGAATGAAATTTATAATTTTGTTGAAAGCTTCTTTGATTTATAAGAAAAATAGGTGTTATCAATCAAAGCAGCAACATTCTGCTTAACATTCTATGTAACAACAAGCTTCTCTCGGTTTTACCCGGCTATATTTTTTGTTATTGAAATTGGACGTGAACCTTGTGTATATTTTAACGCTTTACAACCATTTCCATTTAACGAACAAGCAAACAAAGGATTATGATTTTATCATATAGGTATTGATGCGTATTTTAGCCAAAGGCAAGCTTTGCCATTTGACATTATTTTGCTCTCATCACATCCCTTTACGTTTAAAAATACGTCATTCCCTCGCATCTCGTCTGATGTGTTCACGCTTCATATGTTTTATTCGTAATGTAGCTGACGAGGCATACCTATCTATATATAGATAAGTAAATATGCAGCATAGGCATACCTCTCGTTATTACTTTTATACAGTTCAGCAGGTTCTTTACCACAAAGAATGTTTGCTAACAAGCAAATTACGTTTGCAGTCGGTCATCAAATGTGAGGTTACTTTGCGCCGATTTATGCATGGTTACGAGGTAACTAAGTTCATAACTTCACGTTAATATGGATACACATATATATTACACGTAGTTATTTTCCTTTTTAGAAAGTTCGAATAATCATAGTGTGTATTATTTTTCCTTCGAGCCATGCCTGTGTACATAAGTACGCTGCGACGGGTTGAGTACATTTTTCTCTTGTTTTTATGCAGGTTTCCGTGAAATTAGATTACTTTCTCAGCAAAACAAATCAGTGTTCTATTCAATTATTTTCCATTTAAATATATTATTATTGCCTTAATTTAATTATTAAGTCATTATCTATAATATAAAAATGAATCGCAAAATGTGTTGGTAAGCGCATAACTCAACAACGCCTGGACCAATTTGGCTAATTCTTTTTTTGTTGTGTTTGTTATTGTCAGGAGAAGGTTCTTATGAAAAAAAAAATAGGGCAAAGTAGTGAAGTCAGTTGACGGGAGCGAAGCCGCGGGCAAAAGCTAGTCTTATATATAAAAATGAATCGCAAAATGTTTTGGTAAGCGCATAACTCAACAACGCCTGGGCCAATTTGGCTAATTCAATTAATTTTTTTGTTGTATTTGTTATTGTCAGGAGAAGGTTCTTATAAAGAAAAAAAAAGTAGGGTATAGTAGGGGCGAGTTGGGTAGAGTAGGGTAGGATAGGGTAGAGTAGTCAGTTCACGGAAGCGAAGCTGCGGGTAAAGGCTAGTTTAAGTAATAAATGATAGTCAGTGCAATATTTCATTTTAAAACTATGAATGGAAGTAATGACAAACTCATCTTAAAAGAATAAGAAAATAACATTTGTATTAAACAAGCGCCAAGTTTTCGTAGGCTGAGCTATAAAACCAACAGACCAATACTGGAGATAGATTAATGGTGAATATTAGTCAGCGAGATAAAGGTGTAATATAAAAAGCCTTTGGATCAACAACATAAATAATAGGACGTCTACTACCAATGAGATCTTGGAAACATACAGATCTTTTTACCTTAGATTAAAAGGAACATGAATTGGAGTTACAAATTAGTTGGTGATGTTTTGTCAGCGATTTTCCTTTGTTTACTCCTCTATACAGGATCAAAGAATGATACGAGTGTGTTGTAATGAGAAATGTGTACGCGGAAAAACAAGAGATAATGCAATAAATAGTTTAGAAAACTGTAAGCTCTGACGTAAATAGGAAGAAGCTAATAACGCGTTAATACGAAGTAAACATCGTAACGAATGCTTCATTTGTTCAGCAAATTAAAATATACCTAAGTACGAACCTACTTTCTTTGAAAAGCTCCTTGATTAACCATATGTTTGTTCACATTGTTGAGAAGGATCGTTAAGAATTTAAGCGTGTTTAGGACCAACCAGAAGAAAATTGAAATTATGAGTGATCAAACGGCACTTGTTCATAATTTCCTTCAGAATTGTATCTAAATATACATATATTCTTTATTGCAAGTTCAATTAACGTTTCAAAATATACATGAAATGCATAATTTTCAATAGTCATTTTGTTTGTACATACCAACTCGGAATAAGTATGAAAGAATTGGCCAGAATGTTATTCATATTGGAAGATTCCAATAGCTGCAGAAGTGTTGCAGAATCAGAATTATATATAGGTGTTAAATAGAAATATTATTGTAGGTAAGTACCTATATTTAGGTTAATGTAGTTATTTTGTTATTATTATTTTTACTCATGATTACTTACCAAGTTTGTCAGCCATTGTAGCCAAGGGTCGTCTGTATTTTTGTCTGTATTTGTTCTTTAGAATCACCCAGTAGCCGAGTTGACAGATTTTCCGAGTTTCAGATTAGCTTAATAGATTATGGTATTGTGTGTGTGTCTATTTACTTTATCCACGATATGTAGTTTCCATATTATTAAAAAAAACTAAACAACGGCCGGTATAAAACAAAGAGTCGAGACACTTTTCTCAAGAGAGTCTGTCTTATTATAAATTATCATATCATTTCAATGTTCGTCATTTCAATTCTGGAGGTCCTTTCGAGACAAGAACTAACACAATTATAATGTAGGTATATATCACGGACAAAATTTTCTAGGTCTTTCGTCTTGACTGAGTAGGGTAAGCAAAAAGATTTATGACCTTAAATTCATTTTGCATTTCTAGACTTTTTTTTATTAGTCTTAGAAATAGTACACGACAGTTATGCCTAGTATGAATTGTTTGTTTGAATTAATTAAAATGTAGAATTAACAAATTGAGATTGCGGTATCTAGGATTAACATAATATCAAAAGTGAATGTTCTGTAAAAGTTCAACCTTATTGAAGCATTCCATATTTCTAAGTTACATTTTGGGACACTTCCGATGAGTTGCATCATTTAACTATAACGAAAACTGCACCATGTGAAGTTTTCAAATCGACATTTTGATCAATGGTCGGCAATATCGTTATAGTTAAATATTGTAACTCACCCTTACAATTTGTATTTGGTACTTTTTTGTGCAAAGACCCAATCTCAATAAAATAAATATCTTAATAGGTATAATAATTAAATTAAATAAAATTAACATACCATTAAATCAATTACTAATCCAGCCATCTACATGATCAAAACACCAACATGAAACAATCGTTCAAAGCACACACAACAGGACACAACTGCACTATCGGATCACTTCACATTTTCGATCGAGCGCCATCAGAAGCAACGATGGTGATTGTTTCCATTGTCGTGTACGACGATTGTTGACGAGTGACGAAGTTAGATCGCGGTGGCTGCGGGGCCGGGGACTCGTGCGCTCTTGGCCACGGCCGGGGGAGTACTGGGCTAGCGAGTGCCTGCGACCCGGGGCCTCAGCCGCGCCCGCCTCGCTCACAACACTCCCGTGCTGTGAGCGGCCACCCTTGTAACTCCAACATTAAGCGGTACTCTGACACGGTTTTAAAAGGAATGCCATGTGAACTATTGAGTGGTTTCCCTCGAAGTGAAGTCGACTTCAGTTTTACTTGTAGTCTGGAAGAGTTCATTCCCTTTCTCGAGGAAATCTGTAAAATAAGATGAGGTCTAACTATAAAATGATTTGATTACACTAATTAAGTATACTACACTAATTACTGCCGATTTTAGGAATTGGCCACAATATCACCCCACGCCACATTTCTAGGTACGCAGCTATCTAGGGCTAAAAACGAGACTAAATTTAAATCTCGACATGAACATGATATCCTGACTATCCATGAAATTAAAATAAAAACACTATTTAAGTATGTGTCACATTTTAAAGTACATAAAACTAGTGCTCTTTAAACATAATATAGCAACTATTTCAGAATATCACTTATAAAGTTAAATCTAAAATAGTCAACTGTGTAATAGTTTAATTAAATATCTTTCGCAAAATTAGAGTCTCAAACTTAATTTAAGTGCTATAAGTCCAACAAAATAATTTCATAACTGGACTGGGAGATTGGGACCGTCTTATAGCTCCATTGCCGAATTAACA
Organism: Helicoverpa zea x Helicoverpa armigera; assembly: GCA_033682625.1. Lineage (NCBI taxonomy): Eukaryota > Metazoa > Arthropoda > Insecta > Lepidoptera > Noctuidae > Helicoverpa > Helicoverpa zea x Helicoverpa armigera. The sequence goes on from JAWIIS010000004.1 coordinate 4,431,429, forward strand.
AATAAGTAATAACATGAAAACTGTTTGTTATTGGACCTCTTTGCAATATAGAGATAAAGTCCAGCCAGGTGTGAAAACAGATATCAAAGGCGAATGAATTCAAAGAGATGTTTGCCATGTACGTATCTACTGAACCCAAATAACTGTGTCATCCATTGTACCATATTCTAATGATTTTTTTCTCTATTGAATGAACGTGTGAACTAAATGTATTTTTATTACTTTCTTCAATTTTTTTTTATATCAGTTAACATATTTTTTCACTTAGGTTTATATAATGTAGATGTATGTACACCGTAAGCTGCCCGTCATATTTCTTTTCTACACTTAAACTCCATCCAAAGGTTGTCTGGAAAAATTGCTCTTTAGCGATAATACCGCGAATTGTGCCTTTGTGTTTATAATTTCCAGCGTTCTGTAATAATATAAAGAATAGTCTTTAGTATATTTATTTTTCTTTACAATATCTAATATTCATAATGCCAAGTCATCCATATACTTGCACTTTCCTTGCTAATTATATCACGTTCCAGATATATTTGTTCGTGCACTTCACGTTGTCGTAATGAATACAATAAGCTTTTGTTAAGTCGTGCACCGTGATATTACATTCTCTTTGTGTAAGAACAATGACATTACTTGCTATTTCATTTACAAATCGCGTTCACTACTTCTATAAATTTTAAATTACAGTCCAGCATTTTAGTTTTCACAGTTCATTGAACTATGTTTCGATAGGATAAACTTGAATACACCTTTTGATGGAAATCGATTACATTTTCGAACATTTCAGAGGTACAAAGCTTTCACGTTCACCGATACCGATTTTCCGGCAACCGATCCGCTCTTAACTGTTAAGACTCTCATTTATTATATGCATGTACCTTCCTGTACAGCGTGGTACCAACTCGTTCATCAGAATTATGTAGCAATATATCTACTGTTACCAAAGTCGTCAATTATGTAGGTGCTCATAATATCTAATTTTCTATAAACAAAGCCAGCTTCCAACATTATTATAAATTCCTTTCATGCTCTATTTTATAGTCTGTTTGATCGAAATTTCAAGGTATTGTCAACCCTAATCAAGTCAGCGCCTCAGCCTGTAATTTGAGTAAATATTATTTTTGATGTCTAGCACCGAAATTAAGTTAGATTTTGAATGAAAAGGCCTCTTGTATTCAAACCTTTTGTCCCCTCGTTTACATAAAGCGGATAATTTTAGCTTTAGACCGTAGGCAGAGGAGGTATAACTCGGTAAGTCGTTATTGGGAATACTTTGAAGCCCCGAACATCATATACAAACCCAATGTACATATATTAAGTCATCGTGTTTCTGATATAGGTATGTATAAGAAGCATAAGTTAGATACATTCTACTTAGTCTAAATAAAAACAAAGCGCGCAAACAACGAATTCAAGTTAAACATCTTATAATTGTGATGGAGAACAATTATTTTAATTACAACAGACCTTAGAAGTAGGCCGCGGAAGCCTTGGAATGAAGGAGACACTTCAACATAATTACTCAGATCGAGTAAAAAGTTTATTTTCCTGAACTTAATGTTAGGAGACACGGATGAATAAAAAGGATTGAGATTGATGAAATGAACGACGTTTGAAATTAAAAACATTAATCAGGCAGTTGGAAGCGATCCAGCGTCCAACTTAGTGCTCCTCGTCTACTGATTGCGAAACAATGAGAGACGGAAAAATATGTTCAGCAAGGCAAAAGTTCACCGACAACTTAAACGTCCGTTTTTCTTAAAACAACTGTTGACTCAGAAACTTGAACGAAAAATTCATAGTAAACTGTTGTTTTAATTAAACTGAGGTTTATGTTGTTAGTGAATTTGGGCCTAAGACGAGTTGGACGAGAGATTACTCAGTATTCAGGCAAAAGTTTTGGAATTCCAACAGGAATGGGAGTGCTAGAACTTCCATGAATTCTGTACAACAGCGGCGGCTCGTTTTCATATTTTTTTTATTCACGTGTACAACGTGTCTGTGCTCAATCAATGTTTTCACGTCATGCCAGCAAAACAACTTTTTTTGGATGCTATAACATGAATGAAATTCAGAGTAAATTATGAAGTAGTTTCCACAACATAATTACTTTGAAAGGATCCTTTTTTTTTTGGTTTACAACTTAGATTACGTTCCATAATTAATAACATTTTGTAAGACTACACCAGACAACTTATTCGTCATTATTCGTGCGAGAAAAAGTATTTCCGAAAAAGAATAAAACCACGATAGATACGGCTAAGGAAATAATCAGCTTAACGGTTCTCCATTAACATAATCTCATCCATCACCTCAAACCACACCATTTTGCCTAATTCGTCACAAGGTGAAACGTCACCGACGGACCGCTTGCGTCACAAAATACCTTAAGGCAGAACAAACCGAATGATAAATAGCCGTAGCCATTATTCTTTTACGTAGCGGCGTAGCCACGTAGCTTCGTAGCGACGTAGCGGCCTAGCCTACATTCATAGTCGTGCTTGTAGCCCAAGGACAGTCAAACTGTGATCGTCGTCGGATCAGGTGTTAGAACTCACAATGTAATGAAGACGAACTTTGGTAAGTACGAGTTAAATAAGTTATGAATCTTCTCGAATGATTTAACATTATACATATTTTAGATTATTATTATATCTTAATTACATTTTCTCAAGTGGACTCCTCGCCAACAATACATCATCCTCCGAGCCTTTTCCCAACTATGTTGGGGTCGCCAACTATACACTACACTATAAAAAAATCCTATACTTACAGGATTTTTTTATTACCAACTAGCTGATCCCTCGAACTTCGTATCGTTCAAACCTTCCCTGGACCTCTATAAACATTTTAAAACCAAAATCAGCTCAATCGGCCCAGCCGTTCTCGAGTTTTAATCAGACTAACGAACAACAATTCATTTTTATTTATATAGATAGAAGAATACATGTTTTTTAAAATATGTATTTAAACGAGAAACCTTATTAGTATCCAACAGAACAGTAATTAGTGCGAAACTCAATAAGCTATAGTATATTAATGACAGTACGGGCACAGCGCCGAACATTGTCGCTCCCTATATTTACATTAACCACAGACGAGCTAAGCGTTAAGTAGGAGGGAACGATGCGATCGGATAATCACACAACATGAATAATGAAACAGCTCCAATTACCGTGAATTGGTCAAGTGCGAGTCTTGCATTTTATATAATTTTCACACTAATGATGCAATAATGTTACACACGTTTATTTTCACGTCAAGGGATATCTACTTCTTGTTTTTTAAGTAGTTTTGATTTGACTCCAACCCTTTAGTTAAGTGAAGTTAGCAATAAAACGCCGACTGCTGTGTTTATTTTTCACGTACGGAGCAATCAGTACATTGCAGTTTAAACATAATCCAGTGTATGTACAACTAGTATTGAATACACAAACGGGAATCAATATAAACCAAACGGCTGTTTGTTTTTATCGCTGCTGCCGAACGAATGAAATGTACAATGATATCTTTTTTTATTGACATCCGGAGCCAATTCACTGGAAGCGGCAATACGGGTTTCCATATGATCGCACAGATTCGATAAGCGCAGATGATCGGGGCTTCTCGATTACAGGATCCTAAAAACCCCGCTTCTACCAGCATAGCGAAGTAAATTGCGTCGAGTCTTGCCGAGCTCGCCGCAAATCTCACACAGATTCTTCCCTCTTCACCTCATGAAAGTTTTATCAGACGATCCGTGGCCACTCAGCGACTGACCTGACGGAGATACTCTGGATACCTGTCGTAATTACCTGTTTAACTCAAGTCGCCTCGACGTAAAATTAACTTTAGAATATTATAAATAAGACATTTTCCGTTTCACTTTCAGCTTACATTAAGCCGCTTTTTACGATCTTGTTACAAAAACTGTTAATCCCGGGATTTACATTTTATAGCGAACCTAAGCTATAAATTGGAGGGAATAAACGTACAGTTGTATCGTACTAAAGTATCTTCTAAAAATACGAATCGTAATATTTGCTTCGATAAAAAAACAAAACTAAGCAAAGGTCACACGTTGTTTACTCCGGAACAACATGTATACAACTATTTGTCCTTATAAGGTCCAATAAAAAGAAAAGTTAGGACCGCAGCGAAGATATATTGGAATATTTTTCCGACGTGAGCGTTCAAATGTTCATAGTTACGCAAATCGTGGATATTGCCGAGCGGGGCGTTATGCACGCGATATCGAGTCCTTTGGGTCGGACTGACCCGGTCACGAGTGTATTATCCCGTCAATATTTACACTATATCGATATTATTTATGAATAACCGTTCCCAAGCAAACAAATGGCTCTGCTTCAACTTAAATATACGTATTCGTATTTCTCTCGCTTCGATGAAACTGGTGGCAATGTGTAAAAAATGGACTCGGTAACCTATTCCAATATGTCGAGCCAAAGTCGTTCAGCCATTATCTCGAAACTTGTTTAGTGTAGTTGTTTGTCTCACTCACATTTTGTACATTTGCAAAGTGGAGCTCAATATAAAATGTGAGAAAGAATACATTTCTTTGAAGTAAGCAATAACGTGTCTGCTAAATATATTATTTGAAAGCAGTACTCGAAACCTAGCTTCTGTATCTATTCTAAGTTCATCTCAGATTGTTTCGTAAAGTCGAGAGAGACAGCGGAATTCCGACCGCGTTTAGTAGTTCTAAGAACCAACAAACTGAATGTGTTTGTGCCAGTGGTAAGTTTCACTCATCTATAGACCTAATATTCTAAAGTTTTAGAAATTAAAAAAAATAATATAGAAGATTTTTTATCGAACTCAAATCTCAGTTTCTTTGAAATTCTTAAACCAGAATCGTTCTATTTTGAGAAATCCCAATAATGATACATTTCCTAAAGATTTATTGGTTGGCGGTGCTCCAACTCTAACTAGCACAGCTTAAAAGATTCAATCGGAGGAAGATTTTCACGTGTTATCAGTAAGTGAGGTATCAGCTTAGTAGCTTTTTGGATATGATAAACCAGAATATTCGTATAGTAAGTTTACATACGAAATTTCGCAGTATGTTCACAAGACCCGCGTCTCGGCGCTATATATCACAATGTGCTGCGGCCGGTATATGCTAACTTAAACAAGTGACTACTCAGCCAATTTGGAGCGAAGCAGAGTGAATGAAACTTATGAGTATTGCTTTCAAAAGTTCGACTACATTTTGAAATATAGCACTAAAAAGTTATATCTCATCTTCAAATCAGCAGATGGATACTGCAATGTTTTCAAGTAAGGCACCAATTTTTGACACTTACTATTACACTAATGTTAGTTTATTTTCTAATAACACTAATGTTGATTAGCAAACATAAGTTTTACTATTTTAAATTAGATTGCAACGTAATAGTTTTTGTAGTGTTTCATGAAAACTAATTACAAAGTCATAACGTTGCAACCTTTCCGTGTGATTAATGAAAGCGCGAGCTTTGCTATTGTATCTTTTGTTAATTGAATAGTGTCACCGTCCCGGCCGTACAGCGTTGTGTATGTGACGAGGGTGAATGTATCACAACATTCTATACAAAGATTCAGTTAGTTAGGGACTGTAGGTCCGTACCCCCCGTTTCCATTAACGCAATCTTGCTTGTCAGCCTACAAGGGTAGGTTTTTAATCGCTCTTCCAACGTACAAGAGGATTTTCGTTTGCCTAATTATTTTTTCAACAGCCCCGCGGCTGGGAGCCACACCTGCCGCCGCAGACAAAAAAATACAACTCATATTTTACTCATGAGTTTCGAAGTGTTTCAAAACCTGGAATATATTTTGAGTGAAACGTTAATTTATTTTTCGATGTAGGAAAGTTGTATTGCATTTTGCAACAAAGCTTTGATGTGGTTTAAAACAACGTAAAATAAATACTGAAAATATAAACTAGTTTATTCATCTAGTTAACATAATGGTTCTGATAAACAGGCAAGCTTCAAAAGGCCATAAATCAATCCAGTTCAGTCTGACTAGATTAATTCAAACTGAGATACGAAGCAATTAACCCACTATGTTCTCTGATTTGAATATCAGTCTTAATTAACTTTAATATAAAGGATTAAGGGCGAGTCTAAGTTCGATAAATGTTTGCGATGACTTTGAGCGTGAAACGCGGAATATGTAAATCAATGTTTTCAAAGTTCAATTTCGTTTAACCCGCACATTCCACGAAGTATGGGGTCGGATTAAGGCATTATTTTTGGAGAAAATACGTTCGCCCCAGTGTCTCGGGTAACTTGTTCTATAAAACTCTTGCAGCAAATATTGCACATAGATTTTTTACTAAGATACAATTATCCAATATGTTAACATGTGCACATGATCCCCATGATTGATAATTACTTAGAAGAGGTCTTCACAGAAACGCAATTAGTTTAAACCAGAGGAAAGTTTGCCGTATTTACATCAAACGTGTTAAATCTTCGCTCGTCTCTAAGCGAGTCGATTCGACGACGACCGATAGAGAAAACAAGTCAGTCCATTTGTGAGCTTAATTTGTAACATAAATAAAATATTAGTAAATTGATGAATGAATAAGCTAGATAAATTATCGTTCCCTACGATACCTGAACGGCATTACGAGATGAAGGATTAAACGAGTTCAGTGTGAGCTTAATGTACACTGTACAGTGATAAATACATGGAGATATAATTTATAACATGATATTCAAACCCCGATGAGGGAGAATAAGATGTCATCATCATCATACCTATTAAACACTCGTTATACTAATTTAACTATTCTAGATATAAAATAAATAATTTTTAGGTAACGTTCTGACGTCCGACGCAATTCCATTTAATAAAGTAGCACAACAGTGATGTGTACCAACCTCCAGCTTCAACCTCGGAATAGCAAAATTAAATTCTTCATAGTTGTAATGTTGGCTGACTGGGAGCTTAGAGTTTATTTTTAAACTGTGGAATAAGCAATATATTTAATAATTTACCAATGAAATATCTAATTAAAGTTTATTGAGATGCCGAGAGCGGTTAAAAAAAAAACTTGTAATTATAGGTTCAAAATAATATAATATAATGTAATATGTATAAACTCAAGTATATTATGTGTAAAATCACATAACTACGGATAATATCGTGAATTACAAAAAAATATTAAACGTTTAAAGAAATTATTTTAATGCCTTCTGTACCTTCTGATCATATTCGTATTCTTTCTATTGTAGTATGTAAAATAATCTATATATTCTCACTCTGTATCTATGTAACGTTATAACCATGTCAAATACTTACTAAAATTAATGAAGTAGGTCATTAATGTCACCTCAGGCCAAGAATATGATTATCATATTAATTTTGCTGACGTGCAAGTCAAGCTTTCTTCGAACGGCTATCGGATCCTACGAATATTATGAATACAAAAGTAACCATACATAAATATATGCGTCTGATACGCTTTTACGGTAAAATACGGTACAGATAGATAGATTGACTCAGATGAAATTTGATATGGAGATGAATTGAACCTGCCCGCCGTAATCTAACCCACGTGGGGAAGATATGTATGTAATACAGTTTTTATATGCACGAACGCGAAGTAGAATTCTTCAGACTGTGAGTAAAATCTTATAAGAAAGTCAATTTATTGAAGTAAGTTGTGGGTGATCTTAGCAATATTTATACTAGCTGTTCCATGCGGTCTAATATTTGTTAATAAACTTCTTATTATTTCACTTCAAGTTATTTGTTACTCTTATTTATTTATTTATTTTTATTTATTTATTTACTCTTATCGCGAAGTCCCTTTAAAACTACACAAACACATACGTACTTTTAATTCATTATGAAAAGATAGATTATACGTTCTAGTTTTGCTAAAAAAATGACAGTCGCATTCAATTCATTCGGAGCGAGGTATTTAAATACATCAAATAAATTAAATGAAAAAAAAAAACAAATGTAAACTAACTAAAAGCTATTGTTTTAATAATTCAGTTTTAAATAATTGTTATTATTTTAAATAAAGCATATCGTAGTCGTGGAAAATGGATGCAAGGGTTTATTTGTGTATAGTTTTAACGAGTTTAGTTTCAAACTCAACCGCGTGTTGGGTTATATATAAATGCCTTGTTTTCCTATATACATTGGTTTTGTTTATCAACAGGCTGTATAGGTCATATTTTAATATTTATTCTGGTATTGTTTGCTACTACTATAATAATTGTTTGTTTCTACGTTTTGTACTTTCTATGTATATCTAACACCAATGACTGTGTTTCGGATGGCACGTTAAACTGTAGGTCCCAGCTGTCATAGATTATCATTGGCAGTAGTTACGGGTAGTCAGAAGCCAGTAAGTCTGACACCGGTCTAACCAAGGGTTGCCCGGGTAAGTGGCCGACCCCAACATAGTTGTGAAAAGGCTCGGAGGATGTATTGTTTGCTACTAGTCATAATGGTATTAAAAAAATATCACGCAAGTGATACAAGAATGCATATATGTAAGGCATTTTTTCCACCCTTGTTTTACAGTTTCCACTTCACTTGTTTTTGAGGATACGGTTGATCTATTCCCCGCTTCAAGTTTATTCCTTTGTGTAATGTTGCGAACTGCGTCGAACATTTTGTTTCAATGAATACCAAATATCTTGAAACATAAGCTAGAGTTGATTTTCTAAGACAAAGTAATTCTTCCACTCAAGTTCTTTAATTTATGTAATTGGTTTTTAAGTCGCGTTAGTCAAACAAATAAATAAATAGAAGAATGATTACCTTCCTGAATCCTCTTTTGTGCCGATAGTCCACTTAGTGATTCTGATCGATCTGTTAGCATTCTTAGACACCCATTCTTCGTAACTGTAACCATCTCCATACCTCACCTTAATCTGTTGAGGACTTCTATAAAAGCGTTTCATTCAATCATATTGTAAAACAACTAACACATTGAAAAATTTACATTCTTACTAGTACAAAATTAAATTTCCCCACTCTAACAAAAGTGGTATTATACTTCATAAACGACGTCATATATATTCGTGATACATCCTCGAGGGTAACAATGGATCAGGAAAGGGTTGGTTTCAATTACGCAATCTGTATGCATTACTGTTTATCCTGTCTATCTAAAACTTGCTTATCCGAGGATTTGCGGATTGCCCTAACTTGATAGTGGGATAAGGCAATAAATGTGATTTATTCATAAGATAATTGGCTTGATAGAAAGTATTTTTGTGTAATAATGAGATGTGTCCGAAATGGGATATTGTTGTGGTTGAGAGGTGTTTTGATAATTCACGCTCTTCAGAATACGATATTAATATATTATTCTTCAATAACTACACAGAGGTATATTTCTTCAATTAAAATTTTGTGGTATTCTGAAACTGTTGTGAATGTAGTACCTTAATGAACATAAAGTTTCACTAAAATATTTACTAAATAATACATACGATACTTGAAAGAGAATTAGACTAAAACCCAATATAATTTTCGTAATAAATTATACATCGTTCAATGCAAAATAATTAATCAAAGTTTTCAAAAACTCAAAACTTTGCGGTTATGCGGTCGCTCGCTAAATTAACTTTTTCATAATATTAATTTAGTTAGATAGTTGACAATTTTATCTCAATTATTTTCTTTCACAGTGCTATCGAACTCAATTAAACAGTTCTGTAATTCAATCAATCTCTGTGGAATTGAGTCATCCCTTTCTCAAAAACTTTTGTTGCCAAAAATCTCGAACTTCATAATTCTTGGCTTTAGTCCTCTCTCTTTAGAAACAGCTCCCGTTTCACTTGAATGATTTCAAAGAACAACGAAGCTTAAGATATCAGGTTCAATGGTAAAGAGGGATTAAAATGATTGTAAGGATTTAAACCACACCACAAAGAGAGAAATTTCCTTTAGAGACGTATACAATTACTAATGAGTGTGTAAACTTAAATATATTTTCTATTTAAAGTTCGCTACTCACGAGAGTTTCAATCTAATGCGAATTATGTCACGATGCATGTCAACGCTACGCCGCCGCATCCGTGGCGAGCGACGGAAGCTACGCCCGCTACGAGTAACCGCTACGGCGCTACGGCGTAGCAACTAGCTACGTATATTTGACGAGGGAAGGTAATTCCCGCTCGTGAACCACGTTCGGGGATTAGCTTATTACACGCTAGAAAGGTATTTTGGCAGACGCAGATAATATAATAATATAAGAAGATAAACTTCCTTAACCTAATTTATTTAAGCCTCGTCAGAATGTTAGCGAAAGTTACGAAATTTGGTCACTCTCGGAGTTTTAGTTTCATGGCAGATTTACTGCCTGACGACGAAAACTTCTAGCACCAACATATTCTTGAACAGCTTAGGTCAAATAAGTTTGTTTTGACGACAACTTTTACGAACGCTAGCATAATTTTAGAAACAAAGGTACCCCACATAAATAAATGGTGAGAACTATTACAATAAAAACCACTCAGCGAGAAAAAAGAAGTGCTATCATCAATCATAAAGTTTACAAGGTCTATAGGTAGACTTGAACAAAAACAAGACAGTTATTTTAAAATTTGTCCTCGATAAAGGATGTGGATGGAACGAAATGGGTCGTAAAGGAAAATTATGAGTGAGAGAACACATCATATGTTCGTGGAATTTAAACATAAATCCTTGTCGATGTTTTGCAGTTAATGGAGTGAAGGGTTCCGGTGAGCGAGTCGTTTCCAGCGATCATTTAATGAAGAACTCTTCAAGACTTTTACCAACTTTGTAATGAGATTTTTCATTCTCTGTAATTTATATTAGTGATTTTTATATTTTAAGTAAATAACTTTAAACAAAATGTATAAACATATGATATAATTTGTCATAATAATATCTTCAATTGTATGTTGACTAGGCACTTTATATCTATCATACATTTTTTTATTGGACAAGTTTGCATATAGCAGCACAAACATTGCACTGTATCATAAATTATAAACTTTTTAATTCCGAGCTATAAAGAATAAACCCTCTTTAGCAAACACTTCGAAATGAACATGAAGGCTCTATTCAAAAAGGTTGGCATACACGTAAAGTTGTTTGTAGTTTCGTTCATGAGGCAGTGAGTGTCGACTCCGAAGTGAAAGTCTTTGTGAATGAGCTCGCACTGCAATAGCTACTGATTGTCAGAAGAGACCTTACAAACGTTTTCATTTCCTAATGGCCCTACATTCTGTTACAATAGCGAAGAATCTTTGAAAACACTATTAATGCGAAACAGCCTACAACGGAAAATATCATTAAAATATACTCAATATTTTGATTATGGAACGTTCGTTTGTTTTTTTGAACGCGCTATTCTCAGGAAATGCTTTACCGCTTTGAAAAATTAGCCCCTTTATAAAAAAGGCGATGGGCTACCTTTTATCCAGCGTGGACTTTTACCTGGGACGCAGGTGAAACCGCCGGTGATAGCTGGTTAATGACATCTATCTATAGTACACGTTTAGAGCTTGAGCGCCCGATATATTGCCAGGCATTCGTTTCAATCTTATTAGGTCATATCAAACTACCTTGCTTATTAGAGAGGTTGTTATTTCTGCTTACCTTGTAAAAGACACGCCTATATTTATGTACTGCCTTTGCCCGCAAGCGGACTGCCCGCGGCGTTCGCGTATCTCATTTCATCCTCTACTGCATGCCGGGAGCTTGTCTGTTGTGGTCATTGCTTTATGATAAATGCTTGGCCTCACTGAAATTCTTTTTCTGCGTGTACACATTCTGTTTAACAACAAATGTTTTTCATTTTAGCTAAGGTGTTCTACAAACGCTGTTGTTTTTTTTTAATAAATCATTGGAGTTAAGTGTAATTTATATTTTTCTCACTACAACTTTCGCTTGTATACTTTTTCTAAATAAGGTGATACATAAATGTTTACCTAATATGTTTATTTTTGAAAAAATATTCTAGTACAATAAGTAATTTGTATGATTAGCATACAAATTACCAACAAGGTATGAAAAATAAACACTGATTACTTATTCTACTCTATTGCTTATGATATTTAAAATATCTCTCTCACTTCAGTGACAACAACTCAATTTCTTTATCAAATAACGTTTCACTTTGTCATTAACTGAACGTTCGATCATTTAAGCCGAATGGCTGACTTTTATTATACACCTAAAACTTTGGGAAAAAGAAACGTTTTTTCCGATACTTCATAACTTTTTCGTATCGACTTAAAAATTGTTGGAGAGCCTTGTTATTTTCTTCCATTTTGTACTTTGATGCAGACAGTCGTTAACTTTCATACTTTGAATAATGCCATAAAAATACTCTGCTCTGTATAAGGTTTAAGTAAAATTGCTTTAATACCGTTGAGCTCAACTTAATTAAGTAAATGTCTGTTGCCATAGTGACTGAATATGTCAACCTAAATCTTGCTCCAATACAAAATGTAAGCATAATGGGATGAAGTGATCGTACTCCGGGAATTAATCAATTAATTACTTATGTAGTAGGTATGTACTAGTACTGGATTTCCTTGAATGTGATTTACCATCATATAATTGAAGGTATACACGATTGACGTTTAAGAGGGTTTGGTTAAACCTATTAACCGAAATAGATATGATTTATGATCCTTAATTAGGCTGGTACATAATTTGGTTTGCATAATTTATCGTTAGCATAATTTCCCACCCTCATGCTAATAAGCTGTTACTTATTATAATACTCGAGTGCAAAATTAATAGTTTCCTGGTAAATTACTTCCAGGTCAGATTACCAGATAATTGTTTGTAGCGGTAGGTTACCCGCCTCGCTGGCAAACTGCCAATAAAGTGCTGCGACTCCACAGGTGATCACGGTACGCCATTAAAAGCGTTTCCAAACAGAATCCTGATTGCGTCCATACAGAACGCCAAATCCAGTTTAAAATGTAAATTGGATAAATGCAAATACTCCAGCCTGCCGATGCATAACATCTGCGTTTACCTGAAATTTCTGCGAGAAATATCACTTTGAGTGGCTCCATTCGATCAACGAGCGCCAAGTTTTATTTAGGATACTCTCTGAGCAACTGTTTGTTTGTGAAGTTGGCTTTACGCCAGCAAACTTGCGCTGAATTCAACAAATTGCACGCCGCCGGCGCCGGGTCAAAGTTGATTTAATATCGCGTCACTGTCGCGCTAACGACTTGCTACTTGTGACAACTTTTACATTTTACAGTAAACCAGTCAAGTGCTGCTTCTTCCTGCACGTCGGGGCCGTTTGTCACATTCAATATTTATTAAAGTAGCAAGCTTTCCACTGAAGTCGTTTTCCAAATCTGTAACTTTCACACGTTTCAAGATCGGAACTGTACCTACTTACCGGATTGAATGTTTGAACGTTTACTATGACGACGCTCTGTCCTGCGATTCTATAAAATTCGATCAACAACTCGCATTTCACTTCGATTCGTAATGTCATTTCATACTTTAGGGGAGGTAGGGGAGGGATGGGCACTTTAAAAAATCAGATTTTACAGATAATCAACTTTTATTGCCATTTCTTATGTTTGGCTAGATAAAATCAAAGAGCTATCCTAAAAATTACAATCAGTTTCAACATTACGAGATATTTAAACGGTTTAAGGCGAGGAAGTGGTCAACAATAATTCCATAACCGGCACGCGCATCTAAGGCGCCAAAAGGGGTCGGAGCGTCTGAGCGGGGCGAGGATAACAATACGCGCGCTAGCTTATAACTAAAAGTCGTAAGCGACAAAATGGTTTTGTAATTTTAATATTTAGAAATGATAATTTAATAAAAATTCCTACTACAATTTTAAAGAGTATGTATATACTCAACTACTAAAAAAGTTAAGAGGCTTAAATCGGTCCCGTTTGCCCATAATATGTGAATCTCTTTTTAAAAAGAGGTATGTTTGATATATTTTTCTCTGTTATAAAAGTTACCTAATCATGTTTCTACAACTAACAAAATAAGGTTTATATCATGAACTTTCAGGTAACCAAGTTGTATTTTGATCCGTTTTGTATTTACTGAGAAAAATTGACATCCTTGGCGCCAAAAATTCCAATTCGTCCTCTTAAATAAAACCGTCGACACGTCAAAATTTTGTTTAGTCTGACATGCTTTAGTTGGTACTTACGTAGTGTTTAAAGTTACTTTTTGCTTTTTATAGGGTTTATCGTTTATAACATTTTGTCATAATAATTGCGTACTTTTTTGGGTCGGGGTTTTTTTTAAATTTATAATTTTATTTTATTTCATGGTTTTAAGCGATAAGGATTTTTAGCGCAGATTTATAACCTCACAAATTTTCACTGAAGAAGAAGAACAAAAATTTACAAATTATACATTACATGGTATGTCCATTGTCCAAGCCTCCCTACCATAGGGAGCATTGGACACTTTTGACTTAAACTAAACTCAAAAAAAATCGGTAAAAAAACTTAAGTAAAACGGTTTTATCTTATGTGCACTGAAAACTAGTAAATAAAAAATAGTTACTTACCTGTCAACCTACGTAGGTGGTCCCGGTCATATTAGACTAAAATAAAAACGTGGGGCCCATAAACTATTGCTGTAGTACCTCTTCTAGAGGTATAATAGGTGTGGATTGCATCGACTTACTATAATCGTAACTGGAGATTTTGACAATCAATCATTAATAATAGAAAATACACATACCTTTCATTAGTTTTCTCTTTATAACGATCCGAAACCGCAACAAAATATTTAAGTACTTTTACGAGTGTTTGTTCTTGACAACTCACAGAAATGACAGATAGTCTATGGATGAACACCGTTACCAGTCGGTAACGTAAACTACCCAATAAAAAAAATAAAAAAAACTATGATCAAATCAGAATAAAAGGACCCCCCTTTTATTCTGATTTGATCATGTCTCCCAACTGCCCATCTCTCCCCTACCTCCCCTATAGATAGACAGATTTTGGCAGATCTGTCAAAATCTCGAGTTTAATTTAGTTCAACTTGTCAACACGCTCGATAGTGAAGCGCTAGTGTAGTTTGACAATGTCAATCACGAAACTTTAAGGTAGAATTCCGTGGGTCGCGATTGTCGCAGCCGCGCGCGACAAAAGTCAACCTATGAAAATGTATGGCACCGCTGCCGAGGGCCGCGACAGTCGCGCGCGGACGACGAATTTCGTGAGCCGCTCGCGGCCGTACGCTTCTCAACATGGTCTAGCGCTTAATAACATCTATAGAATTTTAGTAAAACCAGAATTAAATTGTTGACAATGCCGCGAGCAGCTTACGAAATTCGTCGGCCGCGCGCGACTGTCACGGGCCTCGGCAACGGTGCCATACATTTTCATAGGTTGACTATTGTCGCGTCCACGGAATTCTACCTTTAGATCGAAGTCGAAGTGAGAGTGATGTCGAAGTGAGTTGTGATATTTTATAGAATCGACATGCTGATTTTAGAGATGTACACTTTGTAGACTTATTTACATTGTAAAAAAAACATGGAAGCGTAGAACAAAGCAGTAATAACTTGGTATTTTTATAGAGAATCGCTGTAAAAGCGTGCCTTTGTGAAGCTGAAAAATCATGCTATTCCACAATAGAACCGTCCGTACAACCACGCAGTTGACAATTACCATTTTAAAACGTAGAATAAAATTTACATAGATTGGGTAAACTACACTATAAAAAGGATTCTGCAATCAGCACAGTGCTGAATGTAAAACACTCAGTAGGAAGGCCGGAAAAGTAGAACGGACCATTATAAAATGAATATTTGATCCGGATGAGTTTAAGATCCGGGTTTAGTTTGTAATGTACGACAATGGTTGAAGAAATATCGTCATTATATAAATAAGAAAAAGATGAAACAATTTTAAATTGCAGTCTTCTTATTTGTGATTAATTTCACTCTTATTTTTGAACATGTATGTTTTTAAAGCTTCCGCACGTGTGTTCCGAACTAAAAGAAACACTCGTGTAATCTGATGTTACAGTTCATTTACAGCAAATATTTCGCAAAAAAGCTGTTTAGCCCTTCAAGCATAAATTGAAAAACGCACCTCCATACATGTACACAGTTATATGTAAGTACTTATAAGTCATTCCTATACATATATCCTAAATTAAATTAACATTAGCCATAAACCAAAAACGTTGGGCAAAATGAATTTAATTATCTTTGGATTGAACGTACCCTCAGGACATATAACCACGAAAAATAATTACCTCAAGGTACACGAATCAAATTAAAACCTTAATTCTTACAAGATAAGGTTTGATTTCCATCGAAGTCGGTTTAAAATTTACAAAAACTTTTCAATTACGAGACTGATTTAAAACTTCAGAGTTTATTTTACAAATTGATTGGATACCTTTGATAGAGAAAAAGTACCGAAGAAAAGTATTTGAAGAAGGATACCTACTCGTTTATCTCCACAAACATTTTTTCGATGTAATTAATTAATTTGTCGAACCACCAGCACTTTAAAAATACAAGTTGTAGTTAATAACACACATACAAGGAAAATTACAATTTTGAATATTTTTTTAACGAAATATGTATATTTTGAAACGGTCTAACACCCTTTTGGTACCAAAATGTCCTCAGTATTTATTTATTAATCATGCCCTTGCAGCTGAGCATATTCTATTTAGTACAAAAATAAATAGTTAACATTTCAAAACAAATCCCTCTGAAAACTAACTTCCCACTACAACTAAAGACGTGGTCTGCCCCGGAACCACAAATCCGGCCGCCGGTCTTCACTCGCAATAAATGAATAGCACAATAAAATTCAATCCATTGGGGACGGTAACGAACTTATAACTTTCCTCCGTCGACGAACGTTTTCCCCTTTGCAATAAGAAAAATGTACAACTAAAAGTAACTATAGAAAAGAAATAGAAGATTTAAGATATTTATATCGGTTTTTCGAGCATTTACTTATCTGGCATTGACGTTTTTTTATTTAACAGCTGAGAGATGAGAGGATAAAAGTACCATAAAAAATAATCTAGGTCGTATCATGAGAGTTGCCTCTAACGTTCTGTTATAACCGAGAACTGCTGTTTATGACATATTTTTGAATCCAAATAAATAATGAAATGGAGATCCCAAAAATCAACAATCTTCAATACTTTTGCAATACAACCGCTGTAGAAACGATATGAGTTGTAATTAATACCAGCAGCGCGCTGCCAAATAGTCTAAGCTATCCAAACATTTCGGAATGTTTACTTGACCGAGTGGCTCCATGATACTCGCGAAAACCATCTCAATGTTGACCGAACTCAAAATGAGAAATACAAAACTTAATATCTTTTATACTGAAGTATTGGGATAGGAAATAGTACCAAAATCGATTCAATTCATTTCGAGCCCAACCTTTACAAAGAACATCGTCCATTGTAGCCATAGAAAAGTTTACGATGGATATGCCTTTCGTTAAGGACAACATTTTGATAATAGAGATGTCTGCCCTTCAGACGTTGTCTAGTGTCCTTATTATTGAACTTCTCTCGACATAACGCTATGAAAACAAGTTATAACTTGTTCCCTTTTGACATTAAAACGAGCAACGTTGTTTGTTCGTGTTCGTACTTCAACATAACTCGCGTGCCAAACACAAAGTTATCTCATAGACGCGGTGACGTCACAACTAACGGGCCAACTATTCACTGTAATGGATCCACTTACATATTATGTGGCCATCGCTTAAACAAACATTAATTAGGCTTGTTTGTGTTATGTTCAAAGTTGTTATTGTTACCAGTAATTATAAAATGCTTATCGTTTTGAGTCAGAGTAGCTACAATCGATAAATAAGTCGTTTATTTTCATAATTTTAACTCTCTTTGTGTTCGGACGTATACACAAAAATAGAGAGTTATTTTATTTAAAAAAGTAGTATGGTAAATGTACATAGATGTTGAAACAAAAACGCAGCGATCCGTACCTTAGGGAGCCACTGAGCCACAGACATAAGCGCGAAACTTATAACAACCGTTGTTTTTCCATGTCTACAGCCATAAATCGTGTGTTATTTATTAAAATGTTTCTTTGCCTCATTTGATTCCCACCCCAAACTTTTTTATGTAGGTATGTGTTTAACTTTTTTCTTGCAATCTCAACTTTATTACAAAAAGCTTTATCACAAAAAAACTGTCTTCAGTAGTAAATGTACCCTAAAACTTTTTTCTAAGTCTGACAAATACTATACTAAGCACCAAAATTGGTTCGCGCACAAACGTATACATACATGTACCACACATACATACAATATACAAGTCAAACTGAGAATCTCCTTTTTAAGTCGGTTAAAACTAGGTTAAATAGGACCAATTACACACAATATAAATTCGTAATCACGACGTACCCCGTATTAACACACTTCCTACGCAGCTACATTAATTAAGGGCGCAATGTGCATACGTCATTACTCCGTTAGCCGACTCGCTATGAATAGAAATATATGCATTATACTGTGAAGCTGAAGATGAGAACTATTTGCGTTGGGAGTCACGTAGCTTAGCCACATTAATACGCATAGACTGCATCAAATTACATCTTCATGAGTAAGTAAGGACTGATCTACATTTGTTATGTGCCATATTATAGGCTTCTTGTTTAACCATAATTATTGAAAGAGGTATCTAATATATTATGTACCTGCTTGCATCTTACGTAGGTATGTATTTTCAATCAAGGCACGATCTTATAAGCAGCGGTTCCTAGATAAAAATATAGAAGAAAAAAAGTTCCATTGCTTTATCTTCTGGCTCTTTGCTTGAAACTTCTATAACAAAGTATTTTGGGCTTAAGAATCATTGAAACGATTCTGAAATTTCGTTAAAAATGATGAAAAATCGCTGAAAACTGAAGTGATCTCCTGAGAGTGGAACGTTTTATTCACAACCGCTTTTTGCTCTTCACCTCTCGAAAACTGCTTTACAGTAATTAAACATTCCGAAACCAGGCGGAAGTAACGTGAAAATATTCAGAGCACAAATTATTTTTAATTTAATTTTTTTTCATTAAATTACGAAGGAAATGAGCAAATTTTGATTTCAAAGATATAAAACCAGAGCCTGGGTGGTTTCTGGGATTTTTTGTTTTAAAAAAACTACGAAGTCTTATAACCCACTGATATCGCGAATATGCATATTACCTACATTTACAAGCCGATTGGTTTAATATCAAAAGTATGGATTTCCCAGGAAATGTGTTTATATCTATTATCATTTACTTCACACATTTCCGAATCATACATTTCGTGGAAAACACAAACATTTAGGTAGAATTTTAGGTAAAACAGTTCATATGGGATGCAAATTGCCTGATCCGACTGTCACTTGATAAATGTGGATCTCTCGGGAATAATCTGTAGATGTGTAATGGGACTTGAGAACTTGTCTACTGCTAACGTGCTCATTAATAAAATAAGTCTCGATCCTCTGGGAAATTAGGCTAGCAAGAATATTTAGGTATAAAGATTTACTTTGAAAGGAAAATAATTCTTTACCTTACAAAGTTTAATATTATATTAATAGCAGCTTCCAAATAACGCCAATATTTAGATTAGATTCTTCTCGTACCTATACTATCTATATATTTACTAATATACATATGTATAATGAAGAGGAAACACGATTTTCTTTTTTTACCTACTGACATGAAAATTTTGTCATTGTTGAAAATCTACACTATGACTGAGTAAGATAGGCCTATATTTTATCCCTTATTTATATGATGCTGGAAGAAGTTATTCCAGGACGCGGATGAAACCGCGGGAAAACAGCTAGAAATATAATAAAAATAAAGCATTTCCAAAGCTTCCTTGAAGCGAGAATAAACGGAAAACATGATGTTTATTTTAACGCGATTCGGTAGAAATGAAATAAGGAAAATATTTCACTCACTCATATACGCGTCCCCGCTGTGTTCAACAATTGTTGACAACGGCATTGTCATTCTCAGACCTGGCGCGCCACAGCGAACAATCAAACGAAAACTCGAAAAAGTAATTTAGAAATATCTGTTTTCGTAAATGAGCGTAATTGGTTTCAAGTACAAACGGCTTTTAAACAATGACCTAAGTAATTTTGAACAAAAGCATTTTATTTTATCTCTTTTGGTCATAAATGCAGTAGCAATATGACGAATTGGTCGGCAATAATTTAGAAAACAAACACAAACATTTTCACCCAATACTGGGCAATTTTTAATTTAATACCTAAGTTAGTAATCTTTTTTTAGTTCAATCCCTTATCCATTTCATTTTCATAATCCTATGACATTTTTATTTTGGTGCATTTTTATAAAGCATCTACCTTATTGAGTATGTTTGATTAAAATGCACGCACGTGAATATACTGAAAATAAAACAAGTTGACATTGTCGTTGCCATTTTATTTCGGTTTCACAGAAACAGTAAATATTCCTTTGACATCGCATCGGATGCAGAAATCAATAATGATACAGAGCTAGTATTTACACGAAGGTGTTCCGGTTACGCAATGTTCTCAGTAACCTACTTACAACCCTGTTGAACTTGTGTGTTTAACTATGAGGCCTGCTCCAAGTATTCGAGAACAAATATGACGAAGATGCAGCTCCGTCAAACTACCGTTTTTTCGTAACGTACGACGACAAAAAAACGCACCAAATATCACGGCGTAGAATGATTCAAACTCATTATTATTTTTTTTGGTTAGACTTATAAATGCTCTTTCGAAACGTCAAACTAGTGGGATAGTTCCAAGGACTGGGTGTCAAGGAGAAGAATTAGCAAGAAAGTCTATAGGCACTCTTTTCAAGATTCGCGCAAGTACAAAATCGGAACGTAAGTATACGTGTGGCTAAATACCAGTATGAAAGCGCTATTTCACTCGTACTCTCCAACGTTCAACCTTAATCTGTTAATTACTGACCAACTTGCTCCCTTTAACCCAGTACTGATTCAACAAACTCACCGAATGTAATATGCAAAAGCATCATTTTCACTTCCCCAAACGAGCTTCTCTTAGCGCCAACAAAACTGCCTTAACAAGATTTACATATCTCTTTTCTTTTGTGGCTAGCTTCTGCCAAATACAACTCAAGACGTCACAAGTTTGTTTTCCACCTGTGCCTGACCAACACTTTTGCCTATAAACGATTTACTTCTAGAGTACCTGGCTTTACCTACATCATTGAATAACTTCATACTAATCGCGAAATCAATAATACCTGCGAATAGGTAGGCACCTTAAACCATATAACGTAGGTACGTGAGCAACAATGAATTGGAGAGTGTTAATATGTGCGTGTACATGTAATATATGGATTAGACCAATATAAACTGAACTAACTTCCATCACGTCATATGTAATATAGTTACAAGGATCGTATAATTGAATATCGCCTTCGCCATGGTTACAAATGAGGAAATTATCAACAAGCTAGTTTTAGACTTCACAGAATCTGCTTACAAACTTAAGTACTATTCAGAACACTTTTACTGTTAGAGTCTATTACTGTGTACAAGAGGTACCAGTATTCATAAAGTAACAAAAAAAGGAACTTACCAACTAGTGTGAATAGAAAGAAATGGATCGCACCTACCTCTATTTTGCCATACATGATCACCCGGTCGACAGCTGCTACGAACCAGACTCTATTAATTAGGGCACGTCAAAGGTCTGATCGTCACATTCGTCACACGAGTATACCGTGAAATATTCCACAAATTGAAGCGCTTATAGCTCGCAAATCTTAATTATGTATGTCAAATCTTAGTCTTCATAAGTCCTTATAGTGCACCTGTGCAGATATCTCCTAATTAGATAAGCTTGAAAATACGAGAGTTTATCTAATCGGATTGCGTTTTATTTCGGTACACTCATATATTTATTTAGCGTTTTGTTACATAATTGTACCGCGAATGATTATTTTAAGACTCAAGTCCATTCTAGAGTTTTTATTCTGGAAATCCATGACATCAGATTATACGGGCCACTTACAAAGAGTTTCGAAGAAATACGTGCCGAACTGTCATTTTAGACGTTTCGGTCATTATTAAAATTTATTTTCTGATGAAATATTAAAAAAAATCTGTAAACAATAAAATATTTTTAAAATGTTCCTCGCAAAAAAAATCGCTTCTCTTAAAACAAAATTGTTGGCACAGAATACAGCGGGTCATGGAGTTCACACGCGTGGTCAACTCATACAAATTGGCGATAGTCTGCCGCAAAGTGAATTGTACGAGAACTTCCCCACCAACACAGTACGTATGCCGGATTTAGTGTTAGGAAAGAATGTAGTCATGTTCGCCGTGCCTGGCGCTTTCACCCCCGGCTGCTCGAGAACACACTTGCCAGGATTTATAAAACTCGCTTCACAAATGAAAAAAGATGGTATTAATGAAATAGTATGCGTTTCGGTCAATGATCCATACGTGATGGGTGCATGGGCGTCCAAACATGAGACGAGAGGAAAAATACGAATGCTTGCAGATCCCAGCGGCTCCTTCATCGGAGCGATGGGCCTCGGCACACACATTGCAACGCTTGGAGGATATCGAGCAAAGCGTTTTTCAATGTTTATCACAAATAATATAATTAGAGAGTTAAACATAGAACCAGATTCCACCGGTCTCAAGTGCTCACTCGCAACACAACTGTTTTACAAAAAGCATATTGGAAGAGATGATGATGATGCTTTAGAATAAGCGTCTGTCGATGCTCTATTTTGACTCCTTTTCACCATGACGACATTGAGTTAAGAACAATAAGCAATGAGAAGCTTCACAGCCAACCATTGTGTGTGTAATTGGAGTTGACACTAAAGGCAGCCCGTACGTTTTTGACGTTTTTGAGTTTTTTGTATTTTTCTATGGCGTTTAAATTTTATTGTTTATTTAATAAAGTTCATCAGTCCTACTTTAATATTTCAATCATTTTTAAATAACACTCAACATGCAGGTAAATATCATAATTTATTAACAAACGACGATTACATACAGTATTGGGTAACTTTATAATTTTTCGTCATACTCCTTTCATCCCGCATATCTCATGAAGATAGCTCAACTACATAGTTAATCATATCAATGAAAGGAACCGCTAGGTTGGATATATTGTTATTTATTTATGAAGCGGGCGGCTTTCCAGTGATGTAGGAAAACTTGGTGTTAGGAAGAACCGTCATAAAGTATTCTGTTTGCCCTATAAATAGCTCTGAAACAGCGCGCAGCTTCATCCGATTGCTTGATATCTTCTACTTTAAAATTCAAAACAGTTCTCGTTGAATCTTCGACTGACGTTATTTATCATTTCGAGATAGTCAAAGAATAATGGATTATTGAAGTCTGTATTGGTACTGATATTTCCACTACCATTATTCATATGATTGGATAAATCCATGCAGATAATAGCGTAGAAATAAGGGTCGCAAAATAATATATATTCTGACTGAATATATTAGTTTTCCAATTTGTGTTTTTGTTGATATTTTATTCAAACGAGAAAATTGAACTCGATTTTGTGGGCGCTTGTGAATAAACCGAGATAAGATTTTCCCATTTGTTTTGGCAGGTCGTTAAAGAAACTTTAATATATTTGTGAGCAATTCAAGGTCAAAACATTATACGCAATAGTTTTGCCGAGATTTTATTTTGCTAATTTGCTTGTAACATTTTTTAAAATACGTTCTATAACTAGATATTTTGTTTTGCCATAGAAATTAACACCTTCTTCTCCCGTGGTCGTTTACAATGTTTGGATTGAATATTTCTTTACACTTTACATAAATAACCCCTAATCATCGATGTTTCAGAAAAAACCATAAAGTAACCCAAATCCACACCTAGGTGGTATTTCAGTAGGAGGTACATGAATGCACGTTGCATTCGCCGAGTAGTTTTCTTCAAACGGCTTGGACTTTCATGAAAGCGTTGTAAAGCAAAAACATGCGCACCGTATAAGCCACCAAGCTGGATCTTTTCTAGAAGAATCTTGCTACATTCATGAGAATAAAAAATATTTTTTATACCGAATTACAGAACAAGGGCTCTTTCACTCGTTCTTTTATTTCGTGAGTATACCCAAAAACCCATTAGACCTCTAGAAACAATATGAGATGCGATGGTTATAGCTATGACCTTTGCCAATATTATGAGAATCGATTATATTATTCACTGTACTGCCGACAATTTGACGCCTATGTACAAAATCCGCACTCCGCTGAGGAAATACGAAACTTCAGCACTTAAGACTCGCAATCATTGTACGGAATTTCCGGAATTCTGTTCGACGATGGCTGTAATGAATTCTAAAAATAAATTAAAGCGGAAAATATTCGAAGCACTCTTATTAAATGTGCTGCTTTACGCTTTAAAATTAGCTTAATGTTGTTCCAAATATCCATAAGACGCAGTTAGTAAGTTTCATATAAATGTATGTTTACTTAAATAAAGGATAATACATTATACAATTTATTTAAGACCTAAGTTAGAGACTTAAGTTTTTAGCTAATAGATATTTTATTAAATAGGCACCAATTAAAATTACAGCTAACATTATAGGTAACATTAATGTTAGCTTACTTACAATATACCTCTAATAATTATACAAAGGGTCACGGGTCGGTCATTGAAACTACGAACAAGAACGCCTACGTTTGTTTTACATCACCAAAAATAGATCGAGCCTAAGATAAGATTCTCCTTAACTAAAACCTCTTAGCTACAAATACTTAACGTGAGAAATTCAACGCTTGACTGAAATTATTTATTTAAGTTGTTCGTGCGTCACGTCCCTTCCGCAAACTTTGTTCAGAAAAGTTTAGATTGCTTACTCGTTGGAAACTTCCACTAATGCAGACGATGATAGGGATAAGTGAAAGGAGTGTATTTTAACAAGTCCACGAAGAAACATTCGAACTATTGTTACTATTTATTACCACTATTATTTAGAACTTTACTTTCAAACGTGATCTTCTGTGAAATGTATTCCACGCGACTTACCTTGAAATACACAAACGTTATTTAACTTGTACCTAGTCTTTCATAAATGTCTTTCTGTGCTAGCAATTTACATTATTATGACAGTGTCAGACTGGTGTTTTGCAGTACTTAAAATACTACTGTTTGAGTATTCAGCCGTAAAATTCACAGAGAAATTGACAATCCAATCTCTAATTTAATCCTCTCGCACCCACTGTTCATTAATGACCGGCAAAGTTCGCAGCACAGAGCAATCTATTCAGCCGAAACATTCCTGCATTCTACAAAGCCGAAGCACACAGAATTGTGAAAGCAATAACCGAACTTTGATTACATGCGACGTTAATGTCCGAAACGGTGGCAATGAGTGTTGATGAGACAATAAATTGAACATCACTGAGGATGCCAATGAAATGCTTTGTTTGTTTATCCAGTGACCGGATGGTGATGGTCTACTAAAATAGTTTGTTTTGTTGTGTTCTTTGCATAGTTTACGCCACGGGAGTGACTACCGATTATATAGGTACTTTTTTCAATTTAAATATTTATTAGATTTTTCCGGAATTATCTAGGTATTTTGCGTGTACCTTATTTATCAAACATTACATGTAGTGCTCTCATAGTGATAAGTAATCACCGTGAGGGCACTACATGTAATGTACGTGGAAAATAGGTACCTGTTCTTTTTTTGACAGAATGGTTACACATTTCAGTCATAAAGGCAGTAGGCATACAGACAGAGATGCTAAAATTATACCTAGTCTGTCCGAAAAGTTACAACAAATCTCAACACATAAAATAAATTCACAGGACTTATTATGGTAATGTCAAAGCGGCCAAAAGAGTTGGACACTCAGAATATTTTATTTTACTCTAAAAAATCACTCCTCTTTTAGTTTATTAATGGTATTTGTATCTTGTTAGACAAGAACATGTGCCTTGATAAGATAGTAAAACAATCAACTTTTTAGCGACTGCGAGAACTGTAATAAAAAACTTAAATAAAGCAATAAAAATATAAATAGGCAATATAATATTTATGGAAGGACACAGCTATTTTATCTGAAGGTCACAGTGACGAAATGGGACTTCGTAAGTACGCATTTACTCTTCACCGAATTTTATGAGGTGTTTACACCTTTTTCTTTCGTACATACTTTTACGTAGGTAGGCAAGATGGATTATTGTTCGCATTCACCAAAAGATGTACAAACCAGTCATTGTTACAAAGCCCAGAAGAGAGAAAAAATATTTTCGTGAACAAAAATCATTAGCAGTTTCAATAAGCTATTCATATTCTTGCGGAGCGAGAAGCTTTAACGGCTTTCTTAGGAACCCAAGTTACGCAAGCGTTCACTAAAAGGGTTTCTTTTAAATTCGGGCCAAAAGGGTTTTGGAAGAAAGGATTGCTTGCGTACTCGCCTCTCGTCAACCTGTTTTCACTTCGCCCACAATTTGTAGGCTACGGAGGGCGTCTTAGGGCGGTTGACCGCGGCCCTTGTCACGTTGGAGACACATGTCCATCGACACTAAACCAATAAAGAAGAAGTCAATACATATTTTACAACATCGTAGAAATATTGGTTTCGACACTAATACAAATTTTATCGAAAGGTGTGACAAGAATCACGGAGCACTCCGCAGGTCAGCTTATATATTTTGCAAACCGAATGACCTTATTTCGCGTTCATGAATTATTTGAATTTGTTTCACCTTAGGGAGTATTCGTTCATCTTGCCAATACTTTATGCAGATCAATTCTATAAAATTGTAGGAGAGAAATTATAACTTGCAAGAATCACACAGAAAAGGGTTGATTCAGTCTATTTTATGAATAATCACGTTCTAACTACAGATTGTATTCTTAAGATTCTGACCTTTCATTAAATACTTTCAAACATATGTATGTAGGTATTTCTTTTGACGCATACAATAGGAGCTGCCCTATTTATAAACCGGCAAGAATCAATTATAGGGAGGGCTCGCGTTCGATGTGCGTCTAACTCAAGCCGGGATGCGATTACACGTGACTCACTACTGCTCCACCCACTGTACCCGCGCCACAATGATCCTAACATGGAGAACAAAATGACTAGCGGAGATGTCATAATGGAAAACCTTTTAAGACGAG
Source organism: Helicoverpa zea x Helicoverpa armigera (assembly GCA_033682625.1). Lineage (NCBI taxonomy): Eukaryota > Metazoa > Arthropoda > Insecta > Lepidoptera > Noctuidae > Helicoverpa > Helicoverpa zea x Helicoverpa armigera. The sequence goes on from JAWIIS010000004.1 coordinate 4,458,534, forward strand.
GAACGTTACTTGGACCGGACCATTTTTTGGGATACCAAAAATTGTTGACAGTTGCCTCAGAGTCCGAACGTCTCGTTAGTTTTCCGTTACTTTAGTCATGCCTTCTGTACCTATTTGACCTAGAAGAAGGCGCCTTTTTTTAAGGACGTCAAAAATCTTCAAATGACCCCTCCCGCTGTGGGTTAGCAGTGGTCTGGGATTGTCAGACTCTAACTGACTAAAAACCATCGTGTTCCGTCATAGGCCTTTATGTACCAGGGCCGCGGTAACTCTTTGCAACAATCCCAAAACTCAGAAGATGCCTGACCTACCATTTTGGCATCTCCGCTTATCTTTCTTTACTTCGGGGATCCCAAGTTTTAAAGAATTCCTCACTTAATAAACGGAACGAAAAAAGCTCTCCATTACGGTATTACAGTCATACTCAATGACTTTAATGCTGTGGTAGAAATGTCCCTTATCCACAGTCGGTTATGACTTAATTCGGGATTTTTGGTATAATAAAATTTTATCGTTTCTGGTTCATATATTTGGTAATTCGAACCTTGCAAAATTGCCGCTCGAATGGTTTTAACAAGGTTATAAGTGATACCTTATCTAAGTTTTGTTGTCTAGTCTAAGTTTTGTGAAACTTTCTCAAACCATCCAAGGGATTTCGTGAATTCTCTGACTTGTCGCTGTGGCGGCATATTGGGCTGACAAAGTGTAGTCTCACTATAAGACATGTCATCGACACGAAAGAAGAAGAAGAAGCGATTTCGTCACGACCCGGGCATTGAACCCGAGATCCATTGCTAAGCAGTACTTTACAAACGAATATCAGTTAAAATGATATCATATACTATATCATATACTACCATATACTCAATAATGAAATATATGATTTCTGGAAATTCCAGGCCAACCATGCTATTACTACTACGTATCTGCGAAATTATCGGCGTTCGCGTACAATTTATGCCTTCATTTACATTGTGTGATATATCATATTCAGAGTTATTAGATATCATGTGTGGGCTGGAATCATAATACATGTTCTGCTCTATTATATTTTATGCCACGCAAATGTTCTGGCACTCGTATATATTCTCCAATAAATAAATGAAAGATACAAGGTTAAATGTCTTTCACTAAATGTCAGAAGAATTATCGACATTATTGTAGCTTTTTCTGGTACTAGAAGGACATGCTATTTTGATCATATTCCGTTGCGGCCTTGTTTGTGAATGTAGAGAAAAAGTAATAACTGAGCGGGTATATTTACGATCACAGATAAGTATGGTGATGAAAACATCATTATTATAAGATAATACTTTATTTTGCAAATATAGGTAAGTATCATACTCAATAGTCGATAGTACCCTAAAAGTTGAGAACAAGGAGAAACTTAGCTTCGGAAAATTATATTATCTGGCGCGAACCCAACTCAGAGACTACCCCAAAAATAAAACTCGGTACTTATTGACCGGCAAAGGTACCCACTCAAAATTAGATTCGGTTGATCGCGTTTTCAGGTTTTACATTGAATTTACATTGATAGGCTTTTACGGATTTTCATGTATAAGTATAATCAGTATGAGATTGGAAGCCGATTACTGTAGCTGTGTATTGAGGATTATGTTTAAAAATGTCCAATTTTTTATGTACCTGTGGAATCACGTGAAATTGGAAGTTTGCCAGCCAGTTAGGCGATGTCTCCCGCAGCAAAACAATTACTAGCCTGACCTGGGCGGGAGTTATCATTTAGTCCAAAGTTATTAGACTTCACGAACATTTATAGCCAACATTAGTATGAGCAAGTAAATTATGTTGAGCATGTATGTAAGTACCTACTCCGGTGTATTGTACTCATAAAACTTTTATATGGGAATACACAAACTGATAGGCGAGTAAACACAAAAGATATATGCCGTTGTTTGTAAATTATCTTTGTTTAAGTTAAATTTATTGTTTTACAATTACAAGAAGATTATGACTTGTCTACTGCAATCAGCGTGTTCCTTTTTGACAAATTGTAGCTTTAAGTAAACCCGTTAAGAATTGAAAAGACATAAAAATTTCGAGCGACAATCAGAGGCAGTGGAGTAACAGTGTCACGTTCACAAAGCCTCCGGAGACTACATTCACTGACTCATGAACTCGACAGCTACCATCAACTTCACACGTAGGCGAACCTTTTTGAATAGAACCTTCATTCAGAAGCCTTTCACTTTCATAGTTCGAAATAAAAACGTTCTTTAATGGCTTGAGAGTGAGTCTGAAACTTTCAATTTAATGCAAATGGCTTTTTTTGGTTTAATTTTTTTATATTGAAGTCATCAAAGTTTCATTTTGCCTGGAGTGGTTATAAAAATGGTAACTTGATGACAAAGGACATTATGATAAAATTCTATTGCGCAATAGTTTGAAGCCAGCTTTATTTACAAATCAACCAAGCGCTTGTATAATAAAATAAATAATAAACCAGTTCCCGCCCATTACGAGATAAAGGCGTGTCAAAGGGACTTATTTCAAAATAAATAAAATAAAGATTGTGCGTGCTCCAATCCGCCTGTAAATGCCATTAATAAAAGAGGGCGCCGATAGAATTCCGTCCTTCGAATAATTCTAAAAACGTTCCTCATAATAAAGTGCCTTCCTTTCAATGGCAATAATATGCCAAAATTAAAAGCTGGGAATTTAAAGATGTCTCGACGTGAACACCAACATTCTTTACTTTGCTCACGAATTTAGATTAATTTTGCAAATACATGTCGCCAAAAAACCATGAGTATTTTTTGCAATGAATTTTCGTTTTCGTTTAACTCGCTTGTAATGGCTTCAGCAATTTTGTTATTTTAATATTGACGTTTCAATTTGTAAGAATAATAGCGACTCGTCGTACGATGATAGCTAGCACTCAGTATTCATGAATCACGTACTTAGAATGAACTATGCAATTTTGACAAAGATTTAACCAAATTGTTTTCATAAAGTTTAAATTTTTACATGACCGACGTGTCTCGCTGTTGGAATTTTATAAAAGCTCTGTGTTCGGGTTTTTGCTGCCAATCATCTGTCCAAATTAAGCCACCGGTGATCCAGAAAGTAACGCTTCGTTTGATATACCTGCATGTCCCGTATAACACCTGTGGTTCAAATAAATTTCGTACCCACTGCCGCTGTTGTGATAACAAAGGCAAAAAGCGGTTTATAATTAATCGATTTGTAAATGTCTGAAACTTTATTAAGGTAAGTTCTCAAAAGTAGCTAGACTATAATGATTGTTTAACAACTCGCGCGAGTTTTGATTGCTGTTACATCTTTGTAATGTTTTACTTACGAAACATTATATGTTTGTTAACAAAGGTTCTCTGAAACCGACACCATTTTTCCATTACAAGTTAAAGCCGTAGAAAATTACCCTCGCCTCTACAAATATACGTAGCGCATTGCTACGGCGTAGCAGTCCTCGTAGCGAGCGTAGCTTCCGTCACCCGCCACGATGGCGACTTGCCTCGTTGACATGCATCATAATAAAACATGCATTACACACCGACTCGAATTTGTGTGTAATAAAATACGGAATAAAAACGTTTATATTATTTTGATGATGTAGGTATATGTTTTCACAGATTACGCTTTTGATATATTTTTACTCTGTTTTCGTACTTGAATTACACAGAGACATTAATTCAATTGCGCGACACTTTCAATCTTTTCAAGTATTATTACTTCTAGTTACAAAAATGAATTCAATTAAAAATCTCTTTAACTAGAAAAAGTCCACTCCGTTTCATTTCACGCACCAATTACAATTCAAAATTAAACTTTGAAGCGTAATTGTAAACTCCAATCTTATTCAGATATTAAAATAATATTCTGTTGAGCATTGTATTATGCTGAATGATGAAGGTTTTCAACTATACACGTTTGTTCAATTGTAACAGTTGCATTGTGAGTCGCCACGTGTGAAGCCACGGAGTATGATTGCAGAACATTACTAGAGACTATGTTCCCGAGTCGTTTAGACAATGCAATACCAACGTTCATGTTTATGATAACTCAAATTATATGCGTTCTTAATTTTCGTTGCTAAAAAATAATTGACTGCTTGGCCTATTTTCTCAGTAGGCATGGAGAATTTAATTTATTAAATTACGCTTAACTGAACAATCAAGTTATATGATTTTTCGGCCATTGTTAGCACAGACAAGGAAAGAATAAGAATAAAAATTCTGTCCTTATAATTTTAATAATCGAAATTCTGAAACCAACGTTGAACAGTCGCTCAGAATATTGAATATTATCTTATAAAATATTACCGGACTGTGACGTTTCTTGCGTCTTACCATTGATCTACAAAATCCGCAAATCCTCTCAAAACAAGGAAAATGCTCGAAGAAAACCAAATCAAATGTTTCACGTAATTGAAAGGAGAACCCTTCTGATCCATTGTTAGCAATTGTTATGGAAATTCGTCTATACAAATATCATACAGAGGCGAAATTTTTTTTTTGTTTGTTTGTGATGGATAAACTCAGAAACTACTGGGCCGATTTTCAACATTATTTCACTGAGCTACACTCTTCCCGAGTAATAGGCTATATTTTATCCCGGTACGAGCAGTAGTCCCCACGGGACGCGGATGAAATCGCGGGAAATCATCTAGTGTAAATATAATAAGTATTAGGAATTCACAGTGCTCGGAAGATGTAAGTAAAGTGAGCAGGAAACCATAGGGCATCCTTCCTTGATTCCCATTCACCGGTGTTACGAGGTTAAAGACCCTCACACGTAATATATTTTCCCCACATAATGGTTATGTTGATAGCTTTGGCCCACACTTCTGTTATTCTCGGCCATTTTCTGATCCCGTGGCCGAATCTCGAACTTTTACATTACATTCTTATGACTCCGTTCTCTTATTACCTGCCTACATGTGTAGGTAATTGGAAAAATAGTATTAACTTAGGTCTGGCGCTCAAAATAGGGTTTTTAGTACGTACTAAAATGTAGTATTATGGTATTGATACGCAAGAAAATCTTGTTAATAAACTCTGAGAATGTGAAAAAGTTTCGCCAAACTGTTCTACGGGTGAAATGATTTTATTTATATGTGGTAAAGTAATCCCATATATTTTCCACTTTATGATACGACCTATTATACGGGTTATACTATAGATATATTATACGTGAATATTAAGTTTCATTGGTCGACATACTCGTACAGCTTCCAAAAAATCATCGTTAACATAATATGACAATAAAGGCTTCGTTAAAATTCTGAATTGATACAGTTGTAATCAAATACGAACACAATTTTTTAAATATTTCTCCCAACATGAGATAAACAATAAAATCGAGATACTATCGGATTGAAAAGGGGCAAGACAAGTACGAATTAAAATAATATGGTTGAGTTTTTTCCCTTAAGTAATTTTACTTTTATATTTTGAACATTTTTATTACAAAAACATATGGTCTTACAAAAATAGCTTTCCTCAATGTGCTTCTGACTAGTTTACTTTTAAAAATACGCTTGCAGTTCAAAAAGTGGAACTCTCAATGTAACAAATCTATTCACATATATTAACCTGAATTTCACTTTATCCTTACAATGCTACAGGGAGCAGATAGTTTTAAAATATAGTCAGAATGAATACATAATTCGCAGTAAAACACAATCTCCCGTAGTTATCAATTATCATCATTAAAACAAGATAAAATATTAATTAAGCTTGACATTGTACTAGTTAAAACTACGTAGCTTTTATTAATTCTGATACGAATAATACTGTATAATGCGCTGGGTTTTAACTTTATATACACTAATGGAAAATCAAACATTATTGGGTTAATTAATGAGAATCAATCGCGTTTTGCGAAACATTATTAATTATATAACGAGAATATAAAACATTTTGTATTTTAATGCAAACTGTATGCTCTAAGTTCGCTAAAATGGAGTTCAAAGCAGTGCATTACCGAATAGAAGCCAGTGAAAATTGTGTGGGTGCTCTAACGCAATACGTTAACGGTTTCCCAAATATGAGTTTTCTCGCATTTAGTTTCAAAGCTTTTACTTTGTTGTTGCATACATAATTTAAAGATGATGGATAACCGAAAATATACGATAGAGGTAGCTTTGGTTTCCTTGCTTCGATATGTATAACTAGACTGATGCAATTTAGAAGTATAAACCAGATAAATCAAACCGCTTTTGATTTGATGACACTTACAAACCAAACAGAATATGGTTGTTAAACCACAAAGGCTTTTAGTATACAAACCGGCCGTCCATAGAGAGACAAAGCGAGCGTAACCTGTCCCTCATAAATATGCTAAATCAGTCCATTTGCAGCAATCACTAGCATTTCTAGGGCTTAGTGAGTACACTGCCGGAGGCACGTACCTGAAACCATTGCACATTATAAACATCCATATTGCACAGAACAATGGTCTGAATCAGCTTACGGCCGTTCGCATAATTCTGTATATCTGTTGTTTTGCTTACTACTGATAGGAATTCGGCATTACTTGTATTGGGTTCATATTATAGGGTAGAAGTACCGGTTGTGGCCTCTGTGCCGTTTTTGGCCATCTTTTGTTCAAATGAACGATAGAAATCTATATATGTAAAATAAAGTTTTAAGCTGAACCTTTTAAGCTGAAAATTAGAGGGGAGGTAGCTTAGACTCGGGAGAAGGATTTAGGATAGATTTTTTCACCATCCGGGACGTGGGAGAAACCGCGCGCGGAAGCTAGCGAATTTATATTAATAAATCATTACAAACTCAATTTATTTTGTGGCCAAAAACGGCACTTCTACCCGATCTCTAATAAGCAAATCAAAAGATAGATAAAATATAGGAAACAACCGCTAATCGAACAGCGAGGCTTTGATTCAAATGTCAGTATGAACAAATGACATATACCAATGTTCTATATTATATGCCAAATATCAAATCAAACATTCATTCAGCTAACATTCATTTAAATTAAGTTAACTCATTCGTTCAAAACGAACCAATCAATTTACAGTTTAAAAGCTTGATATTTATTGCAGTAATTACTTTGCGTCTGACTCAGAACTAATAGAGTCAGACCGAACTTTATTCAGAAAGATAATGTTTCTTGAAAACTTAGGTCCGCTTGCAATTTTCCAAGGTAAGCAAAAGTGAATTACAATTTCAGTTCATTCGAACTTAAATTCAACTACCTTAATAGTAAAACTTCTTTTTTATGAGAAATCATCAAATGACACCTCCTGCTGTGGGTTAGCAGCGTGAGAGAGTGTCAGACTTTTGTTAAAACCCATCATGTTCCTTATATACTGTTCATGTTTCTTCGTGGGCCTTTTATGTATCAGGGCCGCGGTAACTATTTGACCCGTCCCGCAGCCCCGCCTTAATTATAGTACCTACAAATAAGTTAAATTAAGTCGAATCCTCGCAAGTTCTGATTATATGCTGCTTTTTAGTCTCAGCCAGGTGTGATTACGTCGAACAAAAATATAAATTTAAAAAAACCCCCGACCCAAAAAAAGTACGCAATAATTATGACAAATGGTTAAAAACGCTAAACCCTATAAAAAGCTAAAAATAACTTTTAACACTACGTAAACTAAATTTTGCCGTGTCGGGGGACCGCTCTAATTCATTACTTTAGATACGTGTTTTTTTTAACGAATGTTGTAATTAGGTAGGTATGATTTGATTTATGTAAGTATTTATGAAGGTAAAAAGCGGTCCCCCGACATTTCAGGGTTTCATCCGCCACATCCCATTTCCAGCATCAGGTTCAGAAACATGCAGAGAACTCGTCAAGACAAATTCAACGAGCCCAAACTCGATGGGTTTACTAAAAGGCAGTTCAGGGTTACGTCTCCTACCTTCGTGCCCTAACAGCTGACCAGCTCAGTGGTTCCAAAAGACATTAGTGTTTCAAATTTCAGATCCCACATATACTTGCAAGTAAACTGAGCGTGTAACATTCCTATCACATCTAGCAAAGGAGCTGATGACCTTGAAGACCTGAACCGATTTCCACCAAACATAGCTAAGAACACTCCCGACTGACATACCTTTTAAACAAAAAAAACCGCATTACAATCGGATCATCCGTTTGGGAGCTACGATGCCACATACACACACACACACACACACACACACACACACACACACACACACAGACACGTCAAACTTATAACACCCCGTCGTTTTTGCGTCGGGGGTTAAAAAAGAGGGATCGCTTAACAGAAACCACATTAATAACAAAAAGTGTCGGATGGACGAAGTAAGGGCTTTGTACTCTAGACCATTGTGTTACCTCACCCTCATCAACATGACTATTAGATGTACGCGTTGAACCGAAAGGTTTCACCTTATTATAACACTAGCCTTTTTTTCGCGGTTTCACTCGCCTCCCGTGGGAACTACTAACCGTATTGAGAAAAATATAGGATATGTTACTCGAGAAGAGTGTAGCTTTCCAACAGTGAAAGATTTTTTTCAATCGGTCCAGTAGTTTTTTTAATCCATTACAAATAAACATAAAAAGAAAAAAAAAATTTTGTAGTACTAGTACCCATAGGTATATAAAAGCGTTTTAAAAATACTGGTGTCGTCGTCAATCAGCCGGAGAAGTTGATTCATTAAAATTTTACAGATAATCACATTTAGCAGTAGTTGGCCTTCAGCCAGGCGCCTGAAACTCTGCTGTCATATTCTACGAGTTCAGGAGTTCAGAATATAATTTTAATTAATTTCAATTCATAAATTTACGTACATTTCAGTTTTCTTATCTCTTTTAAAATACCTCTCAAGGTATAAAACGTATGTAAATACACCTTCTATATGTTTTTTTTTACGAAGGCAAATTTTCCAGAAAAAGAATATTCAATAAAGTGGCGAAGTTCGTCCCATTGAATAGGACCAAAAGGACTGTTCGGTCAATTACACATACAACGAATATCAAACGTCCTGTCCTTCAACATTACGCAAATAATCTTTACCATTCCACCATTATTGATGAATGACAATATTTGACCTGTAAAATTGGTTACAGATTGATCTCGTATTTATTTAAGTTAACTCCTGGCGGCGGTCCAAACCACAAAGATAAAACAATAATTTATCAGACAGCGGTTTGCTGTTTATTTATTGCGGGATGCATAAATCAAAACTTTTATTTGTAAGTGAGGAAGTTTTACTATCCTTCTGGTTAACCAACCATGGCGTAGAAGTTTTAATGGCTGTCAGAATGAATATTACTTTATGAACTCATAAAGTACACAAGACGTCAGCATACGTATCTTCCACACAGTATTATATATCTCGAATCCTTTTCCTATGTTGTTCTATCATGTCAAGATGAATATGAACGGAATAAACGGTTCACTTAATAAAACCCATGTTTCACACAGTCACGGAACTAGCTCTCATGCTTGTTTAGCACAAGCGACCACAGTCCATTGTTATATATTGTGCTGAGCGCTGGTCTTACGTGCAAACGGTATACCGGCAAGCGTACCTTATATTCGCAATTTTGCCTCGCTCCGCTATACAAATTAATTTAATATTCAATTAGGGCAATCCAAATTGTTTGTTGACATCGTTTATTCGTGATTTAAATGTCGTTAAATATATAAACACAGCCATTTTCCAGTCTTACTAAGTTAATACCTGAAAATCTTTCATCGATTGAATCGTATAAGCCCCGCGATTTGGAGTCGTGCCAAACAATAAAATTTATACCAAGACCACAGTATTGGTTGCTAAGGGTGCCATTTATATTTTTCAATCGAATTGTTTTGTTGGAGTAAATGTTTAAAAAACAGTCAATCTTCGAAAACAATAAAGAAATGTAGAAATTCATTTTATCAAGTATTATTTAAAGTAGGTATTAGATAAATCATAATGAAAAAATAAGCAGCATTCTAAAGATGTATCTGGCTGCATAGTTGTCGTTCCTCTTCGGAATCAGAGCGGTGCACCGCGGCTGAATAGAATTCCGACGGCGTCGCCGCTTCGAGACAATGTTCTGGTAAACTTATGAGCTATGGCTTACACCACGCTCCAGCACCAAGCGAACTGTTATAAATTATTGCTGCAGAAACATTTATCGGAACTGCTTTGTTCAACTATTAATAATGTATACCTGCATAACTCTTTGAAGGAAGATGTTTTATTTTGCGTGCGTGCATACTTCAGGGAAGTAGAATATTTAATTAGTAGGTAATACAAAACAAAGGCAATAAAAAAGTCTAAAGAATTCACAGAAAATTTGCTCTGCACTAAAATAAAGAACAAAGAATTAAATAAAACAAAACTCACTCAACAATATAACACGAATCATGACCAGAATACCAGATATTTCGACATTTCCAATTATCATACGCATATTCCGTTCAGGTACTCATAACAGGGATATGATGAAAAAATTGATAGCTTAATACACTTACCGTGGCCTGGTACCAGGAGAGCTCTCGATGCCAATGCCCGCTCATCGATATTTTCGATTTGCGTTACTATGAGCGCACCTAGCAAAAGTTCGCGTCGGCGAAATATCCCAATATATCTCCGCTCCGTCCTTTTATTATCGAACTATGTCAGCAAATACAAATACGTGTGTCAATTCAGCGTAAACATTGTTTTCCCACAATTCGCAGTATTTATTGGACCACAACCCTTTTTTTAGCTTTCAAAATAAACCAATGTTTTATACAGCTTTTGTAAGAAACATCAATTTGCTGACTAACGCCCCATTGTTACCGAAGTATTTTATTTCGACGGCTATTCTTTGCGGAATTCGGATCGATCGATAGTAATTTTCCATGAATTGAACTTTCTCCTCACATCTCTAAAACATGTAATAAAGATTCAGTCATCCATCAGTAATACAAACTATCTGGGCTAGGTCAGTCGTTGAGTGTCTTTACGGATCTTCTGATAAAACTTTCATGAGCTGAAGAGAGCAAACAGATTGCCGGCGAGCTCGGCTAGAACTTCACCGCAATTTGCTTCCTATGTTACGGACACCGAGATTTTAATAGTGTTTTATTTTCAGAGAAAAACTACGAACCGACATAAAATGTTTACATTTTCGCATTCAGAGAATTCATTACAAAAATTAAATGAAAACTTCGTGAGCTATTTTCGCAGCTTGAAATATGAAACAACTTAATTTTGAGGTCGCTTGTACAATGAACATTCGCCGGGAGTATAAACTACTGTACTCCATACGCGGTGCGAGAAAATAAAACGTGGAGCAAAGACTTTATATTGCTTACTGTAACATGGTTTGTGTTGGCACAGCTTTCTTGTATGAACATGAAATGTACGGTATCATAAAGATTGACTATGTAGATAAGAGAGTATAGCTTACACAAGCTAGAAAAACTCCTGGAAGCAATTCTCGATTCAATGCTCTTTAAAAATTGTATGTATTAGATACAGTCAGATGTTTCATTATTCATGTTGTGTGATCATCCGATTTCGCGTCTGTATTACCCCATTTAACGTTTACCTCGTCTGTGGTTAAAGTAAATAAAGGGAACGACACAGCTCTACAACTCCCGCTTCACTCATTATCATGCAATCTACGTATCGAAAGTATCGAACCAATTATTTTCTGCATCCATATTTTGAAAACAATAAAATAATAATGATCGTTCTCAGAACGGATTCAAAAGGTTTTCATGAGTCGCGAATAAAACAATACGGTTGGTATACTATTGTCAAGTCAACAGCCGCAGTGTTTTATTATTTTGGCAGGGATCAGCTAGTCTAAATCTTTTACGTTCTCGTTTTGGGTGCTAGAGGTCGTACAATCAGGAATGGCGACCCTCGAGCTACGAGCTACGAATGTAGATGCTACGCTGCTACGCCGCTACGCCTCGTCCTCGACACTAGTGTAGTGGAAAAGAATAATGGCGGCGGGTACATAAATATATTATTTGGATAGCTATACTACCTCTAGTTGTTTTTTGTTTCACATAGCGTGCGCCCAGTGAGCTATTATACCGTGCGGTATTGAATCAAATGAGATTTTGGCTAATGGATATTAATTACATTAATGGATTGTGGTTACACGTATGCACGCCTGATGAGTTAACATCGTATATGTATATACGCACTAGTAATGCAAGCATTGGAGTTTGTTACTAAAAGGATTCATTGTGAAATACGCTTACTGAAACTCCTTTTTTTACGTTAAACATTTTTATTTTTACACTGTTTGTAAATAAAAGACCAATTTCTTACCCTTTTTACTTTATTGCCCTATCAAGAAGAAGAAAGGGTGTAACTTTAACGTAAGCCAAACAATAAACTCAACGCACACTAAAACGCTTTATGAAACCGTACCTTTACTAGAAATAAATGAAAGTAGAAAGTTTTAATAAAACGGACTGTCCGTTGTATAATATTTACGTAAAGTTCTTTTAAAAGCTCATTGTTGTTGCAATTTAAAACTTTTGTTGGTGAACATTGCTTGCTTCATATCTATGTTCTAGGTCCACATTTTTCCGTTCCTCATTGTTTCGCAATAGTTGGGTTCAGCAATAAATGTGGAACAAACTAATTAGTTGGAGCGCGACTGGCTCGCTCCCAACTACTCGTACTTACCTGAATAATGTTTTTAATTCCGAATGTCTGCCTTGAGTATTTTTAAGGTAATTGGAATTGAACTTGTTACTTCTCTGGTGAAATTCTCTTCACTTTTACTTTTTTATTATTTTAGGATGGATGAAGGTACTGACTTTTTGATTATTTCAGGCTGTTTTAAGTTCTCCCCAAATTGGTAGGTGCTCCTTATTATAAGTGGGATACTGACATGTGATTCGTCATTCCTTCGTGCATGTACATAACAAATTAAATATTGGTCTAAATTCCAAATAATCATATTAAAAACCAATAGGTACTTGAATCCACCAATCTTCTATTTAGACAATATAAGTGCAATTTACTTAGGACAGCAAACTCTTATCGCTTTGAGTTTACATTAAGTTAAAACGATGTTTACCTCAGATATTCAGCGTCAAGTGGGCACTTATGTTTACGCGAAGGAGTCTCGAGAGCCATCCAATAACAACTAACTGTCCAATATTTGCCAGATTTACAAGAAACGTACAATTTAATGCTTAAATTATCCGTCCTCATGCAAACGAGGGGACAGCGGCTCGGGACACACAAAAGGTTTTTCTGTTAGAAAACTCGACAAATTTATTCGTAAGTAAATCTGGGAAAATAGTAGTAAACAAGAAAATAAGACAACAAAAATTCAGTCACTTGGGAACAGCTGGATAATCTGTAAAGCAAAGTAAGGCCAGAATTTTTGACGTTCAAACAGACTGTCGTTCATAAAATAATAATATTCATATTTAGCAATCTTCCTATGAGATATGGAATATTTAAAAGAATTAATAAATTAAACAATAAAGTCGAAATAAGGCTGGGAACGAAAGCAAAAGATGAATTTTAATGAACATTCATTTTTAATTATTTTCCTCAAAGTTCCGAGTGCCAGCAATATTGTTTTAATTATTCAGCCAAAGCTGAGTCTCAGATAAGAAACATTACTACGAAATTATATTAACGTCCCATTGCTGTTTTCTTTATGGTTCGGAATTATTAAAGTTTTGATTATCTAAAATATTATGGTGAATATTTACTAGCGAATTAAAAAGGTGATAGGTATTGAAAATATGATCTAGGTATAGCGGTACAAAGTTTCCGCAGAGTATTTGAAACATGCGCATGCAATATGTAACATGTGTGAAATACTGTGAAAACTCAAAGAAGCAACATCAAGCACCTTATAGCAACAGAAAACTTTTAAATACAAACCTTCAAAGCGTCGAACAGTGAACATAATAGAAACATTTCAATTTTCCTTCAAAGAATTTTCATGAACACGGAAACCATACTCAACTCCACGTATGGAATACGATTTTACAGCCAAACCGTTAGTAAAATTCGCAACAGTAAATACATATTTAGCTACATACCATAATATATTAGCATAATATATAGGTATTTGTATACTACAATACCTCCAAGGTTCTTAAATAATGTATTCTTCTTAATTCTTCAATGGCTAACACTTTCCTCGTCACGTACGGTGTCTGGTGCGTGACAAGAAAAGCTCGTCAACCTTAATCCTTTGCTTAGCTGCCTTAGATAATGTAGTTAGCGAATTTAAAACTAAAGATACAATTTTATACCTATTATCCGTTACGTAGAACTTTAAATAAAATAAGTACCAGTTTATCCTAGTAATACTTAATGCTTGTTTTATATTTATGTGACGTTCACTTTAAAACGAATGAACTGGTTTAGTTTATGAAACTCTGGATATGGTTACTGTATTTTTTTTATTCCTTGCGTTTGTGAACCTGTGGGAGGCAGCCAGTGAACCAATAACCTAAATAACACATGAAAATAAACGTCACTTTTATGAGTACAGATTGGAAGTCGAGGTCCGAACTAACATTTTCATTATTACTGTGTTCAACGTATTGTACAATTTATTGTCTCGTTAGCGCACGTTTCCCGGTGTTCCAGGACATTCGACAACAGAATTAATCAGAGTACAGCTCGGTTATTGCTTTCACAACTCAAAGTGTTACTCATGGAATGGAGGTTTGCCATTGGTGATGGCTTTTTCGCATGATTGGGCTACATACTGTGTTTGTGAGTAATGCCCAGTGATTTGGGAAGCGCTGTTGGAAGCCGCGGTAAAACATTTTTTATGGCGATTCGTGATTTTATGGAGAATGTGTTCGTTGCTTTTATAAATTCGTTGTTCGTTTTTGTAATCATGAAAGGAAAGAAGACCGTACTCATTTTTTTTTTATAAAATGATTTACCTTATTTAGGTCGCAATAACGTTTACCCCCATTTTGATTAGAGACAAAAGGGTTTGAATTTATTAAGACAGGAAGCAATCAAAAACTTTCTACGAAGGAAGTTGGCAAAGCTTTGAAGCTTATGTAATGTAGTCATTTCTCTTTGAAGGTGGAATCGTGTATTTTATTTTGTGACTGTGTTTTTGTTTACTTACATGTGTATGATATCTCTGGCTGGATCTATTTCTTGCGAAGTAAAACAAACAGTTGTGTGAGCGTTCCGGTTCGTAGTGTTGTGTTGTCAAGTCAGTGTCGCGCGCGACGAGGGTACGAAAGCTTTGTAATAGAACGCCGGGCATAAAAGTCAAGTCATCGCAGACTGTGTTTGTTTTTACAAAGCCTTATACCTACCTGCTTTTATTTTGTACACTAAACCGTTGTTCAAATCGCTCTGGGAACATGAATATTGTAACTTAGATTAAATAATAAGCTATCATTACGTTCGCCGCCAGCTCACACATTTTCTATTCTAAGACCTAATAAAGCTGAAGAAAAATACAAGACAATATACTAAGAAAATTGTGAGTCAATTACGAGTGCGAGGGAGCCTCGTGTTTCTCCTTCAGAGGACCAATTTGTTGTTCACTTTAGATGTCGAACCGTCGATTTATCAACACCGACTGTGTACTGCGTGAACTTCATTAATGAATCCCCCTGTATTGACGAGGGTCGACAGCGTAATTATCTTTAGGAAATAAATTATAATTGAAGGGTCACATTACCTGGTTAAGCCGTATTATGTTTGCGTACCTAGTTATGTAGTTACAATTAGCTGTAGAGTAGTAAGCCGCGTCGAGAATTGTCAGTGCTCAGAATTTCTAAATTTTTATGTGTTTTCCACGCACCTACATTTTAGATTGTTATTTTTTTTTTTTTGAATAACGTATCGCTCGCTTTATATGGGCGTTTAAAGGGTTTAAGGGTTTCAAAGTATGAAGGTTGGTAAAAATTTCATCCTTTTGAGTGCCCATAAATTATTTAATATCGGGCGTGAAGATAAGCTCATTATATGACGCCATTACAAAAGTTTGTAGCACGTACCCTTCTCCAGAAAAGACTTATCAGTTGGGCGACAACTTGTTCCAGTCATAATTTATTTTTAAACATTTTCAATTAAAAGTTCTCAAATTATTTTCTGCTTTATAAACGTCATTTCTATATAAAGCTTTGTAACATCCGTCAGACAGCCCAAGGCTTAAAGCGTAAAGCCCTGTACCTAATTAAAAGCTTTGAAAAATCAAAGTGTAAATAACGGCGATTAGTTTACGCACAGGATATGAGAAGTCATAAAGCAGAGAACGCAATCCTCGTATTTCTGTTAAAGCAACTTACAGAATGCTATTATAACCCTGACTACGAATATACTCATTTTGAATTTCTACAAAATATGGAAATTCAGGATTCAAATGTAATAATAATGATAACGAGGGTCCCGTAAACATTTACACATTTGCATACGCACGTGCTCAAATTAATTCTAGTTTAGTAAGTTTGTTTCAGCGTTATCTTCTTGAATGTTCAATGTTCAAGTGTTCCTGAGAACACGTCACGCCACTTTCACAACGTCGTCCTCGTATCATACAGTCCATTAAATCTGAAGCTTTACTGAATCCTCACTTTCGCTCATATCCTTCCCAGACAGCGAGCGTCGTTACCGACATATTACTGTCACGAAATATGGTCACATTTCCCGAGCTCGTCGAGGTTATGTTAGACTTTCAGTTCATCATTTCATACAGCGAGAAAAATGTAAGAGGATCAACCTACTAAAGGCATTGGGATACTTTTCGAATAAGGAACGTTACACATTGTCGCCACCTATAACTAATAAATCCATGTCGCTGAAGTAGGAACCAAGCCAACGATAAATTCACAAAGTGGACGCTGGCGGAACGCCAATAAAGTTTTAGTGAAAAAATGTACTCAGGCGTCACTTTGCGAAAAAGTATAATATTCGAAACTGTCATTTTAATTATGCTTCCTAAAATACCTTACCTATTTATTTGTGAGAGTCTAATAAGAAATTGAAGCCAAAAATACAAAAAATAAATAGATTCGTGGACGAAAGATTAGTTGCCTTTCATTTTGTTAAGATTATTAACTTCTTTAACAAACGCTTCACTACATACCATTTGTCGTGAACTATGAGTAATGGAACCTAATGCGCTGCCAACTCCAGTCGCGTTCAATATTCACATCAATCTAACTACGCTCGTTCCCCGATCAAACGAGAACTTATATTTTACAAGTTAGTCCCAAACTATAGCCAAAGTCGGGTGACAAGTGACTACAAAGTTTACAATGATTGAATAACACGGTGACTGCGTGGTACCGCTGCGGTTTCGGTGAATAGTTCACAAGTTTCACCAGTTTGGAAGCTATTCTCATTAGGAAAAGGTTATCGGGTAGCACGATAGCACATGAAGAAGTTCAAAATATAGTTAGGAACTGAACTAGTACTCGTAAAGAGTTCTTATTGTTAAGAAATATGTACTAGGTACGTGTAGGAACTTCTTCGGGAATAAACTACTCTGTGACTTTGCTATAATTTGATTTGAGGGGTGCTCGCTACTACGTAGTATTCTACTACTTAAACACTACTAATGTAATACGTAATTAGTATGACCACACAAGCCTTACCTCTAATGCCTTTACCTAATATATAATACCTTTTTTAACCTTGTAATAAAGTCCTACCTAAGCGTCATCGATGTTGTGTTCTTCACCTAACAATTTACGAGAAAAGTTATTTATATTCATAGTTATGTTATTATGATTTTATGAAATACAAAATCATGTGAAATTCTGAATGAAGATATATGAAGTGAAGTCACGGTTAAATTGAGTAAACTGAAGAGCGACGCATCGTCAAACAGCCATCCATCATATAATTGACATTCTGTAAGCTGCTTATCTATACACGCGTGGGTAGGTATAATAATACCTCCAATGGATATACAGGATTAAGGTACACATTTTTACTAAAAATAACAAAACTTTTTTGATTTGTTCAGAAGCACAGCAAAGCGGATTATGCCCATTATTGAAAAAATGGTTTAACGTACCTACTGATGTATAACGATTAATAGTAAAACCTTAATCCATGATAATTGGCAAAGGAGGACCTTTGTCGACTCTGTTTATAATATCGAGAAAATTCTTCAACATTTCATTGTATGCCAGCTAAAATATTTGATATTCACCATGTAAAACCCATATCCATATAAAATACCAATAGCCATACCTCTATAATTCAAGGAAATGTGACAGAATGTTTATTCTCTTTTTACGAGACTCTACTCCGATTCCAAATAAAAGAGAGGAATCATTCGCCGCTGAGGGGCTATGAAAATGTATTTACTTAACTTTATGTCCTGTCCTCACTAATGTTAGGGTTGTGTTGTTGATGGGCCATCCATCGCATTTGATTAATCCTGCAGCCCTGGAAAACGGAATGTGCTTTCGAACGACGACGCAAATATTTTCACAAAGTATTAGGTATAAGTACGAAAAATAAACAAAAACTGCATGTAGAATTAAAAAATACATAAATTCTTCAAATGTTTAAAAGTATATAATTTTCTGCTAACGTGCTTAAAGTTGAAAACCAAACACAAAATCTTTGCCTTTTTACGCAGTAGTGGTGAAAACCTAACCGAAATAATCCAGTTTATAGTTTTCGAATAGTTCGCACATGTGAACGGCAGACGCGGTCGCTAACTTTGTTCTATAATTCAATTGTAGCGTTACTTTTAGCGGCTAAACGAGACCTCAAAAGCTGTGTTTTTGTAGGCAAGTACTATAAAGATTTTTATAAGAGAAAACGGCATGAATAATGAATATCCAGGGTCGACGAAATAAGCTGGAACATCTGTTACAGAATCCCTAGTCACTACAACAACTAAAACACTTCATCATGAAAAATTAATAATATACAGAGATTCAAAAAGGTCTTGATGTTGGCAAAAAACTTTCTATCTTAAACAAGATGTCAAAAACATGTTTTTACTGTAACCGTGTCGGTAGGTACCAACAAAGTAGCAGTAATACGATGGGTAAAGTACTCACGTAGTGACAGCACCGGCAGTCATTTCGCATGAGCTGACTTACAACGTGCTCAGGTTAAAAAGTAACTGAAAGGAACCTCCTTTCAAAAAACAGCGTCGTTGGCACACTTTATGAGCTGAAAAATAGTTCCATTATGGCTTGAAGTGCCACAAAAATCGACTTATGTCTAATTAAGAATTAATATTTAAATAAGTTGGTCTTATAGGACCCGTTACAAAGTTTAATAGCCAATGTTATTGGTATAAAGATAATTAAGCAAATTCACCTTTTTTTTTTTTTTTTTTTTATCGACGTAAAATCATCAAATGACCCCTCCCGCTGTGGGTTAGCAGCGGTGAGGGAGTGTCAGACTCTTACTGACTAAAATCGTCGTGTTCCGTCATAGGCCTTTTATGTACCAGGGCCGCGGTATCTCTTTCGAACAACCCGCAGCCCAAGCAAATTCACCTCAAGTTAAGAAAGTCTTTTCTTTCTATTTAAGATCTTTAAAGGTTACTAAATATGCCACACCCATGTAATTCCTTCCAATTAAGCAAAGCACATAAGGGGCGTATCTGAAATGTGTTATGATGACCTGTTGGCGTTTCACGTCACACAATATGTCGGCTTTACCGGGAATTTGTGGCCTTTGACGTTGGTCTAATTACTTGCCTGCCATGTAGCCCTGTGCCGATCTGGGACCGACTTGCACACGGTAATTGCTGTGTCAAACAGATTAACAACACGTCCAAGAGATGCTCATTCATTCAGCATTTGTAGAAAATTCTCATAATTTTATTCTACATGCATTTGAAAAGCGTGCTTCACATTCAAAACTTTTTATTTTTTAAATCAAGCGCGTCCTTTGCGACAGCAAAAATTCCACATTTGAAATTTTTAAAATGTTGACAAAGTGTGTGCATAGTTCCCGCCCGCGATTGTACCACTTCTCTAGAGAATTCTGTGTACACAAAAGCGGTGTTGAAGCGTTATATTTTAACGTTAATATATATTCGTTTGTATATCCTGGGGATCACACATACAGAATTATATCTCTTGATAATTTGTGTGTTTAACAGGCAGTCTGTGTGTTTTAGTTACTACACGTTTATCATCATCATATTGTATGCCAGAGGCTATAACACGCCGCGCCGCCGAATATTATTGTTTGTGCACAACATGTTGACTCTAGTACGTACTAACACAAATATTATTAGGTAGGTATGCATATATAATACTTATTATATGATAATCGCACACTACGCATGGCAACAGCAGCCAAATTGGGTCCAATCAACAAAGTTCAGCGTTCATTTGACGATTTAAGTTTACAGGCATTCTATGCTTATGAAACTTCGATCATATAACATTTGAATACGTTCACCGACTGATTACGCGTCGAATGAAGCAATTCAATTACCTACATAAAACTTCTCTATCCTCGCGAGAAACGAAAAAGCCAGCGACGATAAACAGGCGGCGAACAAACTCGTGAAGTCAAATTGAGTTTGGCAGAAGCTAGTAAAGCCTTGCCTAAAACCCGACACAAACAATTGGAGGGAAATAAGGCAAGCGTCCCACTTCGCAATCTTACCGGACGGCCAGGGGATACTGCAATCAGTCTGATGTTGAATTTCTGCATCCATTTTAACCGCGAAGTAAATTAATTAACTTCTCAGTTCCGTTTGTTTTTTTCGCTTTGAACAGCAACTAAATTGATTGAGGCAGACGCTAATTAAAAACAAGACGACTCGTTTGATGCGGTAATGCGTTTTCTGTTCCAACGTTTAGTTAGCGTCAGTTCTTTTTTGTATTTTGTAGATGTTATTTATTTTATGGTCTGTGTACAATTTCACATTTCCATTCCTAAGTACTGTACCTAGTGTATATGGACTATGTTAGGTTTTTGTGTGGGAATTGCTAGATTTAGTAGTTTTTTTTTAAATCGGCAAATATTGAAGAAATATTGTCCGACATAAAGATATGCCTACACAACATCGTGTTGTGTAGACACGTTATATCAATGTCTGTCATCAGTTTGTCTACTTGCGCACGAGAGCAAAGTAATTCAAACAAGTGAAATATTTTACCAATTTTATGACTTCGCTGAAGTAAGCAGGAAAATAAACATGAGATTTTTCGTGGAAATGTGATATTTTGTTATGTGTGGATGTTGCTGAGTTATCGGATATAAAAGTCTTTACTTTAACCACAATACTTGTACCCAATCGCCAACCCGCATTGAGCAAGCGTGGTGATTAACGCTCAATCCTTCTCCGTGTGAGAGGAGGCCGCAGCCCAGCAGTGGGACGATATAAAAGCTGTAACAGTAACTTGTACCTACCCAAAAAAGTGAGTGAATAAGGTTTCAAGATTTCAATTTCAATTTATTGCTGTCTTGATGATCAAGGCATGCCATAAGACAAAATCTCGAGAGAATCAGTTATTTGTTATTTTATAAAGAGGTTACCATAATGTTGATGTAAACATTAATTGGTACAAAGACTTGACGTTGTATCCAATTCATACTTAAAGTTATAAAGTACACAGCCAAGTTCAAGACGACGTGACATAAATACAAAGTAAAGGAGGGCCGTAAATACTTGCGAATCATAAAGCTTCGGATCTCGTAAACTCTGAAACTAATCCTACTAAAGCTAACGAAAACAAAACACTTTTTATTGAAAAAACAGATTGAAGCTTAAACAATTTCATTAAGTTAGAGGATAATAAGAAGTTATCTGTACACTGACTAATGTATTTAAGAAGAAACCTTTCTTGGTTGTTTGTATCCTAAGGGCTCAGAAACTACTGAACCAATATGAAAAATTATATAACTGTTAGTAAGCTACACTATCCCCAAGCAAAATAAACTATATTTTATCAAGGCACGGAAAGAAGATCGTGTGAAGCAGCGAGAAAACGGTAAATACACTAGAAACGCGGGTATATGTTATGCACCATACTCAAGATAATTTCATGGAAACAAGTACAGTAGCAGAACACAAATTACTCTTTGACAACTCGGGGACCATTTGTCGTGGTGGCGCTACGGATAAAGCAATTTGCATTGCATATGAACTTATCTGCTTAAAATGGTAAACGTGTGGTCTAATGTGCTTACGAAACCAGCACGAGTGTTAATATGTTCATTATTGTTTATGTACTTGCATCGATAGAGATAGCCTGCATTTTGTATTTCTTACCCAAGTTAGTGCGAATAATTTCTGAATTTATTTCTTTACTCTTCTATATAACAATATTTAGTGTGTATCTAGTGGTATATTGTGTATGTGTAGTGTTTGGGAATTTGGTGTAAATTATCTTTCTGGCATAGTCGTGTAAAATTATGATGCCTAATCCTTTCCATTAATTATGTGAGACTTTATCAGTTACAAATTTACCCACTACAACAAATAACATAGACTTATATTGATTAATAGTAAGTGTCGGCCTCGTTAGTCGTCGTCCAATTAATAAAGTTGTAGCCTAGTTTCAGAATGCTCAACACTAGTGAAGCGGCTGTCGAGAGGTGAAACGAGCAGAAAAGGCGGTCGCGATCGGAACACTCGACTCCGTTCAAGAGCTCACTCAAGTTTCAACAATTCTTCACTCATAATTTGGTCCACAGTTTACAATCATCGTTTTACTGCGTCGAAACACATTATGGAAATTAATTGCGCAATAACAGCGTGAGCTATTTTACTGTATGAAATGTTAAAGCTTCTTCATTTAACTTAATTATATAATTTTGATATGATAACTCTAACCAATGTTTCTCAGTGCCATAAATGAAAAAATATAGCAACAATATCTTGCTACAGCTTCAGCAAACGGTTTTGAAAACTTCATAATCCATTTCACAAGTTTTATCCAAAGAAATACGATTTAGTTGGGGGAATAAATATAAAAGTTTTAATCCATACAATTTGAAGTTCTTACCTTGTTGTTATTTTCGCCTTTTCTTGATTTCAGTTTCGCCTTGAAAATATTTTGCTGGAGGCTAATACCTACCTCGTTAGCCTCGGCAATGTAGATACGACTGATCTCACTTGTTGTGTCAACGACAAAACTTTGCTCACTTTGTTCTCTAAGAAAGGGTTTATTTACTCGAGTTGAAGCTACCTTTTTGAACAACAATAAGCTTACGTAGGATCGACATCAATATAATCCATGCCTTCTTTTTGTTCAGTGGAAAAATCCCCAACAAGCGTTATCGAGCTAACTGAAGAATGGCGGCCATGTCGAACAATACTGCTCTCATATTGAGTGTTCTAATCGGAACGATTATATTCCCGTATTGTGTAAATGGATCCGTTACGCAGAACAACTTCAGCCGCTCAGTTGTGACGTCAACGTGTCTGAGATGCCTCTGTGTGCGGCACGTGAGTTATGCTGTATTGTGAACATAACTGAACAAAGAACGTTTATGTTGCTATGTAAAACATTTGTAGAAAATTAGCTTGTTGGAAGACAACAGATTCACTTTTGAGTGAACTTTGTTGTAGAGCTAGGTGTTATAAATTAATTAGTAATACTTTAAACTAAGGTACAAGGCGTGATATTTAATTATCATAGTTTGTCATCTATCTTATTTTACTTTTGACTCTTAGAATCTTATTTTTAGTTTTGGTCTCATGAAAAGAAAGACAAAAATATTTTTCCTTGAGCTTCCCCCAGTAAGCCACAAACTACCATTACATTGTACAATGTTTGTGAGAAAATGGCATTTTCCCGCAACAATAAAAAGCTATTAAAACTTTGCTTCCTATCAGTCTTCGATCAAACGCTTCGAGTTCTATTGTAAAAAGATTCACTGTTCGTTTAAATCTAACCTAGAGCTACCAGATAAGTTAGTGTTCCCAGAAATTTCGCTTCCAAAATGTTTAACATTTTCATAGGTAAGTACTTATTTAGATTAGAGTATTTAGGAGACCGCTTCTGGTATTTATGTTTATCTTAGTTGTTGGTCTCGGCTGTGTATCTAAATGGTATATCTCGGTAATTAATTCTTGAATGAGGTAAAATTCTTACAGAAGCGTCGTTGCAAGTAGGCTAGCCTTGGAAGACGCCCTATCGATATATTTATGTATTTACATTTAATGACGCACTACATTGGGTCAGTATCAGGTTTCGAAGTTCTTGATAAACGAGGTTGAGAGAGTGGGGGCGTTGCTTCCATCGTCGATTTAGAAAATTCTCTTTGTAAATGGTAGAATAAGAGCCCCCGCAGACCACAGACTTTTTATCGGCCGATAGTTTGGTCGGGCTCTTAATCAGTACGCAGATGTAAGCAAGTGCGCACACTATGACGATTTGGTATCGGCCGATAAAAAAGTTTGATGGGCTTCCCGATTCCATTCAAACTAAACTGTCGGCAAACTATCGGCCGACCTTATAATCAGTATTGGCTCCCTACCACACGCGCACACATGACGATTTTTTAGTCGGCCGACTAAGCCGATAGTTCAGTTCGCTCCGAGCTTTAACAGCGAATGGTCGATCGCGCGTGTTTTGTAGCTAAGCTAGTTATGCTCATTCGATAAAAGGCGATTTTTTTTTTCGGATAATCGAGTAATTTGGAATGCATAGTGTAAAATTTTCCATTTCATAATTTATCACTAAAGATAGGATAGCACCCAATACTCTCGGGCTCTCTTTTTAATTTTCCTTCTCCGGTGTATGAGAGCAATAATAGCATTTCTATGCAATGTTTTATTAATTTTCATTGTGCGGTGAGACCACTCTTTTCACCAGTTGGTTAGAAACTAGCAAATAGTCGGCAGACTGTTGGATAGTTTGCGCACTCATCACCGACTAAACTGTTTAGTTGGCTCGGTGTGCGTACTAGCAGGCCAACCCGACTAAACTATCGGCCGATAAAAAATCTGTGGTCTGCGGGGGCTCTAAATACCTACCTCACCGCCTTCTCGTCAGGGTCATAGGAGACACAGGGGGTATTTCAAAACTTATTTCAAAATGCAGCACGCCTGATAATACTGTTAACTTTAAAGCTTATAGGACATATGAATATAACAAACATGAACATATGTATGTTATATTCATTCAGATTTACTGTCCACATGTTCCACATACACGGAATTGCAAGCATCATTAAAATGGTACGAACCTCCTTGACTCTCACCTCTCGAGTTACGTACCTTTTCATTACGTTTCGTGTAAAGAATGTCTAATTAATGAAGCTTGAGGAAATGAAAGGGTGAAGTTTCTCACATTCGAGACGACATTTTGTACAATAAACATGTAGAAAATTCAAACTAAGATAGGTATACATAGGTATACTTACTTGGTATTCAGGTGTGAGCGATTTTGCGATTGAATATTATTCGATAAGCAATTACCGCGCATGGTTGCAAAATCTGATATTACTGGCTGGCTAACGTATTTAGCACACATTAGCAAGTTATCGTTATATGCGTAGGTTAGCAATTATGCTAAACGCTGATAATATAATTATATAAGTGACGGCTACGATCAATATTATACCTACCAGTAATGATATAGGTACCTATATAGCAGTATTACAACGAAAATTAATGAATACCGAAAGCAAACAAGAAATAGGTAATGAATTAGGTATGCCGGTGCAAAATAGAATCGGTAAACGGAAGTCAGGTTCTTAAAGATCCTCATTTTTTGTAATTTATGTTTCTGCAAAATAACAACAGCACATAATTTTAATATTTGACAGCACTTTTTCCTTCAAATATTTATATTTTGTGGCTACAAATCATATAATAGGCGTACACAATAAAAAGGCTAGAAACTATATTCCCTTTATAAATGTAATTCACAAAACTTATTTCCCTTTATAAATCTAATCCACAGATTGTGAATACCCACATAGCGTAATGTTACAACAAAAACATTTTTCTCGTTTAGTATTCATTAAAGATAATTTACGGGTGGTTATTTTGCCTTATGAGACATTACGCCGACAAATTGTCTGTTTTTCACTAAATCGCTGCGGTAGTAGTGTTATAAACGTCACAGATGGTGCCACGAAGAACGTAACAAGTATAACGTGAATGCACTATGAAATGAATGTCACAAGGCGACTCACCGTTGTTATGTATAGAAATAACCTTGTGTCGGCGCCTTCGATTAATTCCTTTCATGTCACCATAGAAGTTTTAGCCTGTAGTAGGTCTTCTTTTTACACTTAAAATTCGTAGTGTGGTGGTTGTCGTAATGTAAGAGAAATCATTTACTGTCGATAAACCATTTATATCACGTAGTTTCCTGTATACTTCTACCCCGTTACTAAGATAGATTCATGCTATGCTATGCTGCAAGCATTCATTCCCTTTAGAATATGCATCAACGATAATTAGAAATTAATTAGGTACTTAATTGAAGCAATTAGTGGGGTTAATATTATTCAACAGCAAAAGCCATATGCTAGCTTGTTTACAGTCATGATGTATGATAGAATGATTTGTGTCGTTGCAACCCGCCCCGACAGTTGGTATTTGATAGCCCTGCACATCTGATACTCCCCTAGAGAGTAATATATGTAATATCTTGTACATAATTTAGAATGAAATATAGCGCTACAAGATCACAATTTCGTACTGAGATTGGATATTTCAGAAATGCGTTATGTGGCAAAAAATATCATGTCGGAAAAAATGTAAATGATAAGCAGAATTTTAATATAAAACAAATTCCTATGTCTTACAACAGATCAAAGGTAAACAAGTGGCGCTTCGGGAGCGCTGAAGCGGCATGAAAACACTTCGAGTCAATTTTGTTCCCTTTTATAAAGTCCCTTAATAAACTTTCTTCTGCGTAAACAAAGTCACCCTTGGTACTTTTGCAATTTCATGCTGTTTAAGCCGCGTCTAATATAAAGTTTAATATATTCCTTCATAAATCAGATGATATTTTGAATGTATTTGAATTTGGATTTTACTATAAACAATACAATATCCACAAAACATATTCAAGAACAGTTCTATTGAGTATGCATTTATCTGGAGGATACGATTTCTCTTGAGAATCAGTCTAACGTAGATAGAGAATAACGTACGGTACTGAATATCTCTCCGTGAAATCAACATAGACCGATCCTTTAGGAATAAAACATAAAATATATTTATAAATAAATAATTTGTATAAAGTGCCCTTGATGAAGAATTATAAGGCATGAAAAATTTTCCACTAGGGTAGCAATAATAACCCCAAACATAATATGTGAAACCTTAAATTTCATACAGCCTAACCAACTCTATGGAATACCCGCAATAATATTATCATTTGCGAGAAACAATTTGTTAAATTCATACATGTTCCTCTATAAAGGAGTAATTTCATCCCACGCGTAGTTTTACTTTAATAAAGCACCTCATATAAAATGTAACAGATAGAACATTTACCCACATACAATCCGCAATTTATCCGCAAGTAGGAACTTTATGGCGAATAAATTACCTACAAAGAAACGTATTCTCATTTGGTTCGGCTTGGATTTCCACAGAGGCCATGCGAGGCAGCACTCAAGGGGTAAATAACGGGCTCAGATAGCGCCAAGATCTGCAAGGAATCGTGTCCCTGAGGATCAACTCACTAACTGGCTATTTATAGATGGACCGGGAAAATCCCAACACCCTCCGCGCAATAAGAGCCCTTCAGAACAAAATGGTGATGCTTTAAAATAAATCTCACTAAATGTGACGCAACCTAATACAATTAAGAAAACAGAACATTTAACTAAATTGTCTTCCTTGGGGAATGAGAGAAAACAAATTCACAGGTTGACAAAAGTGGAGGAGAGAACCGTTTTCATGTTATTTACAGTTTATTTCCTTATTTCAATAACGATATAGCCATGGGAGTTTACTGATTAAACTGCAGGTCTCTTCTGTTAAGACTTTGGGATCTTCTACTTTTGAGAAGTACTTAACTGAATTTTAATGGTTCCTTTTTTATTCAATACATTTTTGTTTCATAACTTACGTCGTATGTATAAACAAAAGTTATCATCAAAATTTCTAATGCTGACATAGTAGGATAAACGTCAGCCGATCTATCAATCAACCTAAGTATTCCTGTAAAGCCCATACCAGTCAATTTGTTTGATGAAAAACCACGCCTATTCATATACAAATCTGGCTTATACAAAAAAAAAGGAAAACACCAACGTTTTTTAAAACTCAAAACGGGTGGAACTAAGTACGTAGAAGCAAAACTTTTAAATCCAGTTTAAACATCGCTTCTGCTGGGTAGTAGATCATAGTTAATGTTTACGTAAACTGAAGTGGCTTTTATCCCAAAGTTATGGTCACACTAATCCGGACAGACAATGTCGTCTAAGACTGACTTATCGTCGTTAAATCTTCTTATTGGAGTAAGTAGCTGTAGATTACGTCTTAATGACCAATATTTATGTAACATCGATACTTTAGCGTGTCATACACACCCATCAAATCGTTAATAGCATTATCCACATATAAAGCCAAGGTTTAACAGTTATGTACGTTCTTTATAGCGAACTGGAGCCGATGTGATGCATGTAATGTCGACGTAAAACACCCTTATCTGTCCCCAAAAGAAACTTCAAATATTCATGGCACTGTTATGTTTAACGTATGACTGCGTTTTTTGGGCTAGAGGATTTTGTATAATTCGTAAAGAGTAGTGAGCCACTTGTAAAAATGTTTGGGGTTTAAAATTTTTCAAAGTTTCAATGTTGAATTTTAGAATAAGTTTCGGCATTAAATACGCCTAAAATTTTATCAGATGTACATTTTTAGGGTTCCGTAGCCAAAATGGCAAAAACGGAACCCTTATAGTTTCGTCATGTCCGTCTGTCCGTCTGTCCGTCTGTCCGTCTGTCACAGCCGATTTACTCGGAAACTATAAGTACTACAGTGATGAAATTTGATGGGAATATGTGTTGTATGAACCGCTACAAAAATATGACACTAAATAGTAAAAAAAAGAATTGGGGGTGGGGCCCCCCATACATGTAACTGAGGGATGAAATTTTTTTTTTCGATGTACATACCCGTGTGGGGTATCAATGGAAAGGTCTTTTAAAATGATATAAAGTTTTCTAAAAAACATTTTTCTTAAAGTGAACGGTTTTTGAGACATCAGCTCTCAAAGTCGTAAAAAGTATGTCCCCCCCCCTCTATTTTTATAACTACGGGGTATAAAATTCTAAAAAAAATAGAGGTGATGCATGCTAATTAACTCTTTCAACGATTTTTGGTTTGATCAAAGTATCTCTTATAGTTTTTGAGATAGGTTGATTTAACTGTAATTTACGGAACCCTTCGTGCACGAGTCCGACTCGCACTTGGCCGGTTTTTTTTAATGAATTCTTTATTTGTAAACATAGGTTTAAAAGTAAGTAATTTAAAAAGTAAGTAAGTTTTTAAAAGTTTAAAAAGGTAAGTAAGTAATTTAAGTAAATAAGGATCCCTGAAAGAAAATAATTGAAGATGTAACAGCCAAGTGCGAGTCGGACGCAGGCAGCGAGGGCGAGCAGCATCTTGGCGGAGACAATAAACGCAGGCAAGTTCATTTGTCTTGTTTTTACCGACCGCGTAATTAACTTTGTAATAAAGGAGTTTTTATTAAAATTGTAAACCATCTTGACCGCAATGGCAACACTTTATTTATTTAATCTTATCAAGGAGGAAATTTTCTCAAGGTAAAAATACCAAAATAGCATTAGGTAGACAGTGTTTTTAAACTTTACAAAGATTTTTTTTAATTAATTACCCCAACAAACGATAGTGTGGCTCAGCATTTGACAAGGGATGAAATAGATATTATTTTAAGGTAGGTGTTAAAAGTATTTAATATTTCTCTTGCCCCTGGGTGTAAGGCCATAAAACATAAATTAAATTAACACGCACATAAAAGGCCGACGCAAACAATGAAATACGCCTGCTAAATACATCGCCGACAATCATAATAAATCTTCAGCGAATGTTCATAAGAAACAGCGGAATATCGCCGTGTAAAACGTACGTGTGTTAATGTATGGCTGTTGTGACACGAACTTTGAGCTAATCTCGTAATGGGGTTACTTGTTATCTCGTACCCCTAATTTATCAAAACAACAGTCTCGAATAAAATGATACATTAGGACTTGAGGCTTTTACAACCAAAAACATGTTTGCGGACTACATGGAGAAGGGACTTTTACACCCAAAACATGGGTGCGGCTTCGAAGGCGCAAAAACAGATCTGTTGTTTTAGGGAACTACTTTCTATAGAAAATGAAATTAAAATGTGTGTAAAAAACGTGCGCTGACTTTTCCAGCACATTTTTCTGTTGATTTTCGTCTGAAAATGGGTTTTCACCGGCTAAAACTGGTCACGTTTTTATTTCCATTGTTGGTTTACTGGAGTTGTAAAAGAAATAGTCCATAAAGCAACGTTATTTTTAGGACGTACCTGGTTGCTTTTACTTTAAGGTAAAAGTGACGCCTTTGTGCAGGTACCATGACGGTTTCTGAAATATCGACTCGTAGTTTTTTTATAACTAAATAAACATATTAAAACCTATTTACCTTTTATATTTTTTTATATAAAGTTAAGCTTATTAATGAATAAAATAAAGAGCAGAAAATTCAATTACAACAAAATCACTGTTCATTTTCATTATCAGTTAATGGTTATGTCACTCAAATGCAAGCACCACGTTTTACGACGAAATAAATGCAGGCCACGATGTCACTTGACAAAAATTAAATTCGCGCCGAGCCGTACGTAACGAACCAGACGACGTAGTTAATAACTTCCCAGAGCTTCGGTACTTGTACAGCTTTACCACAAAAACATTTTAAATTAGAATTTCGCGGGATTATCTCATTTGCATTTCGAAATTTTGCTCGTCTAAATATAAGGTACCTACCATTTTTACGAGTACCCAGGTAGTTTATGTTCGGTTTCTACAATTGCAGATCTTTATCCTAGCACGAAATTAACTTTTCAAACTTTGCGAAACAACAATAAACAAAGTAAAAATAAAATGTTTTCAAACAACTTACAACAAGATAAATAAAAGGCGTGGGCATTATCCGAAGCCGCAAGCCGCATCGACTAAGCTTTACAACCCAATAAATCAATTCCGACAAGCTTCTCGCAAGGGTATGGCCAATATAAAAAGTTCCAACACTAGGAAATTATTATTACGGCCACGATACGGATGTAAGCATCGGCGATTCTATTGGCTGAGTGACAAAAGCCATACCTCTTTTTACCGAAAAAATATTATATTAAGGCAGAATCTTTTTCTAATAACATAATAATACGGGAGAAAATCTTTTCATTTTGTGAGGAATAATTTATGGAAAACGACTGTCATTTCACTTCAATTGCTAAAGGCTTATTAAATGTAAATTTATTCAAAATCTTTGAACCGTCAAGGCCCAGGCAGTAATAATTGTTAAAACGTAAAATAACTTCTGTATTAAACGTGATTCTACGGTCCTTTGCACTCTCGTTTGCGCAGTTACACTCGGAAATGTGAAACGTTATAGGTATGTTCAGCTGACGAGAGTGAACTGCGGATTTTCGCTGCATTCTGGGATCCTGATTAAGCTTCTTTGATTCGAGCTCTATTCCTCGCACGTAAGTATGTAGAACAAAGACTTGGCATACAAATTGAACGTGAGTTCATTTGTAGCTAAGACGCTAAGAACCGCAACAATGCCGCTTAATATTCACTCCACGAGGGGCGATACAAAGGATCCTCTAACCCGTATCACCTCAAGTGGGCGATAAAGAACTTAAGTTGACAAGGTCTGCAGTCACGACGGTCTTTGAGGAATGAACTTGTATTATATTTTCCTTAAGATAACCCTGAAAGAAGACTGGAAGAAGCATCATCATACCTAGAAGCTTAGTAAAAACTCAAGGAATATTTTCAGAGGAAAAAATAAAATTTCAATAGAGTTCGAAACAATTTTTCCCCCACCTAAGTGATTATAAAAATCAATTAGGCCCTTAAGTTTAAAGCCCACGAAGAAAATGATTGACGCGACTCAAAAATTAACTTCGTTTTCTTTAGACTAGGTTATAATAAGTAGTAACTATTTAATGAGGGATTCTGAAATAGATTTAATATTAATCTTCTATTGGAACTTTTGACCCACCAGCCGGCGTTGTTTACAAAAAATTCATGCATAAACATTAGCGCGTAGCTGGAATACTGAACACGCTCGCTAAGTACCGACAAATAGGAAAACTAAAACACGGCCAAATCCTTTATATTGTGGATGTACTCCGAGCCCAAACAAATCCAGTTTTACATACGAGTGCCTATTTAGTTACGCTTGCGGGTGCAATAACAGAGGCACTTTATCACTTGAGTTCAGAGCTCCGGGAAAGGTCGTTTTGCCGACATATGTAGTCCTCGATATATCTTCCGCTTTAATGCACACTGTATAAGGAACACTTCGTACCTTCCTCCTGACCTCTCCCGGCTTACAATTCTCAGGGGATACTAAAAATAACGAATTAGAATAATATCGGCAAAGAATTTACTTGTTCTAACTTTGTGAAAAGCTTTTAGAATTGATTTATTGGGCTGGGACTTTATAAATGCCGCTACCGACTTAAGAAAACGGTTTGTCTTTAAGAAAAACGGTACTAGGGAAATCATTTAACAAAATAACTTAGTTCAAATTGGTGTTATTATTACCCAATTGGTTTTAGAACTAAAACATATCGTTTCTGTGTATTCCGAAGAAAGAATTACTTTGTAGTAGCACCAGAATATCTTTGTGCAAACTAAGCTCTGCCTATATGAGCTACCTACTAATGTAATAATTTTTGCAAGTACTTATTTTGAATATCTCTTCACAATATTGCTATCGCTGAAATTATATTACATATAAAAATATTTACATTCCGCTTCGATAATAGGAGGTACTCGTGCGTGAAAATTGATCAAAAATAATATTTTATAGGTACAGGTAAACATAAAATGTTGTTGTTCCTATCCATTCGGAGTTCTTGTCATCACAATTTTGTTTGCCCAATGGTTTAGAAAAATAAAATAAGCAATCACAAAAGTAAAATATTTGCTCAGAATTTATAAGTTTGTTTTATGTACCTATGTATACTGAAGAGATTTTCTAAGTAAGCATCACTGAACAAGCAGCATGATAGAAATAATAGGTACATTCGATTCCTTGTAGTCATCTCGTTGATTAATATTATTCTGCGGAGCACCACAAACAATGTACCGAAGCTATGTTATCCCCGGGGCCACGACGTTCAGTCGACTAGGCAATTCCATTATTAGCTACCTGTACCTACAAGCTACTCTGCTTACATATAGTCAATGTTACCCACGACAGAAATATCTCCAGCTGCCCTAGATAGGTAATCCACTATCTTCACAACCACAGTTTTTATTCGCTCAATGTGTAATAAACATGCGGTTTTATTTTCTTTGAGTAACGAGGGTTTTTCCTACCCAGTGAATTTATATCGCGATTTATTGAAACACTTCACCTAATCAATGAAATGAAGTGATGCGAGAATGTTCGATGGTTTGTTTATGCTGTTGTGGCGTTCAATGGCATCCGAAAAATGTTTCACGGGTTCGAACAAAGAGGTTTTAGTTCGTGCGATTAGATTTTTTTAAATTGATTGTGCTGAACACTGCCTATGCTGCAAACTAGGTTAAGTAGAATATGAATATTTTTTTTGACTACACAAAGGTTTTTTTTCTTTGAAAAAATTAAACACAATTCAAATAACCGCCCTACATCTTGTATTGTGTACTTTCTTCCTTTTTTCAACACGACCTAAATTAAAGGGCCATGGTCGACAAAGAAAAGTAAATTCGTCACAAAAAAGAATATTTAACCCGACGACCACTAAGAACGCGAAACGGTTCATAATAATGAGATCCTTCTCGCTCCGAGTTATTTTACTTGACTGCGACATCTTTCAGTGTGAGCTACGATAATTTTTGTTATACTTTTATACTCCTTAAACGTCATAGTGCCTAAGTATTGTTGTAAAGTGTATAATATGTTTACTAAACATAACTATATATATATACCTATTAAACTTTTCAGCATCGGTAATGGATTTGCGTACTCCTACCAACCCCGCGGGAATCTCCCGCTTCTTAATGAATGAATATGCCTGACCTAGCCGGGTCTATTAAAATTTGACGACTCACTTGGTAATGGCGTTCAAGCCAAAGGAATTGATGACGTAACATCTTAGGAAGGTAGATCATTTTCATCATTCACTCTGCCTACACTCATTAAAACCTGCAAAAACTGAGAGAAAATGATTCAAAGCAGGAATGATTAGAAAAATCACCTTTGGGGTTTCAACCGGAAAATCTGATAAAACAACTTCAAGGAAAATTAATGGAAACAAAAAATACCTTCCACTTGAGCAGTCAAAATATTGTGATGAACAACATTGAACATGATAACGTTGATACATTGTTATTCTGAATAATTCAAACAGAATCGTTCACAGGCAAGGTTTCTGTTTTACATGCGGATATTCAAGAATTGTTTGGAATTGTAAATCACTGCGCGCAGATGTTCCAGTAACTGTACATACCTAAAGTGAGAGTTTACAAGCATCGACAAAATATTAAAAGTAAAAAGTAACAGAAAATTCAAAAAAGAAGGTATATTTTATAAAGCCAATTCTTCCTAAGTGCCCATAAAAACCGAAATAAAACCCAGTCCACTTCATTCATTATGATTCCTTAACAATGCTAATAAAGGAACACGACGACGACGAATATTTAAGCAAGAGCAAATTGAAATTAACGACTATTTGCATAATAATTTCCCACTTAATCCAGCAGACTCACTTAAGGCCGGTTTACACTTTGTGAAGTGTGAAGTGATAAGTGTTAAGCGTTAACTTTACGCGATAAGTCTCAAGTGTTAAGTAGTCTTTTCCATCTCCGTTTACACAGTGTTTAGAAAGAAGCTCATAGTGGTACTGTGCGTTGTGCATAGTGTCTCTAGAAATGGAAGATGAACAGCGCCTAATATTGAGACAAATAATTAAGGAGATTGTATCTGTTGTGGTATCTGATATAGAAAATGAACTCAATTTTGAAATCGGGAATTCCCATCGCTTCACTCAGTTTCAATAGGGCCGCATCTCTCAACTGTTTGTTTTTAAATTCTGCGCACTTAACATTGTATAGGCATTCAAACTTTATGTATTCTTGTACAAATTATAAAGTATGTTGTTCCGTTCACTTCATTTTCGCTTTGAACTTGACACTGCGCACTTATTTACACGCACACGTATTTACACACTGATTAGTACAGGCAAATTGCGAGAGAGGGTAGTAGAAAAGTTGAGAGGGGGTAGTCACTTAACAACAAAAATAGACCTTGATTCTATTCACTCGCACTAATCAATAAGTACTAATCGCACGTATCACTTAACACTAATTACTTTACGGTTCCGTTCACACCTTGATTACTAAACACCTGCACTAATCACCTGCAGTGTTAACTTAACAAAGTGTAAACCGGGCATTAGAGTACCTAAATAATTTCCATTTCTAAGCACTGTAGACTGGCTCATTAGCTAGCTCACAAAGTAGTAAGATTAATAGGCTTCAAGTTACTGCCTGAGTAAACTTAGGCTCTAGGTAACGAGATCTCCTACTCTATACATATTTATTAGAAGTTTTTATTCCTACCTAGCCTCGCGTAGGAGCAAAGCGAAAACCTAATTTGGCTTCGGATATATTTTTTATTTGGTAAAATCATCCTTATTTCTTTATCTTCTTTCTTTATTCTTATTCATTTCCTAAGTAGCAAAATTTAATATGTAATTATATTTAAGAGATTCATTCGTTAAAGTTTCAACATGCGATTTAATTAAAATATGATGCCCTTTCTATAACACGGGATGCCATGTTATTGGTCCCTGTATATAAGGTTTGGGAAACATCATCTCACATCTGAATAGGCAGTTACTTGTATCAAACATTTATCTACTCACTTAGAAGTTCCAATGACATAAATTATGGTCCCTTGAGAAGTTCCACATGCGATACCATCTAAGATCTCATTATGTGATATGGTTTCAAAACTCCACGAAGAAAAACTGTCGACGGCCGAAGAAAAAACTAAGGAACTGACGGAATCGTGGGCCACAGGAGAATTCAAACATCGACAATGTAATAGATTTTATGCAAACTGAAGGAGAAAAAGAAGACATTTGCAAAGTAAAACAACAACGAAAACATAATGTTTCAATCTTACGTAATTGGAATAGGTGGCTAATAAGCACCTATATAAAATTAGATGCACTGAAACTTATTTATTAGTATTGGAAAGAAAAGCTGTAAGAAACTGTATCCTGATGTTATTTAGTTGCCAGTAAATTAAGTTAAAGAGAATCCTGTGTAAGTTTTAAATTCCAGTGCACGAAGGAAGTATTGAGTCTGAAACTCTTGCTAGATACAAGTTTTAAAAATACTTTGGATGAAAGAACAGTATCTTTCATGAATGTCATTGATCTTCCTTAAGTAAATTACTTTATCTCCATTACTCTTCTTGATCTGCAGAGACTATTCAATGTCTTTACTACAATAGCAATAATTTTCCAAAGTCCATCTGGTACTGTCTCGTCTACAAAGACCTGTTGATATATTGGTGACTGGCTGAAAATACATTTGGCTTTTAACAATAGGAGCTTTCAAAGAAACCAATCACGAAATTAAATATGTAGGTAGACCTATAGGCATCTGCAAACCTATGAATTATCTAAGAATTCGTTTTGTGGGTTGAATGGATTTTTTTTTCAGTACGTGTAGATTCATTTTGCAGTATTTAAACTTTATAGAAAAATTTAAAACATAGTGCGTATTAAGTAGTACCTACTGTTTATACATGACAGCAATCATACACGAACACATTGTCAACCAGTGACCAAAATTACAGTGATTTGAATAGTTGGTAGGCGAACTTTGGTGACTCACTAGTTAGGGATTTCAGATAGTTTGAGAACAACATGTGCAAGGCCAAAAGTCAATTTGAATTTTGTTTTAGCTCTGGTTTTGTACATCACGAAATATTCGTATTTACTAAACTTAATAACATTCATTCATTTATATACGTACTATCGCTTCATTATAATCAGGTTACAAAAACAATTACATACCCCAGCCATTATTATCCAACATCAATCATTTAACTCGTATAATGGACACATTATTATATTTCAAACATGAGCAAAATTCATTGCTGTACAAAATCATGTTAACAAAACTGATTAATTCATGTACCTATTCTGTATTCATATCATAAATCCGACAGTTTATTAAAAGGATTAATATGGCAAGCGTTTATATGAAATTCCATATATATATCGTCAGGACACGATGGCATAATAATTAGCACCTCGGTCACACGTTCATTAACTTGTAACTGAGCTTACAATTTCACGTCGCCGGGTAATGACGTCATCAACGACGATATAAGCATATTACGATATGAATATTCGAACAATTTCAATAAAGTTCGACCGTAGCGAAAGGCCGGTGGCTTTATTAAACGAAGTTTCCTCGTAAATGGTTTTGAACAGTCCAATCTTGTCCCTATCAATAATTTTGACGACCTTTCCCCTTCTTTTGTATAAAATTAAATTGATTTTGATATTTATTATGTGATTATCTTCCAACTCGTTGTATAAATTTTAGCAGGTTTTGTTATACCGTGCTACGTTTGCAGAGCGTAGTAGCTACGCCAGGTTAGCGTAGCGGAGCTGCTACGAGCGACTACGAAATATTTAGGCCGAGATAAACAGTCACGCCCGAAGTAGGCGGCAGTGATTAGTGGCGGTTTAATCGACAGTTGCCAGTCAGTCTCGGCGTTTACGAATATAAATCGCCTAAGCTTAATTTAAACCCCATTTAAGTGACAAGATAACTTTGAATTTAGCTCTAATTTAAGGGTGAAATAAAATACGTTGAATAATACTAATAATATCCGTTTATTACTTAATAGGCATACTATGATTACCACGATTAAAATAATTCATATGATTTTATAGTAAAAATTAAAATAATCCTTAAAATACATCGATGTCACTAATGTAAATGTTAGTTAAATAATACATTGAATCATTGATATTTTGTGATTTAAAAGGTAAAAGGCATAATTCATAATTATTAGTATAAATGCGTTGATTTCTAAAAATATTCTGTAATTGTCTGCTGGGTCTCGTACATTTTCACTTCGTCTTTTTTCATCGTCAACTCGGGTCTAGAATAAACGAATATTATCAGAACAAAACTTAGACTAAAACCCGCATAAAAATTGTACTAAATTAAATTCTACTTACAAAGTCAACTCCACAGTCTGTTGTTGAACTGAAAAAAAAAAACACAAAATACGTTAAAAAAAAGTTAAAACATAATGAGGTCGTATTCCATGGAGCGCAGAAAATGTGTTCAATGAAATAAGTTTTCCAATTATGAAGAGGTCGAACCATCATGAATAACAAAGAGTATGATGTCGGTTGGCGCACCACTTCGTAAAATGAGTGGCCCGCCAGATAACATTTAACTCGTACTTTTCCTGAATGCGATTATAACTTCATTTTCAATTAACGGATTAATTCAGAAGTTTCATAACTTTTTTGTAATGATTATGTTAAATATAAAGTTTATTATATTAAAATTGTGTTTCATCTACATTCTTTCTTTAATATATTTTCTAATCTAAATGCATTAGGCAAAACTATGCGAATCGATTCTATTAAAAGGTGTTATTTGAGACACGTGACATAATGACGAAAAACAAATTGCTGAATGCCTGACATTCCTACGTAAAGTTAGATTAATTTAATTCGAAAGCCGTTCAACAATGAAACATACATAAAACACTCAATGAATACAGACTAGAGTAATATTGTTCTAGTCACAAAAAAACAACGGTCACAAAGGACAAAGTTCAACAATTCATTAATCTATATAAATGTATCGCGATAAATTGTAGTAAATCGATGTCTGTCGCTCAGAAACCTATTAAAGCTGTAACGACATTTCTCTACAGACACTGGTTCTGATGGTTTTTGAACTTTTTTTGACTGACAAAAAAACCTTAACGTATGTATTGAAACATTTCTTTTTTTATGATGGACGCCTCGTAATACAATATTTTAAGAGAGAGAGACTATACTCTATACTCCAATTTGTATACGTACTTAAATAGAGAGAGATTACTTTTTGCGTTAAAAACTTCGATTAAAAATAAAGTGACTGTTTGTGGCATTCAAATGGAGTATAGTGGTGTTATTATTTTACTGAAATATACAAGCTAATCGAACTTATGTAGGTCCAAATGAACCTTTTTATTCACAAATATAAAAAAAAACACTCACCCATCTGCTGCTGCTGTATCATGCCAACATCAGGATAAAACATGGCATGATTGCTTATAAACTCCTTGGGCGGGTCCACATACGTAGCTTGAACAACTGGCAGCTGCGTGATAGTCATCTCTTGAACCCGCCATTTGTCCATTTCTTCAGTTTCCTGCATTTTCTGCAGTCTTTCAACCTGCTTGTATGTAGGCTCGCCGCCAATGTAGTCGCGTTTCATACGGTTGTGGTTACGGATCTCGTGTTTACGAAGGTCCGACCTAAACATGAATTTTGATTGAAATGTGTAAGACATATAGCAGGTGAATTGGAAATTATTTTTTTAGCATAGAAAAGGCATACCGATAAACTATCCACCTAATCAACAAGATAGAATTCTATATAGGCTACCTACATTTTATAATTCTACATCACCTACTAACTCAAGATATGAAAAGACGGCAAGTTTATTTCATCGATACCACAGGCAACTTCGAACTAACTGCATTACAAACCGACTGCGAGGCGTGATCGGATTTATTATACACATTTATCTATAGCAGAATTTTATTGCATTTTCTGTTCCATATAATAGAGCGAGGCCTACGACGTATGTATTTACTTGTGACAATGAATTAGTAAAAAAAAAAATTTAGTTACGTTCAAAGTAACTACCTACTTTTGTTGTATGATTAATTTTTGAAGAGTGCAAGTTTTCGATTTGACCTCAGATATATTTAAAACTAATCCTATAAAAAGTCAGTGAACTCGTAAATGGTAATGCATAAGAACAAAGCGAGTGTCGCTTAATGGGAGTTTTCCATTAGACTTTAATGCAGTCTAATGGAAGAAAACTTACTATAAGTAAATGCATTACACTAAATACAATGTATTGTATGTCTTTGACTTTGTTTAGTCTTTTAAGACATTCTGCTCATATATTACCTTAACAATTAAGTAATAGGTTCAAATTATTCTGTTGTTT
This sequence comes from Helicoverpa zea x Helicoverpa armigera, assembly GCA_033682625.1. NCBI lineage: Eukaryota > Metazoa > Arthropoda > Insecta > Lepidoptera > Noctuidae > Helicoverpa > Helicoverpa zea x Helicoverpa armigera. The sequence goes on from JAWIIS010000004.1 coordinate 4,498,817, forward strand.
TCTTTTTAATCCCAAAATTTTTAATATCAATTGGAAAAAATAAAACTTAATATCAATTGGATTTAAATGTTAAATAAAAGCTGCTTATCACAAAATATGTGAGCATTAGAAATCATTTTCAATTACTTATACAAAGATTTCAGGTAAGATCACTACAAACATTAGTTGCTAATAAGTTGATTTATGTTTTGTTTTTTCTATATCTATACAAAATATCACACTAACATTAAATAGTGTTCAGTTCATATTGGTTGAGTAGCATTGAAACCAGATTAACGAACAATCCTTCTCTGTGTGAGAGGATTCCTGTGCCAAAAAAAAGTCTGATGATAAAACGTGTTGATTCTCCAGCACTTAGAAAAAGAGTGGGTGCTGCCTTCAAAATGGGCTATAAAAAAGTGTTATCCAGGTATACAGTGGTAAGTACTCACTTGTAACAGAAGTCACGTCCGCAGTAGTTACACGTGTGTTTGATGTTCATATGAGTGGCTTCGTGGTGCTCGCGCAGCACCGTGTTCGTACGGAAAGCTTTCTCGCATAGCATGCACTAGGGAAAAACAATTTTGGATTAGTATTTTTATGGGTGTTCTTTAACTGCCTATCTAAGGAGGTCAGATAGGCAGTCGCTCCTTGTAAAACACTGTTACTCAGCTGCTTCCGGTTAGACTGGAAGCCGACCCCGACATACTTGGGGAAAAGGCTGCTTAAAGGCAAGCCAAGCAAAGTTAAAGAATAACGAAATTCTAGCATAAATATATAAATATATAGTAGAATTGTAATTTTTTTAAGAAATGTTGTATTCAATTTTCGTGTGAGATTCATCAGAAAAATAAGATAAAATGTTACGCAACTTTTTACGCAACTTATTTAATTCTATATTTGTGAAGCAGAAAAGACAGCCTCCGTTATCTGTATGTGTTTCATGCGGCGCTTTTTCATAGACAATAATGGTTTCGTGTTCTTTATTAAAGACTGATGCGTAACAAAGGGCCTCTGGCAGTTTTGTCGAGCGGATGACAGTGGGAGGCCAACCGCGCGTACAGTATATGGCCCTAACAAAAGCTCAAAATACAAAGTATTAATTAATTTTGACTGTTCTTATCTATTTACGACTTACTTTAAACTGTTTTTCCTGGTGAGTAAGCTTATGCTTGTTGAGATTCGACTGGTTGACGAAGGTGGCGGGGCACTGGGTACATTTGTGGGGTTTCTCTCCAGTGTGGGTGCGCATATGCATCACTAGGTAGTACTTGTGCTTGCACTTGTACGGGCATAGGTCACAGAAGAAGTTGAACGTGTTTGTGTGAACCAACCTGTGAAAAGTTCGAAACGGTTGTTTAGGCTGTTATCTATTATTAAACGTGCTGCGCATTGTGTAATAACCCAGAAGAAAATCCGTAAGCTTGGAAATGCCTTAACAAGTTTTTATTCAACACACTACTTATATGGGGGTCCATTTTGAAGCGTTTTATTATTTAACCAATTATACCTCTTATTTGTTTGAGGCCTTATCTACAAGTAAGTCTTTAAGTAATAAATAGGCAGACAATGATGACTACATAAAATAGGTAAATGAGTGTGAATAAATAACTATGTTACACGTTAATTTGGAACTCGCAAGGGTAATGTGACTATCGCAAACAAAAGCCAAATAATAGAACTCACATATGGTTCTTCAGTCTAGCAATGATGGGGAACTCTTTGCCGCAGGTGGGACACTGGTGGGGCACAGACTGCTTGTGTATGTGGCGCATGTGTTGCGCGATACTGAGCACGAGTTGCCCACAGATGTCGCACGCGCGGCGCATGCACTGGCGCTCACGACGGTGAGCCATCAGCTTCTCCTAAATAAGATCATGAAATCTTTAAGATTTGTGACAGTGAACAAATCATGTTGAACATAGCACCTACAGTAAATTGTGGGCTTTTTTCTAATGCTATAAGACTTCAACCTGCTCATTTCGAAATATTCAAGTGACTAGTGCTACTTAAACTTCAAGTCTTACTTCTATCTGTTGGAGTAATTTATATAAGAGTGACAGAGATAGAATGATGTTTCAGCCATCTAAAAATTGAAACTTTCTTTGTAACATTTCTTATTCCTTTCAATTATATATATATTTTTATAATTTAAAACACTATAGCATATAATGGCTGAATGCGTTACATATCTAGCATGCATTGTTTTATTTTAAGAGACCCCTACAAATATAACATTATATAGCTTTGATATTACAGTTGAGATAAACAAATACATAGGTACCTTATTGGGGAATGTCAAATCACAGGGTGAACATTTGAACTGTTTCACTTTAGGTGACTTCTTTTCTTGCAGTCTTTCTCTCCTCATTTGTTCCTTAGCTATCTTCTCTTCTATTTTCATTCTCTTCTGCTTGATTTGGTGCAGAATCAGCTGGAAGTCATGCTTTGAATATGGGTATAGTGGTGTGCTTGGACTACCTGAAAGAAAAATGTATTTTATGTAGTAAAAGATCAAAACATTGCATGGTGATTTAAATTGAAAATTATGTTACTTACTGGTAATGTAAACTAGATAGTTAGATTTTTTTTTTGGTAGAAATATGTATAATTAACATCAGTAAAAGTGTTGAAATTAAGATTACCTGTTGGATTGAGTATTTTCTTGAATTTCTTATCAGAGGCCTCGCAAGTTCTTTTAAATTGCATGGCGTTCTTGAGATTATTAAAACAGTCAGTACAGATGAATTTTGGAAGTGAATCATCAACTTCTATCTGCAATAGAACACAAACGTAAATTTTATTGAAAGTATTATTTTCACACGGCAAAAGAGAAAGATCTTACTATTGATGGTTATTTTGTTTGATTAAGGCCCAAATTCACCAGCAACATAAACCTCAGTTTTCATGAAACAACAGTTTTACTACGAATAAAAAACTACGAATTTGAATGTTCACTTTTTACTTTGAACAATAAATCAACACACATAAAATTCATCCCCATCGCTGTCAACTAGAAGCGGATCACGAGAAGGCGTCAACCAGCTGCCTAGACAGATCTTTGAATAGTGTGTGGGCCTTCGGACCCCACAACCCGAGGGTTTCAACCTCAAACGGTTCTAAAATATAGTTGCTGACAAGGCCACTATATTTCCGCCGCTTGAGGTTCTCCGCAGCCGCAACGGCAGCAGCAGCACATTGTTTCAAATAAAACGGATGTTTATGTTCTTGGCGAACTGTACTTTATCAATACACAGAAGTGATAGTAAATATGTTTTTAGGAGCCTAAGACGACCCACTGACCAATAGTTTTGTTTACTACTTACTGTAATGTTAGTGATACTTCTCAGAGCGCTCATGATGTCGTATTCATCAATTCGATCACTCAGAGGATGCTGGGCGGCTCTCGCACAAACTCTACATATCATCTGCTTAGCCAACGGCATTTTTTTACTGTAATCAAACAACACAAAATAAATCTAGTCCTCCCAGTACCAAGGATACAATCTTATGTTTAGATAAACTTACTTAGTGCCATTCGCATCCATCAGCAAGCTAGACCAAGGATCATCGAAACTGTTTGACGGAATCTCGGCTGACGGACCACAAGGATATTTTATTTTGTTCATTTTAGACAGCATTTTCTTAGTTAAGTAGACTGCCATTGTTTTAGTATTAATTTTCACACAACTAGCTTGATATTTCGTTCATTTCTCTATTATTTTATTAACATTTGCCTACTGACAGTTCATATAAATGACACTATTGACTTTTCTTTGTATGAAGCATCTGACAACATGTCCAACAAACAAAGTGAACACCATACTACATTTCTGGACGATAAATAATTTGCTAACACAGCTAGCTAGCCATAGAAAGGATAATGTAATTCTTGCATACTATAAACGGAAGTAATCTCTTTAAAACCGTTTCATAATTTTCATAAAATTCTTAACACGACACTCACTGTGTAATTTTTTATTTAATTTCTGAACTTTTCTAAATTCTGGAAATTCCATCAGAATGACAGTGACATTTTAATATAGGTTCTACCTATACATAATGAGCATAAAAGAGGGACAGTATTATGATAGTGCTACAAGTGTAAATGCACTAGCAATACAAATAAATATTATGCTATAGAAAATTAAACGATTGACGTTTTGGACACGGATAGTGTGCGATTGTTGAAAAAACAGTAATCCCGCTTTGTTTGTTGTTAAATACTTTACATAAACATCAGAACATGACTTCTCTTTTATTACTAAAGTCTATGCTGTTTGCAAATGCTCTTCAAAAGACTGGTAAAAAGAAGAAGAAGAACAAAATCAAGAAAGTGTACGTACAGCTTCGTAATAATTATATAGTACAATGTAATTTCTTTCTGTTCACCAAGTTTACAAGTTTTTTCATACTAAATTGCAACATAGATTGTGGGCGTATACTGATGACTGTTGTAAAGCATGAATGAAATATACCTGTTTCATTTTCAGTCGTAAAGTGAAGATCTTACGCTTAAATATGTGCAGAATATGCAATAACGAAAAAGGAGACATACCAATATTCAATAATTTTGTACAACCCAATATTCCTGAAGAAATACACAACTTTTCTGGTATTACAGTAAGTTTTCACATTTTATTCGCTCACAACTTCTGCCAGTGGCACCCTAATAAAAATAGCCTGTATTCTTAGCATTCTGTGATGAATGGGCTAAACATACTGTATAAATACTGAAATTATTTTTCAAATTGGACTATAAGTACCTGAAACTAGCGCATTCAAGGAAAAAAAAACGGTTCAGCTTAACAATATGAACATAGATTTTTTTTAAATCTCATGTGCTCTCATGCATTTATTGTACCTATTCTTAATTTCCAGTTAAGCAATTCAGACAACCTATCTAAACATATGTGCCAGAGCTGCTTGGACTTGCTAAATGGCTGTATTATGTTCAGAGACATGTGTCAAAAGAATAACAAACTGCTCATTGATGTTGGAGTATCTATAAAAAAAGGTTTGTAGGTATAACATTTAACACTTGTCGCCACAGGATAAATAATTTTTTGGCTCTATCAAACTCAAAACAGCACTTTTTAAACAACATTTACAAAAGACTGCCGCCAAAACACCTACCCTTTACTACTGCCTAAGTGTTTTTGCTGGGAAGAACTCGCACAACAAATTCCCTAGTGATGCATTTCTGCCTGTATGTCAAGGTTACCAACTATCTTCATAACCAAGTTAATTGTACTAGCTTCAATCGCATAACAAACAGACAACTATTCGCATTATATAATATAATAATTTCCTTGTACAGAACAAAATCAAGAGTGCCAGAATGAAGATAAAGTGACCAATGATGCTAAAGCAGATAGTGAGGACTCCTATAACATTCCATCACCCACATTCTCTGATGACCATGAACTGTTCCCTATGTGGGGGTGCTCCACGTGTGGAGAAGAGTTTCATGCTATGGTTAGTATTTAAATCTCAAAATAGCTGTTTCCCTGGCTTTCACCGGACCCTAAAGAAATTTTTCCTATACTTGGATAAAATATAGCCTATGTCACTCAGGGATAGCCCTGCTACACATATTATTTCTTCATTCTGTCTAATCTTTCAACAAAAAATATTTTTTCAAGTTATTAAAGTATCTCTTCTATATTTCGACAGAGTACATACACCAAACATATAGCAAAGTGCAATGCACAATCCACAGAAGTGCCAACAAAACCTCCAGAGGAAAAGAGGAAATTCCTTTGTGATATCTGTGGCAAGACTGCTTACTCCAATGCCAGCCTCCTTGTTCATATGTAAGCATAAATATACCTATTTATTTTTAATATAAACAATGAGAGCATGGGTTTACCCAGTTACTCAGCTAATTTTAATAACATCAAGTGTAATGTTACAACATAAAAGCCTGTGGCAGTAGTCTACTAACTGGAAGCATGCATACAAGACTAAGGGTGCGTCCTATATGATCGAATCAACGCGAACTCCGAGCGAAACACCCTCCGCACCGCTTCGCGTTCACATAGCGATCGCTCGCATAGGACGCACCGTAAGTTTTCAAAGAAACACTTTCCTAAAGCTTTGATTAACCTTAACAGATGTATGTATGTATATTATTTTCTTACTTTACATTATGTATGTTCACAGGGCCATCCACGAAAATGTGTTCCCATTCAAATGTGACGTTTGTCCATATCAAGGCAGAACAATGGATCTGCTAAAAGTGCACAAGAGATCTCATTTAGCAGACAAACCATACAAATGTACGCAATGTCCTAAGTCAACAACAACATCCAGCAACCTTGCTAAACACATGCGACACGTTCATAGCACTACAAGACCATTTAAGGTACATTTTCTGTAATTAGTATTACCAGTGCAAAAAATTATATGTTCGCATAGAAGGTACGTTTTGGAGGCGAGCTACCGACCGCAACTGCCTACCGCTCATGCAGCGACTGCATGAAATCGACTTCATGTAAAAACGTATATCAAAAACCAGTTGTGAGGCTTCCAAAACGTGGGCTGCGGGATTGTTCGAAAGAGTTACCGCGGCCCTGGTACATAAAAGGCCTACGACGGAACACGACGGTTTTTAGTCAGTACGAGTCTGATACTCCCTCATCTCTGCTAACCCACAGCGGGAGGGGTCATTTGATGATTTTTGCCGTCGTTAAAATAAAATAAAAACCGGCTAAGTGCGAGTCGGACTGGCGCACGACGGGTTCCGTACCATTCAAAATTACTTTGGATGGTACGGTATTCTATATATATTTATGGATATCGAGCAAAAAATCACGTTTGTTGTATGGGAGTCCCCAACTATTTATTTTTTTCTAGTTTTTGTTGTTATAGCGGCAGCAGAAATACATCATCTGTGAAAATTTCAACTCTCTAGCTATCACGATTCATGAGATACAGCCTGGTGACAGACAGACGGACAGAGGAGCGAAAACAATAGGGTCCCGTTTTATCCTTTGGGTACGGAACCCTAAAAAGGCTTCACAAGACGTAGGTACCTTTAGAATCACATTTAACTTATATTGAAAATATTTTCCTTTTCAGTGTACATACTGTGACAAGGCATTCTCATACCAACATGATATGAAAAGGCACGTAAAAGACATACACTTAAGACAAGGAACAGTTGAATGTGATATCTGCTATAAGAAATTCAATACAAGGTAAGTGGGCCAAAATTGAGAGAGATGTAGTAGGTACTGATAATATTCTGTAACTAAAACTGATCATATTATAATTACAGAAAAATATTACAAGGCCATAGATGGAAAATTCACAAAATTAAAGGCGAAAGGCAAGGTCGGCTACCTTCATACTTACAGTGCCAAATGGAAGAACCTAATAACGAGAACAATGTTAATGAAAACATGAACAATTGTGTTCCCAACTACTAATGTACGATTGCCTATTCTGTAGATTCAGTATCCAGTCTATAGACAAGTATGAGTAAGAGTTAAAACCTCTTTTTTGCATTTTTGAGTGTAGCCAAGCACAGAGAAATCTAAAACTTGTATAATGTCATAGCCTGATTGTTTTGTATACCATTATACCTACTCAAAACAACATTTAACTCAAGGAAAATATAATTTGAAGTACTTATAAGTACATCTTGGATATAACTTGATTACTGTGTTCAATTGAATAGCTATAATATAATAAGCGACGCCCATTTTTGTAACAGCCACTATTAATATGAATGATTTAATAAGCCTTTCTTCATATTAAACAAAATTATACTGTAAAAATAAGCAAAAGAAATCGTATGCATTTAGGGCAATAAATGCTTTACAGATCTCTACATTAATATGGTTTTGCGATTGTCAGCTGTGGAATAGAAATTAGATAAAACAAAGGCTATGTAGACTTTGCAGAAAAAATACTCTACTAAATGCAGGTTAGATGAAAATCTGTATTTTTGCACTCATGCAGACAATTAACATTTAGATATCGAACTCAAACTCGCGTGAGACTAGAGCAACATTTTCTTTAATATATAAAACTTTATTTTATAATAGCTTGTAGTACCAGGCCTCCGTCACTCCATGTACTTGCGCGCTATAAGTGCCTACCGCCCAGCCGAGCGGTCTCGGTCCGCCGGCGGATCAAATTCAGTTGCGGTTTTCACAAGCGAAGCGCGCGCACGCCGTTCAATTTTTAACCGACTTCTAATAGTGCTGTTCGTTCGTACGCGCATTACGATGCCGTGTGGTGCCTTATGTGCTGTAACTTTTTTATTTTACCTACACACTGATTTTTTATATTTTATTTTACCTACACACTGATGTATATAATTATGTTTTATCTAGGTTTCTTCTACAGTCAGCACCAATAGGTATATAAAACAAAACAAACTTACAAAAATAATAAAACAAACTTTAAAAAAAGAGAACCGACTTCAAAACACTAAACCGTAAGAAATAATTTATTTTTTGATGTCGGTGCTTTTTCGATTCGTAATTACCAGCTGTTAGCACCAACATAATTACCAGCTGTTAGCACCAACATAATTACCAGCTGTTAGCACCAACATAAAAAAAAAACAAATTATTTCTTACGGCTTTGTGCCTTATTTGAAGTCGGTTCTCTTTTTTTAAGGCTTTTTTTTTCATTTCTAGTGAACATCTCCGAAGATCATCATCAAACTAAGAAGTATTATACTTATTTTAAAACGTTCTCCTAAATGTAACAAATCCTTTTCTGAAAATCGCATCGATATCGGTTTAGCCAAACGCGAGATTATCGCGCACAAACATACATACCTACAAACCATACAAGTCAAACTTCTCAGTTTGACCTGAACCTATGTCTAATCACCTCCTTTTTTTTAAGTTGGTTAAATATTTTATAAATGATAAAATTTTTAACTGCCACATAAAAGTCAGAACATATTCACAGTTCTCAATAACATAGATAAAAAGTTATGTTAATTTAATTTTACCGAAGAGGCAGCCCTGCGATTACTGTGGAATCGCGCGGTGCGAAGCAATCACTGCTGTACGCTTGAGCATTTAGGCGCATTTTAGCATACAGTGGTTGCTGACGCGAAGGAGTAGGCAATTATCGTAATAGGTATTGGAAGTTTTCTACTGAGTGAAGTATCTGTAGTAATCTGTGGTAGTACTTAATTTATCGATTGGAAGTATTATTTTACAGTCAAATAATGTTATAAGCATAGACGATTTTATATATTTGAACTCTTTTTCATTCAAGTTAAAGATTATATTATTTATACATATAGTGAGTGAGTATATATAGCATAAGATTGCAGAATGTAGAAACGTAAGCTGGTTATTGTTAATCATTATTATTTATGATATACTTTATGTATCTTCTTTTTACAAATACATAATAATGATCGCAATTTTAATTTATTGATGTTGTGAACCTTTCTATATGTGTAATTGTCGTTGATAACTTAAGGGCAACAATACAATTAAACTGATTAGTTGTGGCTCTTTGCGGGTGTCGCACTTTCAATCTGTGAGAAGCAAGGAAAAGAAACGGTTCTATTAGAATAGTGTTTCCTTAGTGTTCCATATAATGAGTAACTTTAACGTAGCCATAGCAGTTTTGTTATGTTTTCGGCTATGTACCGCGTTCGACCTGCCTAGAGATGGGTGCCAATCAGACTTAAAAATCAACAACAATCTCTACAATGTGACGAATACGTATCAAGTGGGAGATGTTTACCCAACCGATGCACACTATGACGTATATGGCAACCTGTTCTATGTGGAAACTGGACAAAACGAAAAGGGCTACTACTTTAACGTTAACATGATTAAATTCAAAACTGCTGCTCCGCAAAAAATACCAGGTAAGTCTACCTTATTTATCTATCAGGAAAGAAAGCTAGGAAGGTTAAGGTTAGATAAAAGCTGCGCCTGAGCTCTTTCCGATTATGAAGACAGCTGAAGTGGATGGCACCTAGAGAATATGTGATAAGGATGCGCGAACTTATATACCTAACTATTATATTCGTACATGATAATCATAATTTACTTTGCCATTGTTTACTTGCCGTAGGTTTACCAGAGGATGCTAGTTACTCGATTGCAATAGATAACGGCCAAAAGAAAGTATATTTTGGCACTGGCAGGGGCATCTTCAAGTATAATTATGAGACTCACGAAGCCACGCCTGTCTCTAGCAACACTTTCAAGCTTAATATGATATTTATAGATAAGGACAGCAATAAATATGTAACTGAGAACAATGATGGTATAGAAGAATTGTACCTATTAGATGGAGAAATGATGAAGAAAATCCGTTTCAACACTCTCGAAGCTTTAAATGAATTGACAATTGATGACAAAAACAACTTCTACTACATAAAACAAGAAAAATTGTTTGTTTTGAAATCAACTCTTTCTTCGCCAATTTGTATTGGTAATGTCAGCTACGATGGTATGGCGCAAATAGCTGTTCATAACGATAACGTCTTTGTAGCAAGTGACGATTTACTATATTTTCACGAAAATGATACGGGTAATTTAAAGGTGGTCAACAATGCTCCCGGAAATGTTACAGCAATAGCTTTTGATTTATCTGGTGATTTTATACTTGGGGTTCCTGGGAAAATTTTAAAATATAAGAAAAATGAATGCCTTATCAGAAAATCGCAATCGCAAGAGTAGTAGGTACCTACTCATCCAGTTACATATCTATCTTACTCTCATGTTTATATGACACATTAGAATAAAATCTATCAATGTGTAGTTACTCAGTTTTTTGTTATTATTGTTTCAATAGGTAAGTATAAAAATAAAAATCGATGTATGTATTTCAAACTTCCTTTTAATTTCTTATGAAAAATAAATGGCATAGCTACCTCATTTCTTATAGCCCACAAATAGATAGCTAAACATTTTTAACTAATTCTAGAAAAAATGGATATTAACTATACCCATAGAATTTACTATGCCACTCGAGTCTATTTGTATAACTGAAATGTATTAATTTACAGACTCGCAGTGAATGCAAAATAAGCAAACACGCATTCTTATTGATCGTATACATTGAATAATACCAAATATAAATTAAGTTATCATTCACACTTGTTTCAAAATTACTGTCAATTTGTCTTTGGATCTAAAGGCGCCATCTCTTTGGACGATTTAGTGATACCGATGCAGCAACAATTCTGCCTACGTTTCGCCCTGTGGAGATGGCCCAGACTTTGAATCGAGTTTGGCAGCCAAGCGAGATTAAACCACAATTCTTTTGTCGGTGGAGTGCTTAAAAATCAACATTAAGGCGCGGGCCCACCGCGGTGCACGCAGAGGCATGAGTATAAAACTTCGGTTTGGAAGAAAATGTATGTGTGTGTATCCACTGCAACCCACGGAGAAGCTACGCATAAATTCACGTTACTGATACATGCGTGGCTTGCTCGAATAGACGGTTACATAGCTCAACGCTTTCGACGTGGGTCTACGTTTCCACTGGAGTACACAAATATGACCGTCAACTATGCACAGGTCACTTTTCGCCGGATTTTTGATTGGATTGCAGTGGCACGTGCGTAGCCTCTCTGTGCGCCGAGCCACGCGTGTGCGTTCGCGCAGCGGAATGTTGTTGAATTTAAAGATTTTAATTATGCAGATAATTAGTGTAAGACGTCCTATAATTGTGTATGGTAAATAAAAATTTGTGTATGCAGCCATTGTGGAGAAATTCACCAAAAACAGATTCCGCTGGGCGAACGTTGGCGAACGTTGTCCTGGCGGAACTTTTTTTAATCCATAGACTTTAGAAGAAAAGAGATGTGTCCGAAAATTAGTGTGTATTTGTGTATAATTGATTATGTATGAATGAAATCAGTGCATGCATAAACTTCGGAGAAATTCAAGTTTCCGCTACGCGAACGTTTGGCCATTACCTAGTTTTCATATAAAGCGCTTACATAGAGAGCTGTAGATTTTTACATACGTTGTTTTGAATTTGTTTATATTTGTTTAAAAAACAGATTTAGAAAAAGTCGTAGGGTTTAAAAGATAAAAATATAAACGTAAAATACACTTATTAGGTCTTAATTCTTAAAGTATGCAGTTTGGGGTCTAGATTTTCACGTTTACACAAACCTTGTAAGTGTCTCCAACATGTTGCCAAGTATCAATGATGTTCCGTTAGTAATTAAAAAGTTATAGGATATTTTACCATGAACAGGTCACTGTTTACAAAGCAGTCGAATATCACGACGTTCTAAAGGAATTGCATGGTAAAATGTATGCCAATAATTAGTTTAATCGTTCAACTATTCACTTGCAAAATTTCATGTCATTAAATTCAGTAATTAAAGAAAGACAATTAAAATACTGACGGAGCATCGAAACCCTACATAATCCGACCAAGTTCGGATAGCTACAAAAAAGCGACCGTGCCATTGTCTAAGCAACGTTCTTAACTTGGTAGGTTAGTATTTATTAATATGGTACAGTTGCGTACACAAGCGTTAGGAAAAAATAAAACAATTGTATTTCTTGATTGAAAAATATTTTTTTAATAATAATGCCACTATCTACGATAAAAATAAATCTTCAATTAACAAGTACTTCTCTATTTAAATATCCGTGTACAAAAATATTTTTATTATTATTACTTACATAAATTACTTGACTAAGTGATTAAAAATAACGTTAATAAACGTTACGTATTTTAACTAAAATGTCGTAGATAGTGGCATTATTATTAAAAAAATATTTTTCATTCAAGATATGCAATTGTTTTATTTTTTCCTAACGCTTGTGTACACAAGTGTACCATATTAATAAATATACTAACCTTCCAAGTTAAGAACGTTGCTTAGACATATGGCACGGCCGCTTTTTTGTAGCTATCCGAACTTGGTCGGATTATGTAGGGTTTCGATGCTCCGTCAGTATTATAATTGTCTTTCTTTAATTACTGAATTTAATGACATGAAATTTTGCAAGTGAATAGTTGAACGATTAAACTAATTATTGGCATACATTTTACCATGCAATTCCTTTAGAACGTCGTGATATTCGACTGCTTTGTAAACAGTGATCTGTTCATGGTAAAATATCCTATAACTTTTTAATTACTAACGGAACATCATTGATACTTGGCAACATGTTGGAGACACTTACAAGGTTTGTGTAAACGTGAAAATCTAGACCCCAAACTGCATACTTTAAGAACTAAGACCTAATAAGTGTATTTTACGTTTATATTTTTATCTTTTAAACCCTACGACTTTTTCTAAATCTGTTTTTTAAACAAATATAAACAAATTCAAAACAACGTATGTAAAAATCTACAGCTCTCTATGTAAGCGCTTTATATGAAAACTAGGTAATGGCCAAACGTTCGCGTAGCGGAAACTTGAATTTCTCCGAAGTTTATGCATGCACTGATTTCATTCATACATAATCAATTATACACAAATACACACTAATTTTCGGACACATCTCTTTTCTTCTAAAGTCTATGGATTAAAAAAAGTTCCGCCAGGACAACGTTCGCCAACGTTCGCCCAGCGGAATCTGTTTTTGGTGAATTTCTCCACAATGGCTGCATACACAAATTTTTATTTACCATACACAATTATAGGACGTCTTACACTAATTATCTGCATAATTAAAATCTTTAAATTCAACAACATTCCGCTGCGCGAACGCACACGAGCCACGCTATACATAGGCGTCTGTCATATTCGTGTACTCCAGTGGAAACGTAGACCCACGTTGTCAAACAAATTAATACACGCAGCTAAAATAGGCCGCGTGCCCGTGCACAGCATGAGCCACAGTGGGCCCGCAAATGACAATCAAATCCGACAAAATCTTTTGTTTAGGTATAATTGTCTTATTCATATACTGCCATCTACAATTCGCGTATAAAACTCATTTAGCTATTAAACTGTATGGTCCCTTTCTTTCAAAATAGTTCGAGAGTTGGACAAAAAGTTTAATAGCTAATTATTATTAATAACTGATTATGAATAAGGCAACTATGCCTACTCTTCATAACATCTTAATAACTAACTAATCATACACTGGAGTGCAGTGGTCTTCACAAAATTACCTAATTGAGTGTACACATACCACAGCAAGTACAATAATATCATAAAAATACTGCTTCATGTATTATTTAAAAGCATAATAAATTCTTAATTAACACTGTTAGATGTGTGTTTAATAACACTTCCCTCTTGAATATCAATATTGCTTAAATTATTACTTAGATTTCTATTATACCGTGATGATGAATCAACTTCTAATAATTTTTATTCATTTCATTTCATTCATTAAATCAGATTCATTCAGTTATAACAATGGGTGTGTAAATGTGTCAATGTGGTAGTATACTTTGTGATATCATAGGGAATGTAATTGGCTGAGCCTGAGAATTAGTTAGTGCCATAGGCTGACTAGTGCTAGAGATAGTAATTTGCTGGGTGGATGTTTGATGTACAAGCTGTTGAGCAGAGGGAACAAGCTGCTGCTGTGCTGACTGCTGAGCAGCTAACTGTTGTGCAGACTGCTGAGCTACCATTTGTTGAGCAGACTGCTGTGCGGCGGCTGCAAGCTGCTGTGCCGACTGTTGCGCCGCTGCGGCCAAATGCTGCGCAGATTGTTGAGCTGCTAGATGTTGAGCAGATTGCTGTGCAGCTAAGTGCTGAGCAGATTGTTGAGCCAAGTGCTGTGCTGATTGTTGTGCAGCCAAGTGCTGTGCAGATTGTTGTGCTGCTAAGTGTTGAGCAGATTGCTGAACAGCTAAATGCTGTGCAGATTGCTGTGCTGCTAGATGTTGTGCAGACTGTTGAGCAGCCATATGTTGAGCTGATTGTTGGGCTGCCAAGTGCTGTGCTGATTGTTGGGCTGCTAAATGTTGGGCAGACTGCTGAGCTGCCAAATGTTGTGCAGATTGTTGAGCTAGATGTTGAGCATTTTGCTGGGCAGCTAAATGTTGTACAGATTGCTGAGTAGCATACTGGGTAGCTTGATGTTGAGGTCCTAGTTGAGGTTGTAACGCTGATTGCTGCACAAGTTGCTGTACAGCAGTTTGAGATGCATTACTCATGAGCTGTTGTGCAGGCTGTGCTAAAGTCAACTGAGCAGGAACTGCTACGACAGTCTGTCCTCCACCCATCAATGTTCCTGAATCACTAACTTGCATCAATTGTTGGGCACCAGCACTTGTAACTATAAGGGCACCAGAGTTACCCATCAACTGTTGAGTTGTGCTCACTGTTAGAATTTGTGGTGCAGGTGTTAATAGTTGAGCTCGAGAAGCAGCTGGAGCTAATGCCAAATTGGGTGTAGCTGCTGCAGGAACTAAGGCAGGAAGAGCACCAGCAAGACTCACAACAGGAGTGACACTGACTGTGGCCAGAGATACAGGTGCTGACGTGCCATGTCTAGAAGTGATCACACAAGGCTGGCCAGTTCTCACAGCAGCTGTTTGTTCTAGTAAAAATTCATTCATAGAAGTCAACTGCACATTCTTTTCAGTCAAATCTCCAACTTTCTTCAAGAGTACACTAATATTATCATGTAGTAATTTTATTTTATGGTCCATTGCCTCACAATTACCACATAGGTTTGATGTGGTTAACACTTGGTTATCTAAACTATTTTCTTCAAATGCAAAGCGACGTAATTTAGCTTCTGGAGGGGAATCGTCATCTCTAATTGGAGGTGGTGGGCGACTGTATTGCAGTGGAGGTGGCATATTTAGTACGGACACAATCTCATTCCCGGGTACATCAGGAGGATGTACATACTGACAGTCTTGATTAGAACAAGCATTGGCTACATAAGCTTGACAAACTGGTGTATTACGTGTGTTCCGTGGAAACATGCCTGTGGCATAGAATTTGTCCTCATCTTCTACAGTGCTGTGTATAAATTTGCAATTTGTTCTGAAACAGCCTTTATTCTGAAAATCGTGACAGAACCGAAACAGTTCTTTCAAGCAGGACTTAGGAGGCACATCATGAATAAATCTGCAGTTTTCCCGTGCACAAAATCCACGAATGTAATCTCTGCAATAACAGTTGGCGGCTAGAACCGACTTCTCGGCGCCGTCGGTGGCGCTCATTGCACCTTCCACGTTTGATGTCACGACCATTCTAATGTAATAGTCGTGTTAGAAAATCACTTGTTTTCATTATTTGCTTGACTCGTTGATTAAGCCAAACGTTTTTTGTTACCATCAGTTTGCATTTCTTTTAGTAATAAACAAAGAATGTATTAAGTCACACAATACATAACACTTCGATATAAAACCATTTAACTAAAGCCACCAAAGAAAAGTTTCAAGCACGAGTGATGCTATATAATTCACTTGGATTTGATTCCACTGAAAAACTCAACCAATGAACAAATCTTGTCATTGAACGCAAAGAAATTTTATTGCGAAGCTGACATTTTTCTGAATGAAATGAAAATTAACAATAATAATTCTGTAGTGTGAACTCGAGATTGAGAATGCTCGTTGTTTTTGTTACGATCCTTCATAAAAATAAAATATTTAGTCTGTGGATGCCTCAGTAAATAGTAAAGTCGATTAGACGCCCTCTGTCGTGTAGTTCCGGTAGTTACCATCCGTGTTGATTAAATTAATAGAATGAACTGAACGAAATAACTGTCAGAGTCAGACAAAAACCTGCCTTTATAGTCTGTGCAGACTGCAGACAAACAAAATTGTACAAAACATGGCGGAGAGTCTTGCTTGCGGAATGAATTTATGTTTGACAAAAAAGTAAACACTGTTCATCTTTGTTGAAAAGTATTACTTGGTGTATTGCTTTTTACGAGTATGTAAAAACTACATAAGTTACAGAAAATACATCTTCCATATTCAACACATAATGAGGTAAGTCCTACACCCTGTAAAAATCTTTCCCACGTTGCATTATTTATTGTTTCTGTTTATTTTGTGTATTTTATATTCTTTGTTAGGTAACATTGGAAAGAAAGATGTTTAAGCAACAAATATCGCCACGAACTGTGCATCCGTACCAAACGACGGTGGTGCCCCGAAGTGAACAGCAGTTCGCCTCGGCTGCACAACAAAGGGCGAAGTACCCGTGGGCGGAAGATATTAACACCCCAGTTTACCAAGTTCCTGGAACCGACAGCTCCACATCCGACAATGCCTATCAAGTATGTGCAACTGTGCTTAAAAACACTATGTACTCCAGCTGTTTTTTTTTTTTTTTTAAACAATAGATCTGTTTTCTCACTTGTACTTAAGTTATTATTACATTTCACATTGCTGTTGTATATTTGAGTTATTATTATATTAAGCCAATTTCTGATTTACAAGTGTAAAAACTGAATAGTGGTATTATACATACTTATTTTCTTCATTGTGTTTTTCAGATGCCTCATTACTATAATGGGACTGTTAGAGAATATGGGCCTCCATCCCCTGTATATCAGTCACCGTATGGTGGTGGAACTTGGCGTAATTACAAGAATGTAGAGAAAGTTCCTACTCACCATCTGCCAGCAGAAGCTTATTCATTTCCACAGTGTGCTTCTGCATTCTCCCTGCCACTGTGTGATGTGGAGCCCCACTCGCAGACTGCTAACAGATCACCGGTGCCACCGGTACCCTCCATAAGCCCCGAGGTACCCATTATAGGGGCTTGTGGTGGCCATTGCCCTGGATTTGAATATGTTTGCTATTATATTCTACAGGTGAGATACTTTAATTACCTTGTTAGTTATAAAAAATAAATACAAAAATTATATTTATGCTTTTTACATTAGCATAAATTGCAATTTTTCATAACACATGTTTTGCACAGTATTAATTTTAATTGTTCTCTTTCAGGTTATTTTCGTAGTAGGTATATTAACTGGAATATCTCTATGTATTGCTGGAATAGTATTGAGGCGTACAAATCGTAATGGAGATCTCGGAGTATTAGTATACATAGGTAAGTTAACAACAGTCTAGTCAATATACCTCTAAAGCTAAAGCTCCTGCTCTAATTCCCTTGTGTGATTAATTTTGAAAATAACATACTATGTTGTTACATTAAATTAGTTAAAGCCTCTAATTTAGAAGCAAAAGTTGAAAAACAAGAAGCAGGGTTGCAACTAGGCCTTAAGTACTAAAATCAATCTCAACTTAACTTGACCTTGAGGTCCAACAAAGTTTATCAGCCCTGCTATATGTGGTGTGTTATTTATCCCAAAATCTTTGTCAACAGGATGCTTATCTTCTTGTGTTTGCGGCGTGTTGCTTGGCGTTCAATGCTGCGTTCGCCGCGAGATAAGACAGAGAAAACTGCGTGCCAATATGCATATACCAATGCAATCAATTCAGGTATGTTTTAAGTGTTTTTTTTTAGAATTTAGCAATAAAATTAATACATCCCCAAATAATATTATGCAGTTGGCAAATTGTAAAAAAAAACAGATGTTGTTTCATGAACGTTGAAACTGCAATGATCCATGTTATGATATGTTTCAGGAACCTCCTGCCCAAGCTTGCCCACTGTTGACGTCCACATTACCTCATAGTCAAGTATATAGGTAGGTCCAAGCAAATAATAATTTCGAGGCCATTCTCAGCTGATTAACTAGGGAATCATTATAATGGTGGTAACCCATTGCTTTCGATCATTGCGATGGTGTGACCACCGCGCCGTAACTTGTTAATATTGAAACGCTTTGATTCTAGATATTCTTCTCTCACTCATCATCATATTTATTTTCAGACCTACCGTAAATATATGTTCAGAAGAAGATGTGACCGGAGTTCCTTGGTGGCGTCGAAATAACAGAGACTGATTAGATTTAAGCTATATACACACGTGTATTTAATTATAATTTTGTTTACATAAGCATATACAAATAATACCATGATTGTTATTTTTACAATATAATGAAGTGAATTGATATAATCTTTATTTTTTATTTATTTGCTGTAAAAAGTATCCTGGAACCATCTGTAACCAAAAACCATTTTGGTAGTTCAATACCCACAGTGGCAGTCATTTTACAAATGAATGGCCAGGATGGTGAAGGTTCTCATGAAAAAACGAAATCAAAAAGCGCTAATCCGTGGTACTTCTTTCATACCGCTTACGATTTCCCTTGACTGTCTCATCTATCTCATCATATGTTACAGCGTCATCGCAATCTATCGTTCCTCATAATTACCTATATACTGTCAATGAGACCACCATGTCCACGCCTCTATGAGTGTAATGACTTAACATAAACTCACAACAATGCATACTAGAACCACTTCCTAATTGGGAAGTCGGTTAAAAATTATTGCCTCGATCCAAAATATTCCAGCTACTTCCGATGTTAATATAGGCATAATCCAATAAAACTAAAATGTTCAAGTAGGTATATAACTTTATTCAGGATTCTTCGAAACATTGACATTGATAAGTACATAATATAAAATATATAATATTTCGGAAA
This sequence comes from Helicoverpa zea x Helicoverpa armigera, assembly GCA_033682625.1. NCBI lineage: Eukaryota > Metazoa > Arthropoda > Insecta > Lepidoptera > Noctuidae > Helicoverpa > Helicoverpa zea x Helicoverpa armigera. The sequence goes on from JAWIIS010000004.1 coordinate 4,518,256, forward strand.
ATTACCTGCAAATAAAGATAGCCACGTAAGCAATGTCAATAGAGGCGGTCATTCATATTTCTGTAATTATTTTACCAAACCAACTAACAACGCTTGTGTTGCATGCCTTTACACAATTTAAAAACAATTCAATTAATCATTTGTTGGACACAAACAAGCCGTTCTGCACGGTGAAAAATAAATACAATAATGTTTTTTTAATATAATATCAATAAAATTCTAAAAAAAAAAAATTAGCAACAAAATAGATTCATTTAATTTATAAATTATGTATCAATCAGATAATTGCAAACGGAAATATGTTATTTATACATGGTTGGAGACATGTGTCAAGAAAGAATTAAGAAACAAATCATGTAAAGTGAAAAAAATCTTGCTTCTTAACACTAAGTACTTCATAATACTTAAATCGATAGGTACTATAAACTTACAGGAATTGATTATTTAGCAGTGGTAAATAAGTGATGTAATAATATTGCAAGTTCAAGACAAAATTTACATATTTTTAGAGAGAGCTCAATATAAATTAATATCTTAATTTGTAAGAAATTAAACATTTTAAATGCTATGCATCCATCCTATTCGACAATGCATTTTAGGACAAACTTAACTTATAAGTACCTCACGGCCCACTCACTTAACTCTAAGGACGGTCAAAAAATAAATGGATTAAGCAATAATAATCTAAGGGTGAGTTGCACCATTATAACGATAACCAGCCGCGTACTCGCCACCCGTTGGTCAAATTGGCGATTTGAACAACAAAAAATGGTTAGGTTATCGCTATAGTTAAATGGTGCAACCCACCGTAGAGTTATGATGACAATTATTTTCTAGCTAGAGGCTGAAGATTTATGTGTCGTTTTTGCGTTGCAGCTACTCGGTTCTTTTACTTCAACATCAATCCTATAAAAATGTTTTTATTCATTATGAAATAAATGTGTAAATAATTTTTGTAGCTCCCGAAATACAGCTCGCGACGATTTTTATGTATTTTACGACCTAAAATATTAGACATTAATGTTATAAACCGGCACATTTTATTGTTTGAGTCTACCTATTACTAAAATGTCTTTTATGTATGTTGACCAATATAATCGCGAAATTAATAACTAACACAATTCAGGGAAATATTCAGGTTCAAAAAGTAATATAAAATACGATTTTTATTCTACATTAAAGCCCTATATGCTACATGTTTATAAATTGCTTTTACATGCTTTTAACACAGAAAATCTAAATTTGCTTTGTATAAAAATAATTTAACGTACCTACATTATTAACGTCTTACGTAAGACAAATGCTGCCAATCTATTTCAGAAATATTGAGAACATTTAGATTTACAAAGCCTACTCTAACGTTTCCGAACAGTTTTTTAATTGTATTTTTAGTATCTACATAATTATAATTTCATAAAATATATGCAGGAAAAAAAATGATAAAATCGCATATAATAGTAAGGTATTTTTGCGCTCTAGATGAGATGTGAAAATAAGTCCTACAGGACGTCAGCCGTAGCAAAGACATTATTTTCTAATACAATACCTATAACATATAAATTCTAAAACAGAATTACACAATATTTTTCTGACAAAAATAATACTTATTTTGAGATTTCTTAAATTCTGTTCGAATATATATTTAATCTTTAATACTTTGGACTTTCAAATTGTTATATTTGATACCTTAAAATGTATTTATCAAATACATTTGTCTCATCTTTAATCTTACTTTGATAAATCTGGACAGTAATTTGGCCTCTTGTCATTTATTAATTATATCATAAAAATAAGGGCGAATTTCATCAAGCTTGATACAATTTTGCAAAAAAAAAAATAACGGTAGGTCTTGGTAAGTACATAATGTTGGGTGTCTGATGATATAAACGGTAGCTGCGCTTAAATGCATATGATTATAATGTGAGATTATATTCAATCTGAACACTTTAAAGAATACTTAGTAAACACATCTTAAATATTAAAGTGATCTCATAAATAAAAATACACATTTACATACATACATTGTATGTAGGTAATGGTAAAAACATTAGTTTGCAATGTTCCCAAGTCTTATTCTCTGACAAAGGTCAGGGTTTAGGGTCGTCTTACAATACGTATTATAAGTAAATTGTCATGCTTATTAACCGTTGCATCATAAAGACAAGTTAACATTACAAAAAATATTTCTTAAGGATTACATTCCGCTTAATAATTAAATACTATCGCGATAGTATGATAAGTCGAATTAAAATATCAAAATTATCCAAATGTGAATTACAGTGCACCATAAAATAATATAAACTTAGATACCACACAAACAAGCACACGTTATTTTCGAATAACAGAAATAATTATTCGCTAAAGTGTTTTATTGTAAAGTACTTCTTTACTTTGTACCAAAATGCAACCTTAAGATAACATGGATTATGGACACGAAACAGAGCGGCGTTAAAGATGCATTACTGTATTCGGATTACATTAAACATTGCGATGAAATATCATAAAAATAAATTCTATGTTACTTATGCTTAGCTAAGAACTTGTAACGCATCTCTAACACCGTTCATTACACAATTAGGGGGACATTAGGACTAGCCTAAGCTCGTAATAATAATCTCGTATATAATAAAAAATATTCGTATTTACGCAACTGATGGCCTGCCATCCAGCATCTTATCGCTCTCCTCTGCACTGCTCAGGCTGGAAACAATAAACAACGTTGTTACAATAGCGTACAAGTTGAACAAATCGCTTAGTCTCACACGAGTTAGGTATGTTTCCAGAACAAATACGTCGGTGTGATCAGTCTCGTTACACCCTAGGAATCGTGAGGTAAACAAGCGAAGACAATGGCGCGAACTTTAACATCGGCCCGCGACGCAACACGGCGCCGATCGGTAACAATAGACAGGCGAACGTGCTGATATAATTTTAGTAAACATCTTATTAAGTTCACATGCAAATTAGTGTCTTTTTGCAGTAGAAGTCACTTCAGAAATAAGTAGCTCAATCTGATGTATATTTTACTGTAATAGAGAAACGTAGGCGTAAACCTCATAAACAAACTAAACTAGTTTTGTTGTTTATTCAGTAGTTTGGATTTAGACCAGTATGTGACTGACCGAGTTGATGAGTCACGATTTTGAAATACATAATTGCATATTAGATCCTACGCAATACACAGTTATACTGACAAAAGAAATCCGCTGCTGCTATAACAATAAGCTGGTAGTCATTATTGTTGCATTAGCATCACGACCCTAACAAGCCCGCTAACTGCCGTTAAGGGGTGACTCAATGTGATTCACCTTTAGATTCGAATACTTTCAACAGTTGCAACATCTTATTGTTTTATTGAAAATGTATTGTTTAAATGTTCTTTATAGAGTGGTTAACCTTCTTAGCCAGTTTAATTCAGCTTGGCACTAATGCTGCTGGCCAATAGTAAAACTATAAATACATCATGATGAGTGTCACGCGAAATGAGGAGATTAGCACAGAGCGTAGCAACGTGGCGCCATCGTTTGCTAATGAATAACATGCGAAGATATGTTGCCAAAACATACAACGTGCCATCAAACTGAACATTCATGTGGAAGACTTATGATCAGTAAGTATATCCAACTAAGGCCGAAGTTCGGCGACACCATAAATGTCAGTTTTCTTAAAACAACTGTTTCTTATGACAGCAGAAAAGCTTGATTCAATACATAATTCTTGCAATCGGTGCCACATCTTATTAATGTAATGTAAGGGCATTGAGCTGTCTAAACCTGAACCACAGTTCTATTCCAATTACGCGAACATGCAAGACGGCATCATCGATCTGAAATACAAATTGCTCACCAGTCTTTGTTGTCCATTAGATTGCGCATCTCGTCATCAGGCGCGGGCGGTGCGTCACGGACCGGCGCGTACTGCGCAGCCACCAGGGGATCCGTCGAAGGGTTGAGAGCCGTCAGTGCAGCGGCACCACTCGTCGGCGCTTCCTTGCCATTGCCCCATCTCGACGAATATTGCGATATGCCCAATACTGAAAAAATATCATAACATTTTTACTCCCCAAGCTCATAACTACGTACCTATACTAATATAAAGAGGAACTTTTTATTGTACTAAAAAGAAGAAGGTTTCGAGACTACTGAACCGATTTGAAAAATTTGGGAGGCTAGGCTGTCGCCGAGTAACATAGGCTATATTTTGTCCGGATATGGGAAGAAGTTCACCTTGGACGTGGGTGAAACCGCGGGGAAACAGCAAGCCTGAAATAATATTGTTTCATCTCCGAAGATCTTGCTTCAAATAGGCACAAAGATATTCAATTGAATTCGCTACGGCCATAAGTGTCACATGGTGCGGAATGTATCTAATATTAGAAATACAAAGGGCTTTTTGTTCAGAGCAACAGTGGAGAACATTATTATTATGTTTCCTGCGAAAACATAGTAAAACCTATTTTATGCAACTTAAATATCAACGGAGATTGGTTGTGCAATAGCCGTTTTTGGACTATGACATCAGAGGTAGCCAAGTTAAACGAGTTTAGAATACATTCAATATACTCATTAACAATTTTAATACCTTGTGTCGTCATAAGTCATTACATATCATTTCCTATGCAAAGGTTACATCCCAAAAGTTAGACTGAGGTTAAATATTGAAATATCACATAAGTTGAGTTTTATTATTTTCGTATACTTAGTCACGTGGTATCTTTTGCCTTCCATTCATTGCAAGAAGGAAAATGACAAAGATGGTAACTACTAAGGACATCTAGAGATATTAATGCAGTTGTTTGACTAAACCAGACGAGGAATTGCATTTTAGCATCTCTTTAGGATCATAATATTCATTATCTGATATGGATCACGTGTAGAACCCTGCATATTTTTAACTTAGCTAGAAAAATAAACACCTGGTAGGTGTGGGCCATCATTCTTTAAATGCACCTTATCATGACCTTATCTATTCTTACGTAAAGGTCAGCTGAGGCTTGGCCAGGCTGGAGTATGTGGCGCAAAAAATATGTATAGTTTATTCAAAGTTATTCTCCGAATACAGAGAATAAGGGTATTTTGAGGACAATTTCAACGAAAATTTTACTTATTTCTGGTCTTATAAATCATCTCATCTCTAAAACGTAGAGCCGTCAAGAAATAAATTCAAATTCAGTCAGTAATATGATATGTTACATTGATGTCCATATTTGAGTCTGAATTAGCTATGCCAATAACTGCAGTTGATAAAATATTAACTGCAGAGTTATCTCCACTCGTAATCTTTATTGCAGGTACGTCTGATAAGTAATTGGAGCCCCTATATCGAAACAAAACTGATAGATGGCCACGTAACGAGTAAGGCAAATTAACTCGACACAAAAGAAATTCTTTGAAATGCATTTGTAATGAGCGAGCCTAATGACTGATAATGAGTCCCCTCGTTATTTCATGTTAGCGGAAATGTCGAACGAATACCTAATAATAGAATGACCTAATTCTGGATACCAGTTTTTGGACAAATACAAACATCTCATAATTTTGTTTTCCTTGTCAATGCCACTGGGAAAATCGAGTCCGGTAATTTTGGAAACAAATTGTTCAGGGAAACATGCTTGGAACCGAGTGCAATCCAGTTGCGCTTTGATTAGAAACTTGTCAGACAACACTACCTTGTTTTAGATTTATCTAAGGCGGTTTGTAAGCCTCAGCTAGTATTATACTTACAGCCGGCCACCATTCCTAAGCATATTAAGACGCTGCCTGCAACCAGTTCGCCGACGCCATTTTCGAAGCTGTGAGGGTCCGGTTCAGAGGCGTTGGAGAATTTCACACCTCCCACTATGATCAGCACCAAACCTGGTAATAGATAAATGAAATTAATTAAGATTATGAAAGAACGATGGGAGCCCTTAATTATTTTATTCATTTAAACATAACTAAGGATCATTGTCAACAATGTTTGCGTATAACTGTAATACAACAAACTTATTGGAAGCGTTGAAAGCTCCATTGCCAGATATTAGATAAGAGATCTGGCTTAATTACAATTCTAGAATTTTAGAGCAAGCTTGTTCAACGTTTCAACGTTTTATCGATGAAGAGATTTTTTCTTTAAAGGCGTAAATAGATATAACGAATACAGTCATGTGACCATCACACTTCCTTATTTACTGGCATTTATTACCATACCACTAATATTTAGCCAAATAAAACTACGCTCTTGGCATCTTAAATGAGTAAGAATATTGATTTTGGCTTGATTATTAGTTAATAAATAAACATGTATGTATGAGCAAAGAAATGTAGGTGATGGTCGCAATGGCCAGCCTTTATAAATAAAAGAATAAAATAAAGATGAAGAATCAAAGAAAATGCTATTTAGTTGATGCGTATAGTATGGCATGCATTGACAAAATTCAGTTGAGGTCTATGTTTAGCAATGTAATCCATTCCTGCCTACATCATTGACTATGTGAATTCTCTATGCTGCACTGGTAAATGAGATTAAAAATCAGTTAAAAAATATTATGTTTTCGCGTGACCACGAATGTTGCTCATAAGTACAAGAAAGGGCAAGCTAAGATTTAGTCGCGACAGGGTCACCCGTATGGCCATAAGCATTAGATGTTCGATTGGCATTTGTTCAGCTAAGAATAGACCGTACCGGATTTCCTTTCTTTGTATAATTATTATTCCTCTATAATACGTAATACATTTCTTTATATTAAAGTATCCTATTGTCGTCAGATTAGTTACGATTTGTTAAAGGTTATTTTATTAACTTAAGAAGTGGCTGTCCTTACTGATTTTGAATCACATTTAATAGTATATGCCGTCCCTACCTAAAGTATCACTTTTTTTGTTGTTCGGCTAAGCGGAATTGACGCAAATTATTTATCGACACACCTGCATCACGCTCATGTAACCAGTTTTATATAACGAGACTCAATCAAATCGTCAGGTCAATGTACTAGTGATATGAGTACATACAATGAATCACTGTATTGTACATACTCTATGCTAATTGCAACTGCCAGAGATAAGTAGGAATATTTATTTACTGATTTATTTATATACTGCATTGTATTCTGGGTCATTCTATATCCGTTTTTACCTATCATGATATTTTGCACAATCAATCGCTATATTGTATAATCGCGGAAGGAAAACAGCTAACCACCATCCGCAAATTTTGTTCACACAATGTCCTCATTTATACTAGATCTAACTCAGATACGACATGACAACAGATATATGTGAGTAAGTATAGGAATCGATAGTCGAAACCGACACAGATAGGAATATCAACGACCGCATCTCGTGGCTGCAACCGCACCTGGGACTTGCGCAAAACGAGAAACACGAGACCCACTATAATACCAGTCTTGGCAATAATGTACACTGAACCACAAAATAACGCAAGCCTCATAAGTACAACACAACTCAGACATTATTATGGAGATGTCTTAGACTCAGAACTTAACTTTGAACTGGGGATTCTTATATACAGATTCTTCAATGTTAGGATTCATGAGATCTCATTAGATCATTTCAGAGAATTTAGAGACAATTGACTTTAATTTGCAGATAGAACCTTTAGACATCCAACAATTCATTGTAGTTTTTATATATATTTTTTGAATTTATCATAATGTGCATGTGCAACTGTATTTGAAATCGATTAAAACGTTATATACAACAGGTACACTCATAAAACACGTGGATTAGTTACAGCCCGCTGCTGATAAAATGTTTTAAACATAAGGCCAGTGCTAGTAATTTAAGTATAATTCAGCTATGTTAAAATGATAATGATATTAAAATATCGCATAAGGAACCGATTCACCTTGACAAGTCTGTTCACCGGACGTAGACCATTTACTTGTATGAAGTTAATCATAGGCCTGATGACAGACTCGTTTCAATCTCTACTAGTTTTGGTCTAAAGAGCTAAATCCGTACAAATGTCGTGAATCTTGATTGCTTGAACATAATTTAATTTGGTATATCCAATTATTCAGACAATTAATTTCCTGTTAATTATTAAGAACGTGCTGATTTTCTTGTAAACCATAACAAAATGTGGAAATATTCTTAATACTACGATGAGGCATGAATCGATGAATTATTTTCGCCAATGACTCAACGGTGCCCTTTTTTGGGTTTTCCCAATGTTCTTATTGAAGGAAACTACGAAAGATCCTCTGATAATTTAGGTACTTTTAACTTCCTCGAAAACGTTGATTGCTAGAGTAAAATGTTACGGCTAGGTCATGTTGCGAATTAGACTATAACATCAGATTAAACGGTGACAAGGCAAGGTTATAATTTATAGAACAATTTGCAGAATCGTGTTATTGAAAACTTGCTTAGGTAATATTTTCAGGGAAACTGTTGGATTTTTCCTTACAATAAAGGTTATCCTGCGAGATTCCTTTAGTTTCCATAACAGCTCAGGATTCACCAAAACGCAGACCCACGGAGAAAATAATTTCAAAAGTAAAGATAGGTGGTCATATGCGCCTGTAGGTCATATATACTAGGTACTCTGTAATACATTGGAAATTGACCAAATTAAGTTTCATTTCCTTTGTTAATAATGCAGTTCCCGTAATTATGGTAATTAGTATCATTAAATTAAACTGGTACATTCACCATTTCATGGCACAAATGTGCAGATTGCAAAATGCGATGTAAGAGAAAATACTGTCTGGGTATTTACTTATTAAAGCTTAATCTACAGTCGTTGCTTTGTTTATTTAAACTTTAGCATACTTAAAGGTCGACGACTTTAGCTTTTACTGCAAAACTTTACCTTTATAAGGTACCGAAGCTCGTGTGGGCTTTGGAGGAGCAAAATCGAGAGCAAGTTTACATTATAATAGAAAGAGAAACTTGTTGTTGCCTATGCCTACTCATTTTCATGCACATTATGGATATTAATCATGTTGAAACTATCAACAATTACATTATCTAAGTACTTTGAAGGAAACCTATCAAGAAACAATATTTGCTCTGCAAGCCAATAAAATTAAGGGAAAGAAGCGTCTACAAGAAAATCTTAGAATATAAAAAGATTGTTTAATATTTAGCAGCGAATGGCTTGACAAAACTATGATGTAAGTCTATTAGTAAAGTTATGTCATTATGTGTTTTATAGGTAGTGCACGTGCCCGAACACAGTGTTTTTATTTTAACTGGTACCCTGGTCTTGATAGTTTTTTTAAATAAGAAAGTCTTAAATGAATCTAATGATATCATTTGTGCTGGTTTGTTTTGAATTATTCTGAATCAAGTAAGCGGTTTGTTGCTGGCGTGGGACGACATCCTACGGAAATAAACAGGTGGATTGTGTGTGGTGAACGGTCAAGCTGTGCATATTATATTGGTACCAAATATTGTAAATAAGGGAATCGAAGGTCCCAATTGCTGTATAAAAAGACGAGATTAAGAAACAGCTTGTATCATATACCGAGGAACATAAGTCCTATTAAGTTTGATAGCAATCTGAAGTTAAATGAACTTGAGGATGCAAAAAAACAGAGACATGACGTAACCGTGCTCTTATTCTATTAGATACAAAACTGTCGGACACGAATCGAAGCGTTTTAAAACTGGTTTCGATCGAGGTTCTACGTCGCCCGGAGTGTTGCGAAAATGGGCCACTGCAGCGGAAGGAGTAGGTTAAGGCAGTGGGCAGCTTGCACATTAGTGATTCATTAGCACTCGACGGCTTTCACCCGCTATGGAACTAGAACAATACACACCCGCGCAGTAATCCATAGCTACTTAGAAACAATTTCATATTCCATTTGCATTGTCTACCATACCCACTGACACAATCCAGTTTTTGTCGCCACAACGGTTTATGCTCAATCCTCAAATGAGTCCTACGCAACATAATGGTTCTAAAGGCTCTATTGTGATTTCTAACACAACATCACGCATGTATTGACCGAAAAGGAAGTCAGAGGGCCAAGGGGTATTATTTAAAATACAAACGCCGGTGAAGATACTCCCATAATTATGGTAATCTTATTGCTAGGAACCAGTCAAAATTTCCCCATGGAGTACCCCAATTTGGAATACTCACAGTCCTTGTGCCGCAATTCGATATACGAGCGAAGTTTATGAAATTCACAAGATTGTATTTGAAATAGCTGCTGTTTGGATAATAATAAGAAGTATCTGACTAAGAATAAATTTACTACCTGGCGACTACCTGTTAACATTGAAGCTTGAAATCTATTAAAAGTTTTATTGTTAGATCTTGAGTGTTGGTGTATTACGACAGCGGGTCTCGTATTCGCCCACGGGCGAGGAAAGTCATTACTTTCCTCCGCTTCACGTTTAAGTTACGAGTGCTGTGGAGTCATTCGATGGCCGAAACTCTCGTCGCTTCTTACAAAGGCCTTTTTTGTCGTTTAACTTTTTACGCAATTTCTTCATACGTCCCACAGCGTTGTGATAATGATAGAAAGGAATTTTAGTGAAAATGTTTTGATAAAAAATATAGTCAGTGTTGTATGCACGATTTTTTATAAAATCAAATGCTGTTTGCAGGCGAAAGGTTTAAGAAATCTTTTGGTCAACAGGGAGAGACGTATTGGTGCTTCACTCACACAACGCTCCTTGCTGGATAGGTTACATACGTAATAGAAAACCACTTCTACAGTTGATTTATTATGTCCAAGAACAAGGACCTTTCTTCGAACCTTAAAACTGTTTCAAAAGATTGGAAGATCACGGTGTTTCAGAAGATGTTACTTGAATTGCTAGAAAGATATTTAGCTTTTACAAAAGCACTTGTTTTCTTTTCAAAATTTTACCCTTATGAGAGGCTGTAGATGTCCATTTTTTTCTTTACTTTTATCAGACAGAATCGTTTGGTACATTCTCTTGACCATGTACGTGTGTGGCGTGTTCAAGGACCAAAGTGGAAGTGAATAAAGCACCTATTACGGAAACGTCATGGCAGTCGAGCCTCAGTGGAGTTTGTCGACCTTCGTTTGCAATGCCTGTTCCATTAAACAACATAGACATTGAATTCTACTAGATCTGCAGTTTTTATAAAACGTTTATGTAATGAATAAACAATTGATGTTAATTAGTGGAATTATTATGTACGCTGGGTGGCTGTCAATAAAAAAATAAGTAGAGATGATGGCTGCGTCCTCTTGCACAATAATAGTTTTAAGTTTTTTTTAAAGCTTTCTAAAAGCTCGCTCACAAATTGCCTCGTTCACGCAATCGTAAAAGCTTCATCACACTTACCAATCACGGCAATTACCCACCACATACAGGGTGATTGCTCTAGCAGAGTCAAAAAAAAGTTCAAAGTGCTGTCTATATTTTCGCTTTCTATGGTTCGTCGTGATCAGATCACGGCGCACGCAGCCACCGGATGAGTCACCGTCACCGGCGACCGGCGCAAGCGCCGCGCACACCGGACACCCGATACCTTTTACGACTACCACCGCTCATTGTGTATGTGTACTCTACGCAATCGACGCTTATCGATGCTACTCGTGCACCGGTAGCGTGCGCCACCAGATAAAAAATACCCCTCCCTCACACGAAGTTCAATAATAGTATTAACAGCCCCGATGCGGTTTAGATGCAATGCAGCAGCACTTTTGGGAGAATTTCTTTTTGTAATCGATTGAAGATAACGCAATTAGATTGTAATTAAAATTAATTCGTTCGTGGTTATCTTTTAATTGTTAAATGTTTTAGATATATTTTTTTTATTTAACTGTAAAATTTAAAAAAATAAAATAAATTACAAGTACCTTGGTGGTGCAATTACTCGGAGGGGCGATTACCAGTTACCACCTGGCAACCGTTGATCTTATAGGAAACCAGTTTTGGTAAAATTACGTCATAATATTTAAATGGTACAGACAAATGAGTAAAAACGTTTTTTACACGTGTGGTGCAGGTCGACGGCTTACGTTTTATAGGTTCATACATATGAAGGACGTAGGATTAGGAGTTGGGGAAACTGGGAAGAAGGTAATATTACCACACGTTACGGTAATTGCGCCGCGCCTTACCATAACAGATAAATTTAATCGCTATTCAAGGTTCATCCAAAGAATACTAATCGTGAAACCGTATAGTTCTGCACCTTTATCTGCGTATCGAATCCTCGTATGGCTACATGCGCCTTTTGTGAACTACGTACTGTTATAATACGGAAATTGTCCGTCAGTCATAATAGCACGGAGGAAATAAAATCTGTTGTAGTAATAGTGGCCGTGGTAATACATAATGATTCAGTACGTGAGTACAATGTGGGTACTCAAGTAGGTACATAGTAGGGAATAGTTACGACTCTCGAATAAATAAGTAAGGAGCCACGGAAATGGAATTGGTTATGACCGGTAATAATTTAATACAAGTGAGAATAAGAAGGCCGTCATTCATTTCAGCAATACAGTATTGTCTTAATTATTAACGACGAACATTAACATTTAATATATAACTGGCTGATAAATGCGTGTCCCTAGGGAACTATTTCACGCTTCCGGATAAATGGGTCATTGAACACTTAAATTGGAACAGTAGAATCTATGCCAGTAGTTCCTGAGATTAAGCAACTATTTATGTTTGTCTATTGCTCTTTCATGCGATAAGTACTGAACTAAATGAAACTAAAGTTGTTGCACAGATAATCGAGACTAGAGCCTGAGAAAGCAATTTTTTTTTCAGGAAAGTTGCAGGAAGAACTTCCTCTGGGGCAAAGGTGGACAGAGTCGGGGAACAGCTAGTATTAATATTATAAAGTGATATGTTTACCACTCTTCTGAGTGATGACTGGCCTACTTTGAGCACTGAATTATTGAATTGAATCAACCAAGATTGGGAGCAATGAATAAAGAATGTAGGTACAAGGTACCAAATATTTCATGGCAATATTGATTCATATCTATTTAACAATCAGTGGTAGAGAGATGTACACTATTAAAATATTTACAGTACCTACATTACATCTATTAGCAATATACTCTACAAATAAAATAATGTAGACACTAACTAGACAGTTCTTCTAGTCTATAACGCATGACAATAATGATTGCATGATTAATCACACAAGACATCTGTTAGTTTACTTTTAAAACATAAATAATACTGGCTTCAATCTATAGCTATTAACACATTGTGGTTAAGTATGATATAATAAACAGGCCATATAAATGTACATTTATGATATTTATACAATTATCTCTGATATTTAGTGTCAACCCACATTTGTACTAAGTAAATGCTTATTGAATGTATTTTGATGAAACTTATGCCAGAACATTGGAATAACATAGGCTACTGTTTACGGGCTATGGAAGCATTCCCCTCAGAACGTGGATAATAACGCTGATGGACACTAATCTATAATATAAAAATGAATCGCAAAATGTGTTGGTAAGCGCACAACTCAACAACGCCTGGACCAATTTGGCTAATTTTATTTTGTTGTGTTTGTTATTGTCAGAAGAAGGTTCTTATGAAAAAAAATAGGGTAAAGTAGAGAAGTCAGTTGAGGGGAGCGAAGCCGCGGGCATAAGCTAGTATATTATAAACTTGCATTATTAGAATAAGATTATTAAATTCCTGAAGTAATTTTCTGTGTTTTTTATTTCATAAAATGTGGTGAAAGAGTTTTTATGCTGCCTTTTCTTAACAAATTAAACATAAAAAAGTGTTAGATATAATTTAATTGTATTGATTTTTATCTAGATAAATGAGTGGTTTATTAGTCGCTTATTCACAAAAGGTTTTATTGGATAATTATTTAGACATAAAAAAATGATAGTGTAGGTACCTTGTATTGATTAGTAACTACACTCTACAATAACAATTAAAAAAATTATAGATTGGATAAACAAGCAAAACTAATTATTTCTATAATCTTATCTTACTTTAAAGAATTGTTTATAACTGGAAACTTATTAGAATTTTTCAAAATTACTAAGAATTCGCTTAAAGTATCAATGAATTAGAATTTCAATGATTATTAGAAATTGAAAATATTCTCGGAATACTTAAGGAAATTATGAGAACAATAGTACCTATTTTTAATTGATAATAATGGATAAATAAATAAACTTAATTAATGAAAACCAAATAACGTCACGAATTTTATGAAATGCGCTTGGTTTGTTGCAGTTTTATGCAATCGTCGTCGACTGCTTACGTTTATTTTACGAATAAGCTTGTGTGGAACAAAATAATTATCTCCAGTAGTAGAGGATTTATACATACCGATAATAAATAGCGTGCTGCCCGCCAAACATAATCCAACTCGCATGCATACGGCTCGGTTCCAACTAGAAGCCATACGCCGAGAGAAGTAACTGATGGGACAGTTCCATCGCTGATCCGTAGGTTGCTGTTCATAGGTCACTGTGGTAGGCTGATAAACTGCACTCGTGGGCATTTTGAAAGCAATATTATCACCACGCAAACAAAGATTTCGGTAATAAAATAACTAAAAGCACTTCACAGGACTATGCGCAGATCAAGCAAGTAAACACAACAGACTACTAGCAGCGCTACAGAGTAGCGTGATGCATGCGTGAGCAACGATTTATTTATCTGCACAGACTAATAAGAGTGGTTTATCTGGATTAGTGCTGTACTTTATATTTGTTGTCAAACGAAGAGGAAGGTCGTTGATATTCAGGAAATTGCATTTGAAAATTTAATAATTGAAAAAGATTTGTAAAAATCGATATATAATGCTGAAGAAAATTAAAATACCTGGACAGTATTAAACGTATTTTTGGTATATCAAACATATATTCTCGTTTGACTAACTGAACGAAAGTTTTGTTCCGTTCATTCGTTCACAGATAATAAAATAAATGGACTTGGAAGAGCTTCAAGGATGTTCGACGGTAAATCCATTCTTGATAATAAAAAAAAATAAAGCAATATTTTATTTTTATACGAAATAGGGAGATAACTTTTCTAAACAATTCAATCAATAATTATTATAAAGGCGAAAGTATGTGAGCGAGCGTGTGTGTGTGTATGCAAACTGCTGAACATATTTTGATATTTTTTTGCAGTAATATAGCATATACTTTATTTGCTATGTCCGTGACTCGTCAGTGTGAATTATTGTTGTGTAGCTCGACGTGCGTAGATCGACATTTACATATCTTTGTGCAGGAAGTAGTTCCTTCAGAAAGCGAGTGAAATATTTAGCGGGAGCGGGTATGAAATGAAAATCAATATATTTTGCAAAAATAATGTAATAGTTATAATTTTAAATATTCATTATCACTAATAAATAGTTTTATATCACTAGACAGTCGCTGATTTATAATTAGAGTCATTTATTTTAACAGGTAAAGGCACTGATCCTCTTAATACACTATAATAATAATATCTAGGCCTAATAAGCTACAGTCACGTCAGAGGCTCAACGCATTTCTTTTATTCGACATAGGACTTTTCCGAGATATAAAATCACATTATCTTTGATACGAGCCTTTAAGTTATTTTTCTGGTCCATCTGTAAAGGCACATTTACACAATCGCATGTTTTTTTACTGTGTAAATGCATTGTAAGTCGCTATGTCGAAATAAAATGTAACACGAAAATATTGACACAGTCGAAGCATTGTCTCATTGTACACCCAAGTAATGATCATACATAGTGGAGATAAAATACATGCTATCTTATAGATAGGTGACACATTTCAACTCTGCGTTAGTATGCATTGAGCCTTATAAATTCATATAATTGCATACTATCCTATTATGGAATTGAGTTATCTATTTTCAGCAAAAGACATCAATAGAATAGACGTGACTCTCACATGGAATATCGTATTTGATCAAAATAATAAACAATTGTAAAAAACATCCAATACATAAATAATACATAGCTTGATTAAAATGAAGATTTTTCGAGTTCTATCCTTAAAATACAAGATTATTATCATACACATTTCATACAAATTGGAAGTTATATGCTCGAAGTCGAATACAGCGGAATATTCAGTCATAAACAATAAAACCATCACGTTTTGACATCGAAATACGATACTTATGTTTCTAATAACATAATAAGGCACCAAAGCATGAGCATTCGCCTTTACGTAATTTCGAAAATCAAAGGAATTACAATGCTAAAGTATGTGTACATGCATAACGTCAGCATACTTTTCCATTTGTACTGATTTATTAAAATTATATACAAATATATTCTACAAAAATATTTCAAATACCTAATTCATTACCATCTATTTTGTACATGCAAAATAGAACTTATGTTATTATGCCGTTATATTTATAATTCGACTTAGACACGAAAACTATAGTTGTAACATTGCTATTGCTTTATTTAAATTATTTAAAATTGAAATATACGGAAGCCCAATAAATGTTTGCTTCACTGGAAATATTGGTGTAAATAAATAGATCATACAATCTGACGGAGTTAATACTAAATTAAAAAAGAAAAGTAAATAAACAACGTAAATTTGAGCGTTATTATAGCTAGCCATAAAGCGATTAAATGTGCATAAATTCCTCGTATGTGCAACCAACACCTTACTGAAGATCCACTTATCCTTGTAAATAATTCATAGTTTTTATTTTTTATTTTAGCAGCAGAAGACAAAGAATAAGGCCTAACTAAATAAAAATATGTTAGTAATTTAAATAAATGAGTCGCGCACATGGCCTGGTTTAACATTTATCAATCAACAATAAAGATTTCGTGTGAAACTAACTGTCTTCAGTGGAGCTTTCAATGGCAGTTTTTGTCATGACATCTCATCTAGAAATTCCTCAGTCTCATTATCACTGTCTTTATCTATACCCAAAACAATCCGGACTAGTTTCTTTAGTACCCAACCTAATCTCCAACATATTTACACGTACAATCCCCGAAATACATAAATTCTGATAGGCTTTATATGAACACATTTTTAATTAAATTCTTAAATATCCTTTTTTTATCCGATAGTAAGCAAGACCACGTATTTATAATATCTGTATCACTCGACGGCAAAGCCAGCCGTTTCGAGCACTGCCTGTTTGAGTTTATCGTGAAGTTTCTCTTTGTTCGGGTAGGGTGGTAAATCGAGACGATTGAAGCAAGTGTGCGCTTTAGGCAGCGAGTCGGGCGACGCGTCGGCTACCAGGTGTAGTGTGAACAGTCGCGGAGCTGCCGCGCCTGTCGATCCCTGTAATGCTCGGAACCCGGCGAGGGGTACTCTTCGGGAGCCGGTGACGAACTGTAGCAACCTAGCTCTCATCTCGGCATCGAATTCTTCGACGATTTCCCAGAACCAGGCCACGATGGGTGCGTCTGGGGTGACGTGCTTGAGGCGGGTGTGGCGGCGCCAGTCGGCGGGGTCGAGGTCGGCGCGGCCGGCCAGCAGCGGCGGCAGGTCGCGGGGCGACAGCGGGCGCAGCAGCTGCGGCGGGATGACGTCGGCGAGGCCGCGCTGCAGCGCCAGCCACTGCCGCTCGGCGCCGCGCGTGAAGCGATGCGCCACGTACAGCCGCACGTACTCGCGCTTGTTGGCGTCCGTCACGGCTTCGTTGGCGCCGCCCGGACGTAGCTCTACGCTGCGGACTGCCCCGAATGAAGAGCATTCCACCGAAAATGTTGTGTCAATTACGCCAGCAATACTGTTTTCCCTGAAATTACACAAGAAAATTTTATTTAATTTAGTTTATTTAGCGTAAAATAAACTAAGCTTATAAGTACGATATTAACAAATTATGTACAAGTCTTCTCGAATTTTCACAGATGGTATCAATCTGGATGGAACAAAATAAATACAATTTTCAGTCTACTCACAACATCCAGGACAGTGAGCGATGCAACTCCGGGTCTACGTCGCGTATATCGCGCAATGTGATCGGTCTGCCGAGCAATTGCTTGTAGAATGGCGCAGTGAACGCCGCGTCTAGTTGGTGCCCGTGAAACAGAGCCACGCCGAGAATACGCCCGGCAAAGTGGAAGTATGATAGATGTTCTGGGTTCACCTGTGAACAAACATGAAAAGTGAGTAATCTTGGTTTGTGAATTTTAAGATAGGTTTAGGATTACAGTAAAAGTTTTCATTCGAATGGAAAATAAGATTGGACCCGAGACAACACCTAAATAAAAAGTAATAACATAATACTTTTTTTCCTGTTAAACAAGCTGTAGAGATCTTTTTTATATATTTCTTAGAACTCCTCAATATTTACCCCAGAATCGGCATTAATCTGCAGTGCATATCGATCGTCGCCCGCGTTCGCGTATTGGAACAATCCATAGTGCGGGTTGAACAATTCCCTGCCCAGCAGATGAAGCCACTCCCTCGCCACGCCGCCGTAGTCGAGTCCCTCTTCGCCGCGAAACTTCACCAGCAAACGTTTTCGCAGCTCCTTGCCTCGTAACTTCATTACGAGCCGGTACGATTCTTCTAGTATTTCGTTACGTGATACCTGAGGATATGCGACAAAATATAAAGTACATACTTACATTACTTAATACAGTATGAAATTAATTATGTACATCTCCCCGAGAAATATTGGATAAGTATGTGTCTACCAAATAAGTTTCTCTTGAGTGAATATAATTTGAACTCAATTTATCAGTTGAATGTATTCTACAAGATGGCAAACATATTTATTTAGCCAAATGAATTATCATCTTAACAAATGGATCAATTTGAAAAAATATTTCAGCATACATAGCGGAACTATCGAACAGTTCTATAATGTTACTTTTTTTATTAATTACATGGATATATATATATATATGATATGGCTACAAACTTTTTATCAGGACACACTGTTATGTCATATCGAAGGATACATACCTCTATCCTACAATGTCCAGTCTGTGGTTGCAAAGCTTGCAGCTCAGCTCTCAGCACCCTGGCCTTGGCAGCTAAGTCTCGTTTGTATTTCGGCAGTGCGTCGGGGTCTAACGGTTCCGTGGCCGATTGTGCTGGAGTGGCCGCGGCAGGAGTTGGAGGCGTCACTGTCACGGGGTCTGGTTGTGGCTGCAAAGTGTATTTTAGATTTCAGGATAGTCAGAACGAATTATTTATAGCGAGAAGTGTGATATCACTTGAGCTATGCGCTATATATTCCTGGTGAGTTTGTTATCGATCGTATATTCCTCCATGGTGTGAGTGGCTGTCATTTGAACATCATTGGCAGTCGTTATGGGTATTCAGAATCCAGAAAGTCTGATAACCAATCTTACCAAAGGGTATGGAATTGGTATAAATAAATAACTAGGTTGTGCGGGTCAGATAGGTAGTTGCTCCATGTAAAATACTGGTTAGACTGGAAGCAAACCCCAAAATAGTTGGAAAAAGGCTATCAAAGGAGCTATTTAATGGTAGTTTTCATATGCCACTAGAACACCTAAAAGTCGAAAATTTCTAAAAAGGAACACAACTCACAAGTCTAGCCGACAGCGCCAACCTAGGATCAGTGAACTGCGTAGTCCTATTATTGTGGTCCACAAAGTACGGTCTGCCAGATGGCGCATGTCGCATCTCCCAGCCGGGCGGCAGCGGGCCGGCGGCGGCGGCGCAGTGGCGCAGGTGCTGCGGCACGCGCGGGTCGTGCCACGTCGACGCGCCCGTGCCTGAGTTGTAGAAGTATACCTGGCCTTGGGCTGTTGTTCGCATCTCTGGAATGGACAAAAAATATTTTTATCTGTGTGGTAAAATAAGGAGGGTAAAAACAACAAAGCTATCAAAAGTAGTAAAAACAACATACATGGATGTAACTTGGTTTTGAGATAAATACTGGTGACAATTTTTAACGTCATCTGCCATTTGTTGGTCACTCCTAACAAAACAGTAGACCCTTCTTATAAAGAGAAGGCATGAATTTTCAAAGTGGATAAGATACAAGTATGTGACGAGAACTTTGAAAATGGTTGAATCGATTTCGATGAAATTCATTCGTCAGAGACATAAAGCATACATATTCGACATTAAGCATTGGAAAAAAAATGATAACATAAATTGTCGGAGTTTTGAACCATACTCAAGGCCTCTTTACTTGGAAGTTACATTTGCGACAACTAGACCGATGTGCCGGTAACAATGTATCGTTACACATTGTTAGGCAGTCACCAAGCGCGTATGAATTGAATACAAATAAGCGTTGTAATGAGCACGTTACATATTACGTCCTTCGTCAGACCATGTAGACGATTCGATAGGACCGTGTACAATTATAGTTCAAATATATATGGCCGCTGTTTCATTGAAAAAGCATTAGATTAATGTCAGGAAGATAAGCTGTAGGCCATGAATATATTACAGACATCTCATGGTCAATACTATAAGTGTAGATTTTACATGATTATGAAAAGAATGTAAAAACAGCTCGCAACTATATGTATGACAGGAACATTGTTATTCTGTGTAGGTCATTATTGTCAGTCTCTAACAATAAATAACCTTGTTTTGGATATGAACACTATTGAACACTCATAATGACATAAGCAAATCATATGTTTGTATAATAATAGGTTTTTGCAAGTCTGCATTGCAACTAGTTGATGACAAAAAATACAACATGTCATTTCCTTAACTTACATTGACCTTAGTAATTGTGAGTCATGGGAAAACCATCCTTACTAATACAACTCTGTATGAATATTTGCTCCTTTTTAACGGAAACGGCCTTTACAACAGAATAAGGTATGGGCTTCTTTTTATCTAGTACCGGGAAGTATTTCCCTCGGGATGCGGTTGATACCGTTGGCGGAAGCTAGTTATTTATATACTAGACTTTTTTACTAATGTACTCCTCTTGTATAAAGAAACTTACCGTAACCAGGTGGTAAGTCAGTGGCGGCTATAGGGGTCGAGGGCGTGGTAGGCGTCGTGGGATTAGCGGCCGAGCTCGAGGGCGGAGACGCCGCGGTTGGGATGCGGGATCTTACCGCTGTCTGCGGCTGTGGTTCTGGCCTGAAATATAAAGTATACAAAGTCAGAGGTTTTGAGGAAAACTTCGTTTGTTTATAAAGGATAAACTTTACTGGACCGATTTCAACAATTCTTTCATTATTAGAAAGTTACATTATCTCCAAGTAACATTTAAACTATATTTTGTCCCGGTAGGAGCAGTAGTTCCCACGGGACGCGGGTGAAACCGAAAAACGGCTTATTTCATATAGTTCTTAACAAACGTCAATTAGATATTGACGTTTCCCGGTTTCAAGGAGAAAAACGGCAACAAAACTCCATAGATGACATCAAAACACAAGTATTTACTATATTACTCTGTCACATTGAATAGAAGAAACATCACACTACATAGAATTTCAGCGACTATGTTGACGTGCATCATAATATCATCATAGGTATGTATGAATGCTTGTTTATTATGCTTTCAACTAAACATCGAACACTACCAGCATGTGTGCATTGTATGCTGCTACATGAATTTTTTTCTGGGTTCGAAAACAATACTACAAACTTTATGAATTATGAATGATTACAAAGTATGTAAATGTTCTAAATTCTAATATCCCTATCATCTCGTCTTTTATTAATTTCATAACATCTTTACCACAATATTCAATCAATGAACAATATCCAGAATACAAACCTTAGAGAAATGGAAGTCGCATGATTGACATCTGTATCGGAAGCCGGTGACACTGGCGACGATGGTGAAGCCGGTGACGCGGGCGTGGAAGGGGTGGCTGCCGGGGTCGGGGAGGAGGGAGGGGAGGAAGCCGCCGGGGACACAGGCGCCGAACCCTCGCATGTCGGCCGTTCCCATTGAGTGCGTCGGGACGCGTGGTTCACGTAGTACGGTCTTTAATGTGACGATGAAATAACAAATGAGTCAGAACAGAAAGATGAGCATTCCGAATTTTATAAATTAATGTATACATATATGGTATGGTATTGTTACCATTGTTGGAGTTCCATGGAAATACATCTGTTTAAAACAAAAAAAAAATATTAACCTGCCACTAGACGTAAATCGCTCCTCCCAGTGCTGTGGCAGTGGATTCCTCGTTCCATTCTGTGGCGGCGGTTGGTCCCGTGGGTCCCTGGGTGTGCGAACATCGCCGGCGGGGCCCACAACCGCTAGCGGGGACCCTTCTCCGGCCGCCGTCGCCGGCTCTCCTCTCGCCGCGTCTCGGGACACTAGTGACACTATCACTTGGCCCCGAACGCCGCAAGTCTCGCCTGAACCCTCTTCGCATAACTCCAGACATTGGTCTGTATGAGGTCAACCATTTATACAGAGATAAATATAATAGTCACATTTAAGATGCTATAACATTGTAATGTACCAGTGCCAAGTACATACAATAATAGTCTTCTTTTAAAAAGATTCTAAGAGGTCATTGTAAATGTGAAGGTTAGGCTTTCTGTAATTTAATTTTGCATGTAATGCATGCAACTGAAATTACCTCAAAAGTAATAGAGTAGTGGACAAATTGACTTTGGTAGTAAAAAGGTTTTTATCGCTGCCTATTAAATAGGTCAAGCAATTTTTTCATTGATTGTACAAAAATTAAATTCTTGGTAATACAAACACACAGTAAAATAAAAATTGGTTAAAAAATATATGAACACGATAGGATAGTACACACAAAATGCATAATTATTGTTTTAACTTACATCCTGTATCCTTCAACTTGTGTACTGTTGATGGCTGTATTCTTACACATCCCAGAAATCCTGAACCCTGTCTTTTGTGGACTTTGCGTTGATTCCATACACTGTAAGAAGACATTAGGTATGCTGTTATACTTTATTTGGGTTTATGAAGGTAACCAAAATAATAGATTAGTATCTGTTCTGTGGAAAGTTCTTCTAATACCCAGATAAAATATATGAAAAGTGAGTAAAATGTGCTCTTATACCCAGTTTCTTTTTTATCATATAAAGCTATCTATTTATCTTCTGGCCAACAACAGTTTAAGAATGCAATCTAACAAGTTGATTTAAGATTATAATTTCTTATGATTAATTATTGTTACTTTTAATTATAGAACACAACATTTTTATTACAAACAATATATGTACTTCCTTATTTAGTTTAATGATCCTACAGTAGTGAAAGTACGAGTTTAGTATGAAAATAATTATCATGCTTGTCATCAGTTCCTGCTAAATTGATAATCACATTGCAGTCTTATGATACTTTCACTTCAGTTTCAGTACATGATGTGCAATGTTACAAGTTGATAAGAATCATGTGAGATAAGCAATGAAACTCTACATATAGGTCAACTCACTACACAGATATTATTTGAACAGATACACTTAGCTACTAAGAATAACTTGTTACAATATTAGTCACAAGACTAACGCTATATTTGTGTTACATTAAAACTGCCTACTTCATCTAATAATGTAACGTTGTTTGCAAGACAAATAAATAACACCACAGGCCATCATACTCAATAAAGGAATGTGTGTCATTCAATTCTGAGTAAGATACTAAATACTAAAACATTTTGTTTCTAATTAAGGACAACATGAAGCTCTTAATTGCTTGAGGACTCATCAACACATTCATAAACATGTTAAATGCTAACTATAGCGTACCTTATTGTAATGCCGTCTCCTTTGGTTAGGTATAGATCATAGTGTGTATTCCATTTTGGGTCGAGGGTTGCTTTCACAGTATTGGTGGAATACACCTGTCCACTGCCATCAACTGAGATTTTTGCAAAGGGGTCTGGCAAACCTAAAATTAATAAGTAATGATTTATACTGTATAAAGGCTGGGTTATTAAATGCACGCATATAGTTGGATTTAACTGAATTTTCAATGCAATCCCTTCAAACTTATTATTTTCATATAAATTCATAGCAGGTCGTGTGGTGCTCACCTTGAAAACATACTCAATTGAATTTTAATTACTTTACATCAGTACATAAGTTAAACAGTACTTACGGAAAAGATCCCTCCTGACCAAATTCCTCGCACATAGAACTAAAAACAAATTAATAAGTGAGTTAATTACAAAGAATGCATTACATACTCGTAGCAAAATATTCACACCAAGTAGCGGAAATGGTTGGATAACCAGATACTAACTAGTCAGGCGTATTTTTTGTGCTCCGTATTTGCGGTTTGAAACGGGAGTGGACATCTTTTACTACTATGGAATAAACATCTGGATAAAATAAATTTCAAAATGATTTCATACGATTTTCACATAAACTTTCGACCACCATTTTTATTTCGTTGAATGAATGAACTAAATTATTATGGTCCTAATTTTTTTGCAGACTTAATTTTATTAACGGTTTGATACAATGTCTTTTCAGCACGGGTAGCACATGAACGAATGTTTTTCCTTTTCATTTTAATCTGTGGCTTGATTATATGGAGGGTAGAGATAAGGAATAATCTTAATTAATCAGGGATTGATAAAAATATAATAAGACCCTTTTCGAAAAAACCCTTTGATAAGTAGGGCTAGTCTCCATACTGCTCTATTCAACTGATAATCAAAGTATTCTTTACTTTACTCATAATTAAATAATAACCGAACACCTAAACCTAGGAAAAGCAACAACAACGAAAAAAAAATGAAATTTTCTTAGTAAATCAAGACTATGGCTGACTAGTGACTTCACACTTTATGAAATCTAATGAAACTTCTTTGAGAGTCGATTTACATTTCATATAAAGCCACAAAAGTTCAATAAATTAAATGTTTGATAATAAAAATATTGGTAATTTTACTGGGAGAAACGGATCGCATTTAATTAGGTTTCTCTTGTTTTTTTAAGACTTGCTTGCTTGACATTCGTCGATATTTGTGGCGTATAAATTAAGCCGGTAGGTTGACCTACTAGGCTAAACGCAGATAAGCAATTTGTAAAGTTACTTTCAAAGCAATCATTAAGCTCCAAAAGAAATGAAAGGAAAATATTTACAAATCTTCTGATTTAGGTTGCATTTACCACACACAGTACCTAAGTGCGTAGATGCATACCTATACTAACATATACCTACCTAATACATGCATCTCTGTGTCTACTGTAGATGCCCCTATTTCTTTAAATTTACTATTTAACGAAAGCGTTCTTAACCATATAGCATGTAATTGAATCCAAAATAAACCGACTTCCAAATTAGACGAGTTTCTCAACTATCCGCTAGTATTTTTTTCTGTTACCTACCCATCAAACTTGACACATACTATTTTTTAACGTTTTTACAAATACACTTGTAAACCATAAGAAGAAATAAAGTTTCTTAAGTCGTAAATAACTATTGATATAGTATGATTTACTGGAAACAATCTAACTTTTACAGTGTCTTCCAAAACATTCATTTGAAACTTATTTGTTTGATGTGAGTGAATTCTAAGTAAAGGTGTATGCCTAGTATTTCCCCAGTTTACTTTGTTTACACTTACGTATATATCTGTAGAATAATTTTAATAGCAGTAGATTTATATGTATGGAGAACACCTACCCTCATAATTACATTTGTACCTACCTAACCAGATTCTGTTTGCAAGTTTCGAGAAAGTCAATACAAATTAATTACTTAGGTACTTATTTCATTATTTTGTTGTAGCTACCTTACATACACTTTTCTGTTTAGGTTCATTGTACCTATAGATAAAATTTCATAATCATTAAAAGTCAATGCTCGTATATTATTGTGTAGGAAATATGATATTGCGTGCCTGATCATCAGTGATTATCTTCCAATAAATACCGTGCAATAAATATAGTCAAGAAAGCTATCCATATCTATTATATCTATATTTACAGCTATAATAAAATTAAACACAAAGGTAAAGTAAATATACGCTTTGTGTATATTTAATTGATAATGTACGACTGTGTACTTGATAATGTTGCGTGTATGCGTAAGCGCTTACTGTCCTACTTTGTATATTCAGTTTCTACAAGGCACACACGCTGAACGCACGTTGTCTTGGCGAAAAATCTTTAGCTGAAATGGAGCCGATTATAATCGTTCACGGAGGAGCCGGGGATATTCCCCAAAGCCGAGTGAAAGGGAAGTTGGACGGCATGAAAGTTGCCGTCACAGCAGGCCACGAGTGTCTGATGAAGGGAGGCAGTGCATTGGACGCAGTCGAAGCAGCCGTTATGACAATGGAAGAAGATGAAAACTTTAATGCTGGTAAATATCTTAACATTATGTAGCAATTTATAATTTAAAAAAGTTAGACACCTATTCAGTAATATGGAAATTGTTTTTGTTCAGGTTACGGATCAGTTTTAACTCTACGAGGTGAAGTAGAAATGGAAGCGAGTATAATGCGTGGTTCAGACCTGAATACGGGTGGAGTTACCCTAGTCAAAGAGTTTCTTCATCCTATCAGTATTGCCCATAAAGTCCTCACAGATTCGCCGCATTCCCTTCTGGGTGGGGAGGGTGCTAAAATATTCGCATTAGAGAAGGTGGGTAGAAGAATTTTATATCGCTTTGAATGGTGGTGGCATCTGAGATATTCTACATAATATGTTTTCTCTATTGCAGGGTTTTAAAACAATTCCACCCGAGTCTTTGATAAGCGAACATGCGAAAAAAGCGCTTCAGCACTTTTTGGAACATGGAGAGTTTGGGAGGACGGAAATTGGACCTAAAGATGAAGTAAGAAGTACCTTCTAGTTTTTTACTCCAAAAACATACCCTTTCAATATTTTTTATCTATTGTGGTTCAAACCTATGATTCTAGGGTGGAGTGGGTACAGTTGGCGCTGTAGCAATAGACCGCAATGGGCACATAGCAGCCGCCACTAGTACTGGTGGTATGAGTGGTAAGGCTGTTGGCAGAATCGGGGACACACCACAAATTGGCAGCGGTACTTACGCCGATGACAATATCGGTGCAGTTTCCACAACAGGTACTTTTTATGTCGAATCGATGTAGAAATGAGCAATAGACTGTACTACTTCGTTTAATAATAACTTATTTATTTTACAGGACATGGGGAGTCTATACTGAGATATTGTTTGGCTCATAGCATAATCAAGCTAATGGAAAGTGGCAAAGATGCACAAAGTGCTACAACTATTGCAGTGAACGGTGCGTTACCTAGTTTATTTATCACGTAACTAATTAACATTATCTTATCATGATGTGAATCTGAAGTGTTCATTAAAGCATCTACCTAGGATGATGAGAATGTAGTGCAAATAAATTTTTGTATTGCGCAAGTAGGTACCTACTTGCAGGCATCGTCTTTTTCTTATATGCAAAGCTAACATCCTCTTAGCAAAACAACGCCTTTTTGGATATTGAGTACCTAGTGGAAGAAAGTCAGCATATTTTAATTATTCTAGGTATGACTGCTCGTTTAAAGAATACTGCTGGAGCGATTACGTTATCGAGGACTGGTGATGTGGGCATACACTTTAGCTCAAGAAGAATGTCGTGGGCATACGTCAAAGACGGCCACATATTTTACGGCATTAATCCCGACGAGGTTCTCAAGGAGGAATATAATCCTGGAAATAACTGCTAGTCAGTCATAATTACCTGCCTATTGTTACTAAACAAGTAAAAAATGTAACTGTTAGTTAAAATGTCATGTAGCAATGCCGCTTTATTAATAAGCGGTAGAGACAACGTTACTAACAAAAGTGTTATCAAACATAATGTTAAAGCTATTTTTATATATACTTTTAGAATATTTTTTTTTATATACGGCTTACTGTCCGTAATAAATGATGCATTTGAAACTGTTTATTTATTTACTACTAATATATGAAATTAGTTTACGCCAAGCATAGGGCGGTGCATATTATATAAGTATTATGATTAATTCATCAATCAAATATGTAAATAAATGTAATCTGAAATCTTAATAAAACAATAAGCCAAAAAGGGGGAGGTCCCCTACTATACGAAGTTCCTCGGAGAGGTATTCGGGTATGATGGATCCGAAATAATAAGGAAGGAAACCAAAAAAAGTCAAGTGTTTTATCGGAAAGTATTTACTTTACTGAAGATACTATGAAACTGCTTTAGCTATCTATAGATTTCGATGATTTGGAACGCGCTTGGATGAAAATGTAGAAGTGACAGTGACACATGACACTTGATTACAATGTGACAATTTACTACTTCTACTGATGAAATCTTGAATTTATTGTGATTTTTAATTTTCATTTTGGTGTCGTTTTTTTCCGATATTCTATATCGTTGAATGGTTTTTAGGCTTGTAAATAGAAACCGAATATGTTGTTTCCCAGTAATATGCCTCTAAGGTTTAAGTCTTTGGAGTTTAATTGTTTCAACTGGATATACAGCGCAGCACCATGTTTTCCTGTGAATGCTAGTAAAGTTAATATTATAAATGATCCCAAAAACTTTTATGATACCCTATGCGAGAGATTTCAAAACGCTAACCAGAGGATATCGGTTGCAAGTCTATATTTAGGAACTGGGCACATGGAGAAGAAGTTACTAGAAATTACCAAAAGGAATTTGAATGACAACAAATGTTTAAATTTTAAAGTTCTATTAGATTATCAGCGGGGTACACGTGGTGAGGTAAACTCAGTAACTCTGTTGCGAGATTTTGTAAACGATGCACCTAAGCAGTGTTCAGTCAGTTTGTACCAGACACCCAGACTACATGGTTCATGGTCTAAAGCTCTACCGTCGCGGTATAACGAGCTCGTGGGCCTGCAGCACATGAAGCTGTACATAGCTGATGACTCTGTGATGCTGAGTGGAGCTAATTATTCCAATGACTACTTCCAACAGAGGCAGGATCGATATATAGAAATACAGGATGCAGAATTGGCAAATTTTTATAGTGAACTCATAGGTATGATGGCTGTAAGTTATTAGTATCTGTTTTTATTTGATTTTTTTTTGTTTTTAATGAAAGCCAATTCAAATGATTCCAGTGCAGAATTTTGTTTTTTAAATGCCTAAAATCCACACAGTACTTGATATTTTCATTCTAGATGAAGTGAGCAACTTTAGTAAGCACTGTACAAAGAATGGAATCATAGAAAGGAGGTACTCCTCAAGGGAAATGTTTAATAAAGAAATGAAGACAAAGATTGATGCTTTTATGGCGAGATGGCAGGAACGGCAGTTATCCAAATTATCAACTTCGGGAGATAGTGATGGTAAGTTCAAACAACAACCATGGTGTAATATTTTAACTATGATTTCATTATGTGACAAGCTTTTATAATCTTATTCTTATTTCTTTCTGATGGCTATGAAGACTATTTACTTATTCCAATTACTTTACTCTTTTGTTTCAAATTAATCACTACATTGCTATATAAAGATACCAAGTTAATCATAAACAACACATAAACCTGTTATTTTCAGCTAAAGATACTTGGATATTCCCTCTTATACAAATGGGTGAGTTTGGCATCACCCAAGATGAGCAGGTCACCACAAATATTCTGGCTTCAGTACCAGAAGGTTCCATAATCCGACTAGCTACTGGGTACTTTAATCTTACCGATGAGTATGCCAAGACTTTGTTGAAAGACTGCAAGGCAAATATTAGCTTACTAATGGCACATCCCAATGTAAGTTGCAGCACTAATGTTGTTCATTTTATCCTGCTTTATTTTTTGCAGCAATGAGGTCTTATATTATTACAATTGTTTTCAGGCAAATGGATTTTTGGGGGCGTCAGGACCTGCTGGGGGAATTCCACATGCTTACTCTTTAATTGCAAGAAAGTAAGTAAACTCTTGTTATTATTTGTAATTTTTAAAATCAAAATATCGGATTTGTCTTTCTTCTTCTGGTCCAGTATTTCTGTGGATTCCAATTACAATTTGATTGCAGGTTCTGGCAAAGGGTAGTAAACTACAGGCAGATAAACAGAGTTGAAATGTTAGAGTATGAGCGTCCCGGGTGGACATTTCATGCTAAGGGATTATGGTAAGCATATCTAGGCATAATCTTATGCAGTTCTAACATGCTCCTTCAAATTGCTTAGACAGTAACAATATTCTGCAATAAAAGTAGTCATTAAATATTAATTGCGCAATTAATTGATCGTCCAAGGAGCGCCTTATGTTACATCAGTACAAGATATTCTTTTGATTGAATTTGCAGGTATTATCCCCCTGGCTGCGGAGTGCCATGGGCCACAATAGTCGGTTCAGCTAACTTAGGCGAACGATCGGTTCGTCGAGACCTCGAAGCACAGGCTGCTATCTTCACTGTGTCGCCAGAGTTACAGGTAAGATAAGATTTAATCTTGCCAAACGTCATAGAACCGTTGTCTTGGTAGTGGCAATTGCAATTATAATCCACCTCGTGTAAACTCCCCAAAACATGGCCAAAACGGCGTAGTTACTACATATTTTTGAACAGTTCCCTTAATTGCAGGTTAGACATAAAGTTCCTAAGTTCCTTTATAATACTTTCGAAGTTTATGTCACGTGTAACATAGTAGGGACACCATAACAGGCACCAAGAAAATCACTTGCCCGGGGCGCCAAGATAGCTAGATTCGGCTCTGACTATTAGTATTGATATACTCTTCTACACACAAATAAGACGTCATTTAAATTTACACACAGTACTTACAGTTTTATAACTTCTCTTCTAGCTCAAACTACATCAAGAGTCAGAACAGTTGCATAGGTATGCTTCGGAGTGCAGCGGTGAGTTACAGAACAGAGAGACACCATTATGGGTTCGAGCCACGGTTGGTCTATTTAGAACGTATTTTTAAATTAAAGCTATCATAAAGCCATGGAGTCTGTTGAGCATTGTGATTGTGAATAAACCGTGGAGTTTCGTACTTACAATAAATACGAGATGCTTTCTAAAAATAGAGCAGAAATATATTACCATCGTAAACATTTTTTTATTACATAATAATATGATGTTGCTAGTGACTACATACAGGTTGTGCCTACCCTTTAGAAAATGGCGAGGGTCCATGTATTTATTTTTGTTATTTAAGTTATTGACTATAAGGTTATAACTTTTTTGTTAAAACTTTATTTATAGTAATTTTTATTTAACAATACAAGTAATACAACGAACATTATGGAGTTCTAAAATTTTGAATAATATCAAATTTTTTGTAAGCTCGATAACAGTAAATAGGCTTCATTGTTTTTAACTAAGGTCGTCACAATTTTATGCTTGTGAGCTATTTATTTTAATAGTATTTATTATTCAAAGACGAATTTATTTTTGCAAATAATTATAAAAGACACTGTGTAGGCAATAGTAACTTTACCATTAAATTGTCAAAAAATATCATTTTTTATTGCATTTTGTGAGCATTATGCAATATGCTTCAATAATGTGCAAGGAATATTTAATGCAGTATTAGATTAGTAATAGTGAGCTGTTATTATATGATAATGACTTGGAAGATGATGCAACATTGTTAATTTTGAACAAATAGCAACCAAAGCGTTTTGTATGTAATTAGTCAATATTTTTAGTGGAAAACTAACTTGTTACATGTTGCTGAAAGTTTTAATGAAGTTTTTTTTAAAATCAATTTCGTGTTTTATTATTGAAAGGGTATGACATGAATAAATAAAACCAAGAAAGTTTTAATAATTCTCAATTATATTCACTCTTATTTTCATTTATATAATCACATAATCATAATTATTCTGATTCACACTTAAAATAATTTTAAAATAAATTAAACAAGAAAATATTCTGCAATAATTAATACAAAACTCAGTCGTTTCCTGACATTATTTGATTAGAATTAAAGTATACGATTAAATTTACAATAATAGGAATCAGGCACATTATTAATAATAAAACTATTCACTAGTGAGTAGCAAGACAACTTGTTAATCGTTGGATCATACCTAGGAAACAGGACGAATGCGAGAGACGAATGGAAATGGACGAAATCACAATAAACTATATTATTTGTTATAATAATATATCAGCAAATAATTGATCCAATAAAATAAAAAAAACTCACTTTTGAGCATATAATCAATTCTGATTAAAATAATCATTGCAATTGAGCAATTTACACAAATACTTAAATAACAATCATTATTTACGTTGAAATCAGTTACTGAGGCATACTTATAGTATTTGTTTAACAGTGAGCAATTTAATTAAAAATCTATATGTATTCATATTCAATCAAATTTGAAACATGGAGAGAGTAAGGAAACTTCCACTACTCGAGCATGGATGCCGTTTATCCTAATCTTTGGTGTGCTGGGCATAACTACGCTGACTGGCTTTACTAAACTTAGTGCAGTTTATTAAGAAGCGATTACTGGTTTAGTGAATAAATTAGGTGACACTGCGTTTAGTAAAGTCGGCCAGTCCACACGGGAACATTAAACTGTTGTGTCGCGGTAACGCCTTCATCTATACACTACCGACGCTGATAGTAGGTACAAAAATAGTTCACCTATTTAATATAATTAAGACTACTTAACAATTAAGTATCGCGAGGAGGCAATTAATAACGAAATTACGAAAATGGACAAAATAATCTCAAGGAATATAAGAAATGACTCGGTAGGCACGATACAAAATGTATGGACACTGACATCAGGGGGCCTCCTCGAATATAATACTACTTATAGCAAATCACACTAAGGTAAATTGACTAGGCGTGTTGTGAGTGGATCGCACTGTCCGCGAACATAAGCTTAGGCTCGGTCGGCCAAACGATGCTCCTGTAGCTCGTCAAATAACTTTACCACTTTGAAGTTGGCTACTACTGCGCATCATTCAAAACGAACGAAGAAAACACTATTGCAAAGAACTGCACGAGGAATCAAATGGCTGACTTCAGAGGGGCAAAGTTCTTGACATCGAGCTGTAATGCTGGGGCTTCATTAGCGGGCAAAGATTCATCGTGCGCTGCACAAAGACTCTTAGGTGACTATTGCAGCCGCAGCACAGGAGTAGTTGGTGGCATTAGTGTTGTGTAGTGGGGCGTCAGAAGGCATCGGGCGGCGGGTCGGGCGGCAGGTAGTGCAGCTCGTCGACGGGCGCGCTGCACACGTTGTACAGCACCGCGAACAGCGTGCAGGCGGCGTACGCGCCCAGCGCCGCCCACCACAGCAGCCGCTCCCACAGCCGCTGCTGCGCGTGCTTCAGCACCAGCAGCCCGATCGTCAGCCCCGCCAGCGCGCCCGCCACGTGCGCCGCGTACGATACCGGCGGCGCTTCCTATACAACAAACAAACATTATTATTACATTGCAGATATCGTCCGCGTTTTCCTTCTTGAACTTGCTTGGTTTCCACATGTCCTGAAGGACTTAGCGTACACGGTCCGGATAAAAGGTAGTAACCAATGTTTGACAGTCTATAAGGTTATCTGATAATCGGTTCAACAAACAAACTCATTTCACCATAAACATATAAACAACGAAACTTACCTTAGTATACCTAGCGTGTACTGCAAAGCCCACATCGCAAGACGCGACTGCGAGCGCGGCAACCAGCCTCACGGCGCCATATCGCATGGTGTGGAAGTTGAGCAGCGCATTCGCGAGGTGCGCGGCCAGCAGGGCATACACTCCGCCCGACGCTCCCGCGAGACACACGTCGGGGTCCAGCACCGACGCCGCCAGTGACCCGCCCAGCACTCCTGCTAGGTACACCGCCGCGCACCGCACGGCTCCGTGCACCATCTCTAGTGGGAGACCCACCTGCAATATTGTAATGTGGATTAGTTGCTGTAAGAGTGGCTAACTATCATCGAACGCTAAGCAACTGCATCCAGTCAGACTAGATGCCGACTTCAACGGGTGGTAGTATGATAGTTGTAGAAAAGATAGACAGATGATCAAGACTATTTATTGTTGTGTTAAGCCACATTTATGAGTTTTGGCGAGCGGTAAGACAATCAGTTATGATTAACTATTCAAGGTGTGTGTGTTTTTGTATTACTATTTTTGTACAGACACAAGTCTCATCGAGGCCGAAAGTTTCCATAGAGTTCGAACTTACCGCAAGCTGGACCAGCAGATTGAAGGCGAGGTGCAGCCAGCCGGCGTGCACGACGCTGTAGGTGAGGAAGCGCCACAGCTCGCGGCGCCGGTCGGAGCGGTACACGAGCGGCGAGTCCACGGGCACGGGGCCTGCCGCCGCCGCCACGCCGCCTGAGCCCCACGCGTACCACGCGAACACGCCCAACTGAGGACAAGGAAACGACATCGTGAGTTCGTCAAAGAGTTACCAAGTACAGCCCATGATAGCACTTGAAAGATTAGACACTTATACCAATAGGATATTTGGACATTGGCGTATGGGTCTGGAGAAACTGTCTTTATATCCAAGTCGTTTACATATCTATTATTTACTGGCCCAAATGCCCACCTCGGGAATTGAACCCTCGGTGTTAGCCCAATTATAGTGATGTATTTATAGGTATGTAGCGTAACTTATTTACATTTATCATCAGGTAGGTTTAAATCAGTTTATAACATGACAAAATTTGTAGAAATTAATAACAAACAATTAATTTCTGAATGGATCTGGTTCATGTCTTATTAAACCAAAATGAGGATAAATAATAATTAAAGTATAATTTGTGTAAATAGTGAGTGACGTTTTATAACGTTAATCATCATAGAGGGGAAAACCGTTAGCATGAGAGCTGCGTGCGGTACAGCGGAGCCGCGCACTTGTGCAAGCGTGCGGCTTGCGGCCCGAGGTGAATCAACGTGTGACGAGAGCGCCCAGCGCTGAGCATAGCTCCGATTGTTATGATTCACGTAAACCGCTTGTTTGCACGGATGTGAAATCCGCTATTATAATTTTTAATTAACCGAAGTAACTGGAGCGGGGATTGAAGCGGCACTAGGCACGAAGAAAGTGATGACTTTGCACGCTGTCGGTACCGTGAGTATACGAAAGATTTATGTCCAATAGCGGTTGCATAAAATCGATATTTTTCACTATCGTAATACCCGTTCCGCGATAGAAACGGAGCTACTTACATGTAGTAACCAATATATAAATGCTTACCTCTAGTAATGTGACGCAGATGATGAAGAAAGGCGGAGGACAGCAAGTATACCTCTCCTGGTAGTACTTGCGGTCTCGCTCCTCCGGGAGCATCTCCATCGCTACAAGGTGCACCATCCTGAAATAGGAACACTCGTTAGGGGCTGAATAAATACTATTTGCTAAGGAAACTGTTCTCTACATTATGATGATCAAACTGATAGCTTGGCAGGGGGACATTATAATATTTTTTTTAATCTTTACGTTTCTTGATCTTGAATTTGTGCAGCACTGATGCGTTTGCTTCAATGAAGAAGCAGCTTACATTGTAGGAAAATAATATTCCATGGAACTTCAGGATAGAGTGGGTAGAAGTTTAGAAGTGTGTGACTCCGAACAGTCGACAGTTTACCTGTATTTTCAATGATGAAATAAACTTTATGTTCTTTCAAAACCGTATTGGAAGCATTCAATCAACTTGCTTTCACTATTTTCTAGATCTATATAAACGTAATTTATTAACAGTTTTATTGTACGAAAGCACACCACATGTCAACGTGACACGACAAGTGAACATAAAAAATATTTTTAGCGACGGCAATCGATACACCGACCGTTATTTCAGGTTATTTCATTGGAATTAAAGAAAATACTACACTACATAATTTAGTTTAACTGAAATTTTGATTAAGTTCACATAAAGTTACATTTTACTAGAAATTTACAAGTTTTACATCGATAAAGGATTTATGTATTCCGGAGGATGACAGACCAGTCACGGCATACTCGATTTATTTGAAAATTGTTTTGAAACAGTCAGTCGGTTAATAGAGGGTAGTAAATATGTCTCTGCGCTTTCATGTAATGGATGGTGTTTGGTGTACATTGGTGAAATTTCGCGTTGGTGTTGTAATTGGTATTACCTACATTACATAAATATGGGAGCTGCGCTAATGGCTGGTGTTTGTGTTTACCTGGCGAATAACGTGGGATCCTCTAGGAGCAGATGGAAGTCGTTCTCGGAGCTGACCTCACGGTCGCGGTGGTGGACTGCGCATCTATAGCTGCGTGTGCGCTTGCCGCTCATCTGAAACAATTAGAAAAACGTCTGTGAGTACAATAAGTTTTGAAAAAATATTATATAAATACTATCTGAATGGTAGAGTTCATGTGGCGCGTAAGATTGGGTTTTCGGTTCAATTTTGAGTCCTACATAGGTACGTATCATATGTTTAAATGAACACCCGTTCAAAATTTAATCCGTTCCCGGAAAGACAATAAAACATAACGCGTGTTTCCCCTGTTCAGTCACAGCCAGTTGATTCCCTACCGTTGTAATTCTGTTAAGGCCAAATATACGCCACAAATGATTATTTTGTGAATGAAAGTGGACCAATGTGCGAAATGTCTTGTAAGTCTCTTTTAGGAATGTATCGCTAAAAATAAGTTGGGGCTAAATAATCTTGCTCCGGCCAAGACATGCTATGCAGATTTATTCATGCTTCTAATTAATTAAAGTGCAGTCTCAATGTAGGCCGATGTTACTGATGTAAAAGATAGTTCAAATGTTCTTTATCTCCTAATTTGACTTTCTTAACTTTATGCGTTGTGTTATCCCGTCCAAAATAAGCTCTCCATTCTACCATAATTTCAAGATTCGTAGGAAATCATTCTGAATGCATACCAGCAGCATAATTAAGATGAAAGTCAATATCATAAAATAAGTATTATAACCTATTATTTTACTTACTTACGAAACGGTCACAATTTTAAAACCGACAAAATTTAAAGACCAAGGAAATGTCATATCGCGGAAATTATAAACGCGACGCGACGTTCAATAAAATAAACGGTGAGAACTTCTACTTTAGAGTGGCGAGGGTGTATTTATGTGTCGCGGCAGTGGCGGCTGGCTCGCGGCCAGCGCTTATCGACCCCGCGGCGAACCCCCACCCGCCCTTGAGACAAGCTTTTACATTTCAATGTTTCAACTAAACCTTTACACCTAGGTCTTAATTTTTTTTTGCAGATATAGGTAACATAATTTACCTCTAAAGATGGTCTAGGACGAGTATGTATTACAATTTCTGCATGTATATGTAAGGTAAATTACAAAGATGCCCTTTAAGTTCTAGCCAGGTGCAAAGTTCAAAAAAGGGTTGCATTGTGTGTTCTTTATTACCTAAGCTTTAGGTGTCTGTGTGTAAGCATTAGGTTCCTGAGTATTATTAGAAAGCTTCTGTTTCAGATTGTGATCCTTGCAATTCACTAAATGTATCTTATGTCCTACATAGTTCTATCCCGGCTTATGGCTACCTACACCCATAACATACCTCGATATTATATCGATTGAACACTAGTGAAAGCTAAAGGAATTCTCTTTGCCTATCCTCTCATTGCATATCTTCCACCTTCCCACGTTAAGCTTCCTATATACGTGCTTTGAATGTAAAGCGATGTGAATAAATCAAGTTTGGTGTTTTAATAGAAGATGGCTGAAGATGTAATGCGGAACGTGAGGTGCAGCCGCGGCACTCGGCAGTCGGCGATGGCGCACGGGTGGGCGGTGGTCCGGTGAACGACTGGTCGCGATACCAGACAGCCGCATTGTCTCCGCAGTCGTTCAACTCAGTTTCCCACGAGACTGCGAATTGTCCAATGCCAAAACCCAAATACAAATAGCCTAGACGCGTCGCAGACACTGCTAAATCTGTCTCGGCAACAGCGACCGCGTTCATTTAGAAGACTGTGCGTGTAAGATTGTCCGCAGTCATTGTCATGATAGCGTTACGCTTGTAAGCTCGTCATGCCGATTAAATAGTATCCATAAAATCTATTATTTTCAGCAAGTCAGCTTAGTTAAGAAGAACCAAGCGTAAGAAATCCAACTACTTTATCATAAAATACGGCTAATAAATCTTTAGCGTTTTAGTACAGATTGCCCGACGTTTATTTTCAGGGAAAAAAATAATATTTGTGTGCTCAATACTAGGATTACCTGATTTTCTAAATGAGATGTAAAATATTGCCTTTTTAAAGTAAACTGTGGCAACATCAATTTTACTGTCAATAGTTCATAGGGTTGTAATGTCGGATTAAACAATCTTGATCCTTTTTTGAAATAACCGATATTATTGACAAGAGTTAACTTTACTTCTTGAATTAAAAAAAAATATTATTGTAGTTTTGCTGTGCAACTTGGGCGCCAGTGGGCGCACCGGCGGAGCGGCGCGGCGGCGTGGGCGCCGCGTGACTCACGCCGACATCCGACACGTCCGATCCGTATCCGGAACCACTAACTAGGCACCTATTGCCGTTGCCAGTCAAACGAGCGCACGAGCCTACGCGACACAACAGTCATTTCAATAACCCACATTACCATATACATAACTAATTATATGAATAGTAATAATATTATTATCCTCGTACCAAAAATTGCGACGTTCACTTTATATCAGGAGCAGGCAATAAAGCAGTTTGCTGTGCATTTTTCCATTCTCTATGTTTATCTTATTGAGTTTTTTTCACAAAAATCTAAGTTTAAATGGTATAAAATAATACTGAAGACTGTGCGCTTCATTCATTATTTAACAAATTCATTCATTTCAACGAAGTAACTTAGGAGATGCAGATTTATTAGACGGTGACTTATGTATGGACACCTACGCTGGAATTATTACGGCTTTATGAATGGAAGTATAATTGATTTTCATGTGTAGTTCATTCACTTGTATTATTCATATAGGTAAATTTATACATATTTATTATTAGACCAATCAATGCTTAGTGTTGTAATGTTCAAAAATTATTTCTTTAAAGGAGATTGGGCAAGAATGTATGAAGTTTGGTCCAAATGTCCACCACGAACGAGACCTATATAATTGAATAGTCCACTTAATTTAGAGTAACTTTTACTAAGAAAGTAAAAAAAAAAACAATGCCAAAAAAAAGTTATAGCCAAAACTGTATTCTTAATTTTCGGTAGTTTTTGTATGTTATCATTATTATTTTTTATTTTATTCCACTTCCATTTCTGCACTTTATCTAAAAATGAGTAAGTCTAAGATGAATAAGACACATTTGCGTATAAACAGCCCATATTTTTTTGCCCGATGGATGTACGAATCATAACATAACCAATAGAGGCGCCAGAAGTTATCAGCGGTGCCTGGATCTAAGAAAGTTCGATGTAACTGGTGGTGTCTTCTCTATAATAATGAACAATTCTATTTTGTCAGAAGTTTCAGAAAGTACGAAAATCGATAATCACGAAAAGTAATTGAAAACATGAAGTTAAAAAATCTATAAACGTTTTATTTGATTTTGCTATAACTTTTTTCTGGCATTATATTTTTTTTTACTTTCATAACAAAAAATGTTCTATATTTAATAGGCTATCTAGCCATATAGGTCTCGTTCGTGGTGGACATTTGGACCGGAATCGCCCATTGTCCTTTAAATTAAATGTATGCAAACAAAAATGGGTCATATTTACTTTTGAACAAAACACTTATTTATTGTTACAAGTCCAGTGGGTATAGTGTAGCTTCATTTTAGTGAAATCTCTGCGTTATGAAAAGGAAACACATGGTTATGAAGGTAAATGCCTAGAATGAATTTAATAAGGTAGTCGGTACTTCCACCATAGATAATGATATGGCAGACCGATTTGATACTGCTCTCAATGCAAATAATAACTTCTTTAAGTGAATCGGCGCAATGAAAAGGGGCGATTTTATCAAAATCTAGCATATTAATGCAAGATTTGGTATGGTAGAGCGATGTGCCGGGCACGTGAACTCTGGGAGCGTTCCCACGCACCCACCTCCGCACCATTATGTTCTAATCTCTTGTAGTCTCTTTCCATTATTACGAAGCCGTGAAAGTACGCTATTCGTTTTGCAAGTGGGAAGGGTAATAAATTAACATTGCGGAATTCGACTGCGATGAGAGGCTGCTAAAAAGATTAATTAAAGAACAAAATAAAACTGTCCAAACTTATTTTTTAATGACTATTGATCTGCTCCACGTGTGCTTAAATATTATTGTTACGCGGTACTTACATAGGGGTAATGTGAATTGATTCTAGCGGTGACTGGCACCATGCCCGGCCCGGTGTGCGTACCCGCGATTTCCTGTCAGTACTTCCGGCGGCGGCTACACTACTTAATTATTTTTTGGGTATGGATTGAATAAATTGATCGAATTATAAAACTTTATGAATAAACTACACATTTATTTCTTATTTGTATTGTCCTATGGCATACACATATACAAATAAGTAAAATATTACTGATTTAATGTTTTGCAACGGTTTGCGCCCTTGAAAACACGGTGCGACGCACTCACTTATCCTGGTCGCAACATGTTCGTACACGTCACTGCTAACCTACTCTTTGATACTTAAAAATACTATTATTAAATGGACAAAAGTATATGCTTTCATTCAGGAAGTTTTGAGATCCGTTATCATGTCGTATTCATAAAAATGGATCATTTATTAAAAGATCGTTTAAAGCGTAAAATGAAAATACCTATCTGAATAAAAGATGACTTTTGGCAGGAAAGTGCAAGATCAGCATTTCTCTGAAGACGTAAGTTACTTTGAATGGGTATTTGACGTACCTAGGTAGGTGGGTCAGGAAAGGTATGACGCCGTCGGAAAAAAAGGGTTGATAAATATACCTATTTACTTAATTACCTACTTCCTAAGGCTGAGCAAAAATATTTCCTGGATCCATCTCGTAAAATATAGTACGTATACCCAAACCTTACTATAATCTAACTAATACATACCTATTACGTAATCATGATATCTATTATGTATTGGCAATCTGGTAATTCAACTATGTAAATGAAAATGATGAAATCAAACTGAGTCAGAAAACTATGATGCACATAATGTGTAACATGGTTTTTTAATTATATGACAATACATATTAGTGCTAAAATGTGTTATTAAACGTTGATAAGTATGTACCTCCAGATTGGAGCATTCAAATTATTTGTTGTAGGTATGAGAGTAGGGAAGCCCCATAAAGCACATCAAATTATTTTAAGTCGATTAATCATATTAATTAATGAAAATATAATTGTTTTAAACCCACTATTGTATTTTTGAAGGTATTATTATACACTATCCGCAACTGTGTCAAAATCAAGTTTTTGCCGTATTAGTAGTACCTACTATCGACTTCCATTTTAGTTAGTTTTATTTGGATTTTCTAATAACATGGTATTATAATCTTTCACTCATATTTGCTGTTTAAAGACTTTTATGATTCAAAGCATCAATTTATAAGTTAAGAGCAACAATTTTCTAGTATTCACGGATATCAATTCAATTTCTTTTGTATCATTTCTATAAATCCGAAAATCGTGCGACACTGATCATTTCGAATGAATTGTAACGGAGAAATGTAATTTTTGATCACGATTTCGAAATATTTTAATTTTAGTAACAAATTATAAACTATATTGCTATTATTATGAGTAAACACCAGCTCAATGTGTGGGTACACGTAGTCCCTATTTAACGACAATGTGAAAAAGTTGTGTCTCATGTTGATTTATAGGTTCCGATGATATTCTAAAAATATTGAGTGTTAGTTGAGAAAAGAACATGCATATACTAATTAAAAATATATTGTTAATCAAAACGATTTTATAGCTCTAGTCGCGCCCACTATGCGTAGGAAGACCACTGCCTACGGCGTCTGTCTACTGCCAAATTTATTTGTATAATATCAAATAATAGTGGTTCCGACATTTAAATAAAATATGATATTATTTTCGCGAAGAAATTAATGTGCATTGTTTTTGCTATATGTTTGTGACTCATGTTCAATTGTACCTATGCAAAATTGTATAAAAATAAATTAAAACTTAACCCTAAATA
The DNA here is from genome assembly GCA_033682625.1 of Helicoverpa zea x Helicoverpa armigera. NCBI lineage: Eukaryota > Metazoa > Arthropoda > Insecta > Lepidoptera > Noctuidae > Helicoverpa > Helicoverpa zea x Helicoverpa armigera. The sequence goes on from JAWIIS010000004.1 coordinate 4,560,070, forward strand.
CAAACTTAGTTCTTTATTGGTCTAAGAATCGAAATGTCTTACCTATACTTTTTCAGATTTGCCGAAACATATTCTTTTATGATCAAGACTTATTGGTCGTTCTATTTAGTCACTTGTCATGTTGAAATATTGTCAAATAATAATATACAGGTAAAAGACGTTAAAACTGTCGTAAAGAGGTAATTAATTAATAATAACTTAAAATTTTAACAATATTCTTCTATATAATTACAATAATAATAGTGAAAGTAGATAAATAAAACTCTACTCAAATTGTTATTGAAATGTAAACATAACCTATAAACTATGATGTACTTTTGATTTAATGCTGATTGTAATGATGAATAATTAATATATTATGACTATTATGTCACAATTTATTTTGTTTGTATAATTTATATTGCGGTAAAATTTGTTTTTCACTACAAGACTTATTTATTAAAGGACTTACCCATCATTTTCCTGAAGTGTGTATTCCCACTTCAAAACAATAATTTATCTTCTTATAATTTATTTAAAAGATATTCACGTCACTAAAAGTCACAAAGTTTGTATGCATGAGGTAGATTATTGTTTATTTTGTTAAGTTTTCGTAAGCGTTTATAAAGACGCGTGCGGAATCAGCTGAGCTGAGAGCGCAGAGCGACACGAACTACTCTCAACAGCGCTCCCGACAGACTGACGTTTCGTTCCGTCCGCTCCCGTACTTGCGTTTCGTTTTCGTCCGGTTGTCGAATGCACGGGTGTTTTTTTTTTGCGGTTTGGGTCGACTTGTGGCTGGGTATGTAATGTACTGCATTGTTATATTTCTAAAGGGGTGGTTCCATTTCCGACCGGAATAGAATATTTTTTATAGGTAGATAGGTTTACGCCACCCAATAAACTAACCATTCAGGTTTTTGAAAACTTGAACTATAAACTTAATAGAGGTGCAGAATTATAATTTAAGAAGTTAATGCTTCTGCCTGCCTAGGTTTGACTAAGTATTAATTGCTAATTTTGAATGTATAGCTAGAATCTTATGGCTCGCAAGCACTTAGGTACCTACCCTACAAAATATGACCGAAAGGTAGGATTTTTCTTTAGCTTACCAGATCAATGAATTAGGCCTTTCAAAGGCCTATGTGGATAGGTACTTAGACGAACTGTACTTAATACTCATGATTAGGACATTCGGCATATGGCTATTTTGCTTAATCTTACCCACACATTTTGAATAGCTGCGTAGGTAACTATTAAATATTTTACTGTCTTAAAGAAAATGATCGTCATTGTTTTAATAAACCCGCACACCTGTTGGCCAAATGCCAAAACTTTATACCTGCAATGACAGATAAAGTTTAGGATGCATTATTAAAATTTGTTGAACTAGTTAATCTATTTCAGCTGTGCAGTTTTCTATTGACCGAGTAGATAATTATGGCATTGTTTACAGTTTGAAATATTTCTCTACAATAATAATAAAATTGCCAGATGTTTTACTACAAAGGTAAAGTAAAGTAAAGTAAAAAAAAATCTACCTAGGATGAACTCACTAAAATTATTAAAACGTGTACATATGCTATAATAGATCATATATATTTTTTTATGTCCTTATATAGCTATATCGTAAGTAGCAAAAAAATACTTTAAAAACTTGAAATTACCGTAATTTCTATTAGAGTAGGAACTGATTCTGATACCTAGTCAGCCCCGGATCTTCAATTTTTTTTAGGCGGGGCAAAAACTGAAAAATGCCGCCCCCCCCCTACCTACTTAGGTTTATATTCACCTTCATCATCCATATAATTTCAGCTATCAATATGTAGGCGGGCAGGGCCGTCCCTAGCTCATGTAGGGCCTAGGTGCAATCATCACCCAAGCGCCACCTATGTACCTATTGAAAAATTTTGAGTAGCACATATAAGAATTGGAAAAATTAGCGCGAGCGAAGCGAGCTCGCAATTTTTTTAATTTGGGACACAAAAAGTTAATAAGTTTTAAAAAGGCTGGAAAGTAACAAGCAGTCGGAAGCACAAAGTTTTTTTGTTTTTGAGGACTCCATGAATATTTGACTTATAAATGATAAGACAACGTGGATTTGACTTATGAAATAAGACAGGTAACGTATGTACCTACTTCTAATACTGCGCGAGCGAAGCGAGCGCGAAATTTTTTGAGCCTACGACACACAAGTACCTGATTAAGGATATTGTAAAGCAACAAGTAGTCGCGAGCGTAGCGAGCGCGAACTTTTTTAAATTATTTGTTTGAAGACTCGTAAATTACACTGGGAATTATGTACAAATAAAAAAAAACCGTGATTAGAGCGAGTGCCGTTTGTGTTCGTTGATTCGGTGCTTCAATAAAAATAATAAAAAATCAGAAAGATAGCACACACACTGTCATTTAGTCGCGAGCGTTGCGAGCGAGAATTTTTTCACTTAGTTATAGGATGTTAAAAGTGAAAAATAATCAAAATGATCAATCAAACAAAGCGAAGGCGACTTTTTTAGAAATTTTGCTTGTCAGTATCATTATACAATGTGGAACTTCCTTATCAAACGGGTGTAAGTTCATCGAAATTTCCTGGTGGTGGGGCGTCCCGCGGCGCCCCTGAGACCGAGGCGCCTGGGTTGTTCGCACACCCTGCACCATTGGACTGTGAAGTTTGAATTTGGCAGCCACCTGATTTTGCCGCCCCCTGAATTTGGCATAGGCCCCGGCTTGCCCCCCCCTAGATCCGGGGCTGTACCTAGTTCATGTTTATGAGACTGACATTTAAAAAAACTATCAAAAAGCTGTAGCCTAACTGTCTTACCTATTCATAAAAAAAAATAAAGCAGATGTTTATTCCCGAGTCCCGACATAATGACATTTCACGCTCATTGGGCTCGACTGAAACTTTACGGTCTCGATACGTCAACACATGGACTGTTGGCGATACGTACAACAATGACAGGTGGACCCTACGTCACTGACAGAGGGATCTGCTAATTTGCCCAATATTTATTCGCAAGATGCCGCCGACACAAATCGAGGGTCATTATAATGCACCATTTGGCGTTCAGCGGCGCCTTTGATGGTTTTGTTGCTCGCTAATAAGCTAACGAGTAGGTGCCTACGAGTGTTTATTTAGAAACAGATCTATGTTTATTATACAAGCAATTAAATGTTTATGTGAAGGTATCATTTTACCTATGTATATGCCATGAAACTCGTAGTAATTTTCCATAATAAGAATAAAAATAAAGAAATGTGATCATACTGACATTAAGTTAACATTAAGGGTCCCCAAGTTTAACGATTTGAAGTAAATTTCTCGTATATTACTTAACGACCCTGGCATATGGTGTGCCAGAGAACCGCGGCTGCTGTGTTATCAAAAATTTGTTAATTCCACTCAAAACAGCCAGTCATCCCGGCTGCTACCTACGATGCTTTACAAATCCCTCGTATAGTGAAACCAGTCCCAATCCCTAATCGATTAGAATAAAACCTTTGCGTAATGGGCAGGGCAGATTAAAAAAAATAAACATGTCAAACCTTATGATTCCAATTTCAAATTTTCACACATGTATGCCAAAAGAAAAATAACTTTGAACGTGTGATGTAAGTGATGCAACAGTTTTAGTTTCCTATTTGAAATGTTCCTTTTCTGTATGTTTGCTTAGCAATGCACACGACGAAAGTTTTGTGTGAATACAAATACGTACCTATTAAAAATATGTGCCAGCCAGAGCTATCAGTTGGTATTTCACAGTATTGAGCAACGTTTTTCCGCATATTTGGGTAAGTCCAGAATTCTTAACTTTTGAAAATCATGTTGTGGATCTATGTCCGTGTTAATTTAAAGCACGAGCTCTAACATCTGTATTTGAACTAGTACTATTCCATCTGTCCACGGTTAGCAAAAGCGCAGGTGTTCTGAGGGCCAATATTTAAAAAGGATATCAAGAGAAGCCACCATCGTTCATATTACCGCCATCTCATAATTTGGACAAATCGATTTAGATCGAGCGGCGCGTTTGTTCCATGATTTAGTAGCACAGACAAATTGGGCCTTCCACATCGATCCATGATCGATACACTGCGTATGCGCACGTAATGTGGATGTTGAAGCGGTTACCAATTACAACGACTTGAAAGTAAACGATCCGTAATTTCGTTCATTCAATCTGGCGCAGTCAATTATTAAAGTCATCTCAGAGATGCAATATGTACAGTGTACATACATACTCACGTACATAGTTATGTTTAGGCTGGTTTTACATAAAAAAAATTTGGTATATAGTCGCGGTAAAGCTGAAATTATGTGTGCATACAATTTTCACTGCAACATCAAGTTATAAAACAATTGATGCATAAAATCTTATAAAATAAATAGTTAACGTGTTAGTAAAGTATAGTAGCCCTAATTATTATTGCACAATCTTTTCATGTTAATAAAAAAACTTTTATATCGATTTGCATAATGTATCATCTTTACACAAGTCTGCGCAACTGTTTGCAATTGTTCGGAAATATTTGAACACCTAACTGCAATAAAGTGATTCAATTAATTGTATTTCTGTTTCTGATTCAACGATTCTGTATCTAGGGCCCGTTACTGTTCTCTGTTCTTCACTGTAAATTAATTGACTTTCCTAGAACCGAATTTAAACTGTTTACGAAATCAGTGTTTCGACTCATTGAATCATAACCTGCTTTTATATCATCAGCTACGATTGACTAATTCCGGTTAGTTAGAGTGTGATACTGAAGATGTTTCGGCGCCTCGGACGCTGTGATTCACTTACGAAGGTGAATCATTACTACAACACATTACACACGTCGAACGCGCATCGTCGTGAGTCAAAAGTGCATGTTGTCTATGAATATAGTATGTAAGTTTATGCGCGTGTGAGTGACCGACCTTGTAAACATCGCTGAAAAATGCGCTGCGCTCTTGAACAGCTGGTTTTCGGGCCGCGTTAGGTGAGACACATGTGTTCTATATGTATATCAGCTGATTTTTTTTATATGTTTGCGTCTTTTATATATAAACTGTTTAAGCTGTAGTTATGTATGAAGATTAAATGGAATATGACCTAAAATATAATCGAACACAAAAATGTTCTTATTACAAATGATTCGTGAGTTAAATAGTTAATAGGGGTTGAGTATGTGCGTGACCTGGCCTAGTTGTGCTCAAATATTTCATAGGGCCAGTATAATATATTAATTTCCATTTAGGACTTTTGCAGGGCGTTAGCTTGACGGCATTAACCTACTTCACTGACAGTGCCAACACTTGAAAAATGTGGGCGTTTCGGCTTTTTGCTTTGCTTTATTAAAATAATTGATCGAAGACTTTAATTCTGCCAATTTGAGGAAAGTTGACCTGTTCGTTACTAGTACTTAAGTATGTACATTATAATGGAAAATCGGCGTTATCTACAGTACCTATATTTAAAAAATAAATTGAGAATAACTGCATTTGGTATTCGCATGTTTGCTATCATTTCCATTTTTTTTGCCTGCTTAGTTAATTTAGTTTACATACTGCTAGAAGGGGAAATGGACCTGCATGCCTGAGACGGAGCTACCAAAGTGCAATGTTCCCGACATGCAACCGGTCAAAATCCTGGCACGATATGAATATGAGTGGTCATAACGCCATCGTTCTGTTTTCCAAAAACAAAATTTGCATTCGAAATTGGAACGCGAGTGGCACGAGCGCCTCGGGCGGCGCGCTACCGACTGCACAATGCACGCGCTCACGCAGATTTTTTGCAATTTTCATAATTCCATATTACCTTCATTTAGTTCTTTAAGGTAAAAAATAAACTAGAACCGCATGCAACGCTACAATCAAAGGAAATGGGCATTTATTCGAAACTGCTGTACCGTTGCTTCGGTAGAGTTCTTTAATACTCTTAACATTAAATTTAATGTTGAAGTAATTGATATCTCACTTTTTTAACGCAGTAATCGTTTCATATTTACCGGTGTCTTAAATTATAAGCGACGAGATAAATATAACACCGTTTAGTGAACTGTCCCCTTAGGGTAGGTCGTCATCGGCGTAAAAGTCGTTATGGGGCAGTTTATCGAAGTTTGCGTGCGGTCGCTCGGAGCAACGCAGTGTCAACTTAAAACAAACGTTTATCGTAGGGGTTTCAGAATGCTATAAAATATTCCCAGGAATTTTGATAACAATTCTATAGAAGACGAAATCACATATTTGTATAAAATAAATTAAGGCTTTATTAAGAGAGTTTACATATTTATATGGGAAAGTTAGAGTTCGAATTGTCAGTAGTTTATTTTTAATCACTTTGAAGCTCTCTAGCTTGACTCTTATATTATGACATCTTAATTGTGACATCTCAAGATTTAGTATACATAACTAAAAGAAAAAATATGTTTGAGTCAGATCTAAAAACAAACTACAAAGCTCAACATAAAAAAGTGATAGAATCTGAGGCTATGGAGTCTATGGGTATTTTTCGTTACAAATAGACAGTAATTTAACCAAATGGATAAAACAAGTGCAGAAGCGTACAATTTTTACGCATTGGAGTGTCGATAGTCGGTAGCCGATGGCCAAGTATGTATAACGAGGCAATTTGTATCAATGCGCAGATCAGCGGTCATAAGAGATTTCAAAGCCGCCGCCGCACCTGCTTATCCGTAAATATCGTTTAATAGCGCTTCCATTCAAATATTACGCAATCAATTTAGGGCTTTGCCTCGCAATTGTTAGTGCACATTTTTGATAAAACCCGCTTGCGGGATAAAAGGCGTTTTGAAATAAAGACCATAATTTTCAGCGGCAAACCGCGGAATGTGCGGCGCGCGCGGCAGTTACAGTACAGCTTAAGAAAACTATTTTTTATGAAAGTTATGCAACAGAGGGCGGGTTACACACTGGACCGTGTCTATAAACTACCGAGTTTAAACACGAGGCTTTACGTGACCAGTAAAAAGTATTAAGTATTAGTAAATGGCACGGCTTTTTTCTTAAATTGCATTCCGACATCGACAACGATTGTTGTTATCATCGCTTTAGATCTGTTCATCAAAACGCTGTTTGCGAGTGATACTAAATATCTGAATACTTAGCATAGATGAATCTAGTTCTGTGGGTTTAGTCAGCACCGGGGCATCCATAACACGGAATTGTTACCGGTCACAATAGACTAGACGCGACCGTTTACATTACCCACTGACAGCCCGATGATTGGATGCTTTCAATAGACAATGACATGTGTCTCAGTATTCATAAACACGATTGTTACCAAAAGAGATTTGGAATTTTGTTTTTGTTTTTCTTGTTTAGATTATTCTGGAAAGACATTGAATGGGTTTATTCAGTTTAGGTCATAGGTGGACGTAAGAAATAAGTTTTTATATGCCCGTAGGCCACATTTTTTAATGTGAAAGATATCAAAAAAGTATTTCAGTTTAGACTTGTGTCGCGGTTTCTAATAGGCTAGATTAATACTATTGGGTAAGTTCAAAAACAAATTACAATCACATTACATTACTTACGTAGACATGTGTTTCAAAAAACAGCACAAAAAAGTCTCGTATATAAATAAAATGGAAAGTGATGCAACAAAGGAGCTTTTTATTTTGTTAGATATACGTTAGATAGTATCGCAAAGTGCGTCTCGGATACAACAAAAGGTCTTTTATAAAGAATATTGTTTAAAAAATGTGTCGTCAAATTGGTTTTAGGTAGTGAGCACAGAAAAGCAGAAGCGAGAAGATATTTTCCTTGCATCGGTATGTTTTCAGATTGCAGTACTTACTCAGGTAATATAGCCGTAATATTTATTCGTAGCTTATTCATCAGATCATATTTAAATAGCTGTAAATCTGTAAGTAGTAGCATTTGCAATTTGCTAGATAAGTAGATTTGTGGTTTAGATAACGTAGTTAGATATCGTATCAAGAGTGTTAAAAGAACAATAGATTTGTTGCCATTTCCATTTGATTTTTAATGCTACTTTAGTAAATTCTTAATTAAAATTAAAGTCACTACAAAATATCAACAAAAATGATCACGCTGAGTCTATGACAGTTTTCGTCACGGAAATCGCTAGTCACGTTCACAAAGTCGCAGCCTTACAAATTGAATTCTCTATGCAAATGCGTATCTCGTGCCCGCGACAGGTGACGTGCGGCACCCTTAATTGTTTTTTGTAATAATATTCAAATATTATGACGTTTTTTCTTAGCGTTTTTGTGTTAGACTCTGGCGCGGGTGGCGTACCAGGTGGTCTCGAAAAAAAATCTATTTCTTTCGCCGTAACAGCCGTTGCTAGGAGACTGATACAGTTTTTTACTTAAAAACTGTATTCTTATGTATTATATCAATCATTTTAATCCTTAATACTTTCAGAAGATTATGTATTAGCCGGAAAAGCAAAGTTTTTCTCATTAAAACTTCACTGAAACTGTAAACATTTTTCATTATAACCTAATAAAACTTTTTTGTCAACAAGTCGACACTAATTTGATGATTCTTGTTATAATTTTCTACGGGAAATAAGAAAACGTGGCACTAATAAAAAAGATGATCGTGACATGAATGTTTTGGAAAAGAAAACAGATTTTCTTTAAATCACGAACTTATATTTCTGCGAAACTAAATCTGTCTGTCACTCTTTCACGCCAAAATTTCTGAAAAGATTTAAACGAAATTTCGTGAAATGAAAACCTAGAGCCTGAAAAAAGACTGCGGTAACCAGTTCACTCGGGACGCGGGTGGAACCACAGGGTACAGCTAGTATTCCGTAATAGGTCATTATAATGTGCTAAGATTAAATAGAATGAAATAAAGAACAACTCAGAAAAAATATATAAAAAATTGGGTTCTCAATTTCGCCAACAGCTGTTGTGTTCATTGGTTAATAAATGGATGATGTACATGACAAACTAATAAGAATTCCTTATTCCGTTATGAAAAAGAGCAAATTTTACACCGTAGGCTTACCCAGTGCGTTAACAAAGAAATATTAAAAAGATTTAAGTCATATGCAACTGAAAGCCCCTTCAACAAAAATAATTAGTTAAAACGTTGATTTATGTTTATAACTACTAATTATCTGCTTAATAGAATGACAAGCGCCATAAATTACAAAAATAAGCACGCATGAAGTGGAGAACGGAAGCAGAACATTAATTTATTCAAATCTGTTTGATTAGGATCCCATTTTAGTACGGGCTGTTATTCTTACAATTTTATCGTCGGATCGTCGAAAAAGTTGAAAAGGCTTCGGGAGGCGTTTGGCGCTTGGCGTGTGCGCTTAGCGTGCAGCCCTCGGCGTTTGCGCACCTGCCGTACAATTATCCGGTCATTAGTCGGCACGGAACCCGCGGAGACCCGAAATTAGAGTGTGCAACTCTAAAACTCTTACAGTATGTTGTCCTAAGAAGACTTTAAAAGGTAAGTAAAGGTTTCGTTTGTTTCCTTTATCGCTGGTTACTTAACAATCTAAGTCCTTTAAAGTCATGCTGGTTCATATTTTTTGCAGATTGGACATGAAAACGTAACAGTCGCATTCATTTACTAATTGATTATAAACAATTTTCAGACACGTTGTTTCATATGAATTCGGACGAAGGAGCCAATTTACCATCATTATTTGAAAAAATGCACAATCATGATTAATATCTACATCCACTATTGTAGCTAGAGGACACTATGTGGTCAAGAAGCCCTTCGAAGAACTGTCGATTATGTAAACTGGGCAATAATGACTGAAGTGTATTAATACAGCTTTAGATTGCAAAGCTGCTTAGTGTATTTATTTGGGGTACAAAAATAGATTTTTATCTGGTAATTGCAGGTCTGGTGTTGAATCCTTTATTAGGGGCGGGTTGCGGGTGGCGGGGTGTGGGGTTGTATAAGTGTGAGGACACAATGGGCGCCCCCCGCGGTATTGTGCGCTAATGTATGCGCACGCGGTGTCGCCGACAGCGGCCACAGAGCCACAACACAAACATTTCAACGCATCTAATTTATTGTCGTGTCGCACCGAGCCGCGGCACGCAAAAAATATTGTGTTAAGGTGCAGTGCTCCTACGACAAAAGTCGCAACTCTTTTATTATTTTTAAGGAATTGTGGATATTTTATGACTTATTTTTCAGACCTAAGGGAGATATAACTCCAACTCATTTAGGAATCCAACACACGCAATACTAACGTTGCTCTGAATTTTCATAGGATGGAAAATTGATTAAGAAGCATTTTCTGTTTTGCATGATATGCTTACAGAATTTCCAACCTGGAAAGCTTATATCTTGAACGTGGGCCTGAAAAGTCGAAGGAATCAGAAGTTATGTTCATCTTAAAGCGCAGACGAATTTATTTTATCCTACAAATGATGTGTCGCTTGTCTCCGCGACGGAACGAGGTCTTAAACAAGATTGAATATAAAATCTCGACGAAGGATGACTCAGTCGTTGAGAGCAATTTTGAATATTATAATATGTAAACTAGTTGTTGTTCGGTGGAGTTGTCTGTTCTGCCTCTATACAATTAGTGACATTTATTAGTACAACGATTGTGTACGGGCGGGGAGGTGACATTCTGTATCTTTCATTGTATGTATCGCATTCGTAACAAGGCACTTATAAATTACAATTAAGTAGGTAACTAAAGGCTGTCAGAAGCCCAAAATATTATTTACTGTTGATTCAAAGTAACCGTACAGGCCCAACAATGAAAAGGTCAGATGATACTTTTGCAGTGGAAATATCCAGCTTCGTCTGCAAAGTAAGTAAACTATAGATATAATTGTAGAGGGTATTGTTGCCAACAAACTAGTCAGTATGTACTGGTCTGTTTATTGCCCTAAAAGGATATACTTGTCAAGGAAACATTGAATATTTTCCAATTTCAAAGAATTGCGGGGATTCCCAGCCTAATTTCTGTTCCTATTTACATAATAGAGTAGTGTAACGATGTGAAGAATTGATTGGTCAAGCTGTTCAACCGTGTTAACACGACCGTAGATTGTAGACGCATGCCGTATCATCTACTTCTAAAGTAATATAGACAGGTGTTACAGATACTTCTTAATTACGAATACATCTCTTAGCATCTATAGTTGTAAATAGCTAACTAAACCCTAGTCACAATATGAGTAAGGTAAACGTGAATTCCCATGTCCAGTTGGAATCAACAATGAAACATTCTACAAACAGTTACTTGGCAATTTCATATTATTCCCTTGAATTCCCGTAGTGAACGTTCGGCCACCCAGTACTGGGAGATGCACCTTCGACTGTGCTCTTCAATTGGTAGCTGGCAAAAACTGCATTTGCATAGTGCTCGATGCTTGCCGCGATAGTGGCCACCGCGAGCTCTACCTTCGTAGATCTACGAAACTGTAGATATGACTATGTATTTATTTTTAGTCTCATAGTTGTATGACGTTTAAATTTCTTTTGTTTTATTTTATAGAATGCTTGCGAATGTGGAGCTACTGACTCATAATACTGGGCTAAATGGATTTAATTCCAATAACACATTTACGAAATACCAGGATATTATTGTTTTCTTATTCTTCTGCCTCGAGTACGTTTCGTTGTCATTTACAGAGACGTGTCCATGTTGTATATTTATATTCTAACACAAGTTCACAATAGACTTTCGCATCGATAGCTCCAACACGTGGGCTGTACGACACACTTTACTAGTTAAAGTGAGCTCTGAGCTCACAGACTACGCTCAATGGTGTCGTAGATTCTGGTGGCCGGTGACAAATGTCGATGCCACCCACTGCACGCACGACCCCGATGGTACGCCGGTACCGAGACGATCCAATAAATACAACACATATAAATATATCTACCTTTTATTTCATTTAAACCCTTCGAAGTTTATTTACTTTAAACTAAATTTTTAGTACAAACAGAATTTGCTATGCTGACATAGCTCGTTAAGTCCCTGGTCATCATTTTATTGTAAAGTAATTAAGGAGAGATTGAACGACTATAAAAACTATCCTTCAGCAGACGCTACATGCAAAGGGCAAATTAATTCTTGTTAACAACGTTTGAGAATTAAAACTTAACATAAAACAATGCACTGGATATCGTTAAACTTAAATACACACAAACTCGATTAAAATCAACCTTGCGTATTATTTCTGACCCACTTAAAATTCTTGTTATAAATGTTAAGCAAATTCCGATATAATGCTTTTTATTGCGATACTTAATTGGCCGGCACGTGTAAATTAGAGGATAATATAAAAATGTTCGAGGTTCAGAGGACGTCCGAGGATCTTGACTTTAATCTTTATAAAGATTAAGGTCGGCCGGCAAAAACTTTAGATAATAGAGGTGACTGATTCTGTGTAGGTTTTAATTTGCTTCATTCTCATATCTTGTTTGTCTCTATGTAGATTTAGGACTGTGTATGGCAAATGGTCGGCCATGCTTATTTCGGCAATGTCTTAAAAAAGTACAGGTATCCTAATATCTTAAAATTTCCATTAAGGCTTCGGTTTGTGTGTGATATATATCTTAAGATAACGAGTTCATATTTCTTATTAGAATTGCTGATTAATTTGTCACAATGCGCCTACCTTTACTTGAATTTATTAGGGTCTTGTAGGTAGATACCCTACTCGTATTTAATAAATACCTAATCCCACCGGTACAAGTATAAATACTGAACAGAACCTGCAGCGATGTCTGTATGTATGCAGGTATGATACGTATGTATGTACAGTAAGATCAAACATCAACGCGGAGGTATCCTCAGTCCATTATCGGGCCACATTCCTCGAGTCAAATTATTTATTTTGTGCGGGGCGTGAGTTACCGGCCGACCCGCCCCTTCGTTACTATGTTAATTCCTGCTACCTACATATCTGCTCTTCTAATGTACAACAAAGCCTTTTGGAATGTAATTTGGAGTAGGTGTTCTAGTTTTGTGGAATTTATTGTTTGTTGATATTCTCATGCAGTGGGACATTGTTGGTTTGATCTGCGTCATTATTATGTTTGATGTAGGATACTTAGCCATAATACGAACTAACTGTGAACTTAATATGACTGTTAGCCTAGACATCACAGAGCATCTTAGTCACTAAACTTTTCAACCTGTATATCATTCACGTCTGAACAATTCAATAGACACATTCAAAATAAAAAGGTTTAGTGGACAATGTAATTGGTTATTAAAAAGCGCATATATCACGGTACGGCCGAGGCACACTGGGTCGCGTGGGAGACACACGACGTGATTTGTGTGGAACCGCCGCGCGCGCAGGACACGCCCCTTCATTAACATGCTAATGCCGATTCTGGAGGAATAGGGACTCTCACTGGGTCACTAGCGTTACTGATCGTTACACGTAGGTAATGTTGGTGCTTCGGACAAACCAGTATTTATAAAGAGCACACGCTTTAATGTAGGTATTGCTTGGTAAGCTTCAGTGGGTAACTCACGCTTACGTTTTGCAAGAAATGATTGCTATAATGTCTAAGATTTTGCAATATGTTTTCAGAATGTTTTTAGAAATCCTTGGTTATAGAGTTATCTCAAGAATATGTTCGTAAGTCCAGTTTTCAAGTTTATATAGCGGAGTGATACAATATGTAATTTGCGAAATAAAAAAGGCAAATTGGGTTGATTGTTAGGACGAGTGCAGGTGAATATCGAGTGAATGGTGAGGGCTGGTGCGCATGCGTGTGGCCGGGCGGGCGACGCGGGCGCAACGACGACAATGCGTGCTGTGGTAATGTATGCGCGCCGGGGAGGTCCTCGCTGTGTCGTGGGAAGACGTTATCGTCGCGATCTGCCTCTCCTACATAAACCCTTATAAGTACTTAACTGAGTACCTACACGTGCCACACTTGCCCTGGTCATATAAAGTCGTTTTAGTTGCACACAGTTGACTAAAATCCATCTAAAATCGGATTATTTTTATTTTATCTGAAAATCTTCGTCTTCATTCTTAATTTGAGGCATTGAAATATGAAATCATATTGCCAACAGTTTATAGGTAATTTACCATAGTACGTAAATATTCCTATATATCCAGTGCATAATATAATACATCAGTGTGTAAGCGTACATAATGTTTTCCATCGTCTACGCGCTACGGTTTCGTAGCAAGGGTTCTCGTAGCGCGCGGGTTGCGTGGCGCCGTCGAACGCCAACTCGGGGAATTTGCATAAGCTTTTTGTATTCGGTAATAATGTGGTGCGTATTTTAATTGGGCGCGATTAAATCTTAATAAATCGGTCGGTGTTCCCACACGCGTCCGTCGGCTGGACTGAGGCAGACTCGCTCGCAATTACGCTGGCGGCGTGTGTTGTAATTTGGCGACGGCCGCGGGCGAAACTCAGAAATTGCGCTCAGTTTCAGCAGTGCACCTTTGCAGACTAAAACACTAGGGCATCGCGTGCGGTGCGCGTCAGACAAGCGCCCGCCGACCGCAAGCCGCGGCCACTTGAATGCACTCCCCAATTACCAATCGTAAACGCGACTAAATGAATGATACCCGCGTGCGATTATTACTGGCTTATTTTTACTCGACACTTGCTGAGACCTACTTCTGTTTATTGTACCTCGAAGAATGTTAATTACAATATCTTTTAACAGATTTCCAATTCAAATTAAATTTTTCAAGTTAGTGTATAATCGTAGAATACAGCCTTATTTATTTTATATACAGTTTCTGGATGATGTGAGATTTATTAGAGTAGCGTGATATGATGGATATGACACGGTTGGTTGACACATCAAACAATATTTTTGTGCAGGTGGTATTTCTTAATTGATTAACATGTTGTCACTATGTTTTAGACAATTATCCATTAAACAGTAAAACGCCTGTCGTTTAGTGGCCTATTGTAATGTAATGCATTGTTGTTTTTTTCAAATCGAATCTGAAAGCATGATTTTCTACTCTCCACCCTAACAATGACTGCCTACGTAAGTCCAAACCGAGCTATTGTCTAATCATGTACAGCACCTGTTTCTATTAATTTATTAATATTTTTATGTCGAGAGCTGTTACGTTAAGCACCGGCTAATTATCTGGGTTACCCGGAGAGCTTATTTCGGCACATAAACCAGCGTCCGTCCAAAACTAATTTATATTGGAATGTGATATATGTGCGGGCGGCGAGTGGCCCGGGGGCACGCGCTCGGGCGGTTTTAATCACCTTAACCCTAACTTAACTGCTGTTAAAACACTACCGAAACGAAGAAGGCAAGCCGCCGCCGACGCAGGCGCCACGGCCGCGCCCGGCCCGCGTCCGCGCCCATTATACCCACTCGCATCCACTCTCCCAGCCTCATCTTCAGTCTGACCGCCGGATATTACGCATTCAATACTTTTTATATCTACGTTGCATATCTAATTGAACATCAAATCGACGTGATTCGAGATCGATTAAAAGGGAACTTATTTATTGATCGATAAGAATTGTCATTGCTATCGATGAGAATCGATTTGGTGATTCCCGTGACAGGTTTTTTGCGCTACATCCCGCGGGTGAGGAGCCAGTCACGGCTGACGTGTCAAGGAGTCCAATTCTCACACTGGCGGCGCCAAACGGCCGGCGCTATGGGATGGGTTATGAATTTACGATCATAGATTAAATTAGATAGGTAGCGGTACTTTATTATTATAAAGATGTTAAATCTTTTATGACTAAAAACAAATTTAAATCTTGAGACGAAATAAAATAGTCACAACCAGTATGTAATTGATCAAAATCCAAAGTTTTATTCAAAGTTTGTCCTTATATGCCGAACTTACAATGGACATTACAGACAATTTTAGCACTAAAATAACCGGTAAAAGCGGCAGAATTTCATAAATATTTCAGCATCGTATATGCATATTATATTTAAGCACAAGCCATTGGCAGCTAAGTGTAGCAACAAACCACAGGTGGATATAATGGCGTGGTTCGGTGTAGACGCGGCTTAACCTGTTCGTGAGAATGCTTGCGGTTTCCGAGTCGGAAGCACAATGCAGCGCCGATTATATGCCGTCGCTAGGCCGCCGACATGCCGACGCTTGCGACGGTTTCATGTCACTCCGCAGAATTTCAAGGAATTTATTGCTGTAATCAACAGACACTATAAAGAGTGATCATTTTAGACGTTTATTGCCTACCTTCTTATACTTATTTCCATCAATATTCTTACAATAGTAGTAGATAAATGAAAATCTATCTATCCAAATCCATGCTAAGGACTGACGAATTGTATGACAAATGTTATGGTCAGAAAAACGAGGTTGGCAAGGTGAATGTGGAGAAACAGACATTTGCTTCTGATCAGATCTCGATGTTTATAATTAATAATCTTTGTCAATTACGTTCTTACATAAGTTAACATATACAAATGATGTAAGATCCAAAGAAAACATTAAATACTGGTGCAATTTAAAGTAGTGGAATAGATGAAGCAATTTTCGGAAATATTGCGCATTTTCATCTCATTCGATTATATAGGTATCTACTGCAAAAATAATTTATATCGAGATAATTATACTGTTACTGTGTAAGTTTACGAGTAGGTGTTGGTACGTTAACCTTTAGACAGTTTTTATACCGGAGGATGTCATAAGTTAAGCCGAAGTCGGTGATGGCTGTAATTACCACAGATTCATGAGTAATTGGTATGACTACGATGTTAGGCGGTTCTTAAAAACGTGATAAAGCCCTGTATTAGGTAATACAAAACTAGCATAATAGCTAGTACTACTTAGACCCAAGTTTTCTGAAAACATAAACTTCAGTTTTGTTTACAACTGTTTTCTCGTTCAAGATCCCAAGTATGTACCTAAACAGTTTTTTTTTTAAGAAAAACTTTTATCAATGGTTGAACGATATTTTACTTATATAATTTTTTCGACAGATTTATTTCAGATCTTTTGCATTACAAATTAGTATGATTAAAATACCAGACCTTATTTTATAATTCTTTAACAAGGATGAAAGCGTGAGCCGCACGTTTATTGGCTATAAAATATCAGCTTCATATTATAATGTATCGATCAGTGTGTATTGTACGTAAGTACTTAAACAGCAGCCAGTTTTAATATTTACCTTTTTTACGCCTACCTAATTAATGATGACAAGCTAGAATACATATTTCTCGTTGCAACTTTTGTAATTAGCTGCCCTTTAACATAATTAAGTAGAAAGAACCTTAAATATGTCTTTAATATAAGCTAATTTATATCGTCTGGAATTTTTATAGTGAAAAGTTTGCCATAAATATAAGAATACCTATAACAGTTTTCTAGACATTGCTTATAAAACGAGCGCTTCAAAAAACTACCATGAATAAACCAATTGAGCATGAAACAATTTTTTATTTCAGCAAAAAACTGTTTTAATCTCTCGCATACTTAATTCCAATTAATTTAAATTAGAATTACCTCTATAATGCTCGTTTATTAAATTGCGGTACATTAAAATTCAATGTCGCCTTTTTTATTTTCTATAACAAGGTGGTCGTGTTTACACATAATAAATCCACTATGTAGGTAATAGGTAGTTATTTTCTATAAATATCACAACAAATGAAAATTAGTCTGGTAAACTTTTTTATTGGCAAGCGCTAATCGCAAATTAGAACCAAACGACAACTGTATACAAAATCAGCTTGTAAAAAGTAAGTTTCTCACAACACAACACAAAGGCGTACCGTACATGTACCTACCTAGGTATATATAGTTAGTTTCTTAAACTAAACGTCATTATGGTGAACAAAATGACTAGTGACAGCATCGCAAGAGCCTAAATCTTAATGAAATGATATTCGCAATAGCATCTCATAGTCTATCACAGTGACCGCAAGCGACGCCGACGGTCGGTCAACACTTGAGCGTCGTATATGGGTCGGCCGAGTTTGCTCGCCCCCGCCCGTAACGGGTCATCATATCCGTAATCTTCAACGCGATCTCACTATTGTTTATATATGATTGGTGTTTTATTTGTGCATCAAGCCAATGACCTTTCTATGTACGTACTTAGGATTTGAAAAGCTCACTAAAACCAAAGCTTAGTTCGTCACGCCTCATTAGACGTGTGAGGATCTTTTTCTGTGTGATTGGATGCTAAATTTAATGTGAACCGTTGTTATGACGCGGGTAATATTAGTCAGAACTATATTATTAACTGACCAAGATTTTTAACAGGATAACGATAGGACCAGATAAAGTTTTTGGTAGAGATTTTTCATAACTGAAAGAGATGGAAAACACCACAGACATCTTAAAAATAATTAATTAACGACAACTTTAATGAGGAATTTCGTAAATAATTGAAGACAAATTCTGTTTAAGAAAACTTGTTATTTTGGTTTCAATGTCTACGAAAAGTTTCTCCAAATCGATACACTTTGTATCGATTAAGTGATTCCATTGAATTATTTAAAATCTATTTATAATATCTTTTGTTTGCGAATACGAGAAAGGAGAATAAAATGAAGGTTTATTTATAGCGTCTGCCTGTACCGGTGACGGGTAGGACGGTGTCCCTTCGCGGACTGTGTATGAATGGGATCGCGTCTCGTCTCCTCTCCGGGAATAACGGGGCTACTGTACATGACACTTTATACTTCGCTCATATGTGCACAAGTGAAACTCGGGATCCTTTTTTACTTTTAATTCTTTCTGCGACAGCGTAGGTTCTATTATGCGTCGATAAAATTAATTTTGCACTTGTTAACAAAGACGCAAATCTTCTCGATAAAGAGATGCTTCCATGCACATTGTACGCGTTTTTTTACCAACTTTAGTGTTCTTTTATTGCATTTTATAAACGATTAAGATAAGCTTCCCATTAGACAACAAAAAATTAAGGATTGGTATTTAAGCTTTTTGTCAGTTTTATTTGATTTTTATTCAAATATGCGACTTTAGGTAACATTATACTAATATTTTATTAGTGATTGCGATGTATCGACGAGTAAGGATATCACCGTGGGCGTGGTAAACTGATGTCATCATTGAAATTGTCAGCTTTCTTATAAGATTCCGGAAACTTCCAAATGTACTCCATCAAACACATAAAACGTCCTCCAATCTGCTATATGCAACCGCTTTTCAATGTTGCACTCTGCAATGAGGAATTAATTGAATGAAATCGTGTTATTTCATCAGCTATTACATCAATTAAATGACGCGCAATATTTTAAGTTCACATACATTTACGTGGATAGCATCGTTTGCAGTTCGTTTATCGAGTATCGATATCTAGCGGCCGCGAATTGTCACCGGGAGCGGCGCGGCCCGGGCCGAGCGCGGCCGCGGCGGCAGGTGCACTCCCTGCACCTGTGCTCGATTGTTACATTCCTCGGGCCTCCGCCCGCCGACTGATCACTCCTGATTATCTACTCGGATTCTTCTTCAATCAGCAAACACTTTAGATTATAATAATGAGCATGTAGTGGACAGTAAACTGTGTGTCAGATCGTAGCGGATCCATGTTTTCATGCCGTTGCAATTAAGACTAACTGATTGCAGACGCAGTTTTGTTGAAAGGCTTCGTTTATACTTGTAACTGAATTATTTTAAGAACCTTTAAATGATTTAAGGAGAATTCTTTAAATTATTGTGCAAGTGAGAAGCGAGCAGTGCCTGCCTATGAATTATTTTCAAAAGACCTTTCCCACACTATAAATCGTGCGAAAGGTTACATTGAAAATTCATCTAATAATTTGCAATGTATAATCAGCGGACTTGGTGTCATGAATGGAGATCACAAATATAGAAACGGTCGGCATAGTAAAGTTGTACGTCACAGATCCTTGGCGCCGACGGACGCGCGGACGGACGTGCCCTCGCCGCTTGAATACCGAGTGCCCGTAGTTCCGACACTCGTCAAATTAATAATTCTACAACCGGTGCTTCAGCACTCGGCGGCGTTACTCAAAATATTCTCCCTCCTTTTCCAACTATATTATTATAAATAGAGACAGGACAAAAATTGAGTATGTACTACTGTTCGTTCCGGCTCGTAAATTTCGAGCTATTTATGCAACCCATAAACGCCGACAGTGTTCCCTTTTGGATAGAACAGAGATATAATCGCGTGTACAGATTCGCACGGTAGAGTTCTGGTGCAGTGATTTTCACGCATGCCCTACTAAATCCTATTTATCCGCGAATTTAGCTAACATGTAACGCTAGTTTAGTTGGACGACACAAAGATACAAATACAAAGATACAAATAGATGAGCAGAGCCTAGAAGAGATAGATAAATAAATAAATAAATAAATAAATGTTTATTTATGAGGTTTTGGAGAAAAGCTAGGTTCTTTTGATTATGTTGGTCTTTGTGTCATAGTAGGAAGTCGAGTAGGAAATGCTACTTGGGAGGATTCCCAAAATTCTTCACATCTAGATATCAAAATCTCAAGTACGAATGTGAAGTATTTTTCACTATCGAAATCCAAATATTGTGCAGTTTTCTAGTTCGTATTGTGTACGAAATCGCATTAGCGGGTTGGTATTTCCTCGGTACAGTGAGTCTGTTGTGCAAGTGGCGGGAGGCAGTGGCACGCGGGACAGGCCCGCCTGTTTGACGTTCCCAGGCGATAGCTGCTATCTCTTGCAAACACCTCTTGTTTGAGCCTCAGCCGACACTACCTGTCCATCTTAACCGAAACAGCCAAACCATGCAGTCATCACCCTTATGCCATTTGAAATAAGGCGGTAATCCAGTTCTGTAGCAGCATAACTATGTTTGCACCGCTATACTAAGTATATTTTAGACTGTAGCCTTCTTCGGCCAGACACGCGACTTATCTATTGAAATTTTCAAGTGAAGTCGCGCGTCACTCACTGTTTGTGTTTGTATATCGACAAGTGTCACTGTTGTGTTTCGATATCTTTTGTAACTAGTTCCAATATAGATAAAGATAAGAAAATCAAAAGCTTTTTTTGAACAATTGTCGTTTTTGTTGTGTAACAAAGACAAAGGATCTATGCACTTATATGCACTCTTAAACAATTATTCGGTACAAAGTTCAGGAAGTACAATTACATATATTGTGTGTATTCCAGATTCTTGTAGGCCTTTGAAATTAAATTCTTCTCAAATGTTACTTACAGCTCGCTTACTTTCTTCTATGTACCTACCTGTCAATGAGAACGACATAGTGAAAATATCCGAAGTGATAGAATACGCATGGCATGGCATTCCAGAGCACCTCTACATCTCGTTTAACTGCTATTGACACGGGAATTCGCATGAAGAAAGAATGCTGCACTTATTTAGTTAGCACCTGCTTGGACACATCTGCAAGGCCGCGGAATAGGTCAGGAGGCCGGCCCGCTAGCGCACGCGCCACTTCAAGGCCTAATGTTTCAGCTGCTTAGGACTGGTTCTATATTACCTTATTCAAACTTTTTGCATCGGGTAAAGAATTGCAGATAACAACCACTAAACCCGTTAGCAACTTTGTTCAAAAGGAATGAGATAACAGAGACTCTTCAACATTCATGAAGACGCATATTATGTTTGAAACTAGTAGAACAGACGGCGCAAATTCATGTAGGTTTATTTAAATTGAATCTAGAGCAGAATGAATACGTAACAGTGTATATGGACGGAAGCTTATGTATGTACGTTCACACATCCGCCCAGTTACCCTTAAGGTGGAAATTTATGCAGCTATTACGTAGACATTAAGACCAGAATTAGTTCAAACAATTCGCAACACGAGGGGCACGCTCGGAGCTCAGTACAAAACAGACACAACTAGGGAGACCGTATTTCTTATTCGTATTTCTTTTTCGTTACACAATGTGCTATCCAACATGATATCGACAATAACTTTTTAAAAGGAAAATTGTTTGCTTTTTGACGTTCGTAAGAATAGCTGAAAGCGCAAAAGTTTTCCTCACACCCGATGTCACTGAAAGGATTCTCAGACTGATAGATGGTTATTTTTTGCACTTCAGCTTGTTTTGACAGAGATGAGTGTGAGATACATATGTACATGGTAACCCTTTTTGCAAATCCTTTGCGACGGCTTGGCTGCGTCTAAATCTGTCGACATCCGCGTCGCCCGACGGTCTTGTCGCCCTGTTCTCTTTGCAGGCGTCGTCGGCGTCGCGACGTTTAACCAAAATCGCACTTGGAAACATTAGGACGTCCGCGAGTAATGATAGAATCGAGGTAGCAGCAAGTTGACTTGACACGTGTTTTAAAAGGAAACCGTGTGAAGTTATTTTGGTGAATGAAATGAAATTATTTATTTAACTTAATGTATGAGAATTTACGCCAATCATAATGAAATGAATTAACCTCGCAATTTTGCGCGCTGTGTGGATAAAGGGGCTTCTTAAAATTTATTTTCGGAGCGTCTTTCCGCCTAATGTTGTCTTTACCATAAACATTGGATACGTACGACCCTAAAACACTGTTATTGCGTTTAAATGTGAGATGATGTTTGTTATTCATTCGATTGTTTGTTTGGGTCGCCATTTTATTTCTCTTTGCGTAATTTCAGGCCACGCGCGAATAATTATGAATACTGTTTTGATGCTGATCGAGTATCCGATACCATACCATTTTTAAGGGAGACCATATTTTCTGGCCTTTATTCCATGTTTATGATATGTAAATAATACTGATTGTACCTAATTAACAGCACACTCTGGTGCCATTTTTATCCTAATAACATAGCAGGACTTGCGTGACCACGGGTGATTTGATAAGTTCTGACATTTTAGTCAGTAAACAGCGATAGGTGTAGGTACAACATTGTAGCCATATAACTTTACAAATATACTAATGACACAACATTTCAAAAGTAGAATAAACTGCCCTATAAGATGGAACATAAAAGTTTATTTCAGTTCTTTATCAGATTTTTTATTGCTGATGTTTATAGAATAGCTTTATCAGTGGTACGACGTCGGTACGGTTGGTACGTCGCTGACAGTTCGTGTCTGGGATATTTTGTGTTAGATTCATTTTCATACGTAATCCATTTTACTGTAACATTGCGGGCAGTTGTTCGTTGGCGTGTATCACGCTAGGTTGCGGCACAAGCCTGTCGAATTAGCGCAGGGCGGGCCGTCGGCCACTGGCCATTGCACTGTGATTGATGACACAAGTAAATAAGCACTCATATAGCAAACATGCTGTGACAAGGGTACGCCGCTAACCGAAGCTCTTTTATAAGACTTATGAGCTTAGGAAAACCCCTTGCATTTTACATGTATACTAAACTACCTCCATATAAATATATATTTTTTGAGTTAAGGTGAATATAACGCATACTTGAAACAAGCTCGACACAGCTCTGACCTTACGAAGGTTAGGTTATGAAAAGATATACCAGTAATTATTGGATAAGAAATTGACCTAATGTATCAAAATTAACAGCAAGATTAATATATTTGTCCTCACCTCGTAGAATTCGGCGAAGCTTTTTGATTTATGTAACAAGAGCTTACTATCAATCTTCTCGTGTGCTCATAATTTAATTAAGCTGAATGTCGACTATTCAAAGTGTCGTCCTACTTAAAATGGAAAGCTCCCCAAGGCAACGGAGTGGCTTTATTTCAGGAAGTGCCGAGCGTGCCTGCTGCATGCTGCATCTTGATTGAGAAACCTCAACCAATCAGAAGGAGGTTTAATTCGCCGTTACGTCACAATGACTAGGTTTCAGACAGGTATGATGGATCGAACCGTAGAGATGTATATAAGGATAGCAGACACGTAGCCACACATTGTAACTAAGACTTAGCTGTTACAATACTCTCAGATTACATTTGAATTGTTACGAAAATTATTGCAACTTTTATCTGGCTGGAGATAATTATGAGAAATCTTTTGAAGAAATGATCATTTAGATATTCGTATATTATGTTATCGATTTTATTGTGCCTGTGAATCGTATTGTTGGTGCAGAATTGGTTACACGTTTTTTCGTTGTATGGTAGTCTAATGATAGGTTTTTGTTAATTGTGAGATGATGCCAGCAATTTATATCAGCGCCTAATTTCTATGTATATGATGCTATAAAAAGACTTAAGGATTTCTATAACAATAACCTAAAACTGATTTTGGACAGTCATTAGTTAACTCGTATGGCAACATGCCATAAAGATGGCAATTTCAAACCCACGCCACGTAGACAATTATTAAAACAATACAATATGTTACATGTCTTAGTTTCTAGATAAGTTTAGAAAATTGGTGCTATAAATATATGAATGGCAAGTATTGTTAGTTCAAGTACAAGGCTGGCTTTAGTGCGACGGAGGTCGTAGGTTCCCATGCGTCCTACGCAATGGCACGTAATTATCGTAAGATTGCGCCACAGCGATCCGGCATTGTTCGACGTAATGTCTCCTCTAAATCAGAGCTCCTCTGTGCATCATGTGTGTACCCGGCCTATTGTCGCGCTCAGTTCACACGCACTCACTAAAATGCTCCCACGGATCCGTTTGACACTACGTTTTAACTCTTGTCCGATCCAGAGAAACACTTCCTAGGTACATCAGAATTACAATTGTTGCCAGTGTTGATCTGATTGTACTTATATCAAACTGTGTGAATAACGTGGAAAGTCTATGAAACATTATATTTTATGCTTCCCGTTTCTGATTTGCGGCTTTCTTTTATTGTAGACCGAATTGGTATTGGTATTTTAGACAGACAAAGTCACAGAAATAAGTAAGTCTGCAAATAAAAAGCGAAATAGAAAGTTTATGTGATTTGTGTTCTTTAGGTACCCATAAAATATAAATTCAGGTGGCAAGCCACAATACGAAGTTTGCAAACAGACTTTCTTTTTTCGCCAAAATCTTTATAAAGCAATGCGTTGGCGGTCGGTTTTCGTTGTTACTTAAATATCACTAACTGTTTGCTTACCTTATTCTAATCAACGGTAAAAAAATCGAGGACCTGACCTAAATATGTATTAGGCGTATTATACTTAAATGAATACTTAATATAAAGGTACTGCTAAGAGATTAGGCTAATAAACGTTAACTGTTTAATGTAATGTGGGTGGGCCACATTGCGTAATTAAAACCCGAAATAATTTCATTACTATAGTTAAAATTATAACAATAAAAGCGTAGCAACAAAATAATGTTTAGAAAGCGTAACGAGCGGCGTGTACACGCTCGTAGCATGTAGAGTAGCCGAGCTGCCTGTGTAATTACTGCCACACTCCCTTGTTTTACTTCAAAATAAGTGTTCAAGGATTATACAGAGGAACATTCCAACGACATTCTAATTATCTGAACCTCAACGCTAAACTTTTACACATTTTTCAACACATAGGTACTTGCTCTCTTTTAGCAGACTTCGCAGGCTGTTCTTTTGTTTTAGAGCTCTAAGCTTTGACGATGTACAATACTAATAAATATGTTATTCAAAATGACAATAATAAAGTATTTCTATTTTTTAAAGGATATGTGTGGGTGTTCTTTCATACGCATGAGGCGCTCAGCGAACTCTGCTGGCATGTGAGGACAAAAACTGGGCAGGATCGAGAGGACACCGGAGGCGACGTGGTGCGGACCACTTCTTGTCGCATCGCAGTTATTAATGTGGCCGTTCATACAACATGCTCGTGTAGGCATGCTTCCTTTATGACAGCACTCCTGCACGTTTTTATGAATATTGAATTATGTAGTTTTTTTCAAACCGGTTATGGTTATATGATTTGACAAAGTTTCTTCCCATACGACATAATCTGATACCATTCAAGAAAAACTTACAACTTTTATCGTCTGTTACATGTGGAAACTAGTCTCGGAGGTGAACTAACGACGGTAATGTGGCCAGTGTTTCCACAACTTAATTCAGAGTGTTTATCGCGTTTATTTAATTGATAAAATAACGAGATGTTAAGTTGAATAATTCATGGATAAGTCGCGAGGAGGTTTTGTAACGTTAGTGACCGCACGCGTCCGCCCGGCCGCGCCGCGCATGCGCAGGTGGACGCAATGCCCATACACATGCAGTGCGCGCCACACATCCCACATACTGATGTTTTTACTTAAAATAAATAATTATGAATGTACCGGATTTACAACATTGTTGAATGTCAACGGTACCCGAAATACCGAAGACATGCAAAAAGTGGGCCGTGAACAATCGGACAAAAGTAGACTATCAATTTTCATTCTTATATGGTGTGTAATATGAAATCAAAGTGAAACAAACAAAAATGGAAATTACAAACAATGTGGCGATATAGTTTCTTTCAATTGGCGCTCAATTGTGCTGAACTAATTACGTCAAAAAACAATATGGCACTAGAAACGTGGCATATAATTGTATTGCAGTATTGTAATGTTGACGTTTTGTATGAAACTTTCTGTAGCAGACTCCCACGTTTTCTTTTATCGGAAGCTTTCTCTGTCAGATAAGAACGAATTGACAATAATAGCGCATAATCGAAGAAAGTTTACGTTTTAGTCAATACTTACTTAGATGGCAAAATGCTGTAAACACGACAGTTTCCGTATCTTTTATGTAAGTAAGCTATTTATAGATATTATTTAACGATTTTACTCTTCCTTTCTAATATGGTAATAATAAGGCATAAATGCGTATATCTTCTGTTTAGGACTCCAAGGCTAAGCGTAGGTTTTTAATAGCCAAAATTAATTGCCTAAGTGAAGGCAATTTTCGCAAGACTAGAAAGGTTTTGATGTTTATTAAAGGTTTATTAAACCGACAGCTAGAACGAGTGCTACATTATAATCTAAAGAAAACTTTCCTTAAAATTTCAGTTTGAAGTAAGTACTTTTGGTCCACATAAAGCTACAAGAAACCCGCCATGTCTGAGAAGAAGAAAGGGTGCTCATTATATTTTCATTATGCGCTCATTAGTAAGCACACGACCACTTCCTTTGAGCAGAATGCTCGTTGCAAACAAGCCGGGGAAATGACGAGAAAAGTTGAGAAACTAGCCTCAGAATAGACATGTTTTCTGTTTTAGAAAAATTGTATACCATGTTCTGATTTGGTCCTTATTTCGAAAAAACTTTTCACAGTATACTTATCTTACATATAGGAAACGTTAGGTATTTCAACTCCCCACTCAGAGACAATTAATGATTACTTAAGTCACTCCTTAGTGACGGAATGTCATACAAATCCTTCAAAATGTCTCTGACTCCCCAGTCAGAGACATTTTGAAGGATTTCAGGTCAGTGTGAAAATCATTTTAATAAAATTTCCTGAAAAATGGTTTCTATAGGTTCATTCCATACATACGTGCAACACTTATCTACATATCAGTTGGTATTTCAATTAAAATTACATAGATTTCAAGTATAAAAATATATGAGAATTTTTAATTACCTACGTAAGATTGCTAATCCTTTTAATGGGCTCTTCACTTATTGGATGAATTGAATAAAAAATATGATTCTCTTTAAATACAACAACTGTAATGTTCAATTAGTTTCATATTTTTTTTGTTCAGTTCATAGTCAGTTAAATTAAACATTTATTTGTTTGGTTGTACTCATTACGTGTTTTATGTTTATGTGGTAATATAAGAAGCCCGCATAGCTAATCAAGCCGACTTCCCTTCTATCGCTTATCCGCAATATTTATGTGACCACCATAGCAATTAAGTAGTCGTAACAACAGAACCCATTGAGATTACTTCCAAATTATATAAATTAAACAACATTATTTTTATAGCACAGAAAATTGAAAAGCGATAAAAATCTTTGGAATCATGTAACAATTATAATAATACGAACATTCTGCAATTATTTTTAAAATATATCCGAACGTTTATTTGCTGAAGGATATTGAAATAGAAAATTGCGAAGGATAATTAATTTTAATCGAATAGAGGATTACTCTCGAGGGCATAAATACGTTGGGATAAGTGGATTTTAATACTTAGGTACCTTCTTGTATTACTAATACTACCATTATAACAAACTATTAATTTTATTCCACAAACATTTTGGATCAAAACTAAACGAAGGTGAATGTTTGCGCACTAATTAACCTCATTAATTTGGAATGAAAAAAAACCAGCAATAAGTTATGTTTTATCAGCACCGACTGAGCGCTAGGCAGGGCAGGCGCGACGAGGCATTGACCGCGTCGACACGCGTTTTTCTCATTTTCCCGTACATTATATTTTGTCGATGAAAAATATGACGTGTACTAAAGAGTCGTTTCAACATGCAAGACCTTTTTTCAGGTCATGACGCCGTTAATTTTAATTCGTGGAAATTACCATAAGTTTCATGTGGTTTCATGTGACTTTCAGTAACTTTGAACTATAGCGTTTTTAGGTAGGTAGGTACTTATGTTTTAAAGACTTTACTTACACTTATATGTCGTACAGTCAAAATATGTAGGGAAATATTTTTCCCAAATTTTACATGAGGTACTTTAGAAGGACAAAAACAAGCTTCGCTACGCCATAATTTCATGTCCCTCATTAATTTTGCACGAAACAAGGTCAGACGTCTGATCTCAGCTCGTCCAAATAAAATAGAACCGCTATTGCTTATTAGTTACTAACTCACCCTAGTCACGAACGATAACCATAAATAAGACAAAAAATACGACAAAGGAGCCATTTATCGAAAATTTACTTGAGGATGAAAAATCACAGATTGACATCGTACCAGTAGAAAACTGGTTGGTTGAATAGTAGAACGATTTGCTCCCCTTCGTCTGCGAGACTTGGTGCGCGTGTATCGGATTGCAATAAATATTCGGGAGGGTAAAAAGCCGGGGCAGCCGCCGCCGTCGCGACTAACGTCTTCCGCTTTTGATGGGCTTCATGTGGGTAGTCGGTACTTCAAACTTACTGCCAACTATTATGGACTTGCTTGAGTTTTTCTGTTATTTAGTTTGCTATTTATTGTCATATTGTAAGCAATTCTTATTGTGAAATGGTTGTGCAATAATTTGTCGTCACTCAATTTGCTAAACAAGCTTAAGCCTGAGGATACAGTCAACCCCAAATGAAATGTCTCGAAATAAGCAAGTCTTCTCCAACAACTATTTGCATATTTTCACGAATGAACCACATCAGTCACACTTAGGAGGTTTTTATCGTCGAATTTATATCAACGATCATCGCGCCACAAACACGCGACAAAAAATATCATAACAAGATAACATTTACATAGTGATGATGCCTAGCATTCTAGAGCGCGCCGGCGCCACTCCGTCTGAGTAAATCATGTTTGATAGCTGCAGCTAGCCTTTATTTTTGCTAATAAACAAAAACTTGGCTTCTGACCACCGCCTGAATACATTTGCCATTTGTTCTCATCTCATGCATAAAACATGGAAGGGAAGTAATCGGGATACTCACGCAAGACGGCAAATAAGGGTTAAGAACAATAGCATGACTATATTTTAGGGAAATGGATCGCTACGCAATTTTGCAAGTTGGAAGAAAACATTACGAAAATAGGTTGAGTCAAACGTGCGTAGTTATGTGCTGTTAGAGCAGAGTGATAGGCAATATTCCCTCATAAATATATTTTATCTACTTTCTATCTAGGACGCGAGAATGATCTATGTTGTTGAGACATGTCAGGCCTGGTAGCGCCGTCCTGTTTTTTGTCCCAAAACCAGCTTACTTTATTATGCTATAAACGTTATTTTTTGCAAATGACTAACGTTACAAGTTCCGAAACTTGACCCGGACACCATAGAAGGTTCATATGTAACTTTGGAATTTTCAATCCCACCGTGCCTAATTTTCCCAATCTATGTTTAAGTACTTGATACGAAAGCAAATTGTACTCACCTACATACAAGAGCAATCATAAAATATTATAGAGACTCCAAATGGGCTGAAAATAAGGGTTTCGTGTCCCAATTTTGTATTCAAAGCAAAATGTCCTACATGAATGCGACACGACCAATTAAATGGCATTACATAGTACGATTGTGTCCGAACTATTGTGCTACAAAAATTTGGGGCGATTTTGGCTCGATTACGTGTGCCGTGTAATCACTGAGGCAACGCTGGCAATTATACCAATCAGAATAACATTTCCGCTGTACAACTTTAATACGTACAACTGAATAGTGTCCTTATTAACGAAATGACGAGAGCTTTTAGAAGATTATCTTTACCAAAGTGATAATTAGTCTGTTCAGCGGTCAAACGTTACTTTCTTTCTTTGTGTAATTGTTTAATTAGTGGTAGGTAAGTTACTTAATTTCAAAGGTAATAAGGTCAGGTAACGTGTTAATTATTACATAGTTTTGATAGTTAAATAACTAAAAAGAAGAAAACTGCAACCCAAAAAGTACCTACTAAGTACGACTTGGATTCCACGCCTCCACTCCAGCTTGACTGACTTCTGTTCGATTCCCAAAACTAAATGAAAACTTTATGGCTATACGGCCATAAAACAATACATACAAAACAATTCACCGAGATCCGTAACACATTCAAGGCCGATGAAAATCCAATATGCCGCATTTACTCCATTTATTCTACGAAGCGGTAAAGACGGGTTGAAGCCACAATCGAAGTAATGGCACAAGCCAAGTATTTACTCTAATGCCGGTAATAAAAATAATTGCTACATACCTACGGTTGCTTGAATGTACGGTAAGAGGCTTCCGTCCCTCTGGACGAATTCAATTCGCGAATTGTTTTTTCCTTGCGAACTCCCCTCAGAGCGCAGGTACGATATGAACTCCGGAACCCATTGCTTGGGGTAGTGGTCGGTATTTATGACCGCTGCGTCATGGGGTTTCACCATAAGTGTAGTGCGACTTAGAGACTACGATATCGACGCCACGGGGCGCGTTAAAAGCTTGTAATAAACTTATTAGATTGTTTTTTTTCTTGCTTATCAGTTGTCCTGATCTAGATAACAGTTTTCTTATCTAAAGTTGCTTCTTTCCTTCAATATTTGGAAATGTCTTAATGCCTAAGACACTCCAATATTTTTTTCTGCTAAACTTTCCTTTAAAGGACCACCTACTTCAGGTTAATCAATGTTCCTTTGTAAAAATCAAATCAGATAAAAACAAGAATAGATTTTGCAAAGATTGGTTACAAATGTGATGTTTGTGTGTCGACACATGTTAAATCTGTGCGGCTCGGCGGGTGAACACCTTTGCTATTGGTAAATTAGCAGTGTAGTAGCACATGTCTCAGAAAAAATACATTAGCAGCCGGCTAATGGTGGCCCGTGATGGCGCACCCCTTGCTGCGCCCGACGCCGGCTATGTACGTGAACTTTCAAAGGTTACTTATAAATTTGTAGTAGGAGGCATAATATGAGGTAAAAAAGGCTTAAGCGTGGGACTTCAAAAACATAGTTTTGTAGTCCGTTTGCTTAAATAAATGGATAAGAAATACAGAGGTAAGGAGTAATTTGAAATTCATGGCAACAAAGTTGCTCAACGACTTCGCTATATCAAATAATGTTCCTAATAACTTTTTCTTACTTTGCTTTATCTAATCCAAAAATAATTTACATACCTACCTAACAAACTAAGTTTGGATTAAGAAAGTATAAATAGGCAACTTGTGGAAGGAAAAAACTAAATTCGGGCACACGTGTAGCAATATAATTGAATGGTAACATTGCAACTAAAGACACCTTGCCTAACAGATGTTAGAGATTTGGCCCAAATACTGATGGATTGGCTTTGTCAGCCGCCACTGGATAATATGAATAATAATGTGATCAGTACAGAACACATTTTGTGGTTATTATATTTGTATACGATGGACATCAAAGCTTTTGCACCTTTGAAAAAGGTAACGATTGAATTTTATTTAAATTTAAGGTTACACGAATAATCTTGCCTTAATAAAATCACTTGTTTTGAACAACAACAGAAAAACTTTTAATGAAAACATCTGTTTAACGTGCCCTTTATTAGAGGGGCTATCGCCACTATCACAATACAATATAAGATTGCCCATTCAAAAGAACCTTTAGAGCCTATTAACCTTAAAGGGCGAATATACGACACCCAAGGGACGATAGAAGATAGTCCCCGGATAAAAAGCTCTTCATTCAGATAGGGAGTTTCCATAAACTCGATAATGTTACTGTATTGCAAATTGATACCATCCCTTACGTGTTAGGAGACAAGCGCGATGAACCTGATAACGAGGTAACAGAATAACTGAATAGATTACTTAATCTGTTATTCCTGCTACCGTAGACAGATAAGTGAGAGATAAGGTGGTTTTGCCAGGCGTTACCCCGTGTTGGGACAATAGGATTACAGACGAACACAATAGATCATGGCAGTCAGAACGCGTTATGAGCGTAATCTCGTTTTACACAAACGTTGTAATAAGATTACACGGCGCTCCCGGTAATTAATGTGTCATTTGTTACTTGCCCGTGGAATTGGAGATGCGTACATACCTGCAACAAACAGAAGTAGGTCAGTCATTGTGTGATATTTGGGGAATAAAGTTTAAGGATGAGATGTTATCTGTATATTATTAAATTCACTATTGTCATAGATAGGTAATGCCATAAAAGATTATCCATAATAATCTTTTTGGAACTGACAACACCATAATTTACTCAATGACCCGTAAAGCGCTCAATAAAATATGACGAGATAAAAAGTCAATAAAGCTCACATATTACACTTTCATTCATGTTTACTACGATATAAACATACTTAAGAGTTACGATGTGCGTGTTTAGATAAAAATAACATCAACATATCGGTGCAGTTAGCAGCCGGGTCGGGCGGCCACGGTAGCACGCCGCGTATCTTGACGATGCGATATTTCAACACCGCCCGTGCGCAGCTCAAGCAGATGTACACATTACTAGCTTTTTCGGATGTTTTCACTCAGAAACGCTGTTATCGATATCGTACATCCGTAAATAAAGTGTTTTTTGTGCGGCTTTTTAGAAGAAGAAAGGTTTACTTTGAGACTCAATGTCTGCCTTTTTACACAGGTATAGATACGCCGCTAAGAGCAGAATCTTCAATAGTTGTACACTAACCAGATGATATTAAATGTTTCATAAGTTATTTCAGATAAAATTCGTATAAGTAAATCAATGAAGGCGAGACAAAGGAGCAGATGCACATAAGAAAGCCGATATCAGCAATTATAAACAGCGATAGCAATGTTTGTGCAGCGGAAGCAGGTTGGCGGAAGAAGGTATTTGGGCGCGTGGCTTTTTGCGGCCCCCGCGACCGAGGGGCTCCACACACTCGACAGATGGAAAGGCGCTCTTCGGGTAATCGAATTACTTTTTACTGACATATGCACTTCGCAGCCGAGGGGTTAACTTCAAGTGATTCAGCAAAAAAAGCCGATGACTACTTGAGGCTTCCCCTTTCTTTAGAATGTGTTCTGTCAAGAAAACATTAAATAGAAACCAGTCAAAAACCTCATCCGTTCGTTTATTGCAGTTCTACTGGAGTTTTATTGACTATAACATTACGTAACTATTTAAGTGAAAATACGCTATGAAAACTTCTGCTTACTGACAAAGAGCAGAAATAAGGTTAAGTGTCAATTAAAAATCGCCGCAAACTGAACTCGACGAGGAGGAAACCACTTAATGTCTAGCTTGCGTTAGTGATACTTCCTGTGGTCGTCAGGACAGTCCATAAATCGTGGGGCTTTATTAAATTTCCTTTTGTCGCAAACACGCGGAATTAATGATGCCTGACAGCTACAACAGATATTTGTCATCGACCAAAAAAGCTTCACGCTTCTAATGATATTTTTAGAAAGGAAAGCAATATGAAAGGACATCTGTTTATATGCTCCGTTTTAACTGAAGTTCATAAAACAAAAATTACTTATAGCAAGAAATGAATAGGTACATATTTATTTTTAAGCACACGACACTTTTTGCCGGATCCAAAATTAGAAAAGCATTTTTTTAATTTGTCTGAGGATTCCCTTATGCTATCAACCGTCCCCCGAGATCATTTTTTCTAATCCAGGTGATAAATTGACGGAAGCGCTCGGTACCTCCCCCAAGACTGACTAAAAATAATCATCGACTTGCATTTTTTCATTTCATTAAATCATATATCTTAATATGAAATGCAAATGAATTGAATGCAGAGTCTTTGCGGGGTTAAGTAAAGCAATTCAGCCATCACAATTAACCGTTTCTAAACAAAAGTCCGACCCCACATAACACCGTCTAGAGTAAGTCTAGCTAAGGCTTTCATAGCTCTCCCCTTGTTTATAGCTCAGGGCCATAACAGCCATAGAAAGCAATCTTATTTTATTGAGTAATTATTCTAGCCTCATTGAACTGGACGTCTGCACAGTACGGTAAACAAAGCGGAAATGACCTATTAGATAGCAGCTGGTGGCGGCGCGCGCGCAGCTGCCGCCCGAATTTCGCCGAGAGATCGCGAAACGCGCGCCTTCCGTTTCCGGCCGATTGTACTTGCGCGTTCTTTAAGTTGAGTGTCCTTAGGGGTGGACAAGGATTGACATGCCGCTGCCGTTGCCGTGAGGCATGTGTGCAGTCGCATTCACCGCAATTAGGGGAGTGGTAATCCTATGTTTTCAATTGTTGATATAGGTAACACCGCCTTTGTAAGACGCACATATGCTGAACTCAGCGTACACATAACAAAATGCACTTCATTGCTAAATGAACAGGAAAATCCATTGCTTGCTTTCCAAATGATTAAAATTTTGATTGCAATGTAGGCGTCTAAATACTCAAACGACACAACAGGAAGGTTCTATTCGGTGCAAACTGTAATAAATATCTCAAAGCAGACAAATAACCAAGTCTATGGAGGACAGGTTTGAGCTGCAGTGTCGAGTGACATTGTGGCAACATGCTACTTGCTCCGTCCACGGTGACTTGCCACCATTGTCGCCAGCCATTGTCTGGTAGCGAACTAGTTACGCCTTCACCGTGACTTAGGACTTGTTTACATTTGTTTAACTTGAAAAACGTGAGCTTAAATTCCCAACGTGAGTACAAAATTATTTGCTTTGTGGTTTTTACCGTTTGTAAAATTTCCTTGTTGATAAGGAAACTGGTGAACTGAAAAGATGAATAAATGTTTCCAAATCTCTAGGGCTTTTCCCATTTCGTCTCACTTTTTCTTTTAGTTCTATGTGTACCAAAAGTTACGTTATACGTTGTAATTTAATACTTGACGTTAAATGCTTCCCATGTGCACTATACTTAAGTTCAACTTACAATACTTAGAGTGGGCACGTGCGTTAATTTGAATTGTGTAGGTGCCTCATCATCCCAGTAATGGCCGGACTACTACTATTATATTTTCAACATTGTTATCGGAGCGTTAAATAATGTGCTCAAACAGGTGGACTCAAAAATGTATTGTAAACCGCAGTCATTCTTTTGTTTTTTTTACTTTTAATGCACTCTAGTTGTTCATCAATTATTTTATACAGCTTGGCCATGTCGACTACTGGTAATGTTATTGTGGTCAGACGGGCATTTTCTTCAAGTTTCGGTAAATGGACATAACTTTAAGGAATGCTCTATTTTATAGCTACCTGACTATAAATTGATTAGGTATGCGCCAGCGACCGCAAGGTAAAAACTGCATTCTTTCGTCTTGAAACTAATAAGGGCATGAAATCTGTTAACTCGGCGCATTAACGTGCCCTTTTTCAGAAACAAAAATGTACATAATACTTACGCAGACGAACACTGTCATATGAAGGAAACCATTCATAAAATTGTTGTTTTAATTCACGAATTCGTGTGTGGTACTGACGAAATCATTCACAAACACAATCGAGTCACTGACTATTCCTGTGCAACGTACATGTAGAACGGTCTTTGTTCACAATTTCTCAAATTTTCTACCTTAACTGAAAACTTGGCCTCATAACCCAAATTCTTAAATTGGTGGTTTTGTAATAGAAATCATATGAGTTAATCCTAGGCGGCGTCAAAGCTGCGCCGCACGTGCGTCGGCGCACCTGCCGGCACCACCCCTGCGCCTGAGGGGTGACGTGGATAAACTAGTCCAAAAAGTTCCGATTTTTTTTCAGATTTTAAAGCAATCTCTTTGTTTAAATTAATGTATGTACAAAAATGAAAACAAATATAAAAGTAGTTACAGGAAAAGTGTCAATGTCAATAAATATGTATTTCAATTTATGTTGTGGAAATTAAAGAAGTAGGTACACCTAATATAACACCATACATCAAAATAAATGCTGTTTATTTTGCCAATATTATGAAAGAGGAAAACAATCATAATTAAATTACCTACCTAAACAAACCAACATAATAGCTTTAATAACAGTCAACGCATGGCTAATTGCTTAAAGCCGTTTCAAAAACTGTTCTACATAAAATTACAGCAAACACCATTATCGTATAGATTAGTAGGAACACACTCGCGTAACGTTTGGGGACACCGAACCATTTTGCTTGATCGCTTGCGCAAGCGATTAAAGTCTTTTTTACGGCCGTTTAAGCAGTTGTTAAGCACCAATTAGCATTTATCGGACTTCCCTTTTCATGTTGAAGTGCTATTAAATTGGAATACTTCAATATTGAGTGAGCTCCGTTTAAATTGAGAATGAAAATAACAATTGTTTTGCTATTTTAATTTTAAACCGTGGTTTATGAAATGTCTTTATTTGTGACGTAATAAAATAATTTTCCTAGAGCGATTCATAAGCACAGTTTCTGCAAGAGTAACGACGTGACTGTAAAATATTTTTTTACGGTGTCATTTATGATATTTTTATTTGATGGGATCATAGTTACAATGTTAGTGCATATTCACTGGCGCTTGGCTGAATCCTTTACCTATAGAGTTACATAAGGACACATAAGACAAAACACATACGAACAGGAAAAATGCATACTACAAAGGTGTTCAAAAGTTAATTAAAGTTCAACGATTTGATAGCTAATACACGTATGGTGGTGACGCAGCTCATTGCCATGCTTGAAGCGAGCGGTGCCCGGGACGCACTTAGAGGACTCATTGCGAGGTAACGAGGGTGGAGGACAATGGAGGGGCGGAAGCGTGTCCGCAGGATGTCGGCCCACCATCGATCATATTGTACTTGATGGCTTGAGAGCTGATGAAGTGAAGCTATTACAAATTATCAGTATTAAAATAATTAAAAGTTATTAAAAAGTTTGCTACATACATGTTTTCATTTTTTTGTTTTTCTTTTTTTTCATTTTTCATTATGCATGTTTTCATGAGTAACTTCGTGCTTAAAAGTATTTAAAGGATTCGTGTAGTATAAGTAAAGCAATTAGTTTTATTTTTTGTTTTAGCAATGTCATTCAGTCAGTCGCAATGTCCTTTTTGAAAGCTTTAAATTCTTTCATCCTCGCCTTTTCTTTAAACAGGAAGTATCGCTGGGAAGTTAAACAAAAAAAGCCTTTCCCACGAGTTCCAAAGCTAACAATTGCTTTATTTCATCCAAAAATAATTACGTGACTCTATGTAGGTTCTACGGCTTAATGTGTTACACCAGCCAATAGATATTCATTGTTTATGACACCTTTTGTGAAGCCGCCTACTCAATAAAATGTAAAATTTGGACTGTCGTGTGCCTTCTTTGTACTGGCACGTAGGGCTCCTCCTAAGTCCCGGATAATGTTGGTTTAGAACAAAATTCTCACGTTCTGTATACATTGTAAACACTAAACACCGGGACACCCGTTACGTTTCGTTTACTGCGCTTATTGTTCTATTATATGAGCTTGTGAAAAGTAAACAAGCGTTCAAAACTCAAATAAAACTTTTTCGTACAGATACAATTTACTCTATTAACTAGGAGTAACAAGGAATTCTATTGAAATTCTAAGCAGAATAAAATATCCTACTATAATTCAATTGACACTGATTGATCCAAAAAGATACGTGTATGCTAAAAACAACTGTTGTCGAAACAGTTGTACTACATTGCCCACTTGTTACCTTGATCGTAATTACAAGTAGTTAGCTAATGAAATTGGTAACAAAAAATCTCTTTGAACCGATGTCATTGTACCTGGCGCGTAGTAATGAATGAACGATTTCATTCTGCAGTCGCTTCGCGTATCATGCAGTTACCTCACGTACAAGACGCCCGGTTGCCTTCTCAATTCGTTCAACAATATTGATGCCATAGACCAAGCCTTGAGATTTATAGACACGTCTATTTATTGCGGAAATGTCAGTTCATTGTTTTAACGTTAGGCCTACTAATGTGAATATTTAATTGACAATGAATTTAGGCCTCTTTGGCGGTACAATTTATATGGCTGTATGTTTTAAATGGAGACAGAGTTTGCATACTTTACATACAAAATTAGACCAAAAGGGAACCTTTAAGGCCTCATTTAATTTCGCTGTAGTTTTATTAAAACACCACCAATTTGGATAGGAGTCCTTTTTGTTCATTTCCAAAACGAAGCCTGTATTAAAAAGTTATACACACTATGTTACAAGCAGTAGTATTTGGTTAGTTACTCTAATTCGATATTTCTACCTACACACTGAAAACTCGCCTGCATCGTACTCTTTGCCCAGGTGCACTGCGCGCAGTACACCTACAGCCGTCGCAAGCGCAGCGACGTCATTCACGTCCGTCCGCTTACCTTCCGGAATGCGGCGCGTTTCCACTCACCCGCCGTGATTCATAAACTCACTGAAAATCTAATGAGACGGCCTCTTCAATGGAACTTGACCTGAGATTGTGAATCACTATTCAAAGGAATTTTCAATGATGTAGTAACTTAATTAATTAATATTCAAACTCTGTTAGCAACCGTTTCTTGCATATCAATATCTTGTTCTTGATTTCATGTATGATTCATTGATTTTCACTTTATAGTAAACCGCTGTCGCTTATCGTACTACTAAATGTCGCAGGTCACTAATTTAATAAAAATACATATCTTCGGCAAAGACACCGTCAGGACTTGTATCTGATAAAATCATAAGCGAAATAATACTATACTACTGGTAATTTAATTACCTGCAAAAGCTTTCCCTAATCTAACTTTTTGTTTCGGCAATTGACACAAAATTACCGTTACAAGCCCAATCAACACAGCACACAGCACTACATACTGCGTTGTTATAGGAAATGTGAAACAATTTGTTAGACTTACGGAGGCCGCGCACGCGCCGACATTGTTATTGTTTTGGTGCGACGCGCCCTTTGTCAAGACTCCACCGTTCATGAGAGAGCATCCGTAATGCCAGCCTTGTGTACATAATACTGTCATCTACGGAATCAAGAGCTGTGTCGCATTGTTGCACATATTCATTCAATGTTTCCATGTCCGTTCATTGTTAGAACCTATGTTGCTGGCTTATGATTTATCTATATAATTATTTAATTTTTTTACATACAGTCATGGAAATGTCTCTGTAAAATTCCGCAAAACATTACATACGACAACATACGAAAGCTTCCCGGGGCGATCCTAGCAAGTACCCGAGACCCGCAACTCAAAAGATGAGGCCAACTTCTGGGCAAATCAGTAGGCGCCAAGGAATTTGAGTTTTTTTATTTTATTTACCCAAGCTATTAGCTCTCGGTTGTAGAATTACAATGAACTGTCCGCCGACTAAGTGGTAATTATTTTTTCAATAAGAACGGTTTGTGTGTAAGCCACAAATGTTTGCTGTTCTCATATTAGTGCTCCACATTTCGCACTCGATGTTCACACAATAGCCTTGCATCAATTTGTGCTTGGATGTAAGAATTTACATCAACGTACCACAGTGCAGTTAACACGATTCCCTATTTTCAGGTAGCAATTTCGACACGCAATTTATCGTATCATGCGAAACCTGCGCTCTAACAAAATCCGTATTTGCTAACTCGTTGATGGAGGCGATTTGTTTCACTGGTGAATTAAATAATACTCTAATTTATCGCATAACTTAGTCCTACGGAGAACTGTGAGTCAATAAATATAATAAAGTAGTAAGTTCAATAAGAGTTCAACAACTAGACCTTTGATTACACGAATAGGCGATGGGTTGCTGACGTTAGGTTATTCAAAAATTATATACATATAGCCTAAAACAAACACTGTTCTATTGTAGGGTAGCTGCTTCGGTAACCATATCCATTTTAAATGACTGTGCAATTATTATGCTTTGAGAAAACCCTTTATAATCCGCAAAAAGGACATCTCATCCTTTATGATCCAATCAAAGTAAACACCAGAACAACATCGTCCAAAATGAAATAAACTTCTCACATACTTACGACGAACTTAAAAATAACTTACTTAGATATTTTCTGAAAACTAAACGAGTTTTCTTTATATTGCGGAATGACGCAGTTTATCCTAATTTATCTTATCCATATAACGAGCATTTGCGTGTTAACGATATTTACTCCCCATTATGTACCTGTTAAATATGTATTTATGCAAGTGGGCAGTTTTGATCTAGTTACTTATTCCATTAACACTTTGACGCTGAAATCTAACAAGTTGGATAATTTACATTGACGCGTGGGGAGCAGAATAATTTAGCTATTACTCACATTTGATTATAAAACAAAATGATCTAATGGACGAAGGTATGCATTACATAACTTGGTGTGGGAAAATGACTGTACTTAGTAGGA
Source organism: Helicoverpa zea x Helicoverpa armigera (assembly GCA_033682625.1). Classification (NCBI taxonomy): domain Eukaryota; kingdom Metazoa; phylum Arthropoda; class Insecta; order Lepidoptera; family Noctuidae; genus Helicoverpa; species Helicoverpa zea x Helicoverpa armigera. Next base: position 4,600,591 of record JAWIIS010000004.1, read on the forward strand.
AATGTATGGAGAGTAGTGTTTGCAATTTGCACCACGTGCTCGCTTCGCTACTTCACACCGACCTCCCATTTCTTTAGAACAATTTTCCCTTTCATTAAATAAACTGCAAGTCTTGAGAAACGTGAAGGTTCTTAACGAAACGTGTGACCGTTGCAAATCTCTTAATTATGAATTTCACGAATGTTTTGATTTGCCTTATTATTTGTAAACTTGACATTTAAGTATGTGCACAGAATTTTATAAACTTAATGTCAGGGTAATCTAAACACCACGAGGTACTACTCTAAATAAACAGTAATTTGTTTCTAACATCCACGGATGAATGACCGTGTTAAGTGATTCGGTGGTCTACATTAACCATGATGTGACTAAACTTCTGCTAATGCACCTCAAATATTTTTGTGAGTGGCTGAATCATTCCAATCAGGAATGACTAAGCAGGGAACACCTACTTGTAGACGTGTGCAAACTATTCCACGACCTTTATCTAGATTGCATGAGAAGAGACATACATTGTTAGCACACATGTCTTTCCACGCATGGTTAGCTAATAGACATTTTATCTCATTGCGATTCTATGAAAGTTGAACATCGTTGCTTATCCGATTTGCAGTTTTTCGGCTCTCCTTTGTTCCCGCACATTAGCAAACGGTTTTATTGCATCACGTCTTAATTATCTTTTGTTTAAGCCGCGTATTGTTAATTTGTTCATTGACCAACTTCTTGCTTCCATTATATGAATACTCCGATGAGATAAAAAAGTTATTAAATGCTCTTCTGCAGTAATTTTTATTATTATTTTTAAAAGGTAATTGTTTGGGAGATTGGATACGCTGTTTTTGTGAATAGTAAATATTCACACGTTCGAATATTAGGTTCATATTACACGAACCTAATATTCCTGATGGGCTTTTGGGTAAGCGATACGTGGTGCTCAATATTTAAATTTGGATCCGATGGAGTGTATGATGTCGTACAGGTCACCGAACACTGCTCAAACATGGATCCTAGTTAGGGAGGGTGTGATCTGTAAGCGAGCCCTCTCTTACGTTTCCACGGCCCGTGGGAATCACCGCACACTAAATTATTAACAAAAATATTGACTCGCTGCCTACTTAAGGGATTTGACCACTAGTTGTTTGCATTGGCAGTTTGCCGCTCCCAACAAATACGGACAACAGCGACGTGTCGACGACTGCTTTACAAAGTTTATGGGAAAAGTTCGAAAGCCATGAGCCGGGGTAAGGTCAATATTTTGTGTTTGATCGCTTCGAGAACTGACGTAACCTTTAAGTCGATTGCCGAACTTTGTTCTTTATGAGAGTCTCTCGAGATGTCTGGAACTGTTATTGATACACTAACTTAGTTTTATTTAGACTGAAGGCTTTTTTATCCTGTTATTTACCAGATCGCTTGGAAATATTACAGAAAGCGAAATTAAACATAACAAAAATAATATCGTGCGATAAATTGGTCCAATTCAAGTTCACATGAAGACTACAAAAACGCATTCCTCTTTTATTTGAGAACGATGTGAATGTTTGATTGCATTTGCCCTAATTGCTTGTTACGCACGATCGGCAATAGGTGCCGCGGATCTAGTTCAGATCGATCAACTGTGCAGTCCGTTACAGCTGTGTCCGTTCGGAACTATCAGACAAAACATTGGACAAGTCAAATTAACCACCACTGTCGATAGCTGCTCAATATGCTTCCCTCCTTACCAAAACAGAATAAAAAGTGAGGAGTCAGCATGTAAGGCATTCTATTCCGTATTGTGAAATCAGCTGATAATTTTAGTAATTATCTCGGAACTGGTAAATTCGCTGAATAAATGGCCCATGGACGTGAATTTGATGAAAGTTTTGCTCAAATGACAATAAAGATGACACCAAAACAACAATAACGGGCACAGTAACAATGAGCCAAGTTAATTCAGTTTCCCGGAATCCACTCTAGTTTACAGTAGGTTTGTACATAATGCGACACCCGCGGTGATTCTCAGCAGTAACGAGCGCGCGGCATCTAATCCGCGCTTGCTAATCCATTAATTAAGCGTGCCGAGCTAATTGGGCTAGTTCACGTGCGCCCAGCCACCGTGGCCGACTCAAAATCACTGCACTTGTTCAAAAAACGCGGAAAAGCACTCCCTTCTCGTTACCGATGCAATTCGATGGGAAACTCGCTAGTTTGTTGTTTTACGGTTACCCGCTGAATTTGCGGTATGCCCCAGCAAATTGTATTGGTTTTTTGCGGAACCACGGATTTGCTATTTTCCCCTAATTAACCACTTGACTGTTAACCAATAAATATTCTCTATAAGTAAGTTAATTGGAACAGTTACATTTAATTGTGAAATTCTTGAAACACAGCGGAGTTACATGCTCTAGGAATTTTTCATCGTGACTATAAGAAACATATATTCTCTTACATAATTAGTTTGTGTTTACTTATTACAAATCAATGTATGTAGACCGTGGTTGCCTACTTTTATCAGTGATTGATTACCGTAATTACTTGTTGTTCCTAAGGTCGTCGTAAGCGTTACTAAGGCAAACATTAATCTCGCATGATTCTCGCCATAAATAAAAATTCTTTAATGTTAACTCATAGTACTTTCTTAGTTTTTGGGTTTTTCTGTATACGCGGAAAAACATTGATATTTCCAGAAAGACTTTATATGCCTGAAAAAAATAAAACTAGGTAGGTATGTAAAGAAGCGCTCCTTTACCATATAGGTAAGTGTACGACCACATTGTGTAGCTTTTGCTAGGGGAAAAAATACTAGGGATGTCCTAATGCGAAACGAACTCTGATTTAGATAGTAGTGTAGTTGGCGGCAAGTGGCAGCGTGTGGCGTTCCACGTAGCTATGACTACTGCGGCCAATCATTCAATTGATCGAGGCGGGACGCCGCGGGATTGCCTCATTATCCAATAAACACACGGCGCCCGATCTCGACTGCTTTCAATAATGCCACAGATGAGGTAGAAGGTCAAATGTTAATATAGTTTCCTTTTTAGAATCGCCTGACCCCTATCTATGAGGTTCAATACTGGTTATTGAAACTGATTGGGTTTTTGCACGTGTTCAAACTTACCAGTATTGGTGACATTGAACAAGCTGGCGTCAGAGAAATTCTTAGTATTTAAAAAATTATAATACGTACACAAGTTGTGGAAGTCGACAGGTAATTACTTCACGGTATACGTCACGATATACAATTCTCCAAACGTAAGCACTTTCTCACTGACGTCAACTCTATGAAGGCCGGACACCAATAAAGGCATTACGAAGAACGCATCTAACATTAACGTTCCCATACAAAATCGGATGGTCATAAAAGTTGGTAAATAATATTGACAGCTCTATGTTTTATAATGTGAATGTTTTGTGGCGCCGACGCGACGCTCTGCCGACATAAACACCACAATTACTCGATATAATTCGATAGCCGGACTCCTATCGTGTGATGATCGCAGGTATCGATTTCGCACCTGAGCAGAGGCTTCTTGGCAAATTAGCGATTTCTGATTTTGAAAGATTGTTTTCAATCTTAGTTCGCAGTTAGCCCTAGATGTAAAACATAAATGTCTTCTACTGAATTAACAACTCCTACTGAATTAGCAAGACGCACATTCCACGAAACAACTGCACAACAATTTGTTCTGGTATTCAAGTCTTCTCTGAAGTCCAAATATTTCAGTCTGTGAAATGTAGAGCTTAGTGTCGCTATAGTTAGCAAAGTAACGACGTTTGCTCTCTCTTAAAACAGACAGAAAATAACTTTACTACGTAGCTAATTCTGCGTGAGACGCATGTCTGCAGTCATCATTTGCCTTTAAGATGCTAGTGAGGGAACATTTCAACCGAGCTACATAAATGTCGTATTCTTGGAAATGTATATTCGAGATACAAGTGACTTTAGGACAGCAATTATATCTGTATCTCTCCTCTCCTAAATTAATCAGAAACAAGTGCAATCTAAACTGCAAATGAAACTGTCTCGTTCAAAAACTGCAGTCGGTAAAAGTATGAAGGTATTTGTCGAGTCAAGTGCACACAGTGGTTATTCCCAGTTGGCTGATACTTGTAGTTTATATCGCATGTCGTCAGCCGGGACATCCGAAGCATTTCCTCATTGTCGCACGCGCACGCGCGGACGGTTTCTTTTTGTCTTAACTGTGCAAGTACATATTAACATTGATGAGCATCATGGTTCGCTTCCTGCATACTCAAACTTTGTGAGTTCACTTGTTTAGCTGGATGTCGACAACATTCTTTATTAAATGTAACGTTTATTAAATGGTTTGGAATACACGACTCATATACCTTGTATGTTGATTCAATATTGTTATTTGTAAAGGCAATAGGTATTTCACTGGATGGGAATTCAAGAGTTTTCCCCTATGATTACAATGTTATGTAGAAATCAATTTAATTTACCCCGATAGCGATCCGAAACGATAAATTTTCAGTAATAGCTTTTGTCCAAAGGACACTGGATACAAGGAAAATGGACAGCAAAAAATGTATGCTGCCACGTCTGATAAATCTTGGAACGATGTTCTTACGGGTTACCTAATGCATTGTAATATCATGCGAAGTGATACTAAATAGGATTCGTCATCTCAATTGTGTGCTCAGTACCGCCAACTCTCATTACCTGCATCCTGCGTCCAATTCCCGCCTGCTTACTAGATGCTATCTAACACTGACACACATTCCGGGAACGTGGATAATCAGGTCGATAGTCAATTAAAAAGCATCGACCGTATTGATCTAGTTCTCGCATTGTTACCATCCTATACAAATAACGTCTATCCGTCCAAGTTGGTAGCAATAGGACGCTCTCAAACCAATAATCCATATTTTTTTCCAAACGATATAACTTTATTTGTCGAGTCCGATCGGCATCGCTAAATACAGGGGACACAATGTAAGGCTTTTTGTGCAGTCCCACTGAATCAATTTTGCGTTTTTTGTTCGCGGATTTCGGAAGCCGCAGGTAAGAGGGCTAGATCCGGGTCCGTCTTTGTGTTTCGCTATTCTTGTGATTTACTAATATTTACAAATTCGCAATTTGGGAAGTAATAACTGTCAGAAGGAATCAGCTGCGTCACTCGACCAACTGGGTTGCACACAACGAGCTCCACTTTACATGATGTCGACATTATTTACGCTGTTTACAGCTTGTGTACTTTTTATATTGCATTTTATTTGATGCACATAAATATAAAGGTAATAATAAAATTCCGAGTGTTTTTGGATGCATTCTTCAGAGCCGTATTGTGTTTCTGCATTTCGTGCATCACATCACTTGGTAACTATAGTGAACTTGCCATTTAAAATGGCAATGAATATAATTGTGTAATTGTGTATTTTCGTGATCCATAGCTAACGATTTGAAAGGGTTAGCGGCATGAAATTTACTTGACCGTAAAAGATTTCCAACAATAGATTTACTTTACCGTTTATATCATTACGTAGATATTATTCCTGCTACTAAACCCGGATTATATTGTTATCTTATAATGTTGTCAAATTCAATGGTCACAGATCAGTGAGTTATCGTATAGAGATACTATAGTTAAAACCTATGTAAGTATTAGGCACTTAATCGTGGATTGGCCTTTTTGGCCTATAAAAAATTGAAACGTAGGTAAGAGATTTCCCGTAAACAAAACTCAACCAAAAACAGACAACACATGTTCCTAAAGTTTGCGGAACCCGTTTACTACACTACGTTTACTTTTTACAGTTCTAACGTTCCAACTAAAACATAAACCAGTGCAAATTTAACAAGATTAAAAAAAATGGAAACAAACAGAAGTGGTGGGGTGTCACCAAGCATGACCGTTGCGTGGAAGTCGAGCGCTGGCGGCATGTGGCGGAACTAATAAGGCCCATTAACATTTACCGTAGTGTACCGTAAAACCGAGCACCACTGAAACACGCATGCTACGCAATCGTTATGCAGATCCTGCTGTTGCTAATGTAGGTAATGCGCGATTATTTCTATCTGGCCAGCGCTGATCAAGCGTGGCCGGCATTGAGACAACGTTATTAAGTTCCATCGTTGTATCGAAGTTGTAGTGGACTGTCCCTGTTTTGTTTACACCAGCCCGCAAATAGAAGACATTGTTAGAATTAATACGTGATCACAGTTTGACTACTATTTCATAAATATACCAAGTGGACTTTGTAATACACCTGTTATAGACAAACTCAATTAAAGCAGTTAACGTAATTAAGATATTAACTCAACACTCGAAGAGTCAGTAACCTGAAGTTAACAGTAAACTGAGTAGGTACCTATTGTATGAATGAAAATTGTTTTCAGACGAATTAAAAATGTTAATTGCTTTTGATTATGTGATCCAACCTCAGTGTGGGAACTGGCTTTGTAATTGCAGGTTTTAGCAATGAGAGCAGATTGCAAGATCAAGTTGATTGATGAAAAGTATTGTGGTACTGGATTTTGCTAAATTCTTAGTCAAAAGTTGTTCAGGTGTTTGCGCGGCGTCTGGCGGCGGCGTGTCGTCGTCGCACTAAATCATATTCACATTACGCTCCACCTACCGCACAATATAAAACACAAAAACGTTGATGACGTTCAATTATCACTCCGCATTGTTTGTTGATAGGCCGCTGGCCGCTCGCCGCTCGCCGACGACCTAACGGTGGTAATGTTTACTTTGTCTCTTGCGGCACGCTCCCTATAATCCCAAATAACAAATTATGAAATGGATGAAAAACTCAGGTTAAGCTGTCGGCGATTCCTAAACATAATGTTTGATTGTGCTCTAATGACAAGGCGCGGACTCCAAGCCACCTTTTGTGTAAAGCCGACGAGATTACTAATGGAGCGATACAAAAAAGCGTTTATTTTTAATGTCGTAAAGTCGAAAGTGTAGTCAATCCGAGATTGCTGTTAGTGTTTCGACTAAGGAGGTCCTGGTAATTGAGCAATCATCTACTCTAGTCCGTTGCGGTAAGCGACGCATCGAAAATAAATGAAATTTATTATTTGTTTTGTTTGTTTCTGAACTATGTTCTGTTTAATATCGTGAGGAAATTAGTCTACTTCCTTGTATGGTAAAACATTTAGGCAGTTAGCTGCATAATAGCTAGTTATGAAGGTAAATGAAAGCTATAAAACTATGGTTGAGTTTCCAATACAGCCTATAAGCAATATTTATTGGGAAGGCCTCTGATGTAGCAATTCCCAAATTGCTCGTAACGATTCCCCTAATATCGTATCTATAGGGATATTCGATTTGATTAAGCATGCAATCATTCGCAAACAGACAGTCATCCATCATTTTTCATCGTCCCGAACAAAATAAATGAGACTTTCCCGATACAATATTGTGAAGTCAATTGTGAGCTGAGCTGAATCAAACGATGATATTATGGAAATGCAAACTATGCTATTGATACAATTCGCTATGAAAAATGATTACGCCAAGTAATGATTCACCAGCCAAATCAACAATCAAGTCAAATTGCAAACTTACACCACACAGGAAAGTAAGTAGAGTAAGCTGTCTCGTAGCATTGTCTCTGAAATGTTGTTATTATTGATAATTGATTCAGCTATTTAACCGGCCCCCAACATAGAAGCACGTGGGATGACGTGAATGGGCAGTCATTGATCGCGTCTGTGATTGCCGGCGCCGACCGCGACGGAGGAGCGCCCGCGCCGCGTATTGTACAACCTAGCACCTATTATAGTTTGACTTAACGCTTCTTATTGATATAAAACTAAATGATTTTTGCTAAGGAAATTGTTGTGTGTTTTTATTTAGTCTTCCAGTGGATCATAAAGGCTCTTTGTCTGTAGTATGCAGCCTCAATCATTGTTATTTGCATGCCTTAAATTGGTGCCAGATTAACAATAATGGATGTTATACAAAGTTATGATGAACTAATAGGTGTGTTTACTAATGATACGAGACAGGATGTAGGCAGTGCGACTGGGTGCGAGGGGCAATAGCACGACCTTGCGAATGTCGCCGGACTTGATGCGGATTTGACTCATGCGCCGCGGCCCCTATGATTCATGCCATAATCATTTTTTTAGAACATCTCAATGATATTATCCTTCCTTTCGTAACTATAAGATCACCATCGACACCACGCAACTTGAATACGATATATTACACCCAGCCTTAAAAATATCCCCCCGAAGATACCCAATCAAACATCAAAAGAAACAGTCAAACCGCTCGTAACTAATTTAAACACCCGATCTACAGGATTAACGCCAGGAAATCTGACAACAGGATACGTCAATTTAAACTAGTCGAAACTGAGACCAAATATGCCAAAGTGCACCTTCGATCTATTGTTCTTTACCTCGACGACTTTACATTGAACGTCGTAGCTTTCTTTTTAAACATGGAACATGGTTCTGATAGATGAAACAGACTCGGTATGTGATGCTGTACATGTTTTAGTGCAGCCATTAGTACGTAGTGTATTGAAGTGGCAGGACGTGAGCGAGTAACAAAGGAGCTCGTCTAAACAGGCCATTAATAAGGAGGCGGCTCGCGGGATCCGCCCGGGACTTCCGCTGCATTCCGAGAACCGCTATCCCGGGACAAGACAGAAATAGCACCGGTGATACTCCGTTCAACATATAAATGGCAATCAACGCTACATACCGCACATGATATTAAGTCTGAGTGAAAGCTTAGGAAGTTTGCCTTTTAAAATATGTCTACTAATTTGTGCGGGAACTGTTGTAGTATTAGCAAACGTCAGTTTCTGAAAACGGTAAAATTTTATAAAGAACCTCCGTTGTAGCTGTAGTATACTTACACAATTTATAAAACCGGCCATAAATCTCTTCAAAATGACCGTAAATATGTTTGGCAGTGTGAACATTCCGTCTAAGGAATCTTTTAAAGAAACACAATTGTTTTGTACAAAACATTGTTAAGCGCGGCGGATCAAAACGTAAAGAATAATAAATAAATGTGAGGGCTCAGAGACACCTTTATTATAGAAATGGGTGGAAGGTGGCAATCTCTGAGATCTTGCTGTGTGTTTACTGTGCATCATCACGTTTTACAAAAGGAGACAATTTATACGAAACGTGAGAAAGAAAGAGACGCAAACGTCGGCATGGACCACCTTGTTAGTAATAATCGGTTTACAGACCTTGTCAAAAATTAACTTATTATAAATTATAAATGGAGCTTAGCAAAGGTGGCGGCGAGCGAGACTGTTATCGATATCTAAGGATGTATTTTTTGCTAACCTTCAATTGATGTTTTCAATCTCAGCAAGGGTTTATGAAGGGTTATTTATCGGCTCTCTTAAGTTATACCTCTGCATGTCGATTCTATAAAATATCACAACTCACTTCGACATCACTCTCACTTCGACTTCGATCTAAAGGTAGAATTCCGTGGACGCGACAATAGTCAACCTATGAAAATGTATGGCACCGTTGCCGAGGCCCGTGACAGTCGCGCGCGGCCGACGAATTTCGTAAGCTGCTCGCGGCATTGTCAACAATTTAATTCTGTTTTACTAAAATTCTATAGATGTTATTAAGCGGTAGACCATGTTGAGAAGCGTACAGCCGCCAGCGGCTCACGAAATTCGTCGTCCGCGCGCGACTGTCGCGGCCCTCGGCAGCGGTGCCATACATTTTCATAGGTTGACTTTTGTCGCGCGCGGCTGCGACAATCGCGACCCACGGAATTCTACCTTAAAGTTTCGTGATTGACATTGTCAAACTACACTAGCGCTACACTATCGAGCGTGTTGACAAGTTGAACTAAATTAAAGTCGAGATTTTGACAGATCTGCCAAAATCTGTCTATCTATAGGGGAGGTAGGGGAGAGATGGGCAGTTGGGAGACATGATCAAATCAGATTAAAAGGGGGGGGGGGGGGTCCTTTTATTCTGATTTGATCATAGTTTTTTTTTTTTATTGGGTAGTTTACGTTACCGACTGGTAACGGTGTTCATCCATAGACTATCTGTCATTTCTGTGAGTTGTCAAGAACAAACACTCGTAAAAGTACTTAAATATTTTGTTGCGGTTTCGGATCGTTATAAAGAGAAAACTAATGAAAGGTATGTGTATTTTCTATTATTAATGATTGATTGTCAAAATCTCCAGTTACGATTATAGTAAGTCGATGCAATCCACACCTATTATACCTCTAGAAGAGGTACTACAGCAATAGTTTATGGGCCCCACGTTTTTATTTTAGTCTAATTTGACCGGGACCACCTACGTAGGTTGACAGGAAAGTAACTATTTTTTATTTTCTAGTTTTCAGTGCACATAAGATAAAACCGTTTTACTTAAGTTTTTTTACCGATTTTTTTTTTATAAACTAAGTCAAAAGTGTCCAATGCTCCCTATGGTAGGGAGGCTTGGACATACCATGTAATGTATAATTTGTAAATTTTTGTTCTTCTTCTTCAGTGAAAATTTGTGAGGTTATAAATCTGCGCTAAAAATCCTTTATAGAATCTTGTTTCAGGTACCGTTGCCAACTTGATCTAGGGACTCCATATTTATCAGCTGTTCATTTTATTTTTTAACCTTTTGATACCTCTTGTATTGCTCGTTATATTAAATCTTTAGGAATTTCCCGTCGCAAACCATTCTTTTTAACCCCCGACGCAAAAACGACGGGGTGTTATAAGTTTGACGTGTCTGTGTGTGTGTGTGTGTGTGTGTGTGTATGTGGCATCGTAGCTCCCAAACGGATGATCCGATTGTAATGCGGTTTTTTTTGTTTAAAAGGAATGTCATTCGGGAGTGTTCTTAGCTATGTTTGGTGGAAATCGGTTCAGGTCTTCAAGGTCATCAGCTCGTTTGTTAGGTGTGATAGGAATGTTACACGCTCAGTTTACTTGCAAGCATATGTGGGATCTAAAATTTGAAATACTAATGTCTTCTGGAACCACTGAGCTGGTCTGCTGTTAGGACACGAAGATAGGTAACCCTGAACTGCCTTTTAGTAAACCCATCGAGTTTGGGCTCGTTTAATTTGTCTTGACTAGTTTTCTTCATGTTTCTAATTGACGAGAACCTAATTCTGGAAATGGGATGTGGCGGATGAAACCCTAGAATGATATATAACCCTGGATCAACAAAGGTCCATCCTTATTGTTTCTCAATCTGTGCAATTCTCCCAGAGCCAGTTTGTCATGAGGATTGTTAAACAGCTTCCTTTGGCTGAGATCGCATTAGCGAACCCATCATAAAAAGAAGGAAACATTAAGGAGCTCCTTTAAAAAACCATGAAATAAAATAAAATTATAAATTAAAAAAAACCCCCGACCCAAAAAAGTACGCAATTATTATGACAAAATGTTATAAACGATAAACCCTATAAAAAGCAAAAAGTAACTTTAAACACTACGTAAGTACCAACTAAAGCATGTCAGACTAAACAAAATTTTGACGTGTCGACGGTTTTATTTAAACCGTTTAAATATCTCGTAATGTTGAAACTGATTGTAATTTTTAGGATAGCTCTTTGATTTTATCTATCCAAACATAAGAAATGGCAATAAAAGTTGATTATCTGTAAAATCTGATTTTTTATGCAATAAATGTGAAAAAGTGCCCATCCCTCCCCTACCTCCCCTAAAGTATGAAATGACATTACGAATCGAAGTGAAATGCGAGTTGTTGATCGAGTTTTATAGAATCCCAATACTGTTATTATAAGCTGATTCATATTCCATACTATTTAATATACTTCATACTTCCATAAGTAATCTAACTGCAGTGGAATCGACTTCGATACATGAAGGTATTTCAGAAAGTCTAATATTGTGTTTGATATTTGTATTCAACGTTATCGATATGGGTTGTCTCCTCCCTAGACTCCTGTTACCTGCCTCTAATTTTGTGATTTATCGGTCCAGTGAGAGCTTTTGCATTGCATACTGATGCACCATGAATGAGTTGTTTACCTCCTTTTATCTTCAATCTGTACATGGAATATTGAATATTAAATCTAATAATAGGAAAAAGAGTTGATACCGGTATTGCTTTATGTATCTATCTATATACACTACGTAATCGATCACACCTTTCCGCACGACTTTTACAATCGATTTTTTGTCGAAAGACGTGACCGAACTACGGATAGCGTTCGATAACTCGGTATCGGATTATTTGTAAATAATCGGAAGAATTGTTGATCGCTACCGATTCGAAGCGTTACATCGGTGTCCCGCGCACCTGCCGTCACGACGGTAGATCACATCGGTTGACCGGTGACGAATCGATTTCGTAACGTTGACGACTTTATCGGAATTGTGTCGACACACCGATTAGCTTGATACACGAATTTATTACACGTCGATCCTGTAGACATTTTTCCCAGGAAACCGAATAAGTTTTGTGAACTCGATTTGGAACGCGATTAAGTCGTGGTATTAACTACTACTAACTTACCGACGCCGGATATCCTTGTGTACTTCCGCATAAAAATACGAACTTGCAAGGTAATATAACGGAGCTACTGGCATTTATGGCTTCAAATTGCATAAATTATGGTGTAGGCACAGGGCATTCTAATAATAAACAAGTCCGTGGTTAATATTCTGATTCATGAAGACATAAAAAGAAAATATCAATAAATGAGTATCCATAACGAGAGGTAGTTCTATATTTACTTGTGTCCATTATGATATATCATGTATGGGCCACCGAGGACGCCACAGGACGTTCCACCAGATTTTATTAAGATGTACCACTTTGCCCATCTCGCATACAACCTGCCAAATGTATTCTTCCTAGGTACATCATGCTAATATAATCAGTAAACCCCGAACAATAAAGATAAAAATGGCATGAAAGATTTGGTTCATTTGTAAAATATAAGTTGCTTTTGGTGTATGTGACAAAACAACCGCATTAAGTTGTCTCATTCGAAACAATCATAAGTGACTGGAAGGGATAGTGTATTTTATGTGTTCGGTGTATGGTTTGGAATAGTGTTGCTTGTTTGTATGTTTAGTGTAATTTTTCACGTAAGTGGGAGCGTGGAGCAACGGGGGGCGCCGACAAAGCTGCTGCCCCGGGGGGCGGCCACCGATTCCAACTGCGTCTGCGCATACCAAACTGTGATTTGATAATAACATGACACATTTAGAATTACCGCTCCTATACAAATATGTTGCTGGAAAATTATGTTCTTATAAAATGTTTGACGTTTTCATTGTAAATTAATTTGACGAGGTTTGTTGTTTGAAGCTAGTAAATAACATAACATGAATTAGACATCGTCTGCTTTAAACAATTCAATTAGGTAAATAGGTAATTCAATAGCAAATATTTTCTTCTGGTGAAAACAGTGAAAAGCCCAATAGCACTTTAGTATGTAAAGGCTTTTTTTTTCTTATATGAATTATTGGCTTTATCTGTTTCAAACTAATCAACAAAAAATAAAGTAAGTAGGTAAGTATACCTACATATACGTAAAGTTTAAATGTCTTAGCGGGGTCAGGGCGGCGCGAGAGTGGCGTGACCGCGTAGGATCGCGTTTTGGCCGCGGCCGCCCACGACCACATAACCTATTGTCTGATTGTCTGCCCACGTGTGGACGAGACGTCCACCACACGTGATGTCACGTTATCAACAGATATATACGTAGCTAATTAAAGTAAATGCAATTTGATTTCTTCGATTGCAAAACATATAGGTAACGGGGACGCCAATTAAAGCAACGTTTGCGGTCCACTAAACTCACAAACAAGACTTGTTTTGTGACAATTATTATAATAAATTTAAGCTTACACATTCAAGATATATAAAAAAATTATATAAAAAAATAAGTTCCGGAATATATTCCTGTTCGCATAATAGTAATCGCCATAATCCTTGGTATTAACGGATTAGGGTGCCAACGGACTTGCGCGGTATTTAGCAAGGAGTCTTATTCAAAATGCTATTATTATTTCCTTTTACAAAATGTGTCACAAAGGAGTCTATTCCTTTAGCTGCTAATGTAAGGTAAACAGCACATTAGCGGACTGTAACAATTGATTATAGTGTCCGTACCGCCGCCTACGCCGTGGCTTATTTCTGTCATTTTCTCGGTAACGCGGGAAAGAAACGACTTGTGTGGCAAGGATCGCACGCACTCAGCTTAGTTCCGTTTAGGTGTGAAATAAAACTTTTATTTTATTTAATATACTGTGCCTTTGTTGGATGAGGTTTTTATGTACATTTTACACGATGATATGCTGAAGTCATAACCCAAAGCTACCTAAACCCGAAATTATTTGAAAACTAAGTTAAACAGTTATTGCCAATACGTCTTTATGAATATGTATTGTATAAAAATATCCATACAATATTTTAGTGTTAGAACAAAGGCTGATAGTGAGCAATAAAGAAGAAAGGCAAGTAAGTTTGTTCGTGGGCGTGAGAAAGGCGCGCGGGCGGGTCCGTGCCACGCTGACTCGCTGCTAATGCACTGGTCAAACACGCATGCCGCACTACTTCCAGCCTATCACAGTTTTACACATCACTAGGCAATAATAATAGTATTAGTACCTAGTTAAATTCTAAATAACTTTAATTTTCTTTAAGTTCATTAAAACCCGAATTGAAAGCTGAAGAAGCAGCCCTCACAATCGGCGCTCTGAACAGTCACATCATCTCGCTAGGTTACATAAATGTAGAAAATTAGTGCTGAAATTTAAATTGTTCCTCAATTAGTCATGTTAGTTACCAATATTACCAAGTATCAACAGTGTTTAGGAAATGAGGAAAAATGTAACGTCCCTGCTTTTAATTAATGTAACTAATTCAATTTTTCTTATGATATGCAATCGGTTAACGGCAATCTGGACTATTGTTTTTACTATGTGAACGGGAGTACAATAAGAGAACATATTTAATTCAGTTTTGTTGTTAATCCGACTTGAAAAATCTCGTGTGAACTGAGTGGAGGCAAGAGGTGTGACGGAGTGGTGGCTCTCGACTCATGTGATCCTTATCAGCTCTCTCTACTCTCACGTCGCCGCAGTGACTAATTGCACTCGCTCACCCACCGTGAAATTACACCATTTAAATACATATATTTCAAAACAATAATCCAAAACTATGATAAATTAAAAACGAATTGCCACTTTTTTATTTAATAACGACTAAAATGTCTGTATGTGAGTGAATTGAATACAGTCGCAGTTCACATGCATGGTGTTCGCTTTTGCAGTTTTATTTTTATCGCTTACTTATATAAATAGAACGCACCTACCTCAGCGTGTACTAAGGATACTTTAATGTAATTCTGCTAGTAAAGGTTTCCAGCGACCGTGACAAATAACTAGTGTTCTTCCATCACGTTCCTCATTATATCCTAATGCAGTAAACAACATCTCATCGGACATTTCTCGTGGGTCGAGGTTCGATTCCGCTGCTTCTTTTAATAGCAGCTCCCTGAGAACGGCAGTTAATTAGTACTAAAGCCGCCACCTGTGTTATTATCTGGACGTCAAACACATGGTAACGCCAGCATTAGGGGCGTTTACCCTATATTTGTATGTGCATAGCTTTGAATGATAATTCGCGCTTATACGCGTTCCCACTCCTATGGGTGAATGTATATGAATGCATGCTTGTGTAATGATGCCGATGCTTTCCTATTTTATTTTATCAAATAATGACTTATTTAGTTCCTTCCTTTTTAGACTTTCAGAACAGTTACTTGTTTACAGTTGGAGTTGCAAATAATTCAGTAAAGCTTGTTGTTGTTATTGTCAACGACACAATTCGTCTTGGTTCGATCCCCGGGGCCATATGACGAATCCAATTAACAGCACTAACATATTCCGTCGACCGGCCAGTATTTATGTTTCCTCACAGTCGCACTGTAAATATTTAGTCCGGGAGGCGTCTGGCATCGCCCTCACCTTATCTCTTCATCGGGCGCGTGAACCATTTCATGGGCAACATTGAGTGCGCCTGCAGCGCCGACAACGTACAGGATACAGGTTTGTAAATACTGATTAGAAAGTGGCACCTCAACGAGCGGTCCTTGAAAACTTCGTTACGCAGATAATCAGGAAGTTTATTTAGTGGAGCGTGGATGTTAGCTAGTAGACACGTGGCGTGGTATCATAGCGGAGATAGCGCAGTAAATCAAGCAACGGTGCGCGGTGCGATCGGCGCGCGAGTCGCGTGCGCGTGGGCATCGACAGGTGATGTCGGTCGATTATCTGCTAATTTATACGCGCCGCTCAACTTCTGTTCTCTCATATAATATTATTCATTTCGACACAACGCAAACGAGCTCGCTAAATATAGAGAGCGGCATTCCATGGACAACGCGCCTTGTTCTCGGGTAACTGTCCAATTGTTTTATTATCCTTTTTCGATTACAATTTCTTATTTTAAATGTCAGTTGTTCGCGGCGAGTGAGGATGGCTGGCTCCTATTTGGAGCAGTGTTTGTTGTAGCCGTGCTGATGTCACCGTGCCATGCCATCATCATGAGGGGGCCCGTTTTGGAATCTTTACGATCGACACCTCCACATATTCGCAACAGTTCATTCACCGACGCGAATGTGAATGTCATTGTCAACTTACATTTATCTATTTTTGATCTGATGAGCATATCCGTGTTTTAATGACTACTGCATTTATATTGACATAAATTGATGAAGTTTCATGAAACCTTTAGAAAGCTTTGAGATCAACAATGCTGGTCGCTGAAAAAAAAGCCTAAGTATGTGCGTGTGTGAACTGAGTGACTTCTACCTACTCCGTTTACATTTTCTGCCTTAATTGTTGTATTTATTTTCTTGTTACAAATGCATGTAAGTACATACTTATAACGTTGTTTACGTTTTTTTTTTCACTTGTTTGCAGATAAACGCACTTGCTTTTACTCATGCGTATCTAAGATATTACTTACTTGCAATAAAAGTGGATTAAGTACAAGAAAAAGCAAAAAAAGAACAGGGGTCAAAAGGAAAACAAACAACTTTTCTTTACAACAGATGCTATCAAGATAATAATTCTAAAATAGACAAAATATGTCTGTAAATATGTAAAAAAAACATGGTGAAACTCTAAAATGATGGTAAAAAATACTCGTTGAGTTATCGTTTAACGTTCCCATTTTTGCAAAAGCAAAAAGCGGTTTTGAAAGAAGAATTGATTGTTATGATATTCCAATAAAAATGTATATTTATCTTTGTTCGATCTTATAGGAAAGTCAATTACATTGGTTGGTCGGAGAAGATGCATGTAAGTACATAGACTCGATTATTATTCGATGACTATAAGTCTAAGTCTAAATACTAACTAGATGAGCTCTACTAATAATTGTCATAAGGAACTAAATTGTTACCTAGTACTTACGTAGTAATCTTTTTGGGTTTTCCGGCTATGACCACATACTTACGCACCAAAACAATATTTTATATTCTAAATAGCATACCTTTATGGACTTATGATATCATCACCTGTTGTTATGTAACCTTATCGAAGCTATTGTTAAATATAATTTGTAGGCCGTCACAAAGGATCCCTCCTGCCAATAAATATCTTGATTTGAAAATATTTTGAAATGGTTCTATTTCATCGGTCTGAAGCGTTAAATTTAGATGTTTTATTCATCCCTTTTATTAGTTATGTACGTAAACAAAGCTATCTTAAGGGCACAGGTGCGTGTGAACTTGCCGCGCGTGAAATTATTGTAAATTTGCTTCGGTGTGGTCTTTAAAAAAATCTGTTACGATTACACGATCCATCAACCCCCACGGGC
Organism: Helicoverpa zea x Helicoverpa armigera; assembly: GCA_033682625.1. NCBI lineage: Eukaryota > Metazoa > Arthropoda > Insecta > Lepidoptera > Noctuidae > Helicoverpa > Helicoverpa zea x Helicoverpa armigera. Next base: position 4,618,362 of record JAWIIS010000004.1, read on the forward strand.
GATTTACTACGGTGACCTCCGTGCGCCATCATCATTTGCCCCTCCTGATTACATTAGCCCTCAGAGGGATGGTCGATATGTCCATTTTACTTTTAAAGAAGATAGTTTCTACATACATAACGAAATATCCTAATTTGTTAATCATATCCAGAACGACAAATTGAAAACTGCCATTAACGCAAGAAAAACTGCAAAGCATGATAATGACAACAACAACAAAATCAAAGCATTCGGTAGATTGAGATCACTAGAATACCTTACATAGTACGAACACGAAACAATAGGTTATATAGAAATTAATGTTCTGATCAATGTCAACGAATAACGATAAAATGTTTTCAATGGTCAGCACAACTGCGATTGGAATGAGCAAGAATTTTCATTTCAGTAAGTAAGACATTAATTACCGAGGAGCAATAAAAATGCCAACGTTAAATGGATGCTTAGTTTCTATTGTTTTTACCGTGGACCTATATCTCACAATAAAGCGAAAATTATTAGGTATTTTAATGCAAAAAGAACAATGACATCACCAAAGCTCTCACCTCTGCTTGTGCTATTTACTTAAAAGTTGACATTATAAAGTCACACATCCATATTATAAATGAAGGGTTCGAAAAGCATTACATCAAGGGTGGGATCAAAGTGTGGCGGTCGGCAGGCGGCGCGGTCCGGCCGGGCGCCAAGATCGCAACGATATCGTCGCTAGAACAGTAATCGTCAATAAAATCTCAATTTAGATGGCACCGATACCGTGTGAGTTACGGACGGACAGTCAGACCGAACACGAAAACTTACTCGACGATGGAATGTGCCCGTGACAGGACCAGCTAACGAATTAGGTACTCACAAGTTTTTTCTTTGACACGTCTAATTTAATTTATTTTTTATCGTATTTAAACTTAATGACTGAGGAAAACTTAGCAAATATTTTTCCGTTTGATGTATGGCTATCGGTATTGCTAAACCTTCTTGGACCCGGTAGTATGATGATCGGTGCGCGGTACTTGAAGGTGCGAGGATGTGCAGTGGCGGTGCAGTACCGGCGCTGACCAGCTCGTCGCGTCTGCGCCACCTTGAATTAATGACGGCTTGACGCCTCGCCGACAGCGGCACGCCTACGCCTATTTATAACAGACCTTTTTGTCTTTTTGCTCCCACCCCACTGGCCAGTCACAGATAAGAAGGACGTCAAAGTGGGCATTTAAAAATAAATTTGTCGAAAGTGATAAATGATGGATATAACTTTTATTATTTCAAATTAAATTAACGATCCGAACGGAACGTCTACCTTTTCTCACATTAGAGGGATCTTATCTGGAATGATTGCTTCCATTACCTTGGAGAACGGACACGTTGTTTTGTAGGTAAGGGAAGATAAAGAGATTAATGCGTAAAGCAATTAATTTTGATTGAGGTGTGTTTTATTAAGTAATTGTTTTTGTTCCCAATGTGGATTTGAAACGCACCATGAACTTGTGATTTGTTGTTGGTAGGTTTTTTCAGCAATGTTTTTTAAAGTATTGTGAAAGAAAAACACTGCGCTCTATAAAGCTCAAAAGAGCAAAAATGTCTCAAACAAAGAGGTTTATTTAAAAAGTTTTGTCATAATGTATCGCACTTATGATTCCACGGCATGCAGGGTGTTAGTGAAAAGTTTTTGAAGTTATAATAAAATATTATGAGTATTGTGGAACTATGTTTACTGTATGGCTCGTTCCCACAGTGAGCTTTAATACATTTTCCATGTTCCAGTTAGCGCCCCATAAATTGATTAAGGGTCAGCGGCGACTCACAAAAGTTTTTTGTGACGCAAGACAGGTAATCCTTAACTGCTGCCATCCTAGCACTAGCACACTTACATAAGCGACCTTATATCAACACAAGACATTTTGAAGATTAAAGTAAAGGAATAGCGGTTTGTGGAAGCTATAAATCTTTAATACATTTTGGTGTTAAATCAACATAATGGAGTGAACTAATTTCTTGTCAGGAAATTGCTGTGGGGAGCGAGTACGATTTCCCTAAAAGCTTCTGTTCCAGTCACCTCTCTTACATCAATCATTCGGGATCGCCAAAGTGAAATCATTTTCATAACAAAGGGTAACAAGCTTTTAAAAATACGCCAATCGTTCTGTTGTGCATCGTTTGAATTCGTATACATTACCAGCTTGTCTAGGCGCTTTCTTTTATTGGAGTTCTTTAAAACTGTCAAGATTATTCACAATTGTTAGTAGTTGTGCAGTTGTATGGAATAAATTGACACAAAGAATCATTTTATGAACTTAAACCTACATATCACACAAAAGATATGATACGCACTGCGCACAGAATTTGTCTACTTACGTGGTTTTTTAATATGAAATTTTGATTAGAATTTTATTTCGTTATTTAAATCCTTTGTGAGGTTAATGTCAATAGATTTTCCTTATACTTGAAAAAGCTTTTGACTTTTAATTTGACCTGGTCCTAAATAGAAAATACATAAAAGAAATAATATCAGAATTGGACAGTTGATGATCGTCTTCAGTGATAAGCAAAAACTTACACTAGTCATACAGAAGACATCGTATTTTATAATAGACAAAAAAAATAGAGAAACGACTAAAATATTCTGCTTTTGTGTCATGAATGAAAGTTATTTGGACCGTTCGTCCATTCAAAGATTTTAATCCCAGAATAACTTCCTTTCATCTGCTAGACATCCGGCCACCAGAGAAGTTGATGACAAACTTGAAGACTGGTGAAAAATGAGCATGGCAAACGGAAGGAATAGCCTGAAAGAACCAGCTGAAAACTCTTCGTCTTTTGCATTAGAATGGCATGACCGACCAAGACCATGCCCGTGCCAAGGACCAAATAAAGATAAGTATATGGAATTATTTCGAGGCTTTTTAATAACTCATCAATTGGTACCTACACGACGTTGTTTTCGTATATACCCATCACTGGACAGCATATATCACCGGCTACGATATCTTACCGCAATGAAGTCAGTAATTTAGTCGGGAGTTTTGGTAGGTTCGAACAAAAAAGCGCGAGGTGACAATATAAATAACAATTTGGCCCACCCCGTTCGAATGTGGTTCGCTCGGATTAGCATAAGAATGCCGCATCATGAACGCCCACGACCCTACACTGTCCCTCGTTGTCTGTTTATACGTCGAATTTAATTTTGATTTACGATCCTCCACACATATTGTAAGTAAAACATTTTTCGATGAAAATGAATTTCAAAAACAGGTAACGCCAAGTGGTCAATGTCATTTCGTTTGCCTTTGCTCGAGGTAAGATAAGTTTCTATCTTCCGGCTGCATCATCATATAATTTCCATATTATTGTATTGTCACCAGAACTGGGTACATAAACCTGCCATTTTTCATGCCGCGACGATCATTGGAAAATGTTTAAATTAATTATGACTACGTAGTAATAATAAAAGCGTGTTAAAAATACAAACCAAATAAACCAGAGACAAAATTTTATGTTCAATTCTAAATCTATAAAACGTTTCAATTCCAACAGCATTTGATTTCATCTGAAACCCTTTTAAATAACTTAATAAAAAATGTCTGGGAATATAATTTACGATCGCACATTAGGACGAATTAAAGTGCTTCTTAAGATTCCTTTATGCAAATATTGTTAAAAATATCGCCTACCTCTGGCGATTAAATTAATTGAGGTAATACTTGCATTTGGCATATTCGAGTATTAATTTGATAAATGAGGGTTAATCAGATCATCTATCTAATTATTTTAAACAGCTCATAAACAACATCGTCGGGCATTCGTTTAATTAATGCTTATCTCTGCGGATTCGTTTGTAATTGGGGCTCGATGATTCAAAATTATATTTAGAGATAGCTTGGGAAGACCTTGAAAGTTCGCCTAAAACAAAAAGAACAGCGGTGAACTTGCCAAGACGATGTCAGCAAAAAATAGAGTTACGTTTAAGATTAGGCACAATAAATTTTAACTTGCTATAAAGTGTAGGGGAGATGTTCCTAAAACGGGTACCCCTCCTAAAACGGGTAGGCTTTGCCATTCGTACATTATAGGTCTTAGTGTGAACCTGTGAGTGTAGAGCGGTGCACTACCACCCCGCCGATCACGGTCAGTTGGCTCGCGCGCCTAGAACGAGCGTTTTCGAGATTAGATGTAAAAAAAGTTTTTTGCAGAGTTTATTAAAAAAAATCGGATTATACTAGTGCTGACTACTCAAATATGGTGCAAGATACGGTTTTCGCAGTTTTGTATTATCATTTTGCATGTTATATGCTTATTAATTGTGAATACTTAGTGGTCTCCTTGTTTACTATTTTAACGTTAAGGTAGTAGAAATTTAAAACGTGCTTTTGGGCAAAACGGGTAGGGGCATAACGGGTGACTAGCCGATTTGAAATAAGGGGGCACTTCCTCAATTGATCCCACAGAGAGCTAATCGAAGACAAAGGAAGCCACAGAGAGCTGAAGAAGTACAGGAACAGCGTGAAAAAGAAATTAAAATATATTTTCTCTGATTTTTAACAAAATTATCTGCTGGTAGGATTATAATTTCAAATGTAACATTTAATAAAGTAAAAAAGTGATCTAGACTGATCAAAATAAGAAAACTGTTTAACATAATTAAGGAGACTAATTAACGATAAAGATTTCCTGGATAACAGGAGGCTAAGATACGTTTTCTAATTCATTTATCACATATATTCATTAATTACCTGCTTTGCCCAAAGGCATTACCCGTTTTAGGACCCCCCCGAGGGCAAAACGGGTATTTCGAAGGGGTTTATCTTTTTGTTTTTTTTTTCTGAATTTTGAAGAATATTACTAAGACTATCTTATGTTTTCCAAAGTTTATTATATAAGCAACCCTATGAGTACAAATACAAGTCGCATGTAATGTTCTTGGTTATTTTATTTAACATCTTCCCTTAGCTTACCCGTTTTGGGAACATCTCCCCTAGCTAATTTATAAACAAAGAGTACAAACTGTGGTCGCAACCAATTACAAAAAAAAAAATACAATTATTTATCTTGAATCATCTAAAATGTGCTATGATCCAATCAATTTAAATCCCAAATCCAAATAAATAAAATAATAAACGACGGTGCTCAGTGTTAATACGCATTTAAGATAATATATTTAACCATACAAAAATAAATGTCCACCTAATAAATCGTGCCGGACCTTATCGACTTTCGAGACGCGACAGTAAGGACTCGATAAGGATGTGGGTCCATTCGGTGTGAGGGTTTCGGAACACGTAACTTTTTGGTTTACGTTAAGTTTCCTTTTACCTTTGTATAGTGGAACTTCATATGTGTCGAATTTGCTTTTAGTGACTCGTGTAGTTTGGGAACGGGCGCGAGCTGAGCGTAATCGGCGTTGCATCTTAATTTAGTTGTCTTGTATTGTGGGAGGCGGCGGCGAGCGCGTTGTGGGACATAACCTAACCCACTGGAGGTAAAGGACGCCGTGCCCGACTGACGCATATATCTCTACATTTATTACGCACTTGTATAAAAACGAATGATTTTACTGACTTAATTGGGATCAAGGGTTCTGTAGATCATCTAGCTAGGTCAAAGTAAGACGAAAATCGTAGTTATAAGTTTAAAATGACTAAGGAGTAAGACTTACCACATTGACGAACTCCTGAAATGTGATTGCGTTGCTCGTCGCGCTCTGTGCCTTATCCAGAAGAATCTGGAATGGAATAGCATCTCAAGTCAGTTAGTTATTATGTGTCGCTTCCTACAGGAGTGTAGACCTGCAGTTATGTAAGAACAATTTTATATCAGACTAACTAAACAAGAAATGTCCAAATTCACTCACCTCACGTTTATGAGGTGGCACCTGTGCTATAAAATCCGGATTTTGAAGGGTTTGTATGAAATCTGGCCACGGGATTTCGCCGAAACCCTCCGGATCGAACTGCATTCAACAGAAAGGAACAATGAAAATAGTTAATTCATGTAAAATGTAGTACTTAATTATGTAAAATTACAGTTCACAGCAAATCAGTTGATAAAAATTGGTCCGCAAGACCCGAAATAAGAACCGTATTTAGATGTGTTTTCAGCATAAGGATTACAACTGCAGTTCTAATCTAAAGAACCTGTTGAACGATCAGGTAGAGGTTCACACCTCTACGTAGATATGCTCATTAATTTAGCTCCATTCCGATACGGTCACGTACGAGACCCCTCGATTATGATTTCACAGTGGCACCCCGAATGTCATAACACGCGTCACTGGCACTTCACACATGTGCCTTCAGTTATATTTTCATGTGTTTCCCAAAACAGTGGCACAAAAAATAAGAAGCGCCCCTATCTCAAGTATCGCACTATCTCAATGTGCCGTACGTGATGGAACATCGTTTGATCCGCGCGCCACCGCCTCCTTTATCCACTTATAAAACATTTTATATCCCGCTTCTGTACATTTTAATCAGTCAAAAACAAAGGATATTCTTTGAAATTTGTTTCCGTATCCTAAACGACAGTTTTTATGAAATACGCGGGCTCTAACTTTGGCCTTTATGTGATAGAGTTGCCACTTTTACGAGCGTTGTAAATCATGATTGTCATTTCATATTCATAGAGGCAGCTTCTAATAGATTGTTTCTCAATTCACAGAACAAACAACTACTTATGCATATCTAAGAACTGCAGTAGATATTCTGTGCTTTTATGAAATGAAATTCATTGTGGTTTTTGTAATAGGACGCTGCAAAACTTTGTCTTTCATCATCAGCCTATAGCAGTCCACTGCTGGACATAGGCCTCTCCAAGTGCACGCCACTGAGATCGATTTTCGGCTTCTCGCATCCAGCTCCTGCCAGCCGCCTTGCGCAAGTCATCACTCCACCGTGCCTGAGGACGTCCTACACTACGTTTGCCGAGGCGTGGTCTCCACTCTAGAACGCGTTTACCCCAACGGTTATCGGTTCTTCGGCTAATATGGCCAGCCCACTGCCACTTCAGCTTGCTGATTCGGTGGGTTATGTCGATGACCTTGGTTCTCTGACGGATTACCTCATTTCTGATGCGATCCCTCAGAGAAATGCCGAGCATAGCCCTTTCCATAGCCCGCTGAGCGACTTTAAACTTGTGAACCAGCCGTACCGACAGTGTCCACGTTTCGGCTCCGTAAGTCATGACAGGTAGGCAGTGGCGGATTAAGAGTATCCGAGGCCCTAAGCACAGAGCCTGTGTAGACCCCCTATTACTTAAATGGAAATAGAAGGTTGAAGAAATTGACCGAGCGAAGCGAGCGCGAAATTTTTTTCGGACTCGTACGGAGGTAAAATTTATCCCAAACGTACTTAATTTTTTGTTTGTTGACAAATGCAAAAACGAAGGCACATAGTTTCTGAATACGCGAGCGAAGCGAGCGCGAAATTTTAATTATTTTTATTATAGACTCAGAACCAAAATTACGTACAATGTAGCCCAAACGTACTTAACTTTTAATTTGTTGACAAATGTAAAAACGAGGACATATAGTTTTTGAAAACGCGAGCGAAGCGAGCGGGAAATCTTGATTATGTTTTAAGACTCAGAACTAAAATTTCGTAAAAGGGCTACATTTCAAACCTTCATTTCTTTCTGTTGGACAAGTAAGATGGATAACGTAAGATCGATAACAACGTCCGCGGACTTAACCGGTGGTCCGCGGACCACTTGGAATGCCTCCAGGCACCACCAGCCCACCACCACCAGGACCACTGATCTAAAGCATCCAAAATTTTCGGATATGTTTGTTATATTGCACTCGTAGTTACAGCGTGAGCTTCCCAACGACTGTACGATAGCGACTTCGGAACGCTATCGTTGCCTATTAATTCTTTGCCCAACGATGAGTAGAAGCCGAAAAAAAATTATAAAAATTATATTATAAAAAAATAAAAAAAAACAACTGCACAATTGAAAAAAAAAATCACTGCGATCGTACAACAATCAACAGCACTGCGACCAATCAAGTTTAGAGGCGGGGGTGTATGAAGGGTCACTCCCGAACTGCTCGCGCCTTGTGATTTCGGATATATTGTGGATGAATCTCGATAAAATGTAGGTATAAAATGAAACGCCAGCAGAGGATGGAGGCCCCTGGAGAACAGGGGCCCCAAGCACGTGCTTGTTGTGCTTATAGGGTTAATCCGCCACTGCAGGTAGGACGCACTGATTGAAGACTTTTGTCTTTAGGCACTGTGGGATCGACGATGTTAGGACTCGACGTAGCTTCCCAAATGCAGCCCAACCCAACTGAATTCTCCTATTCACCTCGTCCTCAAAGTTGTTTCTACCTAACTGCAATGTCTGCCCAAGGTATACATATTTCCGAACAACTTCGAGAACGGCGCCGTGTATCGCAATCGGTTCCGGTAGAACATGTTCATTGAACATGACCTTGGTTTTGTCCAAGTTCATCCGTAGGCCAATGCGTAGAGAAGATTCAGCCAGGTCGTTCAGCATCTGTTGTAGGTCCTGCAGCGTTTCCGCCATGATGACGATATCGTCAGCAAATCGCAAGTGAGAGATGTGTTCACCATTGATGTTGATGCCGCGTCCTTTCCAGTTCAGCGTCTTGAACATATCCTCCATTGCATTAGTGAACAGTTTCGGGGAAATAACATCCCCTTGTCTCACTCCTCGATGCAACGGTATGGGCCTTGTTTGCTGATTCTGTACTTGGACGGACATTGTAGCGGCTTCGTAGAGACATCTCATCACTTGGATGTATCGCCAATCTACTTGACAACGCTGCAGGGACTCCAGAACAGACCAGATTTCAACTCTTCTCATAGTCCACAAATGCTAGACACAGGGGCTGATTATACTCTTCGGTCTTCTGTATAATCTGCCGCACTGTGTGGATGTGGTCTATGGTGCCGTATCCGCTCCGAAATCCAGCCTGCTCCGGTGGTTGGAATTCGTCGAGTCTTTGCGCAAGTCGGTTCGTGATCACTCTTGAGAACAGCTTATAGACGTGGCTTAGGAGGGAAATGGGTCGATAGTTCTTCAGCTGGGTTTTGTCTCCCTTTTTGAAGAACAGGACGACAACACTCCTACTCCACGACTCTGGAGTTCTCCCTTCAAACAGGACGGCATTAAAAAGCTTCTGGAGCTCCACCAGTAAGGGGTTTCCTCCTGCTTTTAATAGCTCTGTTGTAATGCCATCCTCGCCAGGGGCTTTTCCATTTTTGAGCTGTCTCAGAGCGATCTCGATTTCGCCACTGCTGACTTCTGGCAGGTCTTCGGTGAAATGGCGTGTTAATGTGGCTCTAGAATCCTCATTTCCGGGATCAGGTCGAGATGCATGCGATGCGTATAACCGGCTATAGAAATTTTTTTCCACTTCCGAAAGGACTGCCGGCACCGAAGAAACGACTTCTCCACTTGTTGTGGTCAGCTTCGTCAAGTGGCTTCTTCCAAGAGATTGTACGAACACCTTTGACCCCCGATTCAGCTCAATTGCTCTTTCAATGGCAAGAGTATTGGAGCACCGGAGGTCGCGTCGTACGTGCTTGTTGATCTCTTGGTTTAGAGCCCGCTTAGCTGACGAAGTGACAGGCGGGTTTTCACGTCGTTTCTTCATAAGCCCTAATGTCTCTTCCGAAAGCTTTGATTTCTTGCCCTTACGCTGCATGTTACAGAATCTCGAACCTTCCTCCCTGAGGATCCGAACCACATATTCGTGGTTCTGGTTAACGTCTGTTGTGGTTTCCACGGCGGCAAATCGGTTCTCCAAATTTAACTGGAACGTTTCAGATCCTGTCATGGTTTGGAGCAGTGTTGGTCGGAGCCTGGCCTTCATCAGACGGAAACGTTCGGCCTTGAAGTTGATATTCAGAGAGCCTCGGACAAGTCGGTGATCGCTCCCGGTATTAAACCTATTGATCACAGAGACGTCTCTGAATATATGCTTCTTGTTCGTCATGATGAAGTCAATCTCATTTTTAGTCATAGTGTCGGGGCTTTGCCACGTCCACTTCCTTTGGGGCTGCTTTTTGAAAAAGGAGTTCATCAAAAAGAGCCCCTCGCGTTCGAGGAAGTTGACGAGCATTTGCCCCCTATGATTCCTGCTTCCAAATCCATGGGATCCTACTGCCGATTCGCCGCAAATCTGTACTCCCACTTTAGCGTTAAAGTCCCCCATGACAACGGTGTAGTGGGTCTTTGTAGTGAAGTGGAGGGCCCTTGATATATCATCAAACATATCCTCCACTTCATCGTCTGAATGTGTCGAGGTCGGTGCGTACACTTGCACTACCTTGAGGCTATACCTGTCGGTGAGCTTTATGATAAGGTACGCTACCCTGTTCGACACACTAGACACCTCCACAACGTTATCAGCTAGGGACTTATTAACCAGAAACCCAACGCCACCTTGGGATTGTTGGTCTCCCTCTCGGAAGTACATTAGGTGACCTGATTCGAGGGTTATGGTGTCCTCCCCCTCTCTTCGAACTTCACATAACCCTAATATGTGCCACCTAATCTTCCCAAGTTCCACCTCGAGTTGCGCCAGATGCGAGTCAAGCCGTAGCGTGCGGCCGTTGTACGTCGCAAGAGTCAGTTTATTTTGGTGGCCTCCCGTAACCCGGAGATTCTTCGCACCCCCTGTCCCACCGTAACCACGGTCGCCACCGTGATCGGGAATAGCGGGACTGCCGGGAACTAGGGGCCGTGGCTTTTTTGTGCTGCTCATGGAGGTATTTAGCCTACTGCTATCACGCTGGCCAGACGGGTTGATAGAGGGTTTTTTTCCGAGTTTTCCTTCTCTCGCACTGGTGTTCGGTGCATTTTTTTTACTCCATTAGTCGACTTCTACGACACCCACTGGAAGAAGGGGTAGCGACATGTGTATTCTTAAGCCGTCGCTACACGGCTTTGTCTTTATACTAATTTAAATATCTTTTCGATATGTTAGATATGTTATTGCCATGGCTAATTTACTGAAAGACTACAAAATACGTTTTTTTATACAGAAAAAAGTGAACAGGTAGCGAAATACAACGGAGGTTTGATGATATCAACGTTATCGCACTGTCAACTAAATGAAATATTACGGTGCAGCATCAACACATTTCGTCAATGCCATGACTTTGTTTCATATACTTGCTTCCTTCTTGAGGGTTTTCAAAAGTATTTTAAGACTTGATACTGCAGATATTAGAAAGTAGAAGAAAGTTAAGGAAGTAAAACTGCTTTTTAGAATTCCATGCTTTGCAAGTAGGTAGGTAGGTACTCACCCTATCGAATAAGAGGCGCCATTTCTGTAAAACAAACAAATAGCATTCATTAATGATCTGACATCGCAAGAATTAAAGGATGTTTCTAACCAAATTAGTGCAAAGCTCCGTCTAATTAATACATTACCATGCTATTCAAAACAGTGGGAACTAAAACACGCTGTACTTAACGTTTATTAACCTTAAAACTAACTGTAACATAATGACGCAAATTCTTCTTCTATGACGTTAGGCTATTGTTTTCGATAAATAACTTTATTTTAGATATACTTACATCGTGCATCAACTCCCGCCGTATTTCCGCCTCGTCCAACTCCGAACCGAGGTCCGTGTGATCAGTGTCGTAGAGGGGTTCTGCTGCACGGGATATAGAGCCAAGGGAGTCCCGGGCTGAAGCGAGCGATCCCGTGACGGTGGGCAGCACCCCGGCCTCGATCCCGGACTCCATGGAGGTGTTAGTTGAGAGGATAGTGGCGGCGGGCGGCGCGCGCATCTCGCCGCCTGCGCCACTTCCCACCCACACAGACATGCTGCTTGCAACACCATCCACACTACTGCGCTGGCTCTCTATTACAATAACTCTCTCGATATCATACTAGACTAACTAAACAAACAACTTTTTCAGCAACTTCGATTTGTATAATATTAAACTTCCTTGGACAGACGATGGGACCGAAAATTTTATTGCTGGACGCTTTTAATTTTGGACTTGGAGGTTTATGGACAGAAATCAGTTAATAACAAGTAACTAGATTCTATGAGTGGAAGAAGATTATAAGGCACGTTGTTTTGTATCTTTTGCCTTGATGATGCACCTGAAACAAGGGAGTAAATATAGATCTTAAAATTATGAATAGGTACGTTACTGATTTATGTTTCTGAAATAAATAAATAATGGTAGGGACCATGGCTATTCACCACAGTATGTAGGTACCTAACTACTTTGAATGCTAACCCTTAAGTACTAATTCATCCAAATAACATGAACTTGACCCATTTAAATTCTTCCGTTATAAGTACGTAGACCTTGGGAATTCCGACATTGAAAAGCTTTTATACTTTTTACAACTTCAACCATCCGCAAATAATAAAACTTTAGTTCCTTATGTAGGTCTTATTGTTGTAAAAAAAGGTGTTTAATTTACTGATTCTTTAGTTTTTCGGCCACCGCCAATATATAATCTTTGTGGCCCATTTAAATATCTACCTAGTACCCAGGTTTCTCTACGTAAGAATAAGAATGAAATCTGCCAATATATAGGAAAGGAAAATTAGGCTCAACCTTAGCACCCAAATTAATAAGTATGAATGACACATAAATCTTAAATAAAACAAGCAAAAATTCATAAATTAGCATAGATTTATTAATTTTGTCTACAGAGTTACGTCTGGTGCAATTTACGACATGAAATCAAATTTTCTCAGCACCGAGATAGCCAATCAGCTGAGGGAGGGAAACGACCGACAGCCGAACGCTGCGGGCCTGAGGGCTACAACCCTCTAGACGTTGCCATAGCAACGAGCCGCAATTTCATACCCCGCTTAACACTAGGCTTATTTGCCGAGCACGTGTTTTGTTAAGATTCTTTCTTGTTTTATAACTCAACTACCACAGTCGGCTGTGTTATCCAGTTATTAGTGTTTTTGTTTTTACTATAGGACTCTCCAGGTACTGTTTACTCACAAGCTTAGCCTACGATAAATTATTCTGTCCTAACCATGAGTATTTTTCTCTCTGATTATTCATAATTAGCTATTGTTATTCTTATTTAAATCAAACATCCTGAAGAATATACAATACACCTAATAACATTTTTAACATGACATACGTAAATTATAAATAAATAAATAATTCAGTCAATTGTTTCCCATAATAAACATAACCAAAATCGGTCACTTACCTTCCTTTCCTTACAAATCGTTCACACCACTATCATAAGGGATACTTCACACGTTGCTCCATTTCCAAAATTCCACTTATTACTATGTTTCGTGTCAAGAACACATTAGACTTCCTAACGCGGTGGACATTTAGTTACATGTCAAAACATTTCGTATGCTAGTGAAAGTGAGAATGGCGTCCAGATTTCAGCGCATGCGTGCTGCTTACAATCACAAGGGGATGTTCGCTATGAAATATGCATGGGCCCTTTTAAACGTTGCACGTGAGAGAGCGATTTAGAAACCTAAGAACAGTACTAATGTTTTGCATACGCGAAGTTAAGTACCTAACTGAGGACTCAATATAAAAAACTTAGTAGCCAATATAAAACAAAAGTCTCAGTTGACTCTGAAGAAATCGGCTTAGGTTTATTTTATTTGTTTCTGATAATATGATACTTTGAAGATACTTTAACAATGAGAATTAGCTACTGGATCGGTAAAAAAAAGTTCCTGTGGAAAGTTTTGGAAAGCAGTAGGTAATATTCGACTACATGAGGTCTACTGCCTCTGTCTACCATGAATAAGTTAACGTTCACGGTGCTTGTTCTCTAATAGCTCTTTCAAACCAGCGGATTTTCTACCATTAGTATAAAAGTGCACAATTAAGCGGCGTAGTCACTAATAGCCAACTTCAGAGCGGCAGAGCGATTTGACGAGAGCGTAGATGTTATCAACATTTGAAAATAAATAAATTAAATGTTGTTGATGTTTAAATGTTAATTAAAATATCAAAACATTAACGTAAGCGGAGAGTAAGCGCCTAAAAATCTAGCGTGAGCAAGTAGCAACTACTGCGAAAACAGTTTTAAATGAGGCGCTCGAATTACGAAAAAATCTGAAGAATGCGACGGGTTTTGTATTTAATTTGTTAGGTAAAAGTTTTTTGTATTTAATTTGTTAGGTAAAAGTTATAAATGAATGCATTTGTATTACATTTTATTTTATCGTGCATCGTGTTTTGCCACTTTTGATAAAGGCTTCCTTTTTCCGAGCTTGCAACACATTCATTAGAAACGTCATTAACGTCATAATATTTGGTTTCTTCGTGGATATCGCGCAGTCAAAATTATGTAAGAAAAACAAAAATAAAGCGAAATTCCATGTTGTAAACACTGTTTATCGCTAATCTGTATATTATTATGCCTACTGGGCGTGCTGCTCTGTTGTTGCGGCGTCTATCGACGGGTGATAATAGGTTCAAAAGTCTTAACTTGAATCAAAATACTACGAAAGAGCCGCTGGTTGCTAACCAGGTTTGCAATCACAGGGATTTAGGCTTGCCAAAAAGGTATGGTATAATTATTCTTACGTTATAATTGATGCACTGACCGGTGGAATCCTTTCAATAACTCCAGAAAAAAGTTACTGTTACATGACCTTGTTTTTGTTTACATTCCGTGTAAGACTTTTAGAGAGAAGGGAAGGGTGCCTTTGTCGCTAGTCATACATAATGTATTGGGGCTTGTCTTTGCCCATACATAGTTAATTAGATTATACAATAATGCCTGTCATCTGGGTTAGTTAAGTGTTTACTGTCAAAGGATTTATTTAGTTGTGATAACAAGTACAAGTGTAATCTATTTATATAAATTTTATAAGGTGGAAGAGTTTTATTGTTTCAACACGCTATTTTCGGAAACTATAGTTTCGAATAGAAAAATATTTCAGTGTTAGATTTAGCAAAGAATGCTCTGTGCATTTTTTTTTGTGGGAACAAGATCCCATTCGACACGGATGAAATCTCTGGCAGAAGCTAGTTTAATATAGAAATAATATTTTTGCTTTACTTTATAAATATGCATTCTAAATTCTAATTCCCGAGATGCTAATGTTGTGTTCAGAAACATTTTAATTAGTTAAAAAATATACGCCATTAATATTTAAATGTAGGTAATGATCAACTTTCTTTTTTATGGTATAGTCACCAAACTTGTTAATCAAACTTAGATTGGTGTTTGAGACAGCATAGAAGCTTATACTCAAGCAATTTTATTGGTTTAACCTCATTTTGAAGGTGTAATGTTATGATATAATCTAAACCTAATATAAAGAATAATATTTTTTCAGTTAAGATTTTAAAACCTTGATTTGGCAAAACAAGTTTGATATTAAAGTATGTAAGTAAAAAGTTAAAAGTGATACTCTTATTTATTTAGTACATATTGTCAGTTTGTTACATGTTCACGGTAAAACTTGAAACCATTTCTGCATACAGATCCTGTAAATTAGATCTATGTAAAATAATGTATTTAAACCATTCTTGCAGATTATCAACATTTGGACCTAACAGTATTGCTGTCCCTCAACTTACAAGAAGTTTCAGTGATAATAAGATAATAATGGCAACTTCGAGTACTGAAACTCCTCCCGTAGAACAGCCAAAGCATACCAATCGCTTGATCACTGAAAAGTCCCCCTATTTACTTCAACATGCTCACAATCCTGTGCAATGGTACCCGTGGTGTCAGGAAGCCATTGAGAAGGCTAAGAAGGAAAACAAGCTGATCTTCTTATCGGTAGGCTATTCTACTTGCCATTGGTGCCATGTTATGGAGAAAGAATCCTTTGAAAGTGAGGAGACTGCAAAAATAATGAATGAACACTTCATCAACATCAAAGTAGATCGCGAAGAGAGACCTGATATTGACCGTGTTTATATGCTGTTCATTCTGGCGACAAGTGGTGGTGGTGGCTGGCCCATGTCTGTTTTCCTCACGCCAGACTTACGCCCTGTGACTGGCGGAACATATTTTCCACCTGAAGACCGCTGGGGGAGACCAGGTTTCAAAACGATTTTACTGTCCCTTGCCAAAAAGTGGAAAGAAAATCGCGAACAGTTCTTGGAAGCAAGCTTGAATATAATGGAGGCACTGCAAAAAATTTCTTTGTTAGATGCAGACAGTTCCAATTCCGTTCCTGGAGAAGCAACTTGGGAGAAATGTCTTCGCAGATACATGACGATTTATGAACCAGAATTTGGTGGATTCGGAACAGCTCCTAAATTTCCACAGTCTTCCATATTTAACTTTCTCTTCCATTATTATGCTCGTGACAAAAACAATGCAGAAGGTAAAAAATGCTTGGAAATGTGTCTGTACACATTAACCAAAATTGCTAAGGGTGGTATTCACGACCATGTATCTAGCGGCTTTGCTCGATATTCAGTCGATAATGACTGGCACGTTCCTCACTTCGAAAAAATGCTTTATGATCAGGCACAGTTGACTGTTGCTTACACAGACGCTTATCTCGCCACAAAAGACGAATTTTATGCGGACGTCGTTCGAGATATTATAAAGTATGTGAATAGAGATCTGCGCCACGAATCCGGCGGGTACTACAGTGCCGAGGATGCTGATTCCTACCCAGTGCACGGAGCTGCTCATAAGAAGGAAGGTGCGTTTTGCACTTGGGAATACAAAGAACTCAAGTCCCTTCTACAGGACAAGAAAATTAATTCCGTCTCATATTTAGATGTATTCTGCGATTACTTCAGCGTTGAAGAGTGTGGCAATATTTCGCCTGGGAGTGATCCGCATGGAGAACTTACCAATCAAAACGTATTGATTATTTACGGTACTAAGGAGGAGACAGCACAGAAGTACGAATTGACGATGGAGCAATTCAATCAAGTTATATCGGAATGTGTGGAGATACTACATAATGTGCGCCAGAAGAGACCTCGTCCTCATTTGGACACTAAAATACTCTGCTCATGGAACGGTTTGATGATAGCTGGTCTAGCGCAAGCCGGACAGGGGCTGGGAGACAAACAATTTGTGGAAGACGCCATCAAAACTGCAGACTTTATTCAAAAATATCTATATGATGATACAAAGAAAATATTATTGCATTCTTGCTACAGAGCTGAGGATGGATCGATTGCTCAAACGTATGTTGAAATAAGTATTAGATTGATATTGCGCAGCGTGTTACTCATACTAATTATTTAAAATTGTTTACAGGGACGAACCTATTAAGGGCTTCCTAGACGATTACGCGTTCTTGATCAAGGGCCTGCTCGATTTGTACGAGGCTTCACTGGACTGTCGTTGGTTGAGGTGGGCGCGTGACCTGCAACACAAACAGAACGACTTGTTCTGGGACTCTGTTAATGGTGGCTATTACACCTGTTCTGCAGACGATACTAGCGTGGTGCTGCGGCTGAAAGAAGGTAAATGTATTGTATGTAACCATAGTATTTTTATATCAAATAGTTTATACTTTTACTGCTACAAGCTTTAGTCCTTAAAAAATGGTTCTAGTCAGAAAAATCCCGTGACTGTCTACGGGTCTTTTTCTCAATCCTGAACATAAGACTATTATTTTGTCGTAGAATAATAGAGAATTTTAACCATATAAAATTACTAAATTACCTTTGCAACCACCACTTTCAGACCAAGATGGCGCCGAGCCTTCAGGCAACAGCGTATCGTGCCACAACTTACAGCGTCTCGCCGCGTACGCCGACAAGAGCGCGGCGCCCGAGGGCGGTGAGCGAGAACGTGACATGGCTATGAAACTCCTTAAGACTTTCTCTAAGCGACTGATTGATTCACCCACCTCGCTGCCCGAGATGATGTCTGCGCTCATGTTCTTTAATGATTCTCCTACGCAGGTCTGTTGGTTATTTTGTTTCGTTCGTATTTCTCTTTTTTATTTGTTGACTCAAGGTTTGATGACTTTGTTGGACCAGTCTTGGTCTGTGCAAAAAGTTAAGATTTTGAATATCTTGTAAAAGTCCTAAAATACAGTACAACAGATTTTAGTGATTAGCTTATGTGCTCGTGTTATTAATTGCAGGTGCTGATAGCAGGCGGTTGCTCAGACCCGCGCACATTAGAACTAGTGCGAGTAGTGAGGTCCCGACTACTGCCCGGCCGAGTGCTGGCCGTGGCCGACCCCGCCGCCGAGTCGCCCGCCGGTATGTCCGACATACGTGAGTTCGTCTCATGATAACACCCCTGCTTTAGCTTAGCTAACCTGTTTGGTATCGTAGAGAATTTCGCTTGAGTAAAAACATAGCAACTTTGATAGCTTGTACCTAATCAGCAAAAATAATATCCTACGTCTACGCCATGACATCATCTGTAAGGGTACCAAAGAAACAGAATTGCCACGCTGGTCTTAGACAAAAATGAAGCTTTTGGACTTTTTATTATGTTGTTGCCACTAACAAGTTAACAAGTAGGGACTAAAAGGATCTTGCTTCTGATCTGCTTCTTCGTTTTTAAGCTCCTTTCTTAAATCTAGACCGGTAGAAACAAAAAGGTAGTGGACGTAGTGGTTATAGTCTAAATATTGTTTTCCAGTGCTGAGCCGCATCAGGTCGGTGGGCGACGTGCCGACGGCATACGTGTGCCGGCGCTACGCGTGCTCGCTGCCCGTCACCGACGTCAAGCAGCTCGAGAACTTACTCGACGAACCGCCCGCCGCGCCCTCTACCAACAATAAATGAACTGCAAAGGAAATCATACTGTTCTGCATAGTATACCCATTCACTATACTACTCGTCAACTATTTCATCACCACATACGCAAAAAAATAGCTTAATAAAAGTTACCAGTTTATATAGCAGTGAAGTAGTGAATCAGATAGGAAAATTTACAGTAGTATATTTTCCACTTGGCTTGTGTACTGAATGGGAATGCTATAAAAACGGGCAAAAATGGACATTGAATAAAATTTTAAGTGGACAGTACTCAGTACAGTGGAATGGTTATAGTTATTGTTACTCTGCTACTTATCAAGTACTCATTAACATTACAAATCGAAGCTTATTAACCTAGTCATCGTGTAACACTTACGGCAGATAACGTCAATTGTTATTATATGAGTTGTTCAACTAATGTTTGTATGAGTCTCATGACATTAGTATTAGGCGTTTAGTAGATAATCGTTCCATACTAACAGTATATTACTACGTAGTTTGATGTAGTGTATTTTATAGGAATTAAAAATATGTGAAGTTTAAAGTCTCAATGGAAGTTATGACGAAAGAAATCTCTTATGAGAGATCTGAAATGTTTAGTCTGATGTATGTGATAGTGTAATTTTGTCTGAAACTTGATACGATGTTTTATAGGCAGCAAAATCATTAGCAGCACTAAAATAGATTTTAGGAGCTACTTTATTTAAAAAAACTTGGATATTAGTGCAGTTACACAGTAACTTAATATTGTAAATTATACGATTGGTCATGTATTCGTTGTTATACTTATTTATTGGAAAAATTGTATAGTCGTCGCTGGAAGCAAAATCTTTTGTTGAAGTTGTGATATTTTTACGTAATAAATAATGTTATGAATACTCTTCTTGTTATTTAAAAAATCCAATGGAAATTCTATTGAGATCTATGCATTACGAAACAAAAATCCGATGATAACATTAGGGTGCATCTCTACGGTGCAAGTAGCCGGAGCAAGTTAACATGTGCAAGTGACAAGAGCACGCGGGTGGGTATTTTGCTTTGGTATATGCGCGTACATACAGCGCATGTGCCTCAAGATGCGCAAGCTGCTTGCACCGTGTAGATGCGCCCTTACGTCCCGTGACTGCAAGTCTGCACCGCGTCAAGTAAGTCGCTACCCAAATTTATAATATTGTGCAACCCAGCCCAGTGTAAAATTGATAAGATACTGCTGGCTAATACAGCTAAAAAAATCATCATCTGTGTAGACTTCCCAACTATGTTTGGGTCGGCTTTCAGTCTTAACCCAGTTACAAGGGCAGGCCGATATCCCTTACTCTGCTTCTCGACTTCCTGGCTCTGACTATCCGTAACGACTGTCTAGGACGTTCAAATGACAGACTGAATGAGAGAAGCGTTGCTTAACTACGACTGCTTTGACTTAGGTATGAGCACTTCAAAATTATTATTTTTGAAAATAACTGACTGCGCGAAACGAGAGAAACGCCTCCAAGAGAGAAATTCTCTTGTTTCTTTTTATCTATGTATAACGATAATAAATATACCCTTTTGAAAGTTATTATTATTACAATTCAGGAGTTTTCTATCAAAACATTTAAATTAAAGTAACTGGCGCATGAACAAATAATCTATCAAAATAAATCGGAAAAAAATACGACAATATTCTTTTTTTATTTATTTCACAATGAATAGATAGTTCATACATTATGTGTACGACGCCAGTTCAGACGTTACAGTAAAGATTACTTGAACATTTAGACACCAATTCTTTAAATATGGGGACTCGGTCTACATGGCTTACATGTGTTCACAGACTGGAAAAGTTATTACATAATATAATAATGTCTATTGATTAATTTGTTTGTTCATACACTTCAATACTATAATAAGATCGACTAAGAATAAGCATGACAAGGTAATAATTAAATTATTATAAATAATTACATATTCAAGACAAAAGAGGAAATCAAATTTCTATATGAATAAATCCCTCCATCGCTTGTAAAGACAAGTTTACATAATTTTGATTAAGTCTACCTGTATTGTTTTTCAATATTCAGCGGTTATAAATGACGCCTAAAACTATGTATATTTTTTGTTCGAGTGTTTTACATACATATTTAAATGATTTACAAATAAAAATCATTATAATAGAGTAATGACATTTTGTCTATCACATTACCATAATAATTATGGACTAATATTCCAGATACTTGATTAGGCTCGGATCCAAATCACTAAATTAATATTAAATGCAAATAAAACTGTTTCATAATACTAGCAAATTATGAAAAACGAGAGGTTAATTAACTACCTAAAATATATTCTAACTTCAAGAATACGATTATGGAGGAGGATAAAATTAAGGGAATGTCATCTATCTTAGGAAAAATATCGTTGCAGTAAAAAAGTATGTTAGAGATAAACTATTGTTTTTTCATAATTTGCTAGTACTCCCAAGCATTAGATTAAATCAAACAAAATTATACCTACTTTTCAGAAATGTAAATCCATACAACTAACTACATTTAATACAAGTCATAAATATTAAATATCACATTAAGCTAATGTCAGTCCAGTCATAGGTTACGAACTACTTAAATCCACCTATGCTACTTACACATGAGCGAAAAATAACAAAAAAATAAAACACTCCGCACACACATGCTACCACATGTGCTCAAAATTGTTAAACATAAAGTTATATAAATAATAACATTGAATGAAATTTTACGTGCTATAAAATAGGCTACGCAACCCATAATATAACTTTGTTTATATAACCCGTGGTGGGGGACGTTGCTTCGGTGGTATTATTATTATTTCTACAATAAGTTACTTGTATATTTCGAATAGGTTACGCTCATGTATATTTAGCCTTACAAAAATACAAGCAACATTAACACATCAGATTTTCTATTACCAAACATTTCTTTACGGGACCCAGTGAAATGCAAATTAGAGATAGGTATACAGCGAGGTAGATTGAAATGTTTGTTCCATACATCAGAATAGTACCTATTTGAAATATTTTACATACACAAACAAAAAATGATTATAAACTACTATAAATACGCATATACGCGTTTGTAGTTACAATTCATAGTCACAGAAATATGTATCTTCTTAAATGACAATTGATTATAGTTTTTAAGAATAATTATGATATATGTAATTTAATGAATAAGCGACTAAATAATTTCTCGTATATGACAAGAGGTACTTAGATCAAGATCATAGTATTTATAATTTATAAATACTAACGCCTAAACATTCAACACTTCGTATTAGAAGTTAAGTGTAAAAACTTGTAATCAAAAGTGAACCATTAATTCGAAGAGTCCAACTAAACTTGCTGAGATAAGGTACTAATAGATAACCTGTTTGCAGCTCAATAAAGCACACATAAACATTAAATCGAGAAGTCTTCCAAGTTTATGTATAGTGATAATGTTTTGAACAATTTTGCACATAACTATTGAGTGTTTACAATGTTAATATTACATTAAAGCTTAAAACTAACAAATTCGTGAATGATTCCGAAGAAAACATCGAACATGATGATCATTGAGACATCTTTCAAACATCTACACTAATATCACGAGGGGAGATGACTTATATTTTATTTTGTTTCAAAACAAAAACTTCTAACTTTTTTGTATACATGATACATACATATAGGCAAATGTAAGAGATGTGATGCATTAGCATCTGATACAAATCAATGACTAAATATTTTGTAAAGTGATTTACTTGGATCGCTTAAGAAGCATCGCAGTCATACTCCAGAACAGTCTTGTGATAGAAGAGCAGATACCTGGAAATGAAAAAATGAAAATTTATAAATTTTGTCTAATATAAATATTAATCCTAACAAAACAAGTTTTCTAAAAAGTGTAAATACATACCTACATATTATAAAGAGGAAGCATTTGTATTTATGTATTTTTTAAAAACTCAGGGATATATGAAAGACGGAGTAAAGCCTCAGAAATAGGTAGTATTTAAGTCCAACTTACCCTTCGCTATCCAAAACCTCACGCAGTGAAGCGCGGGTGATCATGTGGTCGTCGCACTTGAACCAGCTGCCCTTCATCTGGCGCACGTATGCCGTGTAGTGCCCCGCGTCCAGCGAGCCCACGTGGTTCACCACCGCGAACAACGAGTACCGGTTGTCCTCGAACACGCCTTCGGGAGCGTTGTTGTTGTCCGCGCCCACGTCCACCGCGCGACGGTGCGACGACATGAACGGAGTCATGTCCAGTTCCGCCGGGAATGACACGAAGGCATTGATCTTCCTGTCGATCTGAGACGAGTGCTCGAAGCGTTTCAGATGGAAACTGGCCACGATAGGCAACGTCTCCAAAGTCAGCTGTTTCGTAGACTCGCGGTAAGCTCGGCAGTTGGAGCACTTGATCTTAGCTCCTGAGCCCAGATGTTCGGCTCGTGTGAAGCGCTCGAGGCAGGCAGCAAGAGATCCCGGCCCGGCCACGTCGAGGCTGATATCCCAGAACGGATCGATGGTGGTGGACACTCCGTGGCATGAAGTGCACACCACGTCGCTCTGAAGACCGCCAGTAAATATCTGGTCGATGATGCAGTTGCAGCGACCATTTTCCTTTTTCTCGCCATTCTCGTCGACGCCGTTCATGCAATGTCTGAAAAACCGCATATAAAAGTTTAGATTCGACTCTTGAAAGCGATAAAAGATCTTGTAATGCTTTATAATTGCACCTACCTATGCAGCACATCTAGGGTTGCGATGAAAAATTCATGAGCATCTTGTTGCTCATATCCAGCTAGATGCCGAGCATGTGTCCATATCAGATGCAAGAGACGATGGAGAGTTAGGGGTGTCTTAGCACCAGAGTAGAACTCCTAAAGAACAAAATTAAATAAATAAACAAAAAGATTCTCTCATAAAACGAAGACTCAAAGTCAACATCGTTATTGATTTCCCAGTGGGAGTGTCTATAAATAAATGCACCACCGAGATACACAGTTGTATGAAAGCGGAAAGTTCTAGGAAAATCGGGAGGGGTGGGTGGCTTCGTTATATAAATTTTCCACGAAGCGGTCACGTTTTTAATTCATAATTAAAATATATTTTACAAAAGCTTACCTGGAAAAGTTTGGAAACCTCGCAAACGAGGCATTTTCCTGAACCTTGAGCTTTACACTTGTGTTTCTCTCCCAGGAAATAGTCACGTAACAGTGGAGTGTGGATCAATGTCTGTAAATATTTTATGTGTGTTACTACTCGTACTTTTAGTAAAGGCGTATCACCTCTAATTCTTACAATTCAAATTAATCATTTATTAGGATTGCTCAGAGGAGCAATTTGTTACGTTAGTTCTAATTTTCAAGTTCTTCGGTGTTATCCGATAAACAGGATTTACCCAAATTGTATCAAGTTAACTTAAATTATGTACAAGAATAAGAATTGCAACTCTACAGAATGGGTCCTTTATATAGCTGAAAACTTTAGTTCTTCCTCAACCTATAAATAGTAAACCAATGTAAATATACAAAATAATAATTATATTTTCCTGTGTCATCGTCACAACAAAGTTAATTGAGGAAATGTCACATCGGCTCTAAACTATACTGTAAGACATTTACGACGCTAAATTGCACTTGAAGGGCTTATTTGCTATTCGTATAAAATAGGTGAACGATGGCTACATAATAAGGTATCATCTTGATCTCCAAAACATAAACTCGTTAAATTCGCATTCTATGGCAAATACCGAGGTACCTGCTACGCTAAACTACCTGACTGGGGAATTTGTTTCCTTTTTGTTTAGGGTCTAAGCAACTTTACCCCATGTTTAGAAGTAGTTAACCTAAAATTTACCTGAACATTACAATCTCAAATTCAAAAGATTTCTCTAGTGGCTTATGTGATTCTCTTATGTCTTAATTTAAGTTAATTTTATTCTGTACTCTCGACAGTTACTAGTGAGAGATTTTAGAGTCCCAGTATTCGAAATTTTGATTGTGTTAATTGGTTTCTGTTGCTGACCGTACACCTTGTTTTCTAAGAAGTGAATGTATCTCACATTTATCCCAGCTAATTGGAGTTATTTGAAGCAAACAATTCAAAGACTGTTGCTGTTCACGCTTCACCACCTTGATTGTTCTGTAGTGCTAATTGAATTTATCGAACATGACGTTTAAAGCTCTATAAAGATTACAGACTGCCATTGAATATTCATTCAACCATCAGCAAGATCGATAAATATTGGTTTAGCTGAATATGAAACGCATTTCTGTTTGCGCCCATATTGAGAACTCTGTAACTGTCATGAGCTCAATACTGCGCTGTGCGATGCAGTTTCATAGCACACATTCAGAGATCCTTCGCCGGAAATCTTAATCCCAGAAGAATCAAACTACTAAAGTCACTTTATTTACGATAGGAGGAATGACACCACACATAATACTAGAGCGAAGCAATCTTATATCTAGGTCATAAGTAAATGTAACTTTAAAATGCTTCATTCCGTCGGAGCCTTTCCCTCCACATTTTATTAAACCTTTCTTCATTTCATCAAAGACGTACCATTTGAAAGAAATATTTTGGAGAAAGCACCATTACCTAAATTGTTAAATATCTTGTACTAACCTGGACAATGCAGTTCATAAAGCAAGTGGAGCCCAAGTTCTGCAGACCGCGCAGCCCGATGGTGGTGTGAGGGCTAATGAGCCGACGTTTGCGCAGACGACGGAGCGCCATAGCCTCGTTACTGTTAGGTAGCCATGGCATGAAGGGCATGCTGATGCCTAGAGACCTGAACAAAACGTGATGGTTAGCTTATCACCCCTACAAAGATCACCATTAACTGTTAATGAGGTTGTCTAGGAAGCTGCCAGGTCAAGTCTCGAAACCCACTTCATTGAGCCATGCAACTCATAAGGTCTTGGAATGGCCCATGTGTTAAACATACAAGAATTATGAGTTTTCTTAGATGCATTTGCATGTTTTCTTTGTTCCTTGGCTATTGGTTGATTTTAAGAAGACCATATTTATATTAAACATAGTAAATAGTGATTCCAGTGAGTAGGTACATACTTAGCTTCTTTGAGTCGGTGAGTCACACCAATCTCAGTAAGTTCTCGATCATATATGTAATCTTGGCACTGAGCGCAATAGATGTTTCCATAGCTAAGATCCACATACAGGAAATGCTTTTTAGTCTTTGAGTGGTCTTGAATGTGGCCCGCATAGCAGGCAAAATAGATGCAATGCAGGCATGAATGCATGCGGGGGCCCGGCAGGCCACACGTGAAGCACAGGCATGATGTCGCCTGAAATGTATGGTGGCATTTGTACCGGCTCTTCAATATTGTTACATTACATACATAACCTCTGATTAGTGACCTTTATTGGAGTTTAGATTAATACCTACTTAGTCTAACAACTCCATTGTTATTAAAATACTTAAATAGCAATCTTTTTATGCATCTTGATAAAATCTTATAGCTTTAATAGCATTCCATGGTACTAATGAAAAATTCGTAGTTGTAATACCTAACCTTAATAAAGAAAAAACCTGTTATTTCTTTAGATAGCTTTTCAAGTCAAAATAAACAACTAGCATTGTAGGTGGGCCAGGACTAGGAAAACAGTATTCAATTACAGCGTACATCTCATAACAATTCACCAAATTATTAATAAACTAAATTTATTGAAGTTAAAATCTGTTGAATAGTTTAATAACTGTACAATCTATTGTTCAAGTGAATTGTAGTGCAATTTGTGTCTGATTGAATGTCGCTTCAGAGTTTATTTCCTATTCATTCGATGTAATTACTTGATCAATAACTTAATCAATGAACTGCACTACAGCTGGCTGTTTATTTTACCTGTCCCAGGTTTACTACTTTCAGCATTAAGATAAAGTATTATTATAGCCTTCGCAAATTAGGGACAATGGATCATTTTAATGATTGGGGATTTTTCTCGGGTTTGTAACTCTTTCCATTTTCAATAGTGCAGATTACAAAAAAATTATAAACATTAAATTCTATTATTGACAGTGCACAACTTTTACAGTAATTTAACACAACAAAATAAACAGTTGTTTTCATTACTATCCAAAACCATTTGTTCATAACATACATAAGTACATGTTAAAGATAAAATGACTGTAATAAAAAACAGTATATCTAAATACACAAAATTGATATTGATTGAGTGCAAACATGTACCCAATCAGAGTCATGATTCAATAACGCGACGACAATGCAACGCTACAAAACAGCTGTTATGAGGTCAAAGATCACTAATCAGCTGATCACGAATAGCGATCAGCCTTGTGAAAAACAAATCTACGGTTTCCCAGTAAAACATGTACACTGCCTAGTTCACATCTTCATACTTTTGTAATCAAAATCAATGTTTGCCTTCAACAATTTGCGTCGCGTAAAAAGGTCATAAACGCACAAAGTACCTACATCGATGAAGATATAATAATATTACATCAAAACTTACCTTGTATCTCCTAGCTTCGAAAGAAGTACATGACACAAAAAATGCATGCACGATTTTATAAGGGTTTGTACCCTTCGCAGCCTTAAAATTATTTAGGTGAATGCAACCATTGTCATTCATTATTTGGCTTGTGAAATACACCGGCTAGGCAAATGATGTCTTCTTCAGACGCCACAAAATTAAATTATAAGCATTCTACAGCACTCAAACACTAATTTAATTTTAATTTTCCAAAATTAAAAGGAACGCCACGAATGAAGTTCCTTGATTCCTTGTATCTCCGAATAAAAAATTGAATGTAATAAAAATGAAACAGATTGAAATAGAGCAATGGATGGGGGCGTGTTCACCGTAAAATACGCAACAACGCAACTCGAAGCGCAGCTGACTATTGTGATTAAAGCAGAGAACGCACTTTTATCACCGTAGCAGACATGTATAGGCTTTTCGTGTGTTTAAAACATTAAAAATATATTCGTTTGTTCATTGGTCGAATCATGTTATTACGCACAATACTCCAACGATATAGACCAATGAAATAGCTGCATTGTCAAGACAGCAACTGTCATTGACGCTATGCCTGACAGATGTAAAGTATGTTCTAAGCTTAATCTTCAGGTATGGTCCATAAGCAAGATGTGCCTTTGGGTAGAAAATATAATTTTAAACTAGTTCTCTCAATATTACTTGCATAAACAGACGAAAAATTAACCTCTAGACGTACGTTACAAGACATACACACAAATGTTACTAGAATAAAGATTTTTTATATTAAAGCAAAGAGTATTATTATTTTTTATAAGAGTTTGGACCGTACTGAATGATATTCTCGTTCATTTTCAACCACATTTTTTTGTATTCTATGCGCCACGCGTTAGCCTAACTTTGGACATGTTGACAAAAACTCTAGGTTTCCTGTAGACTCTAGAATCTAATGCTTTCTTTCACATTTTTTACTCTTTCTTTTATTACCGTCCGAGATACAAATTACGTGTTATAACGCAGTAAACATTGGCACAAGTCTGACCTGGGAATCTGGGATTGATAATTCTCATTCGTATCTGAGGCCTGAGGCATTGGTACCTTAATGACTAGGAGTAATATTATTGTTTTCACAAACTTTTATTTTTCATACTATAATAGAATAATCTTAGAATATAATAAAATAATTCTAACGTCTAAAACAGATAGACCAGAATATTTTGACTTATGTCAGTTTGAAACTTTAGTGAGCGTGGCGTAAGTTTTAGTTAGCAACACACAAAATACAATCGCGGTGGCGCTGTAGTGTAGTAAATAAATATGGCGGCCACTCAGTTCACAACGATGTAAACTTTTGTTTACTGTTTTAAAAATATTTTGAGACATGATAAGTGAATTTGAAAACTTGTCCCTTGGAGGAAACAATGCTGCAAGTAATCATGGTGATCCATTTACTCATACCGGTAATTGAAACACTTATTTCTATTGTAGACGTAGAACAAGTTGTTTTCCAATTATAACTAACATGACCTCAATGGCTAGTTTTTATTACTGCAGGATATATATGGTTATCGTACCGTTGTTTTCAGAGTTGACACCTGAGCAGCAAAAGACATTGATAGATATACGGCGTCGGAAAACAGAATTGCTGTTAGAAATACAGGTGAGCTCATCATACATCGAACTGCTTGGCTTCACTTTCCTTGGGAATTTGATAATTGCCTCGACTATGAACAAGTAATACTCGGAACACAGAAATTGCGTAGATCTTTATCACTGTATGATTAAGTTGAAAAGAGTTTAGGTAGGGTCTGATAAAGAAATCGGATGTACGTGAAGTTTGTGTGGTTTGACGCAAAGCTGTTGTTTTCGTTATTAGAAATATATTAAATACTTACTGTTTGTAAATACAAAGGTTTTTATCCCAAAGATGATTCATTAAATGGTTCTAAGTATTGGAACAACAGCAAAGTTTATAATATGGTGTCATGAGCTGCTGTGACATCAGCAGATGTAATAGAACACAGATTTATTTAAGTCAATGATTCAGATTGTGTTATCAAAATATGTACAATCACATATCAGTTATCTAATCTCTCTTGCTTTAAGAGGGTTCACTACAATTTCCTATATTGCATGAAAATGAAGTAGGAAATGCTTCCACTATCATATTTTATATTTAAAAAAAGTTTTAAACTCATACCTTATTCATTATTTTGTTAATGATTATGAAGACAATTCAAGTGTCTATTTTAGATGCGAGTTTCTCAATTGAATTTCTCACATTAGTACAGTGCCTAAACATAATTATTATTATTTAGTATTTTATGTTGAGGTAGTGACAGCACTCTTATATATCTACTTGTATAATAAACTACTTAGTCAGCAGTACTAGCTTCTGTAAGCAGTTTTACAAGTCTCCCTTGGGAACTACTAGGCACAGATAAAAACAGCCTTCCTCGAAGCCGATTGCTAGTCCATTTATCAAAGAAGAATCCTTTATAGATTATTTTATTTTTACTCAGAACCTGATGTATCAGAGCATTTACTTAATAGTCACTGACTTATCCTAGCCTATGACAGGACCAACTACTAATTTCTCATTGGAATTCAATAAAAAGTTAAAATTGTAGCAGAGATTAATTCATATGGGCTGCGGGTTGTTCGAAAGACACTGCGGTGTCTTTCCCTGGTTCATAAAAGGCCTCTGACGGAACACGACGGTTTTTAGTCAGTAAGAGTCTGACACTCCCTCACCCTTGCTAACCCACAGCGGGAGGGGTCATTTGATGATTTTTAAGGTCGGAAAAAAAAAGATTAATTCATATTGGTGTAAACTATTCATCAGTATACACCATTTTGTTTTGGCCTTCAGCTTCAGCCTGCATCATGTTGTCTTTTTAATGCATACTGACGTTAGGTCTGCATTGACGTGTCTTTTTGCCTCTTCTGAGGACACAATCAAAACTGAAAACTTTGATACCGTAATGGCTATTCAGACTATCTTTTGCTTTTTTAAAAATCATTTCTTACTTATATTTTCATTAAAATAAATATTTACTATGTATCCTGTTCTTATCCGAAATACGTTTATTGACCTGCAGAAATTTTAAATAATGTTTATAAATATGTCTCCCAAAAAGTATTGTAGGTACAATATATATTCTATAAATAACTCATTTGGTCTTACTAATTCCATAATTTGTTGTCTTAGCTGCTCTTTATACATTTTAACAAAATATTACAATAAAGGTCCAAAAGCACACTATCAATATGAGCACCATACATAAGTTGGACAAGGCTCAAATTAATAAAAAATTGCAGTGCACCTCTGGATGTGTGTTTTAGCAATATCTATTTTGATTACTAATATCTACATCCAAACAATACTAGATGGAGGGATGTAGCAGCGAAAGATGAAGGAGTGCCAGGTGTTTGAGAGAGATTTCGCCGAGAGCAAAGTTTGGAGGAAAGCTGACCCAACCACCATGTGGGATACAAAGCAGGAAAGAGATAGAACCTCTAAATCTAAAAAATAATTTCGTGTTCGTTTGTATACATTGGGAACAGCTGGACCGATTTTCGTGGTCTTTAATTTGTTGGAATTGTATCCTTCCCAAAAACGCCAAAGAGTAATGAGAAGAGAGCTCCTGTAGCAGAAATGAGAATGTTGAGTTGGGTGTGTGGTGTGACAAGAATGGATAAAGTGAGGAATCAAGAGGTAGTGGTAAAGTAGCTCCAGCTACTGAAAAGAAGGTTTTTGAAAAAAACGGTTTTTGAGGAAGGTTGATAGAAAGGCCGAAGAAAATACGGATGGTTTGAGAGATGATATGAATAAGAAGTGGACTATGTTAGTAGAAGATTTGCGCCGACTCCGAATAAAATTGAGAATAGGACAGGAAGAAGTAAAAGTGAAATAAATATTAAAAGCAACGAAATGGGAATGGGCAATATCCTGAGTCCAAAAGGACGCTCAAGACATCGCGAAGAAAGTAAATATTTGCCATTAGAAATTAAAAGAAAAATGTTACTTCAGAAGAATAGACTTCGAATTTAGTATCGATCACTACGCGCACTTGTATTACGGTCTAGCCACCTATTACTACCAGTGAACACCTTACTGCCAACTTTGAAATTAACTGGTTTATATAAAGAAGGTGGGACACCTAGGTGCTGTGTCAGTGCCTAGTGCCTCCAAAAGGCAATGGAAGCGAAGCCAATAGCTAAGACAAAGACCCAAGGAATAAATGTGTGAACATGGCAGGCGAGAGATGATGTCTGTCCAATATTTCGACTTATTAAAAACTCACTATGTGTAAGCTTATTAATCCTAGCTATGCATCTGCGCACAATTTCGATTAAATTGTAACTTTGAGCTTTTCTCGTAATTATTTGGCGTGCAAATTAAGAAGGCACTTTCAATTAAGCTACATCAAATTAGTTGCGCAAAGTACTCAGAAGTAGAAGTACTAAAATTTGTAACGTTAAGTCGTACAAAACATAAACTGAATGGCAATTATTTTCAAAACCTGCACATGGTGATTTTTGACTTCCTGAGACTCCTAAACTGCCGTAAGCTCTGACTCTGAAACTGGTCACACAAAGAATCCTTTGATAAGCTTAATTAGGGAGAATTGTCTGTAGGTCAAATAAATATTAGTTTCAGACGATTACATCACAGACGACATCGAGCCACTGGGCCAAACCTATAAAAATATTCACAACTTTAATCAATCGAAATTCACCATTAAACACCTATCTATCATAGTACAGAGTTTTCATGTATGTATAGAAAATAGGTGTGTAAAAAAAATGTGTTCAATTAAATCATGTGAGTAGCTTAAGTAACCCTGCATGAAATAAGTGAATTTTTCATACAAAACCCTTTTTATTCCTGTGTTAAGGATTTGGAGCAGAGCTAAATGCGTTACGGTATCTAAAAGCTCTTGGGATGTATTTTAAGTGATTGGGAGCTCTGGAGTAAGTTGCGTAGATCTTTTTGATCCTTTTTGCGCACATGTCGGAGCACCCCATCCTTTTCCTAACAAATTTCATTCAATACGGCACTCGGACCGGTCTGACGTAAGCCGTCAATGCTTGGGTTGGGCTTACTACACGCAGCCTGGTAGTAGACAGTGCGAGGCGGGCCGCGACGCGGGCGTTACGTGTCGCCCTCCGTCGATTTATTATTTATGTCACTATCACTTTTGACTTTCAGTGCTGTGATAAACGTACTAGTTCTGTTTTAATATTGGTGAATGTTAATATTATTTTGTGAAATATTTTATACACAACTTCGAGTTTGAATAGTGATATCACCCGTAAGTTGATAGTGATAAGGTGGATAAGTGGAAATTGCTATGACTACGTCGCCGGACACCGGGGGTTTTGTTATTATTCCATGATTTATGTCATTGTGGTTTAGAATGGTCTTTCTATTTCTTAATAGCCATAGGTGACGCTGGGTCAATAGCGGTACAGTAAAAATCAAGTCAACAAAATATTTGCCAGTCACAGATCGTTGTTTACTGTAAAATTCCTTAAGCTGGTTAACCTTCATTAATATTTATCTCCACATAATAAACAAATCATGTTCTAACGTATAGTGTCTAATCACAATATCGGCAAATAAAAACAAGATATTTGCGGCAATAACTAATATTAAAAAAAACGTGCAAAATAAAATTTGATGTATGCGGAAAATGTGCTTCAACGTACATATGTTCAGTTTTCTGTCGCATGTAGGCCCATTTCGCATTAGACATTTGTTTTACGATAATACCATATTTTTCCACGAATACTTTCAAATCTCATAGGCTGTATAGGAGTACCTTTTCAGCAACTTACTTTCTACTCTTCTCAAATGTAAAACTGACTCATAGATTAATCCACACTGCTTCATCACGTCGTGATACGTTCATTGCACTCTTGTGGTAAACTCTCACATTTATTAATCGAATTCATGTGCCTTAATGGATAACTGTGTTCCTCTGATCAAGACCAGGATCATGTACTAAACAAGAACCCCAGATACACATACAATCTAATATTTATCAAATAGCTAGACTGATATTAATGAATTCCTATACGCATATTGAACAGACACTGAAATTGCTGGAAAAAATATTTTTTTGAAAGCTTCTTTTGAAGCGGAGTGTAAAATTTACTCGACTTTCAAACTGGTCAACGGTTGCAATGGATTTATCATATTTCCTTTACCACTTCCGCAGAGCGGCTGCTGGCTTCGATAACAGACTCGTCTGTGTTCACAATATTGCAATGATATTTGCCATCCTTGTTTGTGGATCGAGTTAAACAGTTTCACTTTTTTCTCTGTCCCCTCGAAATATCTGTATATATATATCTATAAAGGGTTATTAAGACACTGGTTTGCAAGTCAATTTAACTTCATACAGCCCTGGAATAATTACAGTAAACAAATAGGTGATTAAGTTTTGTTTACAATATGCGGGTACCTAGATACTTAACATTGAAAGATGGCGTAACGAAAGACATGCTATTATGAAATCAAATGTTGCTTTAGAAAATAAATTGTTTGTGACGTCGGCCTTGTCACAGACGTGCAGAAAGATAAAGATATACCTATGTATGTAGGTATATGTAATTGTCACGGTGCCAAAGACCGGCGCCCGCGACTATCTTCAGTTTAGTGCGTTCCTTAGAGGGAAGTGTATGGCGCGCGATGTGTTTGCATGTTCGCCTGCTGTGCGGCGCGCTGTGGTGGCCACTGCTGGTACGTTGCGCCCGCGCAACCCGCACCTACGACGACGACTATGATCAGGTGTGTCATCGTTGCCGCTTACTGTGCACTTCGCAAATATACTTCTTTGTTGTGTAGCTTCACTTCTTTTTTGGCAAGTACTTGAATGTTTCGATACATACGTCCGGCGACGCGCAGTCATCCACTTTTCCACTTTATTTGCTTATTTAAAACTCCGCAATTTATTTTAAAATGTGTTGTGGGCTTAATAGATATCCTGTGGCTGCTAGCTTCCTAATATTGGTGTTCGTGTGGTCAAGGCCCGCGGTGTGTGAGAGTGTAATGTGCGTGGTGCGTTGGCACTTGTGAAGTAATGTTCATCAAGGCCGGGCCGGGAGCGGCCGAACCAGAGCGTCGTGGATCTGTCTCCAACTGGTTCTCGTCTTTGAGACGCGGTGGCGGGCGACGCAAACGCGAGGAAACTGCCGTGCCCTCAGGTTACGGTTCGCTGGGCAGGCGGAAGGATGGGTCGCAGCCACGGGGCAAGACCCGCTCCGCCTGGGATCTTACAACCGTCACTAGACTGGTCTGTATCTTATCTTCGATCGTATTTACGTAAAATGTCATCAAGCGATGACACTCTGTGCTGGAGACCGCATTTGGCTGGTATCCAAATGCGCTGGATCGATCACGCTCTGCGTCTGCGTGCGAAATTATGACTAAACAATATTTTATTTTCACTAAATGGTTTATTATCGCCTAATATAGTAAAAAGTTCGTGTTTGTCACAGAACATGCTTGCATTTTATTGCGCTGTGTAGTTCTAGTTTTTGTTATTTTGTGCGCAAAACAAACTTGTTTGATGTTTATCGATAGCGCTTTTGTTTTCACGAGTGTTATCGGTTGATAACGATAAATTACTTTCAATATACTAGGGCATCCAAATGGCAGTGTTTTGTCAAATTCCAAATGATTCACTGCAAGTTATCTGTGAATGACTACTACAGCGTGTACTCAGCACGATGAATACGGTTCCTCAAACAAAACAATAGTATGATTCATTATACGTTTTGACACAATAAGGTAAATTGTTAAGTCAATATTCTAATTTATGGAATATATCGTCACAAGTAGCTCGCGGCGGACAAGGCTTCAATCAAACATAACATCCAAAAATTATGCGTTGCTTGCACTCGCAATGATTGGTTAATTACTGACAATTTGAAGTATGTTTTAATTAAGTTTCTCTATAATTTACTAACTGTAGGCTATTAAGAGTATTCTTTCCCTTATTGTTTCTATGAATTATGGCTAATTGCCGGACAAAAACCGCAACGCAATTACGTGGTTCCCATATTGTTTTGTGACAGAAAGATATAGAAAACACCCTCAAAACAACATTTAAAAAATGCTCTACTTTCAGCGCGCAGTAATAGCCCTGTTGTCCTATATTCATTGGTATTCAAGAGCGCCTGTCAATTGATGATATACTGTGAGTCAAGCTGAGTGACTGTTGAGGAAATTCTATCAGGTAGAGCTTTGGGCAGTGGAGCAGCAAAGCGGACCGCTTGAACAAAAGGCACATTTGCATAGAGTGGCGACGCGTATGAATGTCAATAAAGCTCGATCACGATGTAAATATCGATGATTTCGTTGAATTATTGTAGGTTGGACAAGCTCACCTAAAAACCCTAAAAAGGTCAACCGTCGGTTTTCAGCACAGCGACATATTGAAAAGGAGATCAACCAGCCTCCAAACAAATGTTAGTGCTTGATTTGAATGGTGTTGGTTATGACAAGGACGAATTATTAATATTGATGGAATATATCAGGATCTCGTTTCACCACATAAAATAAATCCTCAAAGTTAAAAATTTATTACATGATAAAATGGCCCGGTAACTTTTTCAATTTAGACCACAAAGAGAAGTTAAAAGCTAATTTACACAGACTTGGAACGGTCAGCTCGTAAAACGTAGTAGAAACGAGGGGTATTCGAGACAAGCGCCATATGTCCATTGTTCTCAGGCTACACATGCGATCTAGTAGGTCGTACAAACATTGTTATAGGCAAACATACTGAATCGTTTGGTTAGTGATGTCACATTGATAAACCTACCAGCGGAATGACGGTTATTTAGATAATATTCGATTTACAAAATCGGATAGCTCAATTTGTATGTGTTTTAGCTACAGACGCGTGAGCGGAACATGAATGATCGATTAGCGCGATAATGTTATCACACAAAATTAAGATTTCTTATACACGTAACACAAGTTAATTGCAGTCACGAGTAATGTTAATAAGTGAACAAAAATCGACGCCTCAGATTATCAATTCAGAGTAGATTTGAGCCAAATACTTTTACATATTTGTAATTCGGGAAAAGCCATCCAACCATCATCATAACTTTTACTTCCCGCCAAACAAATTCAGATTGTTGTATTATGTAACGTTAGCATAGGTTTAGATATTGCATTTTATCTGGTCCAGTTACTTATTGTTAGATTTTGTTTCACACGGTATTCTCAATTTGGAACAAATTATATTACGTACAGTGATGTATTTTATTCACCTGCCGTGACTGGTCCGAATAAAAAACTGTATAAAGATCCGGCCATGCATGACACACAGTATTTCTTTCTATACCATATCGTCCACAGTGCATCGGGTTCATTTGGAATGTGAACATTGCGTTTTTTATAAAACCGTGTGAAAAACCAACGTTGTTTGAAAACAAGCATTGTCCAGACACGAAAGATCAGGTATAGATGTTAGTAATCTCAATTTTTTGTACCTCTGACAGCCACTTCTTTTTATTGACTTAGATGAGCAAGTTCAAGTCCAAGATCTTTCGTGTGACAAACCGAAAGAGATTAAGATTGGTTTATACGGAAAAATCTATACCTACGAGAAAAACCATTCGGACAATTTGAACTAATAAATAAACTCGTTTGTCAAATGTTCGGGGCGAACTGCGAAAAACAGACTTTGTCAATGTCAATACTTGCTGGCCAGGCTTGGTTAAATAAATCAGCAGACCCGACTTGTTCCATACAATGGAAGAGTCAGTTACAGAAGATTCGTGTGTCGATTCGCAAATTTTAACAAGACATAGTTTTGCTTCATTCTTAAGGTCAAATACGTTTCTCGAAGCTGTTATGTAAACAACGTTTTGCCAATTTGTAGTACCCACTTCCGAGGAAGATTGTCGTGTTTGCGTACAATTAGGATGACCTTTTCAGTCTTTACGTCACCAAGCGATAATGATGTTTATTAGCAGTACCTTGTGCGACAACGCCGACATGACTCGCACATTCACACGACGTTGTGACTTTTCTCGCGATCCAAATCCTTGCTCTATTTATAATATCAATTAGAACTATTCTCGTTTATTTACTATGCCTATTATACTCGTCTTTTAATTTATATTGTTGGTAATTGATGACAATGAGGATGATCTGGCTCGCTCGGGTCAACGTCATTCATTTTGTATCACAATAGTTAAAGGAACATTATATATATATTTTTTTATAAATTATTTAATATTGTTTATTAATTGGTTAGGTTTAATCAAGTGATTCTTAGGTATTCAAAATCCACGATTTTCCATGAAAACAACTATACCTACATATTTGTGGAATAATCATTACAAAGAAGGTGAAGGGTGTACACCTGCCCAGCGGCGTATTCTTTAATATTGACCGCGACGCTATCCGTTGAATGGGATAGTGTTCAAGGAATCGCGTACAGACTTACGGAGAGGGGTGCCTTGACCTTGCCGGGGCGGTGGGGGGCAGGGGTCCGCGAACTGCACGCACGCGGTCACTGACTCGTAAGACCAGTTTTACTTGCATTGCTAATCACGAAGGGATCTTCCATCGATGAAATACCCAAGGACGGATATTTTAATTTGGGAGATGCTATCTTTTGTTTACATGTTTTGAAAGAATGCAAAAACTTTGTATAGAATATCCGCCAACTAGTTGGCAGCAACTTGGGTCGATCTTGTTTTGAATCGAAAACAAACTTCAAAGATTCTTTACAATTAGATTTATAGTGTACACGTCAGGTATTTGTTTGTACAACATTTGATTATAAGCGAGGACTTTTAATTGGCTCTCTATCGACTATAACTTCTTTTTTTATTTTGTTTTTGTTTAGCTGTAAGTTCTCCATAGTGTACTAAATAAATAAATAAATAAACTAAATAAACAACAGCTAAGTGAGCTACTTTTTAAATTAATCGTACAAATATTTTCACTGTTTAGGTAGGGGTATATTGGTTTTTCAAATGATTCATAGAATATGAGGTAAACATTTACAAAAACGAACTAATAAACATTTACCTGGTATATAAATGTATAAATTAAGTAGATTGAGTTTTTACATCATGTATGCATGTAAATTCCAGAAATCTGTTTCATTAGGTTCATTTAATCCACTTTAGTCCAATTTACTTAATTAAGTTAATCTCCTAAAACAATTTATTTAGAACTCATTGCTGTTGCCATAAAAGCATAGCAATTATCATAGTTCTAACAAGGATACAGCCACTGATAATGAAACTCGTACGCAAATTAAATAGTGAGATCCGTGTACTAACATTTGCTAAAACATTGAGACCGAGGCTATGTTAGGCTACTCTACGAATCTACATAAAGTTATTCAATAGCGTAAACCAATACATAATTGTAAGGTCTAGCAAATACTGCTCATACGAAGCATAATGTTGTCTGATTTTCTAAGCCTCATCCCTGCCTGGTGCTAAAACCAGGTCACATCGAATAGTACGGGGCATTACAGGGTGCAGTAATGTGTGAAACTTTAAATGAGATGTCACACTAAGTGCAGTTCTTGTTACTGGTATGTTGCGCTTAGCCTGACATTATGTGGCTCTACCAAACAATTTCAGTACTCCGTAAAACTAAATGTATTTACTCAGAACTTTACGTTTACATAGTAATTATCTCTATTCTATTTTTGACGCTCGAGGTGCTACGAAAATATTTGCAGATTTCGTAGAACATGAGTCTAGCTGGATTTTTGGGATTTGTCGATAGCTTGCAATCGTCAATCAATTAAAAAATTAAAATGTTTTTTAATCGCCTTGATCGTTGTTTGGAGCTTCGTTCTTGAATAATTTAAATGTAGCTGTTTATTAAATGGGTTATTTTATTAGAGAGAACCGAGAAGTTGTGTTCGAAATGCACTTTTTAACCCCCGACGCAAAAACGACGGGGTGTTATAAGTTTGACGTGTCTGTGTGTGTATGTGTGTGTGTGTGTGTGTGTGTATGTGGCATCGTAGCTCCCAAACGGATGATCCGATTGTAATGCGGTTTTTTTTGTTTAAAAGGTATGTCAGTCGGGAGTGTTCTTAGCTATGTTTGGTGGAAATCGGTTCAGGTCTTCAAGGTCATCAGCTCGTTTGCTAGATGTGATAGGAATGTTACACGCTCAGTTTACTTGCAAGTATATGTGGGATCTGAAATTTGAAACACTAATGTCTTTTGGAACCACTGAGCTGGTCTGCTGTTAGGGCACGAAGGTAGGAGACGTAACCCTGAACTGCCTTTTAGTAAACCCATCGAGTTTGGGCTCGTTGAATTTGTCTTGACTAGTTCTCTTCATGTTTCTGATTGACGAGAACCTGATGCTGGAGATGGGATGTGGCGGATGAAACCCTGGAATACCGGAATGAAACGGCTAAACCGATTTATATTTTTGCTGAAAATCTAGAATATCCAAAGGTCTTTATTGTTTCTCAATCTGTGCAATTCTCCCAGAGCCAGTTTGTCATGAGGATTATTAAACAGCTTCCTTTGGCCGAGATCGCATATATATAGCTACCCCATCTTAAGATAAAATAAATTAAATGAAAGAAGGAAAAATTAAGGAGCTCCTTTAAAAAGCATGAAATAAAATTAAATTATAAATTTAAAAAAACCCCCGACCCAAAAAAAGTACGCAATAATTATGACAAAAGGTTAAAAACGCTAAACCCTATAAAAAGCAAAAAATAACTTTTAACACTACGTAAACTAAATTTTGGCGTGTCGGGGGACCGCTTTTTACCTTCATAAATACTTACATAAATCAAATGATACCTACCTAATTACAACATTCGTTTTAAAAAAAACACGTATCTAAAGTAATGAATTAGAGCGGTCCCCCGACACGACAAAATTTAGTTTACGTAGTGTTAAAAGTTATTTTTTGCTTTTTATAGGGTTTAGCGTTTTTAACCTTTTGTCATAATTATTGCGTACTTTTTTTGGGTCGGGGGTTTTTTTAAATTTATAATTTTATTTGAACAAATCCATGACTGACACGCGGACAACACATGTTGACGGTATCGAAGATTTTTTGGATTTTTTGCCAACTGACTCATCCTATTGAGGTCGTTTTCTCTAAACCCAGTGTCCAACTGTAATCGTCCACATTGTAATGTTAACTTTAAAAGAAACTTTGAGTTCTAAGTGATTTCTCTTGTTACCATTACAGTAAACATTGATGGAACTGGTCTAGTAAACTAAAGTGATAGCCCTAAGTGCTACCACCTTGTTCTGGGAAACGTTAAAAATACAGTTATTCCACCAATGTATCTGCGAATAATACATACCTAATTATGTGTAAACAAACATGTTTGTTCAAAACTTTGGGAATACGTAACGTTCTCATTATTTCCAATTATATTGAGTGGTTTTACTTATACTTGGGGTGGCATGTTATAAAGTACAAAATGTATTCCTGGGGCCCGACATTTAACGTTTTGATTACTGCTCCAATAGAACCAACTATAAACCCCACGGTTAGTTTAATTTAATTAACAGTATAATGAAATAATGAGCATCCACCATAAACTCTTTAATTGCTTCTCACTCATTCACCATGCTTTTATTACATTTTGTGTCTGTGTGTATCCCACTACTTGTTAGTAGCACCAACGTTTTCCGGTAGCATCGCTCCCGAGTACATATCTTACTTTCGAAGTATAACCATTTTAAGAATGATTAAAGAACCACACACTATAACAAGTCTGCTATAAAATCTATCTTAGAAATTGAGTAACCACAAATCTGTTGTTACACAAACAGTGGTGCAGTGGTTAACTCCATCGTAAATCTAAAATACTTTAAGGATTAAACCGGTTGTAAAACATCTTGATTTACCTTTATTAGTATTTTATTTACAAGTGTAGGTTTGTAATGTCTAGAGATGCAGGCATCATCGGCAAATGCTGCAAACCTTCGCGGCACCTGAAATTTTTAGAACGATTTCTACCTTAGTCATGTTTTTTAGAAACCAAATCATCGATAAGCAAGTTGGTAACTTACGCAGTTAAAAATATTTGTATGTTTATCAAAACATCCTAGTATGTGTTGTTTTGTTGAACTGGTTTTGCTATTATTGTAGTTTAATTCGGCAAAGACCGGATCTGTGTCGCGATCGTGCCCCGTTACAACATAGTCCACATCTCGTGTTTTCGTCTTTACTTGTTCTGCTTGGCTAGACGATCGACGAAATATCTCACAGTTCATAATTATTTTATAATTTACTTGTTCATAGCTTACTTTTTCACCTTTATAGATGTTATCCCAAACATACGACGTTATTTTTTTTACAAAATAATGTCGACTCGAGTGTTAATTAGGGTCTACTAAAATTATAGTCAAGAAAGATAAAATCTAATCTAACCTTTTGAAATAATGTTTGAAAAACCGCATCACTGATGCGAAGCGAAATTGAGCCACTCGAAATGTCATCTTTTGTGGGGCGGGGAACACTTGTAATGTTCCCATGGGGTGTATAATGTGGCGTTAAAGCCCCGCTAAAGACGTAATTGCTTATGCAAAAAAAAAACACCCGAAATATATTTGTTTACTTCACCTTTTTGCTGGCTTAATTTTTTTGCCAAAAATTCCCAAATGCTAAGTCCTTGACCGTCCTTCATCTGTCATAATCCAACACAAGTTTGTAGACGAATTTGTCTGCCAGTATTATTTTACGGCAAAAATAAAATGACCCTATGTACCAACATAAATATTTTTAATTTAAAAGAATTCGTTTAAATAATTATCTTAATGCATTTTGGGATACAGATATCTTTTAAAACTCATAATAGGACAAAGTGATAATAAATTAATAGGTTGAATGGTACGAATGGGGAACCGCCCTGGCAGTTACGTTAAGCTATATTGTGTGGTGCCACATGTTTTATGTCAATGTTCTATTTTGTGCTTTGGCCTTGCTCTTGAAATACAATGCTTTTTATGTCTTTACAGTTAAAGGTATTTTTATTTTTATTCTGCTTTTCACCAGTTTTGTCAGTGTGAGTTAGAGTCCTGCTGGATTTGCAGTATGCGTCGATTAATTTGTGTGGCTCACATTAAACACCTATGAGTTCTGAAAGTATTTACGTATACGTAACCAGATACAATAATTGTGAACTAAGTATAAACCAATTAAAATCAGGTTGTTAAGCTCTCCAGAAGTTCAATACTCACGGTCACGGCCAACGTAAATATGACTACGTATAGTTATTCAACATGTGCCCCGCCATATGGCTTCTTTATCATATTTATTTCTCTCTTGAAAGAAAAGCAACCACCGAAGTTACTAAACACGGTGTACCCCTTGCCATTCGATTCTGTTTGTTTTAATATTGCACGTAAGGATAAGACCTTAGATACCTGAGATCGCAGATAGTTTATTATTTTATATGAAAGCAATAAAAAAACTAGACGAAATATGTGATCGATGTTATGAGATTTCTGCACTGAGCAATGGACAATACGGCTAAGTTTTCGAACTTGAGAATGCTGCCGGCAGATCAGTGTTGAGGAACAATAACATTGTGATCTTATAATGAACCGTGTTGAAACGCCAAGCATCATGAAACTAGAGCAGTTACATCGCAGACAATGATTACAATAATTAACACTCAGTTACGTAAGAGATTTAAAGAAATTAATTAATTTTTATTCCTTTGAAATTGTCAAGCTGAAACGACAGTTTCAGTTCACCTTGATAAAGTATTAATTAATTCATCAAAAAGTATTTATGCATATAAGTTAATTAAAGAAGTCGTTGTTACGTAATTGTCTTACCTACACGCATGTAAAGGATGTGAAATCCTGCTTAACAGCAAATTGCATAAACAATTGTAAGATTAGAAATTCGAATTAAGTTTCAGACATATTTCCAGTCTTTGTTCTTGTTACATAATATTCTGTTAAGTTCAAACGAGTGCTGTATTAAAGATAGCATGTGAACTCTACATGACAACTTAATTACTAATATGTCTAATTGCTTTACATGTGCACATCAAAGGAAAACTCCAACTTACTATCTAATCATTCACAGTTAACCTCCTTGTGACTTATAAAATGCTGGTTTTGAACCTTGTAATTGAAACTTCTGACATAGACGTAGCTACATTTTTAGTGATTTAAAATTCCAAACGTCTCTCCATAAAATAATTGATATTCGTAAGCTCGCGTCATTGTTGTAGGAGTTTTGAGGGGTATATTTGATTAGCGTTTCAAATCCCATCGTAGTCCGATGTCAATGGCGCGGGCGTCGATAAATTTTGTGGGGGCGTTGGCCGTCGGCATTCGAGCTTGCATGTTCCACGGACCACCGCTCCCATACTAACAGTCTCATTAGACCCCTTTGCCAATATTTTTTGCTCATACTCCTGTATTACCCTCGTTCGTTATCAAAGCATAAAGGCGACGGACATAGCAGTTGTTTTATTTGTAGGAAGTCGCGTATGTTGGTTTAATTGAAATGAATTTGTCGCATCTTTTATTTGTGTTAGCATTGAAGTCGTTGAGAATTCCAAGCATCGCGCCTTACCCACACATTAGTAATGACAACAGTTGATTCATTCCCATTTATATTTGCTACACATGTGTTTATAATTTTCCTCTGGTATGTTCATTAATTATCTGGCTTTCAAATATTTTTGACGCATGTAGATCTAATTTAAAGTCATAAAGTTTAAAATAGCAAAAGTGCAAAAATGCTTAGCTGAACAAAGTATTTATTGAAAACGTACATAAAGCGGTTTCGCTGGCCAAGTAGTTAAATCACTAATGTCTCTACGTTTCTTCCATTTTTGGCAGTTTGCCAGTTTTACAATCGGCCTTAATTTACGCGCGGATTGTTGGAGCCTGTGCGAAACGAAAATCTTTGGAAGTTGCACGGTAGTGGGACTCACTTCGTGACCGCGGGCCGGAAATCTGAACCCATTGTGCAGCTTCGTCTTTTTGTATCCCAGACCGAGGGCACCCCGATGTGCTGTACTTACATTGCATGTTTTTGTTAGGCTTATCACTTGCTGGTCGTTTTTGTTGATATAATTCTAAAGCTTACGATACAGTTAGGCTACATACAAAAATTGCACAATGATAAATGACTTTTGTGATACCCAATATTATCTCAACAACGGGTTCCCGTTATTCTGAAAGCATCCGTCTGATATGATAATGATAAAGCGGGATTTTTATGACTCAGAGATAAAAACCCCAACACAAACAGCGTCATCACTTCCATATTAATGTATTTTTTCTTTTTTTTTCAGGTAAGCATAGTTTTTCGTCCCGCATGCTTCTAAGGTTTTTTTGGTAAGAATATTAACTCGCACGGATGGACTGTCAAATGAACTGAAGTTGAAGTATGTGGTATTTTATCGAGATAACGTTACTTTTCACGTGTGTCGCTTAATATCTGCGCGAGTGAGTGTGTGGGTCAAGAATGCGGTGGCGGCGATTGGAGGTCGTGTAG
This sequence comes from Helicoverpa zea x Helicoverpa armigera, assembly GCA_033682625.1. Taxonomy (NCBI): domain Eukaryota; kingdom Metazoa; phylum Arthropoda; class Insecta; order Lepidoptera; family Noctuidae; genus Helicoverpa; species Helicoverpa zea x Helicoverpa armigera. The sequence goes on from JAWIIS010000004.1 coordinate 4,662,995, forward strand.
GTCAATACGTCAATGCTCCATGGATAAAGTCACTGCAAACTGCAACTAAAATGTGCTGCTGCAGTTATGAATACAATGATTAACAGGCCAGACATTTGGAAGTTAAAAGGCATCTTACGTTTACAAACAATTATCAGCGCCTATGACCACGCTACCTTTCTTAGAAAGAATGAATGCCTGTCGCAAGCAAATTAATTATAATAACGTTCCTTCCAGTACTGCCTGCTGGCTGAGTCACTTGCGTAGACAACGCCGTTTGTATTACATTGTGGGTGCATAGTAATATTTCTAAAATGAGAACTTCTAACAGAATTTCTGTGAACTTTGGTCGTACATTACCCACTTAAACGTGTTGTTTACCAGCTACACGTAGATAATTAGCAACAAGATGTAGGCGGTGCGGTGTAAGGAATATGTATAAGTATAAATGTGCGCGCTTATTTTTGGCCGATAGGTATGCTACATACCTACATGATGGGCAGGTTTACAGGCACGCGAATACCGGCTGTAGAGAAGAATTAAAAAGAAAAATAAATTGGGAGGTGACTGATCGGATTAGTAGTTTCAATATTCATGATAACGAGTTCGGGGTTATTGAGAGTTCAAGAGGGAAAAGTAAGGTTGAAGTACCCTTTCATTTGTATGTGGAAACCAGTGAATCACTTTATTATTTTTACATGTTGGTACTTAACTCGCAGGAAACACGCTCGCTGAGTTGTGGGTTAAAACAACCAAGTATAGAAGAATTAAAAATGTATATTTTAACTGGCTACGACGTAGAGTTTAGGTCATTAACCGACTGTACTAGGTTTTCTGCAGACTATGTTTCTTCAACTTCTATCATTCTTTTATCTGTCCGCACATAGGTTTTCATTATGTGCTACTGAAAATTAATAGTTTGTGGCTTACCTTAAGTCAGAAAATGCTTTTTTGTATGTCTTAGTCTTTCACGTGCTATTTAAAGAAGCTGGACTAAGGTTAATCTAGTAACCGTGTCTGCACAAAGACATATCATCTCATTGCGTCAAACAGTAATGTAACAATCGCTTAAACAAAGTCTGCGACACGTTGTTATTCACTTCACTGGCCACACCTGAAGGTCGCGTTCTGCGAAGTCGCATTCAACTGATGTCATTTGCGTTAGAGAATTCTTAAGTCATTACCACATCAGCTGCGAAATAAACAGGAATTCTACTCTAGGAAATAAAGCTCTAGATGTAACATCTACTTTTAAAGATATCCTTAAATAGCCATATTTCCATAGATAGATTTGCCCACGTATATCTTGATTACATAATATTGAAATGAAATCGTTCTTGTTTCTTTTGTGATCGTTCTATTTATAGCCCAGTCAATGTAGCCACTAGCATCTGTTCATAAAGAAGTGTCTGTTGAACTGCGATGTAAGATGATAACCACTTTAGGCAACAACAGTTTCGAATGTAATCTGTCTGCCTTTTGTTGTTAAATAAGTCAATTGTAAGAAAGCACTAAAACTCGTATGATGTAGCAAGTTTTACACAAAATCAAAAGTGGCTACTGTATTATTTTTGATGAACTATTCGTGATTCAATTAAGTCCCAAGAAACAGTAAAGTTTGTCTACAAACAAAGTTTCTACGTTGCGGAAGAGATTGCAAAAGTTATTACGGATATCTCGCGTAAAATCGTATGGTCCTCTTCAAGCCAAGTTCTTGATTAAGTTTCTCTACTATTTGAAGGAAGCAAGAAAGTTCCATAAAATCACAAGATTACCTTATGGTATGAACGTTGATTAGACACTGTATGACTATGGTGATTGTGAATCTTTTGACATCGATAATAAGCGATAAGGATAATACGACAAGATAGAAAATTGAAACTATGTGAAGACAAAACTAGGACGAAAGAAGCACATGATATAATTATTGATTAATGAAACAAAGTTGAAGACACATTATTAACATAGTATACAATAGCGTTACATGATTACACAACTAACGTGAAAAAATGAGCTAAGTCTGCGTGAACTGGAGCGGCTCGTGCAAATGTGCTGGAGCTATGAATAAAATCATAATAAAGTATTTCAAACTAGTTATAAAATACTGCCTAACTACGAAAATGTTAATCTTACAACCATCATAATTATAAAAATATATCTATCCGTGATGTCCGTATACTACATCGATACACTTATTACCCGTATTAAACGGTTGACATGAAAAACTATAGAAATCGCACTTAGATTTCGTGTCAATGATAAGTTGTCAGTAATTAATTACTTTCACAACGCTAATGCAAGTCTACCGGGTTATTTAACTTCGATATCGATATTTAGTTCTGCAGTAAATTTTTATGCTCCTGCTTTTTTGTTGTAAAATAGTTAAGGTTCGGTAATAGCTGATAAATACGTAATTGTTTCCATGCAAGTATTGTTATTCATCGTATCCTTGAAAGTAGTTTAAAGAAGATTAAGTTCATCCTCCTTTCGCCGCGGCTGCTGCGTTCAGCATGTTTCAATACTGTTCTTGGCCTCGTTCTCTTTAGTTTAGATAGTAGGTAATGAAATATGTTTGAATGCAACTTTTTAATGCATTGTTTAAAATAGTTGTCTACTTCAGGTAGTTGGTAATGAGGACAGTATCCGATAATCAAAATAAGACGCTAAATATTTTCATTATCTGGCATATATTTTTAAAATCAGGGAAGAAAACGTAAGATTTACCCGCACTTGTAATCATATCCTTGGGGTTCTTTCATGTATTGTAAACATGAGGTGACATGAGTATGTTGCACTTCAAGAATGCAGCACAGTGAACGCAATACCGTCTTCCTTCTAAAAGATCATAGTTCATTCAAAAATGGAAACTCCAATAATAGTTGAGCTGGCAGACAATGCTGGATGGCAAATATCAGTGGGCCAATCTACTCATTTAAAAATAACGAAAATACACCTCATAAAACTACTCCGGCTGTATTTTAATTTTATATAATAAATTGAGAAAAATCCGTCGATGATGAAGGTTCTAGTTGAAGTGCTGAAAGACCTCTTTGGGCTGTAATTGAGAATTTAAGTGGGCGTTTTTTTATTTGGAGATCGTAGCAAAGCCTGAGTGACTTATTAAGAACTTGTATTATAATTAGAACATACCTTATAGTTATGAGTACTTTTTATGCTCCACTTAGAGAAAATCTATCAGAAATATCGAGTGCGTGTATTGGCATGATTTAAATATTTTCATAATGATCACTCAGGGTCCATATTAATGATGGGCTACAACGTCGTTGCTTTCAATTGATCTTTTTAATTTTCCTTGACCTAATCATCGTCCTTACTTGATTTGTTGATGAAACTATTTGCTGCAAATAGTCTTTGCTAAATATTTGTTCTATCAGACTCGGCGCGTGAATTGAATTAGTTTATAGCATCAGTATGATATTAACGGAACTGTAATTCTCCAGTTAGTATCGGTGTGAAGGTCGTTGTGGCAGTACGTCTGTGCAATGACAATACTATAATTTGTTGCTGCGGTTGGGAACATTGCCAGGAACTGTTCACATTACGTTCTGAGGCGATTCACCTCGGCTGCATGCAGTTTAAACCGGTCCAATCTAATGCGGCGTAGTAAAACATTATGTTATTAAATTATCATTACATTAAAACTCCATTAGCAATAGTCTTGTAATGAAGATAATCCTAATTATGGTCAATCACATTTGTAGAAAAATGTTAAGTCTGAATTAACGTTGCTCATTAGGTAAACTTGTAAATCTAATTATTGTATTGATAAAAAAAATATTTAGACAGTGAAAACGTTGCATAACTATCTTATGAAAATTAGCAGAAAATTCCTGCACCCTAATAATGTAGGCTATATGTTTATTTATAGCTTGGCATACATTAGCCACCAGACCACGCCCCATTACTCGATGAATCGTATCGTTAAGCGCTAAGTATTGACCTGAAAGCTATTGTTAGAAATGTTTACTAGTCTAGTAATTTTCGTATTATGTATAATTTTTCTTAATCCATAATAAAAAAATCTTTCGCCTTATACCTGGCGTGGTTGTTAAAGAAGCGACGCTCTTGCTCCTCACCGTTATTTTTTCTCATGCATATATTTTTGTCGGTTTTCAGGCTATTTTTGTTCACTTTCTGAGTCTGGGCTCAAAAATAAATGCCTGTTAAAAGTGGCTGTATTTTGGTCAAACATTATGCAATACATTATTATTTAACACTTTGGTGACCATTATGGTCACCAAAGTGTTAAAAATGTACACGCCACATTATGCTTTGGTCTATTTCTGTCGTTACCTTCGTAAGATAATATTTTGGAAGGGACGCGGAAGCAAAGTTTGTAAATATGCATCCGCCCCTGCGTTCACTTGTCGAGGGTACTGTTTGTATTTGTTCACGTGACTCACGTTACTCTGATCGTCCGTCAACCTAATGCGGCTTATGGAGTTATTCTGAACTTTGCCTTTTTTACAATACTTGCGGCTAATTACCAACATTCTGGCAAAAAAGCTTTCTCTTTCAAACATCATGCAATTTAAATTTTGGCACAAGTTTAATTCCAAGCTTCTTCATGTTTCAGTTTGTAACATTAAGTACATGTTTTGAATATTGGCACTCAAAAGATAACAACATCGAATCGATCTCTCTACGAAATTGGAGTCAAACAGCGTCGGGAAAGTGAATTAATAGGGGAAAGTCTCTAAGGATTCGCGTGCTCGCTTTCATTACGTGCCGCCAATGTCACGTGAAGGATCTAAACTGTACCTGACACATACCTAAGACTAACAGAATATGTCCCAAGTCCATAATTAGATAACAGTCTCTATATAAAAGGCATATAAGCAATTGATGAAATTGCAAATAGACCTTTGCAGTTTGAATTACATGATTGCTCGCTGCATGGTTACTTGATTTAGATTTATAGTCCACTCTCAATAGATGATTGCACAAATAATACAATTGAAGTCGTTTGTGAAGAACTGATTTTGTGTGACTAATTCGAATCTCGTATTGTACATATTGTTTCCTTGAGTGTGATTATTTAAAACAACGGTGGCTATTTTTTTCCTTTTGCCTCGCTAGGTTTTCATGAAGACATCAATTTTTAAAAACAACACTATTTTACAATTAAGTTTTTAAAATTATTATGGTTGTCTAGCTAGAACTTTCTTGATTTGTTTTACTAATTAACTATAAATAGTTTGTTACTTTGTACGAGTAACTTGAGGAACTAGTGCCATATGTGCTTCTCGTTTGTCGAGATGTATTTTAAACATTGAGTAATTAGTCACATGTTGCACTCGCGTCGTAATGGTGAACATCAGTCAAGTTAAATAACAGAGCTTAAAATATCCCCCTGATAGAATTTTTTATTGACTTATTAAACTGATGTACGATCGTTGGGGTTAATAATATCAATAGCGGCATGCACTGGTTTAACTTTTGAAACCCTGATTGATGGGGGCCTTTTTGTACCGTTTCCATTGATCATATTTCGGTTATATTGTGTTTCAATCAAGCTACGTCGAGCTCTTGGTATTGGTGAACTCGTTATTCAAGTCCAATTGAGATGAATTTGTTACGTTTCATCAATGTAATGGATAATGAAATCGCATTTTAAAAGCTAATATCTTGCGTTACGCTTGTGGAATTGTGTCGTGATGTTAGCTTGTTACATTATTAGATGTTTTAATCATAGAAAGTTAGTGACCAAATCATTATTATATAATACGGTCGGCTGGGGTCACACTTTCCACAGTTCAATTGTTTATAACAAACGGATATGGCGCACTCGACCGTTATTACCAAAATGGTTATATTTATCTCTGCATGTAACTGTGACTAATTTACTTTATATAACCTTTGGACATGAAATATAATGTTCAAATTAGCAAATGTGTATAAAATTATAGCTTGCATGTTAAATAACATTACATAAAACCCATCTGCCTTTAGAAACTCAAAGTTGATGTTGTTCTGTTAATCCTGAAGCTCATTTTGCAATATATATTTTTCTCAGCTATTGTTTAAACATACAGCGGAAGTAAAACAAGGGCTCCGATTATAAAATTGTGAAATAAATGGTTAAATTTTAATTGGAGTCAAAACACATGTGAGTCATCTTAGTTTTGAGTCACGTCCATTACAATGATGCGTTTGCACATAATTATTAAGATTTGCCTTCACAACGCGTCAATTTATGACGTGCGTATTTACAGTCAGACCACGTGTTGTCGCTATTTTGTTCACAATTGCTGCAACACCAGGGTATTCTTGTCCCTAGCTATTTATACGGCGCGAGACTTAATCGCCATCCATTACGGGTTCAGCTCACATCGCATCCAAATGAGCCGACGCAATAACAAATCTCTGAGATCAGGACGTTATGTGGATTTAGGCATACAATTTAGAGTCTGGCGTTGAGAATTCATGCGACAAATGAATCCTCGAAAATAATTCACACTATTTTTCCTTGACTAACTAAGGTTAGATTAGCTAATAAATACAACCTTTGATCAAACTCCGATTTGTAAGTAATTTCTGCTGAAGACTAAGACTGCACTCGTAGTTTTTATCGTTTAGTTAGATAGATAGATTATGCTTTATTGTACACCAAGAAAAAAGTTTGTTTATACTCTGGCGTAAAAAGTCGTATCAAACATGAAGACTATTTTCGAACCCTACAGATTGGATTAAAACGGCTCAGCTCAGCAAACGGCAAATTAAATTGGCAATCTACAAACAGCAGGTGTTGACTAATGTAACTTATAGCGAATGCACAGCATTCACTTTTAGATGATATGGTATCGGTGAAAGGTTCGTTTGCGAAAGTGAATAAAAGGTAGCTGTGTTAGATTAGATAAAGAAGCGGATATTCATTCTGAAACATAAATTCCTATATAGATAAAGCTCTTCCATAGAAGATCGAAGGAATAAAAAATCGAGCAAATCGTCTTCTGTATAAACTATAAAAGCATGACTTAAAAAGCATCATCCGTTATTTACTTGATTTAGTCGGCTGTACCCAGAATCTGTAATATTCAATTATTCAGACGCATAAATTGGGATGAATCACGCGTTGTGTCATTGTTTGGTCTTCAATTATTTGAGATTTATCCTCATAAACAACAGGACTTTCATTAACCCCAACCAGTGGAGTAAAGACCTGTTATTTAAAATTTAATTCACACTATTGTGTTCAAACCAATGTACCTAAAGTTTTGTTTGTGTAGAGTTTTTCAGACTTTCCAGTTTTTATTTTTAGAACCAAAACATTTAAAAAAATAACGCCTCCCAGTTCCATTATAACCATTCGATTTAAGTCACTATAAAAGTTCACTCTTTCTCTTGAAACCTTTCATACGAAATGTGCCTTTAGTGCTTCTGGCTTTTTCCTACTCTTAGGAATTCAGTCACCTGCTACCTGCATTTGCAGGGCAAAAACTCGTCTAGACGGCATTAAGCTAGAGTGCAGGCCTACACTTCGAACCACTGTAATGAGAATCAAGTTATTGGCAATCTCATTATTTGAAATGTAAAAGCTTGGCATCGACTAACAGCAAAACATTGAAATAATTTTGCCTGAAAATAACCTTATTAGGAGCTTTGTTTATTTATGTCAAGAATACTAATTTATTCTCGTTGTTAGTTTCTAAGTACTCGTTGACTTGCATGCAAATATAATGTGCATTGCAGTTCTATAACTTCGTCAGCAGGTTATTGTTTACTTCACACGTCCATTGTGCCAAGTTCAATACGCTACACTCGCGTTCTATTATCCGAACTTTGACCTTGTTGCCATGCATATTTAAACATACTTAAGCTTTTGTTCTGCGTGAACGACTGGGTGCTAATTAGCTTTAAATAATTACGGCATTATTACCGCAACGCTGTTTTGGTAGTGTAGGGCTCTCCCCTTAATTGTACTGGATGCACAATGGCTTATTATCTCCTTATTTCAAATAATAATTCGTGTACTGCAAGCCATTAGCAGATTAATGCTGTTTATAATAGTTAGGTACTTGATGAGAAAATCGAATGAACCTCACTCAAAATAGAGTATTACTCGCATTTCTAGGAATTTAGCTCCCTATGAGGTTATTTCATCGTCTAGACAAGGAAGACCAGTATCATGTCTCCTGGGGGAATAGGTAGCGGACCGCAAATAATGTTAGCGTTGCCAGACCGTGGCGACGAGCGGCCATTGTGTGCTTGTTTGAGCTTCTATTATGGCTTATTCACCAGCCCGATTGCCGGCTGCGTCTGCCGATGCAACGAAACGTCTATTGATTTGATTTCTGTGGTTTCTTTTCCCAATGCTGACAGTCGATTAACTAAATATTTATGGGCAGTAAACGCTTTTTAGAGTAGGTATTGCCTCTACATTTAGGAACTCTGATAGGAAGAAAGGTTTTTGTAACTTTTGTAAAAAAATTAGGAACACATACAATTCTCAACCATAAATTTGCATAGTCAAAGTCAGTACTTCATCATAGTAATATTATTGATTTACATAAAAGTTCTAAACATAGACCGGTAAGTGCATGCAGGCGGTATAACTCAAGGTCGTTGAAAACGAAATATCGAGCACTACACGAGCAAATTGCATGCACACGACAACAAAGCGGTTCCCCGAAAGGCACAGGGTTGTACAGCAAAAAGACCGATGCAAACGCGAAGAACTAACGAAACTAGCTACCTACTTTCGGTCATTGTTCCCCAGTTCGTTTGTCTTTGTGATTTTCAACTGAGCTTACGTTTGTTCTGGCTCGTGGAGGTAATAAGTAGCTGGTTATTATTCCTTACCATTTTGTGTAATTAATCTTCATACTGAGCTGGACGACTTCATTTGTAATTCCTACGTATTCAGAAAAGAAGATTTATTTTATTACAATGAAGTCTGTTAAACAAAACGGCTCATTAAAATTATGACCAATTCGTAATTAAGGCAGCTTCAGCTAAAATTATGAGGATACATAAAGAATTTGTAACAATATCGACATTAGTGAAGTTTCAATTTTATTACGTCACATCTTACAAGATATTATCGAATTAATGTTTTATGTATAAACGTTGTTCTTGACAAGGACACACAAAAGAACACGACTGTACTGTAAAGAATTCAAGGAAAATACCTTGGCTCTCGATAAAATAAAACTAAAAAAGAATAAGGATATTGACGACAGTAATATGCAAATGACATCAGAAGGCCTCGTATTTGCGATACGATCCGGTTCGTATTCCGAATCTAACACCGCGCTGCGCTTGCGGCTGCAGCGTAGAATGCGCTGCGTCTTGCGGTTCGCCTTGTGGCTGGCGGCGGCCCAGTCGCCACTCACGGCACTGACACCAAAGTGTTTATTTAATACATGATCCGCGGTAGGAATGCTGCCGATGCAATTAAGATCACCAGTATGATCTGTCGTCTGACCTCACCACGTTTTTAAATAAATAGCAAGTAGTTCCATTATGTATTCCAACGGTTTCGTGGATCTTTATTCTAAATATTTTGATCTTGATAACAACCAAATAATTGAATTTAAAGTTTAATTTTAAGAATCTTACTTGTCTTTGTTACAGCAACTTAAAGATGAGCTCGGTGAAGTGGTCGCGGAGCTGGAGGCTCTGGATGGGCAGGAGGAGTGTAAGCAAAACAGTAAAGCCAAGCAGATGAGTATAGGGAGGAAGAAATTCAACATGGACCCAAAGAAAGGTAAGCAAAAACCAAATAGCGTCCAGAGAGAGTATGAAAGGCCTTTCTGATTAAGGGCCGTGGCCTGTAGGGCGAGATCTGTGTAGTGCACAAAAACTAGCAGTATAGCCGTATATCAATTGCTGGTATAGAGAAAGTATCGAAGTAGGTTTTTTATATGAACAACTCTCCGATCTTTCTTCTCGACACATCGGCTACGTTGGGACGTGTTTTCTCGTTTAACTCGAATATACAACGTGTGGTGGATAGACAGATATGTATTTAAGAGCTCGTGGAATGAAATAACTGGCTCGCGCTGAAGAATTTCATACATTCTGTCGACAAATTCCTGTGGCTCGGCGATTTTATTATAAATAGGATATATCTTTTTTGCTGTTGAATTTATATTTGTTGGAGTTTTATCCGTTTCTTGAAAGAAACACGTTGCTTTTGGAAAATCATAAAAATTTTCTTACTTACTCTGGATATACATAGATATTTAAAATGCAAATGAGAAAACAATATAAGGCTCAGATATAGCTCTAGGCTCCGTTATCTCGGAATGTTTAACGGTCCAGACACTTTTATTGTATGTGTTGGCTAGGCTTTTTATATGGGAGACAATGTCGACATGCGTTATGTTTCTTGGCTTGACATCAAGGTTCCAAAATCCCTATTGCAGATAAAATTTATTTCTTAAATACTACGGCTATGGCACGGCGGTTAATATAAAAAATATAGTGGAATAAAATAATAAGTGTTTCTTTATGTGGTTGATATCATTAAAATAATGGTGGTAAAAGGAGTAGAATTCTTGGTACAATGCTATTCGATGCGGCAGGTGCTGCGTTCCCACGGCCGGTGGAACGACATATTCTGCAAATTGTTCTATTCCTGCACTTTTACACCTGTCCAACGGCCGACTCCCATCATTTATTTATTTATTATCGTTAATTAGACTAAAATCCTGCGGCGTAAATAATATCATATAGAGAGTTTAAAATTTATAAGTTGTGATCTAGATGCCAGTCTGTGTAAAAGTAATGAACACTATGCAAAGTATTTTGCCCAGGTCTTTATTATTTCGTGCGCATATAATCCTTGAAATACTTATTGAAGCACGTTCTAGTTTGAAATAGTCACGTCACTTCGATATAACCATGTTCCATTACATTAGCGTAATCAAATGCATCATCCGATATTAGAAACGATTATGTAGTTTTAACATCATCTTAATTTTATACAGTTTTTTTAAGAATTTACTTACCAAACTGGAGTGAGACCTTGATCCGCTTTAATCTTGGCAGGGCAAATGTTTGTTCAGCTAATCGATAACCAAACAATACTTTTAAGCTGCGTGGTTTTTCACCTCTAAAATACATAAGTTAACTATTTATATTTATATTTAAACTTCATGTCAAGCCTCATTGCTCGTGGTCATGTCTAGTAGACCACTTATATCTGCTACTACATTAGATGTAATCGGTAACAGTATTCCCCATCCTGTAATTAACTCCGATAGGTGGACTTGATATAGGTTAGTTTTCTGCAAGTAACGGTACAAATTACTGCGATCAAGAACGCTTTCGATATGGTAATAAATCATCTGCCCGCATTAGAGGTTTACGAAGAATTTTACATAATATTAACGGGCTTCATATAGGTATAAGTTTTTTCTTCGTATGGGTGCATAGTTAAAAGCAAAATGTTTTTCGTGTCTCGTTTGTTTGATGATACCCCGACCAGTGTTCCAGTACTAATTAGGTCATGTTGACAGTAACAACTAGCTTCGCGAGAGGTTGGATGCAAGGCACGAGGTTTTCTGAATACATGCTCCAAGCTCCACAGGCGCTCGAGTGCTCCTATTCTCGAGAGCCAGCGTAATGGGATGTAGTCGTATGTACACCTGGTTGCACAACTTCCTAATGACGTCAACTGCTGAATAGAAACACGACTTCACACTACTATTATCCTTTTCTAAGTTAATTTGTCGGAAACCCGTCAATCTAGGTCGTCGATTTCTATTTAAAAATACTTCATTAATTTTCATGTGTTTCCAGTTTATTTTTGAATAATTTATAGCAGTAAATTACAGTTTAAAATCAACAATCTAAGCCAGAACATGTGCAGTACCGTTTGTTTATAATTCATAGCATTTTGTGACCGGCTTTACGCGGTAACATTATTTCTGCGCGGTAAGCTGGCTTCGCATCAGGATTAGCCATGGTGGATTATGTCGGCGACATTACGGTAAAGGGTAATCGCTCTTACAAACTTATAAATATAGTAGGTGTTTATAACAACTTGATAGCTGTGCTCAGCTTCTGCACTTCACACACATTTATTAAGATTGTAACAAAGATGAAAGAAAAGAAAATTGAAGTGCTTACGTATAATAAAGATAGAGTTTTATGAAGTAAATAATAAATCTCACACCATTATTATCTTATGATGAAACGGTACATTCTTACTGCACGAGTGCTAATATAACAGATCAGCAGTAATTGCAGCTGGGTTTTGCATTGAGTAACGTTTCACAATACATGATTCCAACAATCCGTGAATAAGTGCTATTTGAATCCATTGTAGTATGTATTACAGTAATGAAACTGAATCTGCAATGATATTTCAAATGAAACTGGGATCGTTGATTTATGAAATATGTTTATGTATGTGTGGACGCTGATACAGGCGAATTAATACCTATCCAATCTGCATAGTTTAATCTGATAGAATATCTGCATATCGAAAAATATTAAAAAAGAAAAACATTCGTATCGACGAGGCACTTCCGACTCTTGACCCAAATTGGATCGCTGCAAAAATATAGACAGAAACTTAAGTATTTGATCACATTATCATCAAGTATATGCCCGGTAGTCCGATTGAAAATCATGATCACAAATGCAGGCGAGGTTATAAACCAGTGCAAGTACTGAAAATACCTGATCATATTAAATATTTATTTGTGAAGCAACAACTGTTATGTCGCGACATAGGCATGATACGTCCAGTAATTGCATAACTCTAGCCCTATTCAGTGCATACGCATTCATAATTCAAATTACGTAAAATACGTGACTCCAATGGCTTCTTTCCCTCGGGAAATAATTCAACGTTCTTTCATTGTTCTCGACAACTAGACTGTCCAGGTTCTTTTTCATTTCGTGCACACTTTCCTGTTTGTTTCGTTAGTATACAAGGAAAATGGGCATTAGCCCACTGTAAGGCGACCGTAAATACTGCCGTGCATCCATTATCATTAATCATGTTGTTTATCAGCATAATCGCTTGGTTACTTGCTTACGTAAAAGTCGTGTCAATTTGTATATTTGTGTCATTGGCAGAGTTTCCATAACAAGTTAAACGACTGAAATCTGAAACACTTGATCAATTATGTAAAATTCAACCGATAAAATCGTTCGCAAGGAAATTTGATTACTAGTACAGCTAATAAAATCTTGTAAAAAATCAGCCAGCCATGAAGCGGGTCTTACGTGATTCGACATTTACTCTAATTGTGATCTTCATTTACGAATAATGTCTACTTTTCCTGCTTTATACCCCGTGTACATATTATGTCGTAGATTATACATTTTCATAGCCTGTAATGTAGTCCAGTAGAGAAGTTTTCTCGAATTGTCAACTGAGAAGTCGAAGAATTTAAAACATGATTTCTCATCTTATTCTGTGACATCTCAGGCTTGAACAAATACACAAAGGTCGCTGAATCAAAATATCGATCTGGTTTCGTACATCCGTAGACTATCGCTAACAAGCTTGTTATTGTTGCAAGCGTCACAGTTTGCTCCTCTTCTCGCCCACTTAGCGCCAACGATCCGTCATGCTGCTATCTGCAATTTTGCATGCCGCAAGATAGAAGCTTCAGTCGACACTGAGATTTATAAAACAACCAAAGTGCACACTCACTCGACGTATGCGATACGGAAGATAAATTGCTTATATTTATCGTCTGTTGGGTACTTTAGAGCTCCTGTGCAAACCAATTTTTAATACTGAAAAATCTTCCTAACATACCCGGTATGATCGAAATTTTACTCGTGGAAAATTATTTATTTTCGTGTGAAACTTTTAGCATTCACTTACAAGTAAATTCTGAATCCACAACCCACGCTTATTACCCCCTATTGAAACTCCTGGCTTTGTGTGGAGGCGGTTGACGTCATTTGAGACGCAGACCATTAGGATTTTGCACGCAGCCATCATCACTGTGACGTAATAGTATAATTTATGTAGCGCATTGGTAGGGCTTTTATGGGGAAAATTAAACGAATCACGTACATATTTATTAGATCTCGTCGTGACCTTATTATAATATCGTCTTCGTATTTTATATGAGGCTGTATATTACCAACTCTTACGCTATATGATTATTTTTGCTACGAAAGTATGATGGGCGTAAAATAATTCTTCAGAATCCATTTGGATAATCCAGTACTTAATTAAAACTTGCGGTTACAAATGCTTAGCTTTATATTGAAAGGTCGCCATTTAGTATTCGTACAGGCGGGCATTGTTTGAATGGAAGTTGCATTCCATTGCTCCTACGACTCTAGTTCTAAATGGGTGCAGGCACGGTCACCGTGCGCTTTCACGACTCTTAGTATATCGCCAACGTCAGCCATTCGGCTCTTTAGCTTCTTATACCTTTGTATTCGCCATTTGGTTTCGTATAGGTACAGGTTGGAAAAGTTCTTGGCAAGCAAGATGTCATGTGCGTTTCGAGTTTAAAGGTTTTCTCTGTCGTAGTTTATACGTGATCTGAATTTGAACACTGTCAAAGCGTTTAGATTTTCTCTTTGTACCACATTTGCCAAGTGACAATGCTTGGGAAGGCGAATAAATTTCTCACTGTTTTACTAATATACAATACTGAGCACACATTACACAAACGTTTGTAACATGTACAAATTTCTTTTTTAGGCATTGAATACCTGTACGAGAACGGTCTACTGCAGAGAACGCCCGAAGATGTAGCGCAGTTTCTTCACAAAGGCGAAGGTCTAAGTAAGACGGCGATAGGCGACTACCTCGGCGAACGTTCAGAATTCAATGAGGCGGTGCTCAAAGCGTTCGTTGAATTACACGACTTTACGGACCTAATACTAGTTCAAGCACTCAGGTGAGTTGTAGAAAGTCTGAACATTTATCAGCTAATGTATACGGTAGCACGTGAAGGTCTCTTTGATCAGAAAATCATTTTAATATAGCAGGCTTTAGCGAAATATAAACGAGTTGAACGCCCCTTACCTGGTTGGCAAGCGAAGCCTTTGCTTTGAAATTGGATCAAATAGCTCGATTCCATTTCAGTCAAATATTATAAATTCGCTAACGGGAATAGTTTATGTCTCAAGATTATTCAATGCATAAGTGCCAACGGTTCGGACTAAATCTAGTCTTAGCAACTATTATAATATGGTTGCATGACGTGTGAATACTGCATACTGAAATAAAAAATAAATGATCAGAACTAAAGGAAATTGTTATCTCTGTAAACGTTTTATTTTTAATTGCTTTGGTTTTCCTCTAAATTTTATAGCCAAACAATAGATTACGGGTTATTTCTGAAAAATAACTTTTGAAGTATAAATATTTTGATATTTGAAACAAATACAGGCTTTTGTTTATTTATTTTTTTCTACGAAAAACCGAACGTTTTGGGGAAACCCGAATGAACGGAAGTTTTTATTTAGATATGGTATTACTGATTATTTTCAACTTACTCTGAATCATTCGTTTCTTTTTCCGTCTTCGATAGTTTAATACATAAAAAAACAACGACGGAAACAAATAGATCGCTTTCGCATCAAGTGTCTTCACTTGGCATTCGGAAACGTTTCAGTTGGCAGACATACCATTTTGCACTAAGGTCATTCACACTCCGTCTGTTACTGACGGTTTGCAGAAAAATGATAGCTCTGTCCCTACTGTAGAACGTATAAAATCGAAGCCTAATGAGCTTCTATTAGTCCAAGTGTAATGAACCGATGCTTGAGTGTTTGTCTTATCTGTTACAGACAATTCTTGTGGAGTTTCCGTCTACCGGGCGAGGCGCAGAAGATCGATCGTATGATGGAGTGTTTCGCTCAAAGATATTGCCAACTAAACCCGGACATCTTCACTAACGCGGATACGTGTTACGTGCTAAGTTTTGCGATAATTATGTTGAACACTTCACTACACAACCCCAGCGTTAAAGACAAGCCTTTACCGGAACAGTTTGTTGCCATGAACCGGGGGATCAACAACGGCGGAGATCTACCGCAGGAGTTACTCTTAGTAAGTACTTACGATGTTTATTAAACCTTACCTCCTTCTCTCCGCTTTGTGATAGCAGTTCACACAACTGATTGTATTTTCTGTTTACTAATAGCGGCATTGATACGATGGGAGACATTTGTCTCGCATGTTTTATGTCTTGAAACAGAACTATTGCTTGCAAGCAAGGTGTCATTTAGTAATTATATTTTCATTAAGATTAAACAACGGTTCTACAAACAGGGTAATGACATTTCGGATTAGTATGGAATGGGCATTGATTGTCTCCGATGTAGACTGTGTGTCTCCATCTCCTCCGCCCACGATTGTTGTAGTACTGACGTCATTGTAGTAGAATTAGAACATAACGTTAGGTGTAGGTCATATTTAGGTCGCCTCTGCGTGCCTTTACTTACTACAGTTTAGCATGCGAGGTTAATGATCATACATTTTTATTTTAACTTACAGTATTTTATAACTACTTTCCTGCGACATATTTTATTCACTACAGTTTTACACGTTTCAATATAATTGTGTTTTAATTACCTTTAATATAATGGTAACTTAATACTCTTAATAACCGGCAGTGCATTAACTGTTTTGATAAATTATAATATGAATAATGCGTATAATTATAGAATTACTCATAATATTATACCACTATCCTCATAACAATTCTTAGAAATAATTTTATTTTGATAAAATCAATTAAAATATTTACCTGTATTCATGTACTACGTTATAATTTAATCTGCAGAGAATAGAACGTTTTCATATATGTTACATACATTTTAGAATAAAGTTACGTTTAAATATTTCCAAGGGAAGTGGGTTTCCTAATTGCGTTTCTAACTCGGTTAACACTACGCAATGTGTTATCGCGAATTAATTCTAGCGTATGATACGTTTTGTTCGTATCTACATATGCATGAAGGTACTAACAAATCTAACAATACGTAGGTATCGAAACACTGGGAAATGCCATTTCCCGATTGCGTTGTTCACTTGCTTAATCATATCATATTAATCGAGATACAATCGCATAGTTTTTAACATTGCCTTTCCGTTGTGAACGTATTACAAATAAATTAATAAACAAGTGGTAAATAATGCAATACGTATCAGACATTAGTTGGCACTACACACCACGCATATTGTATGTTTACTGTATAATAATCACTTTATAATGTTTTCCTATATTTTTTGTCCCAACACCTCATTATTCATGTTGTTCTTGCTTATGTCTATAAATAATTCAAAATAATTAGTTTTTAAACAATCACGATAAACCACAATCGCTAATGGTAATAGCCGGAGTTGACGTAAATAACTTTGTAAACATTCTGAAATCATTAGCGGCGTTATCTGTGAAGTAACTGCGTGATAAATATTGGTATCTTAATGTCACAGTTGAATGCGAGTTTCTGTTTAAACTGGTGCTTTTATGTCCCATCAACGAACGGTAAAAAAGTATTTAAATGGAACTTTTAATTTTGTTTATTTTCGTGCCCATTTTCCCCTAAACTGGCAAGCTTTTTTGGTTCACGCATCGTAAGTGATGTTTACAACGTTAACTTGGTAATACTTTTTATTAAGTCTTTTTATTGCTGTTTCCAGTCGCTGTACGAGTCGATAAAAACAGAGCCATTTAAAATTCCGGAGGACGACGGCAACGATCTCATGCATACCTTCTTCAATCCGGACAAAGAAGGATGGCTGTGGAAACAGGGAGGAAGGTAAACACCCTATTTTTTACTACCTACACTTCAACATACGACAGCGAAACATTAACCTTTTTTTTGTACAAAAACGTGCCTGTCAGATTTGGCTTTGCATGACTGCGAACTTTAACCTCACACACTTACACGCATATTTGACAGCTGACCTGTTCTGGCTCACTTCGCGTCCTAAACATTCGAGCTTTGTTCTCTTGGTAACAGAAATAACCGCGGAAAGATGTAGGATCGCACGTTACACTTTCTTTTTCCGTACCAAAATGTCATTGAGATGAATATCCAACAACCTACGTTTTCATTTGTTACGTCACTTTGCGGAGTCTGCTGGAAGGAATGTTATTTCGAGCATCGCCTTTGAATAACTGGTCAATGACATTTTAATGAGAAAGACCGTTTGTTCTGATAATTTTAACACTAATATAAAATTACGCCTTATTTAAAATATTTGTAATATTTTACTTAGCGTGTTGCTATGGTTCTGAACCTCGTTAAAACGTGAGTAGGTTAGACGTTTTATAATTACCACGTTCTCATTATTATTACACGTCATTAAAAAACACGCGGGTAACGTGAAGTCACTTAGGCGTGTTTCTGATTATTCATGTATATTATTAAAATGGATAAGTTGGCTCTGCATGTTTCCATCCATGTGACTCAATAATCTGCTCTAATGAGAGTGCAAAACTGCGATAGCGAGCGATCAATATCATGTACCTACACACCACTGTTGAAGGTCACATTCTGCATTCAATGAAAAATATACCTAATGCCAGAATGTTTTGCTAAAACGATTCGCATCAATACCTGTTATTTCACATTTTTGGCATCAAAAATAAACTCATAAACAACATCACAATATGACATCACATATGACTTCATACCTTTGTACTTCGATATTTCGACACCATGCGATCATGTGCCGTGTATTAGTTCTATTTGCAATATAAAACCATTGGATAATTCCATCACAGAAAGGTAACTCGACGAAATCAATTTGACGTAACAATAGATCTATTCTAAACCGAGAAAAAACGAAATAACTCCGACGGTCAATAGACTGTGTCTATAGAGAACAGATTATATTCTTTTTTCTATTTTAAAACATCTACCTGTCCACTTATACTGGTTTTTTTGTTTGCTTTCAGATATAAGTCGTGGAAGAGACGGTGGTTTATATTGAACGATAACTGCCTGTACTACTTCGAATACACGACGGACAAAGAACCTAGGGGCATCATTCCATTAGAGAATATTTCTGTAAGTATACCATGAAGGATTTATACCTACGTAGAGAATGATATGTCCAAAAGTTAATAAGTATTCCCTAAAATTATGTTCAAAATGATACAACAATGACTAAACTATTATATTATAGTAAGTGTGAGGAAAGAAATGAGGAAAAAACCCCTTAGTAAGTAGTCGCGAGTCCTTTTCAAGTAGTTTTGGGCTTCCAATTTACATTGATGTTTTGAGATTTGAGGACAGGGAAGTCCGATATGTAAATAAAATATTTGTACTATTTAACTATTATGATAAAGTTATCTTACATTATTTGCCTAAATTTCGACTAATGACAAACGGAAAACAATCAAAATTAGTTACATTCCCTGTGTCTCATCAGAAAAATATGCAGTCAAATAAATAAGTTTAGTAATGTGTTGACAAAACATAATAGTAATATGTATATACCAGTTGATTCAAGATACTGGCGATCAAAAACTGTCGTTATGTATGTCAAGAGGATGTGGTACTTGTTGTCACACGTGTTGATAACAATTTAAGTATTTACAATGAACGCAGTCTGTTCGCCAATCTTTGTCAGTCGGCTTGATAAGGACTATATTTTTACCCTAAAATTGTTCCGGTAGTATGTAGGTCATAAGTTTGGTTAGGAGTCTCGTATATTAAATATTAGGATGATATGATTAGACATAGTTAAGTTCAATTGAAGATTTCTTCACAATGTACAAAAACAAAATTGAGATATGTCTTAGGCAGTATGTAGTTTCAAATAGGTACACCTGAAGGACTGCTAACAGCTGCTGAATTGTGAAATTTATTATAGATAGAGTAATTTATCATTATCCTCCCCTTATCACAGGCAATCATTAATTAAAATTGAATTCACCAAACATTAAATTTTCATGCTTCACCTTCTTTTCTCGCTGTTAAATAATAAATAAATTGCAATGTTTCCAGGTGAGACCAGCGAGCGACAGACAACGACCGCACTGTTTGGAGCTGTACGCGAGCGGCGGCGCTGATCTCATCAAGGCCTGCAAGACTGACTCCGAGGGGAAGGTCGTCGAGGGAAAACATACTGTTTACAGGTACACTAGCTTTATCATATATTTACAATATCAGCTTCCTGCAACTAAATAAAAGTAGGATTTATGTTGTTCTGATGTGCATGTATATAAGCTACATTACTTCCAAGTTCATCAAAATCCATTTAGTTCTCGTGAAAAGTACCCATAATACACTCTTTATTTCATAAGGATCTTTAACCGTGTGAGGCTTTGCATATCTAAACTAGAGAAATTCCAATAAAAAGCCGCGTTGTTCGTAGTGTCATAAGTATATTATACCTGGGTGAGGAAAACAGTCAGCTCATGACGCATAGATGAATTAAACCGCAAAGGTTTATGAGTAAAGGCGTTGAATGTTATGCTGACACTTAAAATTTACGGAACCACAAAAATTACAGACAATAAAAAAAGTAATAACACACGCCTTTATTAAACGTTTGTTTTACCATTTTTGAAAAATTTTAACGACTATATTTTGTTCTGATTATTATGCTTAAATTTAAAATTCAGACCAATTTAGCAAAAATGATGTCTGCTGTTTCTGAAATATTCCTCCCTTTATACATTTGTTATGAACGCAAGAGATTCAGAATGTTGTCACAATAGTTGTTGTGAGTAAAAGTTGATTCTTATGCAAGTAAAATGTATGCCATGCGTGTATTTCACCTCAATAGCACCGTGACATCGTTGCAGTGCATTCTATGTGCTTTGTTTTCGCTTGCTTTTGTCTCCAATAAAAGACAAAAAAGGAAATGATAAATGTTATCCGAAGAACGTATTACAATGTGTACTTACCTAATACAATTTTATTATTATTCATTGATTTGAAACAAGATTTTAATTATATTGATATGAGTATGTATGTTTTGATCGTCACATATCTAAAGTTATTTCCTTTGAATGAAGGTACACGGTATGTTACCCACGGTTTCAGGGAACTGCTTAAATTGGAAGTAGCACCTTCGATTAGCGCGTTCGAACAAACAAATTCTGCAGATTCATATAATTAGTATACAGGGATGTTTAAAGAAAACTAATATGTATGTGTGAATGTTTGCAGAATGTCTGCAGCTACGGCGGAGGAGCGCGACGAGTGGATCGAGTGCCTGCGCCGCTCCATCAGCCACAACCCCTTCTACGACATGCTCGCGCAGCGCAAGAAGAAGGCGCAGCACAACCTGCACTCCGCGCACTGAGCACAGCATACTGTACTCTGAACACAACTACATCTTCGTCTGTCTACTGGTGTCGTGATGTGCCAGTGATAGGAGCCCCCGAAGAACAGTGTTCGCCAAACAATCTAAGGTTACACGAGTAATGATCAACAATAAGTGCAATTTAACGACATCAAACCACCTCAGTAAACGAGCCTTAATTTTAAATGTGGTCTATACAACTTCTGCCCAATAATAGTAAACATAAGTAATGTTTGTTTTAGGGGTATAGCCTATTGAACGAAGTCGTTTTCTTCAACTCTTATTATTGACATTAATCATAATTTATTGTAGAGAATATAGTAGAATTTTTATAAATACAGTGTACCTAAAGAGTTATAGAATGTTATATGCATAACGAGTGATAAGTCATGCATCTGATGTAACGTCTAATCGACATTGATTGCGAAATAAGTTTTATTTATCATGTTATTTTAACAAATTCATAAGTGAGCTTAACCCCGAGGTAACGTCCGTCAAGAGTCAGCTGGTGACTTGACAATAGCCATTAGTCATAACTCCAATGAATATGTGATATTTAGCCATGATAGCGACGTACGGAATGTATTGTGTTGTACATATCGAAACACAATAATTGCGCATCATTTCATGGCTGTTGGTCCATGTATATAAACGAAGGAAAGACTGAAAATTGTGCTTTTTAAACATCGCCTATTCGAAATTGGAACTGTTAGTCGCGTGCGTAATAATTTACTTTTCAAATTATCACTGTAGACTTAAAAGAATAATATATTAGTGAGGAAGTCCGTATCTCACGTCTCACATGCATACTGTATCCGCACATCGATTAAAACTGCAATGAAATTAAATACGGAAGTGATGAAATCGTCGGCTTAAGGATGCAGCTTGCTAAACTCATTCTTGAGTTCGTACCGTGAAATTAGTTACGAGCGCATACTGCCAAATTTTTATAGTTTGCTAAAGTAAATTGGTTTCAAACATTGTTTAAATGTTAGACATCCGCATCACATCTCAGGATTGACAATAAGTTCGTTTTATTGTATCGGCAAATACGTTGCTGGTTTAGCCTAATAAAACCGTGGCGGAATTGTATTCAATGAAAAGTATTACTTTGATAATATTGTAATGTAACATATTATGTGAAGATAATGTAAAGTAATACATGTGTAAATAGGTTAATTAGCCTAACTTAGTGTGTGAAAGCCATCGGCATTATTACTTCTTATGTGAATGAGAATGTAAATATGGCTGGAAAACAGAAAATAAGGAAGGCACAACAACCAATTTTTGAAAAACTAATTTATGGACAAATATTTTCATGGAACTACAGCAAATCGGTTTTATTTATGTTTTAGTCAATAAATGAAACAAAGGTTATGCTTGTTATCGACACAACTCATCGTCATTTCCGCCCATAAACATAGATATAAACATTAGGTATTTAGAAGTAGCCTTTATGTGGCCTAACATCATCATGTCATTAGTTTTTATTAGTATTTCAGAAGTTGGCTGTTGCCGTTAGTATAATTAATTTAAATTGGGCAACAAAATTTTAGTTTACATTCCTGCTCTTTAAACTAAATAATCTCAAAAGAATGTGAGGAATTATCGTTCTCTTCGTAAGCATTTTCATGTTTTCTTAAACTGTCTCTTTCACTAAATTCTTGTTCTGTAAATAATTTCAAGTATTTTTTCAATGTAATTCGAATTCAATACTTCATTTCAATTATTCAAATAATATTTCTTCAATGATTTAATGAGATAAAATATATAGTGGTCTTCTGTCAAAAGATCTCTTGTTATCTGTATACATACGTATGACTATCGTAATATACATTTTAGAAACAGTAGAACAGCCACTCTGTATTGTTATTCTCAAAGTAATCGGTCAGTATAGCGCCTTGTACGACCAGTAAGAACAATGTTCACAAGGTGCCATAATTTTTATTTAATTTTTAACGAGCAACGATCATAGATGTGGCTGTACTACTGAATTAATCCCTATTTATGTGAATAATCGGTTTTTAGAAACAATTTTATTTTTTATTGTTCATAATTCAAATGTCATAAAACTCAATTATTTAATAATGATATTAGGGGAGGTAAATATTCTGTTTTGTAATTATTTTTTATGGAATGGTGCCTAGTATTGATCTGCAACTAGTTAAGCTTACTATAGTAGTATTAGTGTACCTACTTATAATGCGCTGTAAATTCGCTTTTAGAAACGTTAATTTATCAATGTAATGTTTTATATGACAGCGGATATGTGCATAATAATGGTGTTGTAAATAATTTTGTAAGAAAATGGATATACATAAAATATGTTTATTTACTAATTGGCTTTTATTTTCACATCTATTAATATCGATAAAAGTAACTACTGCACTAGAGGGGTACCAATGTCAATGTCTGTATTTTTACGTACGTTAATTTAATTCATGCTAAGATTAAAAACCACAAGATTTGCTTATTATCTCTCAAGTGTTCACCTTGATCCCACACAAGGAAAATATCGTAGAAAAAACAAGTTTGTTACAACGATGTGAAGGCATGTTCTAATAGCAGAACTCGATAATCGATAGTGAACATAATTAATTAAGTGACGAGTAACAGAAGCATGATTACGATAAATGCTTATCGTTCCCCACGCGAATTGCAATACTCAAAGAACCAGTTACATGTACTAATTTTCCTGAACACTTGTTTAATTCGACCGACCGTGACGCGTCCGCCTTCCTTTTCCGTTGGTGAAACGTGTGTTGCGCAAAGTAATGCTGAAATTATGATATTATGCACCTACTGACGCTATCGAGACTACAGTACTAGTTTATACATGCAATCGTCGTATCAATGATATATTATTACGAAATTATATTGTCTGATTTGCATTAATTGCGTGTGTTAACCTTTACTTGCGTATACCTACGTAGTTGCTCAGATCAGATGAAGTGCTAACACGCACGGATGATCGATGATGTGCTTTCCTATAAAAGTGAAGGCTAATAGAATATGTTGTAAAGTCCTATCTCTACATTCAGTTATTAATTGAAAGTCATCTTAAGTGTTGGAACCAGTTCATTACCCATAGGCAAAAGAAAGGAGGCCTATAAGTTACCTGTTACTTGCGGACGGATTTTAGCAGGAGTTTTGTTTTAAATTGATGAAGCGTTGAGTTCATAATCTTTGTCTCAAGTCAGTTCACTAAATTACTCCACACCAAACAAATGGTGCAACAAACATAGACGCAATGTTAGCTGTACCTAATAAGTATCTGTGCTTAATAATACGCTAGGCGTCGCATTCATTAGATGTACAAACCATGCAATGCATCAAGGTACGAAACAACTGATACAAGGAATTAAAAACATCTGAACAATAGATGCCTCAAGTTTAATATAGTCTGCACCGCATATAATATATCATGAGCACCAAATTTTCAATCAAATAGAGGTGTACTTGAGTCAATTGTATGATTTCAATCGGTCACGTAACAATTGCTTTGTAATACGTTGGTCGTCGAACCAACATTGGACAGAGTATTTAGGCTGGTCACGTTCGTCGACCGCACTCAAACATTAATGAGGACAATTATTATTGTGATTAAATTGCACTATTGATTCGCAGGTGCTCCTTGATCAAGTTGTATCCTACTGTAGGAGGGAAGGCCGTTGGTTTGAATAGAGCCAAATATATATTACAAGTATGGTAGAGTGACTTCAAAAATATGTGCGACCAATCATGAACTATGTACTAAGGTTGTCTGGAAGAGATCGCTCTTAGCGATAAGACCGCCCATTATGTCACCTACTTTAAATACCTAGTTTAAGATCAAAAATGTAACATTGGTGTACCTAATAAAGAATATCTATCTATCTATGTATGAAGATTGTTCACAGTTCAGAAGGACAAATTACTTAAATTGCTTGGGGTGGAAGCGCCTAACATAAACTACAAAGCAACATGATCACACTCTCTTCTCCCTCTAAAACTATACCCTACTAAGACGCAACTTAGGAATATATAATGAAGTTATCTAATTGATACGGTGTTTATGTAATGCAGAAATAAGGTGATGGTCAGTAGCATCATGGTGGTAGGAACTTGTTTCACTGTAATTAGCCTGCTTACCCAGTGTGGTGAAGCGACTGGTTTTGCATTAACGTAGGTTTTAATATTTTTAATTTATGTAGGTACGTGTTTTTACTTCATGTTTGCCTGACGCATTGAAAGGTAACCAAGGTGGAGATCCTTTCAAAATTGCCTTTATTACTTTTTCACAATAAATTAGGAATTAATTAATTTTCCTTTGTCAGTTCGGTGAATAAACATAAAATAGTTCAAAGCTTATGTATTTTGCGGTTAGGGCTCGGATTGACAATAAGGCTAGTTACCTATATGTTTAATATCTTTACGAAAAGGGGACTTTACCAGCTCACAAACAATCTGAAATGAAAATTATTATTTATTAACACGCGAAACGGAACCGTCGTAGATTGTTACTTAATACGAAACTAACATGTAATTTCACACAAAGCAGAAATAAAAACGTTTACTGAACGTTGGATTGTCAACACTTGTCTTCAAACTTTCTCTACTGATCATAGCAATTTTCCGCACCACTTTCCATGCCCACTGTATTGTGTTAATAAAAACAAATGATTGTGGGCTCGATAACGTATCGAAAGTAAGAAAGTTCATCATTCTTTATTTGTAAGCCTAAATTGTGTTATTTAAATTACGAGTACCTATACTTCGGCCGTTCAGAGAATGCGTTCCTGACACCTATCAGTTAGTCACGACTAGTGATGGGCACAACATAAAACTGAGTTCGTTACCGTTCCTCCAAAATAACGGCCGCATTATTTTAAGATTATTTTCGTTTTAAATTGGCGGAATCATTTAAAATTTATATTTTAGTTATTTAAGTGGAAACCAAAACAAGGTAATATGTTACAAAGTTACAATCTGTATTTCTATTCAATAAAGTAAGTACATTGAATATAGTTATATTAATCAGACTCCGATTCGCTTGAGGAGGTGGTGTCTTCATCATCATCTTCGCTTACATGTATAATTATATTATTATCAATAACAGAATCAATCCTGATATCTCGGTCAAAATTTCAACCTTTGCCCAGTCATCTCTTGTGACTTCCCCGTAGGCTTCTTTTTATAGGGTCATCATCTTTTTCGTGCTGAATGGCGGGGCAACCTAAATATAAAAATACAACTTTCTTTCGCGCGTTCGGTTTGGTCATCGTTTTATTTTTATATTTCAAGTTATCTTATAGTCCATTATTTTCAAATTCTTAAAAAGAAAATCAAAACGTATTATTTTATATTATAAGTATAACTGTATAAGAACAGATTACGATACTTGCCTGTTATTTTTAGCACAGCACTACAAAATATAACGCGCTGACATAACCTTGTAATAGCGCAGTATAGATTTAGAAAAATATGTTTACCAAGTTTTTTGTCACTCAGTTTGGCACAAAATTATAACATTCATTGATTATTGATATAATAATGTTGTTTTAATGCTCATCAATTGTTAAAACGATAAACAACCAGCAAAAATATTTTTATCGTAACTGCAACGCCATTACAAAGTTACGTCGTCAGTTCAATCGCGATGTGTCAGGAACGCATTCTCTGAACGGCCGAACTATAATGGCAAGTGTCAAATGTCTTTTTTGTTTGCTTTGCTGAGAGCTAAGGAGTTGGCTAGGTATTCTATGGTAAATCTATCCTATTGAAAATGTTCTTAGTCTTGGGTTCTTTGTACTCCATGTAATCCCCTTTTATACTCCTTTAGGTATGTAGTCCTCTTATGAACTATCCTTTATGTTCCTATTATCCTCATATGCATACGCCCTTATGTATTTCCTTATATATGCCCCCTATGTGCTCTCGTTGTATGCTTCCTTGTGTATAACCAATATCTTTAGGTACATGTACCTACCTATTATACCTAATGTTTGTGAATGTTCAGCCATATCAGGATGATGCAGATATGCATGCTCCTCAAAGACAATAAATTGTGCCCATAAATATACTAATAAGACAACAAATCAAAAATACATATAAAATAATCATATAAGCAAGAAATAAAATAAGTTCATCGTACGTACATTTCTACTTTAATGCACTTAATTAAATTTCTAATGTTAATGAGCGTTCCTGTTAATGAACTTGCTATTATAATAAAGACACCAACTCATGCCGACACTTATCTAGAAAAACAAATCAATTTATAGTGGTATTCTTAAGTAATAGTAATATTTAATAGGGGGCGTACCGTTTATAATATTATATTTCCACTGCTATTTATTACAAAGTTAAGTATCATAAGTCATGATTGTTAATGCTTAGTGTTAGTCAAATGGATGCAAAGAGGGTTTATGACGAGGTTTAGAACAATAGTGCTATTAACGCTATCAGCGCTAACTATGGATCAATGCACCGCTGATCTTCGTGGCGGTTTTAACGAAGAATTATAAGAAAAGTAAGTGCACACGTTTATGTATTAGATTATTTCATTATTATATAGTAGATTTGTTCATTTAAAAGAGCTCGTGGCTAAGTCAAAGCTGAACGATCAATCGTCAACCCGTGTGTCCGAGTTCTACCGTGTTTCGGAAGGCACCATAAATTGGTGGGTTCCAGCTGTCATTTGGATTTTTTTGCCAGTAGTTAGAGTCAGACGGTAAGGCTGAAGACCGGTTGTACCAAGGGGTATCAGATTGCCCGGGTAACTTGTTTGAGGAGATCAGATAGGCAGTCGTCCCTTGTAAAACACTGGTACTCAGCTGCATTTGGTTAGACTGCAAGAAGACCCCAACATTGGGAAAAGGCATGTTCATTTTTATATAAGTCAGTGATAGGTTAAGGAACAAAGTACCACAATGTTTCCGTTCTAATTTATAAGTGACCATAAACAATTAATTATTGTGATTACAGTAATTAATTAGGACTATCAACATAATGTTTGTACATTTATTTTTATAGAGGAATATTTATTGTTGTTATTAGTTCATGAATCAGGGTTAGGCATATAGATATTAGTTCCTTGGACCGCATACAAATGCTATTTAAATACAAATAATGCTTACAATTGATACCCATACATGCTTACTGACAATATTATTATTTTAACATAGCTTTAAAAGTCCTTTTGTATGGGACCTGCGCTCTGGTTGGCGGCCAATGCCTTTTACGGATAAAATATACCTAATTGTAATAAAACAACATTCTACAATAATCCACGATCTACATCGGAACTCATATATAATGACGATGTGACTGGGTCAAGGTCCGCCAAGACAGCAAATATCTTCGCAAGGTGCATAGATGCGCGGTAAGTTATCGGCCACTGTCCACGAACCGGTTTGGCCATTCATCATTGGTGTAGCCATATTGTAAGCCGTTGAGAGACATTATCATGGCGTAACAACTCAGAGTTTCATGCTTTCGGCCATTACATAATAAAATAAAAAGATAATTTTTCTGAGTAATCAATTTTATTGTTACCTGAATGCTGTGTCCTAGTTATAATGGCAAGATAAGGAAATCCTAGCCAAGGTGGGAAGATAATGAAGATAATTGTTGTTATTAAGTTATTAGTAATCTGATTTTATTTTCTCATCATAATTGCGACTCAATCTTTCTCTAAGCAAGCTTAAGGATAGTAAAATATAATGGAGCTACGGGGGTAGAGTCATTATAATAAAGCATCGATCCACTCTGAAGTAACACCTTATTCCTAACTAATGTTATTTTAGTTTTCGTTATCGACAAGCTTAACAGTCGTTTTAGTGTTAATTCCTACAAAGGCTGAAATCACGAACCCGCAAGAAGCAAGCATGGTGATCGTTCAATTCCTCTCAGTTTAAGTGCCCAGCAGTAACGTGATAAAAAGGCTGTGATGATGACGATGATATAGTACATGTTACAATAATCAAAGGACATATTGCAACAATACTTTTTACAACAAGCTTAACATTAACCTTTCTGGAATGTAATTCAAGTATTGAGCAATCCATGTTCACACGCATGTTTGTCCCATACGTAGAACACGCAGATTTGTACAAACATATTTTGCAACTATTGTACGACACGGATTGTTGGAAACACTTGACCTTTGAGGGTAGCATTATGATATTAAGGTAACATCTGCACTACCGAAGCTGTAGTGGCGTGCATATAGAATTGAGAAACTTTAACTAGTATGGCAAACCATACAAAACTTCAAAGTAAACATAGATAGCAATTGTGTAATTATAACTCATCATTATGTATGACTGAAAACTTCTAATTTTGTTACATTGTAGATTATTATGGTTAAGTTCGTAAATCAGAAACGAAAATATGTTCCGATGTACAGTCCTTTAACTTATTTCAGTTAATAATTTCACGTGGAACAACTTATTTGTAGACCTCTAAATTTTCCGTAGACAGAGACACACAAAAACAAGACCTAGAGCTTTTAGCGTATAGCAATATACGGAATTAAGTTCCCTGAATTAAACCAGTGTTTAACGTTACCCTTGGGATGTGTGGGAGTGTTTTATTTCTACAACAAAGCACGGCTATACCCGGTTATACCCGTGGGTAAGGATACACTTCGCTGTATCTTCTTAAACATGCTTATTGGTTTATAGTAGATATATTGTATGAAGGAAAACTATAATTTTTTTTTTCATTCAATAATAGCTAGCTGTACCTACCCGCATTCCAGGGAAACTATTTTCCGCACCTGAACAAAAAGTAATCCTTTCTCAGGCTAAAAACCCTTTGTTTGCCCATTTAAATCATTACTGCAATTTTGTCTCAAAAGCCGGACAGACAGACTTGCTTTCGCATTTATAGTAATTGTTTCACTCAATAGACGTTTATTGATCCCGACATATAAACGAAATCTCAAAGTCCAGCGCTAATATGTTGTAGATTGAAATGTAGCGTATAATGAATTCGGTACGCAGATGGAACGAAGCATTGTTACCCTACTTACAATGCAATGTATGTCAATAGCGACTCAATATTATCAATACGTGTATGTTTGGGCATCGCTGTACTGTACTAACATATTTTTTACATAGATTTACTTTGTCGTAATTATTTGGATATCAATATCGATAACCTGGTGATAAAGGGTTTTTGGGAGCGTTGTTCGTTATAAGTGCTTATCTAATAAGCCTAGTATCAATAAATGATTTTTGAATGAATGAAAGAATAAGCTTTTTATTATGTGATTATACTTTTGACTTGACCTGTTCACAGACGTCTGAAACAAAAGTGCAAAAGCTCAGAGCATAGTTGCAATAGGCAGATCTAAGATTATTACAATTAAGAAATTATGTATTTAGCCAACCGAAATGTTAATGTAACTGTAGGTAGTTATATGAAATTATCTTTATGGTCTGTTATAAAAATGATTGCATTCAGAATCACAGTTCTAGCGGCTTATAAACGTTTTTACTAAATAAACTAGACTTTCAATCATTTTACTATTTTATTTCATAATAATATGGCGATTTCTAAAACATTCAAGGGCAAAATGTACAATATTGCGGTGCCATTTTCGCTTTTTAGATATTTTAATCGTTTACTAATTAACAATCCTTTTTTGGTGGAAAATGATGACCAATAAAGTTTTCAAACGATATGAAAGATTTAATTGGAGGCAAGAATATCCTTTGTCATAACTATCATTAATAAATATACCTTTATCTAATAAGATTGTAATTAACTCTTTGAAATGAAGTGTAGATTCATGAAGCGACGTACAAAATCGAAAAGGAAAATGGGTAATTGAATCTTTTTTCAGTTCACAAAACGTATTTTTTGCTCGTTAAACAAATGCAAGTTGGACAAAAACCAAGATGTTTTAACCTTGTTTATTGACCTGAGGTAAAGAAAACACTTTATAATGTCTGTATTTTGTGATAATAACCTTGATGTCAGTTTACCGATCAGTTAGTATTAAAAGCATACAGTTGTAGGTACATTTATAGTTGTATGTACCGTACATATAGGTAGGTATGCACGTAGGACGTAGGTGCATACCTTGACGATTAATCTCGATAACGATGATGATAATGTGAGAAACTATGTCGATCACATAGTTTAGAATGGTACAGTTCAATTTGATTTAGATTTCAGGATAGAACTAAAAGATGTATCTACCTGTTAGAAAATTCATTGGATTAATTCGGAGTTCTTTTAAAAGACTAGGCATATATTTAAGTTACTTTAATTATCCTTACCTAGCTGATCCCGCGAACTTCGTATGGTTTAATTAAACCGTCACTGGACCTCTAATAACATTTTAAATCCAAAAAAAGCCAATTCGAGTTTTAGTCAAACTAATGAACAGCAAATCATTTTTATACATATGTAAGATTTTAAAATAAGCTTAAAAAAGTAACACATAGGGAATGGCAAAATATATTGCAGAGCATTCTAAGTTTTATTAATTGAAGCGGCATAAAAAATAAGAGTCAATAATGACTCTGTAGTTATTATTGTGTCTGTAACAAACCAGACACAGAATTGACACGCACCGTCTGGATTGGAGACAGACATCTGTGCTGATAGTCTGTATGCCATCATTTACATACAGATCTATTGACTCTCTTCCATGGCTAATGTCATCCATGACTGTAATACAATAGGAATGTTAATAAGGCAGACGGCGATTTTGTGAATATTTTTTTGAAAATTAATAAATTACACACTATATTCTTGATCTCTTAATAACAATTTTGAATATTTTTCGTAATCCATCGTTACTCAGAATTCAGCATTTTCAGGCTATATTTATCGGTTAAATTCATGACTTATTGCAACTTTGGACATTTTGCTTTTTTACTGCTTTTGTTCAGATCTTTGTTCTTTCTCTATTTGTTCGGTATCGTTGGTTCTTGATATTATTTGGAGGCAAAAGATGTACGAAATAAAATACCATAACAAACAACGATTGCTACATTGCATGCTTCTCTGGTATTGCCATGCAGACAGTTCAATATTTTTTCTCCCGGTGTGTGCTCATTTATATGACAAGTATAGCTTACATGTGTAAAGTGGAATACGCAGGTACAACTATAAAGAAAAAAGGCCATTAATAAACCTTTTTATTACATTTGTGTCGTTTATATACAAACAAAATGTGGAGCTATACAAACGAAAAACCCTGCGGTTTTGAATATCAACCCAAATTTTCTACGAGCTACACTAATTTTAAATACCGCTAGTGCCCAATGTGTCATTAACATGAGTACCTATGGTTTAGTATGAATTAAACCATAGGTATGTTTTGTATCTATTGTTGCATGGTTCCATTCAATGCATAAAATATAAGTATTGACTATCATAATATTTACACATTGTACCGAAATATAGCTCATTCATTAATGCTAATGTAGTCAGGGTTCAACGTTTTGATTTTGATAGCGATATAAACTTTGTGTAGGTATGGTATCTAGTATTCAGTTATTTTTTCTTAATAAGCATAATATAGTCAATGAATCTGCTTTTCTCATCTTGGTCACTGACTAAGTACTTAAGATTTTTAAAAGACCAAGCGACAACAGTCTTTAGAGTATTTTTAAGTCTTGATTAAGTTGCGTTATTACAAGATCTTTCAGGATTTATTGTATGTTTGCTGGCAAAGTGTGTATACCATGGATGTCAAATGACCAACGAATATATTGGTTTTAGTTAAACATAAAACCGTATAATACCTACAAAATTATAAATAGTATCAAGTAGATATTTTCGCAAGCGATGAGGTCAGATTTTTTCTTGACTTATATTAGTGTAATAAATGGTTGTCATGGTTTAGATTCTGAGGTTTCACGCTTCACGGTTGCCGATTCCCAATGTTAAGTGGTTAGCAGACAGTTAGCGAGTCGATACGACTCAATGGCGACTGCCTATTGTACATTATGACCGACGACACGATCTCTTATCATTTAACATCTGAAAACTTAATTATTTATATTTCACACAATAATGTCTGATATAAACAAGTAGGTAAGGATGCATGATTATGGATTTTTCCAGTGTTAGGTACCTATGTGTAATTATCACCATCATTCTTATTAATCATCATCAGTGCAGTTACGGGCTTCGGGAACCATTTTATAAATTTTCGTTTAAGTTGCATGCGGCATACGGTGCACTATAAAATACTTACTTCCTCTTTACTTTTGATTTATTGGCAAGCAGAAATATAATATACCTAGTAAAAATGTTGTCCAAAATACAAAAACGAAAGTTGCAGACAGCACGCAATAAACCTGAGAAATATTACTATTTATATATGTGTTCATGTAAAAGATTGATATCTCAACTTCCTCTATCTAGCAGCGATTACATAACTCTACATAATCATTTACTCACAAACAATGCGATAATCATGACACAGTTTAAAGGCATTTAAGATTGCAAATGCTTGCCATTAACATTTATATTAAGATTTTATCTATTATCATTTATCTCGGATTGTGAGGAAATTAATATATGTATGTAATATCTGGCCCTTCTTATTTATTTTTCACATTTCCTAAGGGAAATCTGTACTTTTCTTAGCTCCACGCTAAGTTACCTGTTCTTACATAGGTGCAGCATGTTTTTGTATTTTATTTATTCAAATAATAAATGCCAATTTCTCTTTACAATAATAGGACAAAAATAATGATTTCGAAAATATGAATAATGAATGAAGATGAGTTGGATCACCATGATTCATATGACATTTTGTGTAGTACGGGTGAGTACTTTATGTGTGTCACAATGACTCAGAAAGGTACCTTAGACCCGTAATTACTGCCTTAGTCTCATTACCTAGACATTTAAACTAGTTTATTTTCCTGGAAAATCTGAGGTTCTATTTATTGCCACGTCAAAACTTGGAAAAATTATTGATGAAGACAGTTTCTTACAATAATGACACATTTTAAGTAAAGGACAATGCCAGGGTCTGGGCTCATAGTTTGCCTAGCAATGGGAGGATTTCCAGGGGGTTCCTTAGTGCACTCTGAACACGTAATGCAAATATTTTTGAAATCGCTCCCTGGGGTCCCGAGGAAAACCGGTTCAAATATTCTCCATGAAGAGTCACTTTACAAGGCCTGAGCCATTTGCCCAGTAGTAGGAGTGGTTAGAATAGGTTCCTTACTTCACTCTTAACATGAAATTAAAATATTTTTAAAATCGGTCCCAGGGGTCCCGAGAAAAACCGGTTCAAATGTTCTCCATGAAGAGTCACTTTACAAGGCCTGAGCCATTTGCCCAGTAGTAGGAGTGGTCAAAGTAGGTTCTTTACTTCACTCTTAACATGAAATCCAAATATTTTTGAAATCGGTCCCTGGGGTCCGGAGAAAAACCGGTTCTAATATTCCACATAAACAGTCGCTTTACAAAGCCTGTGTCATTTGCCCATTAGTGGGAGTGATTGAAATAGGTTCCTTACTTCACTCTTAACATGAAATTAAAATATTTTTGAAATCGGTCCCAGGGGTCCCGAGGAAAACCGGTTTAAATGTTCCACATGAAGAGTCTGTTTACAAAGTGTATGCCATTTGCCCAGTAGTGGGAGTGGTTAGAATAGGTTCTCTAATTCACTCTTAACAAGAAATCAAAATATTTTTGAAATCTGTCCCATGGGTCCCGAGAAATTAATCTGATAAGACTTTTCTGCCAAATAAGTCTTACTCATATGTATATTGTCAATCTCAATGCTCAGGATCTCGCTGTCAGGATCCAGTACTGGAAAATGTTGGAATGGGTTATTTTTTTTTTACTGTGATCTATACATATAATAAATCTGTAAAAAAACTGTGTCTGTACATTGAATATATTAAAAAAATAATAATTGGGTGGGGTTTAGAAACAGTAATGGAGCACAAATCCAAAAAAAAAATTCTGTCTGTATGTCTGTATGTCTGCATGTCTGTATGTCTGCATGTCTGTATGTCTGTATGTCTGTTTGTTTGTACACGCTAATCTTCGGAACTACTGGACGGATTTCAATGATTTTTTCTTTGTTGTATCAGTATTAAGCCTGGTCAACATATAGGCTATAATTTATCTTCGAAACTTGAAGACCTGGTGCAGAACACCAACAGACCAACAAAACTATAAGAGATACCAAAATGGTGCCATAGCAAAAATTGTTTCATGTGATAAGCATTTTCAGCTGAGATAATAAATTTTAAGATCTGGAACACCTGATGTGGAACCCCAAGAGCCCAGCTTCTCTGTACCATATACAGGTATGACGTTTTAGCAAAAGTTGTTCAACTTGATAAGCACTTTCTATTGAGTTATACAAATTGAAGATCTAAAACACCTGATGTGGAACTCCAGGGGCCCAGCTAGACTATAGCATATAGAGGTGTGACGTTTTAGCAAAAGTTGTTCAATTTGATAAGCACTCTCTGTTGACTTATAAAAATTGAAGATGTAAAACACCTGATGTGGAACCCCAGGAGCCCAGCTAGACTATAGCATATAAAGATATGACGTTTTTGCAAAAGTGGTTCAATCTAATAAGCACTCTTTATTGACGTATATACATCGAAGATCTGGAACACCTGATGTGGAACTTCAAGAGCAATACTACACTTAAAATGTATAGAAACGAATGTTATGAAATAGGTATGGTGACACAAAACCGACGATTATCCCTTTATACACTATAGAAATATGAACTCAAGGACAATCCCCGGTGGACGTCGTTAAAAAAAAGACAATCCCTATACCATACCGCTAACTGTGGATGAAAATTACTTGGGCTATTGTGATGGGATGCTAATGGACTAGGAATGGGGAAACTACGGGAACTATGGCACCTGCCGATGACAATGTATTAGATACATGTAAAAATTGCTGGTGGAGACTTCGCCAGCTCACTTACTGGGCCCCCGGGAATCAGTCACTGAATAGCAACAAGAGGACAATAGGGACATGAGCGGCTGAAGTGTGAGAATACCTCGGCGGATTTTAAACGCAGATTACGCGCTCCCTGTGGGTCACTTACCACGAGGCATCCTCCGAGCAGGGCTACTAACCCTGCTCTAGCGACTCCACTCTGGACGGCCAAGCCAAGCCAGAGGCTTGAGACCTACCCCCGTCATGGTTCACTCTGACCTGCCGGAGATGGGGGCAGTATACTCTCCCTGGAGAACTCAGTATATACAGCCCCGCGGGGTAGCTACTCCCCGTCATCAGCCTCAGATGTCCTGCGGTGCTTATATCTCATTATTATTGTCGTTATTATCTCAAGAGCCTTTGTCCCAATTATGTTAGAGTCGACTTCCAGTCACGATGCAACTGAGTACCAGTGTTTTACAAGGAGCGACTACCTATCTGACCTCCACAACCCGGTTACCCGCTCAACCCAACACCCCTTGGTAAAACTGGTCAGACTTACTGGTCTGACTACCCATAACGACTGCCAAGAATGTTCAATGACAGCCGGAACCTACAGTTTAAGCCTTCCAAATAACGGTCATTGGTATCCAAAATATACGTAGAAAGTACCTACATACGAACTTAGAAAAGTTGCATTGGCAGGTACTTGCCAGACCTGGAATCAAAGACGCACGCTCATACTTGAGAGATTCTCTACCCACTAAACCACCAAGACTTCCACTAAGTCACCACGACTTTGTCATCTATTTAATGTTTTTTACGTAATACGTGTAATATTTTTGCCACACACAACTTAAATGCGGACTAATTAGAATCACTACATTTATCCCTATGGTCGCGTCTATTGCGGTTCAGTTCTCAGCGTTTTGTTTAGTCTGCTGTGCTTTTGCCGTTGAAGTACAAAAATTAAATATATGGAACGTTTCTAATGCGTATCCCGTTGTTTTCAAGTCAACGGGCTCTTAAAATTCAATATCAGACGATTAAGATCTTTGATTTTGCTGACCCCGTAGTCGCTGGCATAAGGGACAGGATCCGCGTACGAAGTCGCGGGCAGAAGCTAGTTTTCAAATAAATTCTAAAAGCGTTGGATTCTAATAAGAACTGACAATGATTTTCTGAAAAAAGGCAATTACCGCAATATTTTTGAATTTACGGTTTAAATCTACAAGGCACCTGCGCAATGAGCTATCTTCTAGAAAAATCTTATCAAGACGAATAAAATAAGCTCGAACATGAGGTAGTTAGTAGATACCGTTGAGGAGTTCCCTCGTCTCTCTTTCGTCTCCATTGTCAGGTCAGATCTTAACCTTTACAGTTTTGTGATGTCTAAGACATATACCCGAATGACAAGGTTTTACTCGATATGTGTCTACAATTTTCGAGAGTCGCTCCCAATTTTTTTAGAGATTCCATCACCAGACCCTGGGCCGGATGACAAAGGAACCTTTGAGGAAGTAGCCCTTTCAAACAATAAAATAATTTTTGAAATCGGTTCGTAAACGACGGAGTTATGCACGTACAAACGTAAAAAGAATACAAATGAATTAAGAACCTCCTCCATTTTTGGAAGTCGGTTAAAAAAAAGTAGTCTTGTACAATACCTCGTATTTGTCAATGAATATAATTCATTTCAATTAAGGTAATAAAAGTGGAATAGTTAAGAGTTCGTAAGCTTATTTTTAATGTAATATTGAATAAGAGTCTAACCAGTTTTTCTCAGGACTCCCGGGATAGATTTCAAAATGCTTTGGTCTGGGACCTATTATAAGCCTATGGAACATAATACACTATGCAATTACTGTGGGCAACACTTGAGCCCAACTTCCATACAAAGAATAGCATTGTCCTTTCCATGTCAAAAACTTTGGTTTTAAGTTCTAAGGTATTAGACGTAATTTTACATTAATTTGCATAAACTGAAGTCACTATAAATTCCACATTAAAAAGTTTCCCAACTATGAGAATAATGTAGTCTCATTATGTTTTGCCTAAGTACAAAAATAAATATGCGTCATAACATATCGCGGTAAGCTAAAGCTGTTTTGCACTAGCTTCGTGACAAATGTAAAGCAAACATTTTCAGTACATTAGTACTATTTATGTAATAACTTAGAAGGTTTTCAAGAACACCTGTATAATGTACTCGTAGGTATATTGATTTTTCCCTCGTGGCAAAGTAATGGCGTGCGGTGCCATTGAACAACCATGCTACTACATAATGTAATAACCACTTTAAGTAAGTTTGGGTGTAATAAAAGAAAATCCCCTTTTCTACGAATTGGTGGGAAGTTATTTAAGTTCTGAGTCAGCAAATTGCTTCTACAGCCCTTTGAACCTGAGTCGTATCGTACATTGACTTCGTAATATAAAGATAAAGCCACTTCTATAAGAGTTTCTTATTTTTAATTACAAAGTAGGTATTTTCATTTTTTGCTAAGTATATTCATATGCGATTATTCTTGACTTTTTCTGGGCCATCCATCACGATCGAAATCAAAGTTTAAGCGAAATAATTTACCTTCAGAATTCGGCACTTTGGCCCGAAGAAAAGACAACTTAAATACTCAACATTAGTTATATATAACTAAGAAATGTGACTTTTACCTATGTTAGTATATTACTCTTTGTGAAACCAAATAACTTACCAAATTTTCTTTCACTTCTTCATGTAATAACCTATCCAGTATTACGAAACTTAATTCGGCATTGGATTAAGCTTGTTTATTCGGTCAATGAACTGCGCAAATAATTTCAGCAAAATTATACACTCGTTATTCAAAACACTCTACTGTTCTACTTAGAAATTCATGTTTTAGAGGTTTTGGCTTCATAAATATTTATATTGTCATCCTCGAGGAGAACTTAGGTGACGAATTGGTTTCACCTACTTATGCTGAGAAGCTTTTGCTCACTGGGTCTTAATGAGATTTTCCTTCGACTTCAGATTTCAGTCTAGTCTCGAGATACTTGAATGACAATCGGGGTCAATTGTGTAACGTGCTCTCCGAGAAATGATAGAAGCATCTCGGCTCGTCTCGATATGAAACGTTTGGTCACTACAGTCACCTACCTGTGTACTGACCGCAGCAAGCAGGTCGATTAGCACTAAGTTATTTAGCTAAAAGTCCTTCCTAATTTTTCTAATTGGTATCATGACCTACTAGGTAAATTATTACACTTGTTTACAATGCATATGACCTGTGAAAACTGTAACAATTTAAATAGGCAGAAAACTCTAGTACAGTAACGTAAATAAATTACTTATAATTAGTGTCGCCTTGATATTTCTAAACTTAACAAATAGTTCTGTATGTAAAAGTATATATTCTTGTATAAGAAGTACTTACTTACTTACATATGTACTTACAGGGTTAAATACCTGGTGTTTCAGTACAAAGATCTGTGTTTGTCATGCGCTATGTAAAGTAAAAGTGGAGTCGCTGCGTACAGTCGACATAAAAACCATGGGAATTTCGCATTCCGCAATCTCTTTCAATGAAATGATCGCGTAATCACTTTTTACAGGGTTTTTGTTGGCGCAGTTTATAGTTTTTATTCATTTATCAATAGCGTGGGCTGCACGCAATGAGTTTTAATCAGGAAATGAAAGCAACATTGACATTCGACGTCTTGTTTATTCTTGAATGTGTGAAAAATTGATAGTAACCTCCATCGGCTTATGATCTCACGCATATCCATGACACGTACAGCACGTAAGAATATGACACCAAATGTTTTTTTTGTAGGTTACTGTTACGGTCGATAGAATTAAATGCCAAGCCATAACACAGAGTGCTTTTGTTGATATAAGTAACTTTTTCGATTAGTTATGAATGATACATGACTGATATGAACATGCATTTTGTTTTGGTAGACGTTCGTAATGACGGGACGACTGGTAACTGGTAGATGGTATCTCCAAAAACTAGGATAATTTTAGATGCAACTTACGACATTTTTTATCAGAAGTATGTATCTATCAAAAAAAACTATGCCATTATAGCCTTTTCATGTCTGTGGACATTCCTCTCGGTTATTTGAAAATGACGTCATTTTTATTGTTAGTTATTTGCAGAAAAACCGCCAATCTGAAAAGGTTGTTACACTTCAAGTATCTAAAAAACTTAATTCCTTAGCAAATCCATAATTACATTCGTAAATTCCTACATATTTCTTTTTTAAAATGCTGACCGTAGCTCAGAGCCCGCAACGGGTGAATTATATCGCGTTTATATCGCAGTTGAAGACGGTCACGCAATGCCACAGCGTTTACGTCCACAACACTTTATTTTTACCCACCGCTGATATAATGTGTGTTATTACACTGCTTACTGCACTCTGTGGAGCTGGCCAACTAATGCTTTGTGCTGCCAGTCTTATGTTACGTTATACATATATGTACTTTTTTGTTATCTGTCAGCGAATCTATGGCTGGCTGGTTTTACGCAGAGGACGTATGAAACAGTTTAGTGTGCAAGTATACTGAAAATAAATAAAAAACCTGCAGTTTTCATTAATACGAATATTATTTTGTAGTTTCGTTTGCTAAGGTAACCTTTAGCAAGCTACAACCTACCTATAAATATTTAATATCTAAAAACATTGACAGTTAAGTCCGATGACGGTGAAAACTAACACATTTGCATAAGTGAAACATATAACGGCGCTTTTCATTACTTTAATGACACTGAAACACTTTAGATTGATTAGATCGAAAATTATCCAATTTAGGAACCAATTTCTATAAAATTATTATAGGATATGTTTTTAAACTTTATTTATGTTATTTACTTTGCATATAATTCAATAGATACCTCCCTAAGTATAATCCTAACTTCTTGAAACTTGACTTGCTTTCTCATATCTTACTGCGAGATTGTTCGAAAGATTTAGGTACATGAAGGATTTTAGTCAGTAAGAGTCTATCACTCCCTCACACTGCTAACCCACAGCGGGATCGATCATTTGATGACATCCCATAAAAAAAAGTTTCTCATAACTATCACGTTTGACCAAAACAATAGAAGTAAATAAATCATAAAGATTTATTTTTGCATTTATATACAAGTAATTATGCAATCATGGTAATAAATAAAACTTAAGTGATACTTGGAAATTATATTTACGACGTCGGAGTCGCAGGCGCTCTTAATTTTATAGTTTATGGTTATGGCTAGTAGCTGCAGATTTTTATCACTCTACAAGTGCTTCTGTTAATCTGTCTTTGTACGTTTCATTCACCTGTAGGTACATAAAGATATAATTCAGAACTCAGTAGGTAATCTACCTTTCTACTCGATTATCTCATACTGATCGAATATTTCCAGGAATTACTTAGAAGACAAAACAATTTTTTTAAACGGTTTTTCCAATATCTGACAGAAACAAGAACTTATGTTGTTTCCAACTTTCAAAGATGCACAAGAACATAAAAAAAGTTAAAAAGGTATGAACTACTTAAAGGGTGAAAGTTCCACAAAAAGGTTTTGTATTGGTTTTATTAAGTTTGTAAATAACAACAGTTTCAAAGTAGTCGGCTGGTTACAGTTCAATGGTCGCAAACGTGTGCAATAACCAACTTGGAACATTTTCACAGCGGAGCTCTTATGCAATGGCGATCAAAGGAAATCAAAATAAAACACCTTTTAATTCAATTAAACTTGATTTAGGTGTACTGAAAGTGTCTGAAAATTATTGAAGTGCAGGTAAATAAGTGCATACTAGGCATATGTAGACTGCGCTGTTCACCTTATTGAACCAAAATGAATGCAGTAATATGTTCGTAACTCGTGTAAATGTAACCGACCATATTCACAGTGATTGATATGAAGCGCTCAATGATTATTGTCTTTCTCGTAACTTCATTCAATCACTGTCAGTTTTTGTAACCTGAGCATTTTCACTGAGTGCAAGATTCCACTAATAACAAGTCAAGTGTATCGACCGACGTAACTTATCAACAATTCACTTTCGCACTCGTTAGCAAGAGAGATGCAATATTTCGTGACGTCATTGATAAGACGTACTTTTGAACATAAAATAATACTATAATAACGTTATTTTATTATTATTTTTCTCATTGTTTATAGTTATAGTTATAGTCGGTGCTATAAAGATACTGTGATAACTGCATAATAAAAAAATATGCAATCGAAAAAATAAATTAAGGTGATAGGTACGTAATATAATTATTTTTTATTTTTAAAACGGTTCTATCATGTCATTTTTCTACGTATAGGTAATAACTATAAATTTTAATATGCCAAACTTGCGGTTCCTTCGAACTATTAAACCATATGAACCAACAATTTCCAAATTGCATATTACTTGTAAATTAATTGGGTTCTTATAAGTTAGAAGATTTAAATGGTTAAAACAGTCGAAGCGTGTAATGTAAATTATTGTCCTTATTTCAAATAAATAATATCGAGGTTGCTCCAATGATGGCAGTTCCATTAATTATATTTATCGCTACAAAAAACTTGACAATTATATGGCATTGAAATAACAATGGCATCGGCTCAAACAGGTATTTTTTGCGTAAATCATCATGGCAGAGTCATGGCATTGAGTAGGCCTTACTGCCGGATAAACCAACATTCGTGTATCATTGCAATATCTAGATTTTAGTGCCTTTTTAGTAATTTGACAAAATAATATACGTGTATTGACCGCTAGTCTGAGTGCGGAGTTAAGCGACAACATCAACGTCAGTTTTCTAAAAAAACATGTTTACAATGAATTTTCACGTTCAATTTCTAAAGCAAACAGTTGTTTTACTAAAACGAATGTCTATATTGTCGTTGAAAATGGGCATAAGAAAAAACAATTAACGTAGGTACCTTCACCTATTCGGTGGTCGGCTATAGGTAAGCTGTAGGTTCAAATACAACAATGCCTGTTTTGTTGGTAACTTATTGTCACCTCAACTCATTCAATATTACATTGTGTTTGATACCTTTTCAATGCAATTACATTTAACCCAATAAAACGGTCAGTTAGGTACAATAAAAGACGGACTTTTAATGGAATATTACTCATTTAATCTACATAAGTACCTACATACTTTATAATTGTTTTTCACGACAAACAATTATTTTCTGACCGCAATGTAAGTATTAATAAATTGCACTATACACCGTAAATACATAACACTTTAATTTTTCAGTAACGAAAAAACAAATTAATTAGCACTGATGAGTAATGTTCGATGAAGGCTATACAATAAACAATGACCTGCTTGGCTGCGACAAATTGAGCCAAAAAAAGTAATTAAACATTCACTAAGTAGGAGATTACTAATTAACTGAAACTGAAAAGGAAACAACGCATCTCCGGTATGAATCGCTACAGATAGATACTTCTTTGTTTTCCTACAAAGTAGATTTGATCATTTTGTTTTCTTAAAGAAACTTTAAAGATTTTTTCGTAAAAAGAAATCGTTTTGTTACTCCATCTCGATAACAAAACAAGCCAAGTCTACTGACAATAGAGATAATCTTGAGACAATATTGTTAATGCCAAGACTGTTGATCCAAGTTAGTGATCAAGTGATCCAGGTACGCAATAACAAGTAGGTTCCTATCTCTGCTGCGTATACAATTGTTTAGTTATTAATACAATACAAAAATTGTTTTTTGCATCACATAACTATGTATTTAAAATGAAAAGTCGTGGTGGCCTAGTGGGCAAAGAACCAACCTCTCGAGTATGAGCGCGGGTTCGATTCCAGGTCAGGCAAGTACCAATGCAACTTTTCTAAGTTTGTATGTACTTTCTAAGTATATCTTAGACACCAATGACTGTGTTTCGGATGGCACGTTAAACTGTAGGTCCTGGCTGTCATTGAACATCCTTGGCAGTCGTTACGGGTAGTCAGAAGCCAGTAAGTCTGACACCAGTCTAACCAAGGGGTATCAGGTTGCCCGGGTTGGGTTGAGGAGGTCAGATAGGCAGTCGCTTCTTGTAAAGCACTGGTACTCAGCTGAATCCGGTTAGACTGGAAGTCGACCCCAACATAGTTTGGGAAAAGGCTCGGAGGATGATGATAACTATGTATTTAATGCAATTAAGTTTACAAACATATATTCTTTGTAAATAATTTGCCTCTTTCTACAATTTCTTCACCTACAATTTATCTCAGTAACATCTGAAGAATGATGTTCACAAAAGATAATCTCTTAAATACACGTCGCAATCTAAATAAAACAATGAGTGTAAAATGAGCAACACATTGTTTATAGGAAAATGACAAACAATGCTTAGATCAACTGTGTCGACACAATGCGTCTGAGATCTTTACAGCGACTGTAAACAGATTCAAACAAAATGTATCGGATGCTGTAATCGGTACATGTTTTAAGGCCGCGTCATTTTCGATGTTTATCAATACCTATTGGGCTAGTTTTACCGGTGTGTTCTAGCTGGCAAAACATTTGGTTTGTATTACTTGGAAGTATGTACAGTGTATTTATTTAGTACAAAGTTGCACAGTTTACCTATACAATTTAGGTA
Source organism: Helicoverpa zea x Helicoverpa armigera (assembly GCA_033682625.1). Classification (NCBI taxonomy): domain Eukaryota; kingdom Metazoa; phylum Arthropoda; class Insecta; order Lepidoptera; family Noctuidae; genus Helicoverpa; species Helicoverpa zea x Helicoverpa armigera. The sequence continues at coordinate 4,707,663 of JAWIIS010000004.1, forward strand.
TGAGCAAAAATGTAAGACTGCTTGTACTTTTTGATACCTCCAAGTTTATGGGCTCATGGTTCTCGTTACAGCGTTACCTACTCTTGCGTAGGTATATATAAATTATAATTTTCATGCCAGGTTCTCGATTTTTTATCGTTTGATATACTGTAAAGATAACTTTTATAGTGAGTTTGTGGAATAAACAATATAAATTATGAGTTATGGACGTAGGTATGTTTGTTGAATAAATAAAAAAAAAACTTATTTTCCTAGAGTAGCGTGACAGAACACTTCTCTTTACAAACTGAAAATGCATGTTTATGTAAAGGAACACGCGATGACCATTAGTTATTATCAGGTTGCTACGCCGTAGCCGCTACAGGACGCTCATATCTCGTAACTACTCACGTTAATGCGCTACGTACTACGATTTACACATATTTTATTATTACTACACATGATTTAAAGGTTATTGTTATGCTTATTTATAATTGTTTGAAGTCGTATTAAGAATAAAGTTTATGTATCTGTGTAGAAAACAATGTTTTTCTAGATTTTTCTATGCATATTTCAGCGTTGTCAAACAAAGGGACATACCTGAACGATATGTTCATTTTCTCTGAATTATTTCCCTAAATAAACATAAACAGGCAGGTATGTATATTGTTCGCCAATATTTGCACAATGATTTATTATGTACGCGGTATGTTTCATAAAAGTTGAGCATACTTTAGTTAGAGTGCTGAATGCAGGAATTTAAACAAAGGAGTTTTACGTCGCGCGGCGTCGTATCCGCCTTTGTCACCTTTACCGAGTTTGTGATAAAAGTGTAACAGATGAGAGCAGTTTTATACGCTAAGAGAATACTATGACACATTTTCAGCATACCTTGAATGTTACATTGTATGTTCTGTTTTATAGTGGTAGCAATTGTCGCTGAGATTGTATAGAAATAACTTGTTCCGAAAGTAACATAAAGGCCCTCACTACTAAAATATTTACAGCAATAAATTGAACAAAATTTTTTGTACAACAAATTTTATATTATTAATTAAGTATTAGTCCAATGAGTAACTTTAAACAATACCTGTCCCCATATTCTGTTCTGTGCCTATGTTCCCTTGTGAAGTAGGTAGTATGTACTCACCTAATTAAACTAGAAAGTAACTAGGTAACATTTTCAACATTTCCTCATTTTTACATCCACTAAATGTCACCATACCATTTCTTGAAAACGTGAAGCAGCCACAAGTTAAATTATACATACACTTAGCGAAATTCAAATGCAATTTGCTCCAGAAGTTTTGATTAAAATTTCGCCAACATTTTGTCATCGTTGGTCTTGGGAAGTAAATTAATTTAACTTTGGTAAACACTGTCCCGTTTTTGTATGATTTCCTTACAATTCGCTCTAAAAATCATAACAAGAATTTGCCATCCAGAGTGGCAAAGAAGCCAGTCTTTTGGGCACGATACCCGCTGACAGCGATGCGGATAAATTTTTGTTACGTAGTTATAATTTTTCATCTGTTATTTATAAATAGATTAATTAAATGTGTAATATTTATTTCTAGCACAAATCTCGATATGCTAGATGAAGATGCCGATCAAATAATCACTAATAACAGTTTCAATCGACTGTTAGTAAACATTAAAACATTATTATTGGTCGTTCATGTTCAAGGAAACGTCCTACTACATAATTCATGAGGATCTAGCATCGTTCGCTCATTGATTTGTTAACAAAAACAAAACAAGACCGTCACCGTGGATTTAGATTTATATTAAGGCTCAAATATTCATGAATCGTACCGGGTGAGCGGCCCAAAGTTACCTATTGTTTACATATTACGGGTTGTATGCAAACTTGCAGCGTAGTAGCGAGACTCGTTTTTGAATGGAAATAAACACCCGTATAACGTATAAAATAGTTTGTATTATTTATAGCGTTAGTAATTTAAATAAATTGTTGTTCTGATAGAGTATTTTACAATAATTAAACTAAGTATTGCTTCTTTGTGGCGAATAGCCATCCGATATAGCTCTAAACCGTCAGCTAAAATGACAATTTACTAACTGGCTGAATTTAGCATTGCATAAGACCTAGACTAAAATATTCCTACTTTTTTTTATTTATCTTTACAGATCTCTCGCAATTAAACTATGATTACTAAAATAATTATAGTTCTAAGCAATCTAACGCAATGATTTGAACGTGCTTCAAACATTTACGTTGCCTGTCAAGACTGAGGAGGTCTGCACCTTAAATCCGACCTTCACGGTTAAAAGGCGTCACCTGACTGGTTGTAATCAAACTGCTTGGACAATTGCTTAGCTAAAGCCTTATAATTGACATGCCACATAAATCAACACAAACAATCATGTTTGTTTTTACTTCTACGATTTAAGTGTACACTAGGAATCTATTATCGACTCATATTACACACGAAGGTTTAAGTTATACTAATCTTTTGTACATATAATCCTTAGGTACTTGAAATCATGTCATAGATGTAAAAATAACTTTGCTCTGCGTCACCACCTTAAATGATGAAACGACATAGATGAAATTATGTACATAGATAGAGATCGTGTCAGATTTTCGTGTATACCAAAAGAGTAAAGCAAATAAAGAAAGAATAGACTTTGAAAATCGAATATGATCATATTCTTCATCACTCTAACAATAGACGAGGATAACCTATGGGACTATGGGTGCAGTGGAACGGAGTGTTCAGACTTTTCTTACTTAACCTATATTTTTTTCTCAAGCTCTGTGTACTAGGGCCGCTAAAACTCTCTCAAAAAATCTCTTATCCCCAGCACCAACGATAACGTTCACAAAAACTACAAGCTATTCTAAAAACTAAATAGATTAATTCTAGATTTTGTTTAGGAAACGTTTTGCACGGTATAAAAAGTAACCTAATTTATTTTTTAATCCATGATCCAACAAACAATTTAATTGGCTCCGTTGAGTAAGTTCTAATACAAATTATTTTTTTTGCATTTTAACTGAACAGCAAATTGGCGTATAACATAAGCAATGAAACAAGAAAGTGGCAAGACTTTGTTGCACATAATAAATATGTCGGAGACTGTCAATAGTACGGACACTAAACGTCACGCAAGCGCGCCCTCTGGTGGCGTTTCCGGTGAAACAACATTTTGGCGCGCTTGGCAGAGTAGTGGTGGTCGGCGTGGCGTCCGCGGAGCTCAGTCTTGGTCGAGTCGTCGTGCTGCGCACATCTCGATACTGCCTTTCGTTACGTGTAGTGTACCTAGTGTTATTGCCTAGTGTTGTAGTACTGTTGTAGATCCATATTGTAAAGTGTGTAAAGTGTCTTTTGAAATTAAAGTGTAAAGGTTCTTCTAACCTAACAGACAGACATGTGTTGCTCCCCAAGTGTTCTCCCCAAGCCAAAACACATAGGAAGTGGCGAAGGGCGGGCGTTTTGGGGGCTGTCTTTTGTTCTGACTAATTTGAATAAACGTTTGAGTTTTGAGTTCGTTTGACTTTTGAGTTTCTTTGAGTTCTCTTTGCTTCATTACCCTAACTGATGTCGGACGATAGTACCATCCTTGATGTTCGCCTCCGACATCAGAAGTGGGATGCAATCCGAATGCCCACGTGTTAAGGATTGCCATGCCATTGTTCAAAAAGTGAAAAAGTGAAAAAGTGATGTGCTCGTTCGGAGTGATGTGTGGCGGCCGATGGTGGATTAGTTTCGGGAGAATTCGCCACGTGAAGACAAACTTTCTGGATTTCTGAGTGCACGATAGGCACAGGCTGAATACCTACCTACTGGGAGAAGAAAATAAGGGAACATCAGAATTTTGATATGGAGGTTATAGTAACCACGGTTATGGTAATGGTATCGATTTCCATTGTGACATGTCAAACTAGTTATTGAAGGTACGCTAGAAAATTAACCGATTTATCTTCTCATTTTCATGTTTCAACAATGACGGTGTTTATTGTGCAATATGGCGACAAAATTACTGCGGAGCATCTCAGCTGCCTGCCAGGAGCCTAACGTGTCATCGTGAGGTCGGAGTGTTGGTGCTCGTGCATCTGCGTGGCTTCACGTCCGCAAAAGCCTTGCTGAACTGCGCACCATAGCGATGTGCGCAACGTTATGCGCTATGAGTGGAAACCCGGTGAGACCGATCCATTTTTGCTTTATGTTGAGGTTATTTGTCTTACGACATTTATAAACTTGAGAGGTAGTTTCAGTCTCGTGAATTGCGCTCCCACTGCGCTTATTAATTAGTGGAATCTAGATAATCAGAATTAGAAACCGTGAACCTAAGTTTGATCCCAGAGTTGAAAATTATTAGTTACCTGATCTTATCAATATCCTATAGTTAGTTTCTACGTCATTGATTGATTGAATAGTGCATCAGACTATAGATTTTGGTAAGGTGTTACATTCACATACTCTGTAATTTCGTTGCGCTAAGTTGTACCAATGATGGATACCGGGGTGACTTGGAAAAGACCCGTTGGCCTGTGTGATGGCATCGGGGTGACCAAGAAGAGACCTGTGTAAAGTCTGCGGTACTGTTGTTTTTATTGTGTTAAGCTGTACCTATGATGGGTATCGGGGTGACCTGGAAGAGACTCGTTGGCCTGTGTGACGGCATCGGGGTGACCAGGAAGAGACCCGTATACATCTGTGGTACAGTTGGTGTCATGTCACTGTGGTTGTGGTCCCTAGGAGGCCAGGATGGGCTGAGAGCTCGGCTAAGGGACACGACGGTTTTGTGAAGCCTATCGAGTAGAAGGCGTTGATGTGAATGACAACCGTAGCTGTAATGATTTTGTAATTTACAAGTTCAGTCTGACTAGCAATTCGATCTTTCTTTGATTTCGTGCTTAGAATTTAATGTAACTAGTTTCTTCATTTAAATGGTGATTGCTATTCTTAAAACCCATAACATGTGTTTAGGTCTTACCATCGAGAAGGTTTGTTGCTGACCCATATGTTGTCAATATTTGATGCTTAAGCACTTTCCATTTCTGACTTAACAGATAACATCTAAGGTGAACTGAGCCTGGAGAACAGGACGAGGTCCACTAGTCAAGCGGCGCGCGAGGTGCGCTGCAGTTGCTGTTTGGAGCGTCATCCTCCCCCGGATTTGTCGTGGAGGCCGTATGAGTTGCGGCAGGCCAGGACATCGCATGTCATCGCACAAGGTGAAAGCATTCTATTGCATTGAAAATGTTTAGATTGATCAGACAAACTTGACAATGACTGGCCTGTGTGGCAGCTAGGAGCCTGTGTGGCAGCTAGGAGCCTGTGTGGCAGCTAGGAGCCTGTGTGGCAGCTAGGAGCCTGTGTGGCAGCTAGGAGCCTGTGTGGCAGCTAGGAGCCTGTGTGGCAGCTAGGAGCCTGTGTGGCAGCTAGGAGCCTGTGTGGCAGCTAGGAGCCTGTGTGGCAGCTAGGAGCCTGTGTGGCAGCTAGGAGCCTGTGTGGCAGCTAGGAGCCTGTGTGGCAGCTAGGAGCCTGTGTGGCAGCTAGGAGCCTGTGTGGCAGCTAGGAGCCTGTGTGGCATTCAAGTATGAGCGATATTAATAAGCCTGTGTGGCGTAATTATGACCCTATGTGGTTCTGTGGTTCAGATGGATCTGTGTGACTTTTGTTCAGTGTGCTACATAGTGGTCAGGAGTGGCCGAGGTTGTACTGTGCATACTGTGCTGTGTTTGTGTTGTTGCAGATTAACCCACGAGGACGTGGGTCTACGCAGGATGGCCGTCAATAGTACGGACACTAAACGTCACGCAAGCGCGCCCTCTGGTGGCGTTTCCGGTGAAACAACATTTTGGCGCGCTTGGCAGAGTAGTGGTGGTCGGCGTGGCGTCCGCGGAGCTCAGTCTTGGTCGAGTCGTCGTGCTGCGCACATCTCGATACTGCCTTTCGTTACGTGTAGTGTACCTAGTGTTATTGCCTAGTGTTGTAGTACTGTTGTAGATCCATATTGTAAAGTGTGTAAAGTGTCTTTTGAAATTAAAGTGTAAAGGTTCTTCTAACCTAACAGACAGACATGTGTTGCTCCCCAAGTGTTCTCCCCAAGCCAAAACACATAGGAAGTGGCGAAGGGCGGGCGTTTTGGGGGCTGTCTTTTGTTCTGACTAATTTGAATAAACGTTTGAGTTTTGAGTTCGTTTGACTTTTGAGTTTCTTTGAGTTCTCTTTGCTTCATTACCCTAACTGATGTCGGACGATAGTACCATCCTTGATGTTCGCCTCCGACAAATAAATAAATGATTGAGAAACAGATGCATTGTTGTTTTATTTACGAAATAACAACATGAGTTCGTATTACGAGATCGAAACCAGTTTTTTCGATAAACAGCAGGTTTTAGTCGGAAGGAATGATGTTTACGTGCATCTTTATAATAAGGTACAGACAGAATACAGCAAAAGATGGTTCTGGAAACAAATGCTAACCGTTTGACAGTTTATGTCTACTTTATAGACATGCAGTTACCTATGTCGTAAATAGCAATACTACATGCAAGTATTCGTTTTACTACAGTACTCATACTTCGAATAGCCTGGCTTAAATGCTCATTATTATTTATTTCACGCGTCCCACTGTTCTATTTTTCCCCCCCAATTTTATCCATTTCGTGTTTTGTTTTATCCACTTTCTTTTGTCTTTTTCTAAGCGATTTATTCCAGTTGTGTGCCTATCTAAAGGTGATTATACTGTATGTATTTCTAAGGAACAACACTTGAATATTGCAGTATCACTGATTGTAGAGTTTTCAGTAATAAGTAGTTCTTATCTGTGACGTTGTAACAACTTTAATTTGTATTCTTTTATGGGTTAAAAGCACGCAGAGCTTCTGCTTGTAACGTCATGTGTTTGTAAAAGTCTTCAGTTGGTTTGTTGGGCTACAAAACTTGCTAGAAACATTCTTACTAGTTAGTATTAATTAGTAAGTATTATTTTACTAACATTCAGACTTCTAAGCTATTGCTTAGTGAAGTTATTACAGCATAACTACTAATCAAATTAAAGTAACATTCAGGATATATTGCTTCATTTTTCCTGATGTACGAAGTTCCCTCAGGATACAAGAGAAACCGTGGGAAACAGCTTGTTCAAGATGTACCTTCAGTATCCGTTTACCATAAACAATTATAAAAATATACAACAGGTTCCTGTAGTAATATAATTTGCGGAACTAGCGATATTAAACCATTACCTACTGATTAATTGACCGTAGAGCATTCAAACTGTTATAGAGTAAAAACTGCCCAAGTGCGAGTCGGAATCGCGCACGAAGGGTTCCGTACCATTATTTATAAAATGAGCAAAAAAATCACGTTTGTTGTATCGAACCCCCAAAATATTTATTCTATTCTAGTTTTCAGTATTTGTTGTTATAGCGGCAACAAAAATACATCATCTGTGAAAATTTCAGCTCTCACACTATCACGGTTCATGAGATACAGCCTGGTGACAGACGGACGGACGGACGGATAGAGAAGCGAAAACAATAGGGTCCCTTTTTACCCTTGGGGTACGGAACCCTAAAAATTAATAATGCATTTTACTGTAAGATACTTAGGTAATTGCAAAACTACCGGTTATTATGTGGCTGTTCGTAAGTATTGTTTACGTAGTTTTATTGTACCACTTCATTTGTTTCAGTGAAAAGGATTTACTATATTACGTCTAGTAAGGTTTAAGGAAAACAAAATGGTTTTTCATTTTCATATAGCTGATGACATGCTTGTATTGATTATACTCAATTAAAACTTACTGACATAAATAACTCAATGAAATTAATTATACCTTTTAAAAAATACGATTTTTAGATACGACAAATTCCTGAAAAAAGAAGGCAAGTACGTACATTGTGCTTTGAAGCTAGTTCTTAGTTAGAAAAAACATTCAGACAGAGCTTATCCTTGATTTATTTAGTACTGGAATTACGAAGGGCTGAGTAGCCAATAAGGTTTTATTGCCAACCTAATAGGATAATAGATCAATCAGACTTTGACCTACGCACACTGTTAGAATTAAATTCGTTTAAATCGAATATTCATTGGACTCGTATTTAAGCCCACTTACTGGAGTGTTTAAATCCTACTTTATGAAATACTAGCTTCTGCCAGCGGTTTCACCCGCATCCCGTGGAAACCTCTGTACGAACCCGGATAAAAAGTAGCCTATAGCCTTCCTCGATAAATGGGCTATCTAACACCTGTTGTTTGAATTGTTCAAATCGGACCAGTAGTTCCTGAGATTAGCGCGTTCAAACAAACAAACAAACTCTTCAGCTTTATAATATTAGTATAGATATGTCTTACTCTTTTAAGCTAGAACTTCTGAATTGATACTAATGAGTAAGAATAATGTGATAATTTGTGTATTTCTAAGGAAAAACAGATACCTACGATTGCATTTTTAATCATATGTGCAAAGGTTGCTCCGATATTATTTAATTAAATAACTGAATAAAAAATAAAATACCACTTTAAAGACGATGATGTGAGTTTGCAATAAACTATATTTAAAGCTTAGAACACGTAGGCATATAATTACTACCACAGTGGTATATAATTAAAAATTACAAAAGTTCTGTTTAAATACGAATTCCTGCCAGATTTTTAGACTACACATTTTAAGTACCTAAGTATATACCTATAGTTTTTTGTCACATATAATTAAGTTTATATTTAGGCAGTAATAATGCAGGCATCTCATGCATGGCCCTCAACTACAAACACACAGATGACACACACGGAACTTATTTATACCATCGATATAAATAATCTTACTGACGTCATCATTACCTGATGCTGTACTGAGGTTCGTTACTAGTATTTTAATGAAGCCTCCAGTTTTATAAAGCTTTTTTGCGTGTTAACATGACTTAAAACATGTCGTAGACGATTTCAGTAGTGCATCCAGACTATTTACTTTTCCCGTATAAAAAAAATACGGAATAAGCAGATGGATGTGAATTTATAAAAAAAAAATGAAAAAGTTAAGTATACCTATATACCTATAAAACAACACAATTTATTCGTGATTTATAGATTTTTCTAAACGAGTCGGTAACCTATAAATTATGCTCTTCACAAGATATATTTTTTCCTATTATTTATTATTGTTTGTGTTCTATGTGTACAAAAGTGTTAAATAAATAAATAAATAAATAAATAAATATCTATGACAACATTTCTTTTTAAACTTGTGTATCTGTATATGGTTCGTAGACGGCTCTCTAGAGATATGCATGTGCATGTGCATAAGTAAGTGCTGACGAACTATAATTGTTAATGAGATTACATATTGCACTTGCTGATGAAATCTACTGCGAGTATGTATGCAATGCGCATTATCGCATGTTCCATACTAATTTAGTGTAGTCCACTTACATGATAAGTCATAACATTAAGTAAGTACTACAAGTGGAGTGTATTTAAATATGCTCCACCATTTAATCGTATATGGACAACATTTAGACTAAGCCCTAATTTTGATGGTAATATCTTAGTCGGTATCAGATTCTAGTGACGACATTCAGTCTAATATTTTTAGGATCATTTACAGCAAAAGTAGAATCTTGAAAATGGAGAGATCAGGCGCAGGACCGACATAATATATGACTTATATGAGAGACCAAGTTCATCGGATCTGGATGTCCGGTAGGTATGTGCATAATATTTACGTTCTATTTTGCGAAAATATTTAAACAATTAAAACGGATATATGTTATCTATCGTAATGATTATTCACATAATATGATTCATACATCTGATTTAGATACAATACTGTTAGGTTCAGATTACTACAGAACTTCATCATCTGCCTAGCCTTTTCCCAACTATGTTGGGGTCGGCTTCCAGTCTAACCCTTTTTGTAAGGAGCGAGGCAGTCGCTGACTCAACCCAGTTACCCGGGCAACCCAATACCTCGAGGTAAGACAGATTGTCAGATTTACCAGCTTCTGACTATTCGTAACGACTGCCAAAGATGTTCAAATGACACACTATACTTACTACTATAGAACTTGTGGTATGGAATTGAATATCTAATTGTATGGCGTCACCTGTGCTTTTAATATCTATGACCAGCAAGAACATAGGTACTCATTAATATGATACACGAATAAATTATTTAAGACAACAAACACAGGTATATACTTACTTTGTATGATACCTTTGTAAAATTTAATACGTGTCCTACAATTTTTTTTTTTTTTTTTTATATATGTTTTTTTGTAATATACATTTAAGTAATTTTATACAAGTGATACATATTTACATGACGAAAAAAAAAAAACCTTATTTATACATATATACAACTAAAAAATGGCATCAAAAAACTCCTCATCGCTGCCCACCGGGAGTGTACCCAAGAGGCTGGCAGCATTGCCGCGTTGGATGGCAATGCTTAACTTTTGACCAAAATAAAAACCAGCCTTTGGGTCACTTGAAGTGTCAGCAAGTCGCTTTGCCAGATCTTTAAAAAGCAGATGAGCACTTGGACCCCACGGCCCGCGTATTTACAGAATATACATGGCTAGTACGCAAGCGTGTGAAACTAGTCGCGAATAGATTGGAATTCACTTTTTATACAAAGTCTTCCGATGTATACAGCAGCAGTACGCAAATACTCGCATATATTTTGTAGTGGCCAAAGTAACTTGCTTTGTTCCATAATATACAGTGCTAGTCCGCATGCAAACTATCGTGTATACACTGGAATAGGCGTGAAAAACTTTACGATTCCAATCTATTCGCGAGCAGTTGCATGCTCGCCATTTTGATTAAAACACGACCTAGCATTTAATGTTAATTTAAATATTAATAATGCTCGTAAATTCAATTTCCTTTTTGTATATTTTTTAAACAAGTTGATTTTTTATGGGAAATATAAGTGCAGCCACAAAATTATTTATTGAACACATGATTACGCTTCTAATTTTACAAAATTATTTATACATTGTCATCTAATTTACTAACTCGGCCTCGTTTTTAGTATATTGCCATTTATAACCTTCAATTAAAAAACATTGTATTAAAAATTGAAGTTAGTGACGAAAACGAATCGCTGCAAAACCGACTCCACGTAGTCTTGTCTGCCCTACCCCTAGAGTGCAATTCAAAACCGCGTAGGCGCGGAGGGTCGAGGCGGCCTGCGAGCTGAGGCGCAGGTAGTTTTAACGCTCGCCGCCGCGGCTGAGGCTGGCCGGCTCCGTCGGCCAGCAAGCCGAAGCTGCGGTGGTGAGCGTGAAAACCATCTGCGACGATAAGCTCGCATGGGACCGCCGGAGCCCCGCAGCACCGGAGCCGTGACAGAAGCGATGCTTGCTTACATTTTAAACGTACTGAGTTAAAAAATTAGAAGTTAATTAAATATATTTTATGGTGTCATTTAATAGTATTTTAGAAGTTTACTGTTAGAATGCATGCTACAAATTTATATGCTAAAAAAAATACAGCTGAATTGAGAACCTCCTCCTTTTTTGGAAGTCGGTTGAAAATAACCATCATGCTGAGATGTATTTAGAGTGGCTTACTTAGAAGATACTAGTGGCTAAGATAGTATTATTTAGATGCTCGTTAATTGTGACTGACTTAGTAATTTAGAAGGCAACATACATTTTTGGGGGCGAATAATGATATTAAAAAGAAGCCTGTTTAATTAGCACCCATTTTTAATAAACAAACTCATTTCAAAAGCCTTTTTTGTTTAATGATTTACCTAATATTAATTTTGTATAGTTAAATTTGACCGTGTATAAATTGGAATGATGCATGTGCACGTCTAAGCTACGAATTATACTCGAGCAGTACGCAAAATTCGTGTATACTTTGAAATCACAAATTAAAAAACAGCATTACAAAATATCAGCGAGCAGTTTCCTATGGATGCGTTTTGGCTATGTACACTCTGTAAATACGCCCACGGCCCGAGGGTTTCGACCCCAAACGGCTCAAAGGTATAGTTACCAACCAGGGTGCTATATTTGCGCCGTTTGAGGTTCTCTGCAGCCGCAGCAGCGGAACCAGCACATCGCGCCGAGCTAGGAAGGTGGGATGGTGCAAGAGTATCGACACAGGTCGCGTCCCATACTAAAGACCTACCCATCTTCCACGGGAACAACGACATACCGTCTGGTCTCTTGCCATCGTCGCGTGCCAGACCACTCGGTTCTAATATGGCTGGAACGCCTACGGCAACAAGAGCGCGACGGATTATGTCATTGATATTCGCATGCCGTGCAAATCGTCCCGCGCTGCGGCTGCACGACAAGCCGTGGTGTCCAAGGCTGCTGACAGCTTCACCACAGTGGCAGCGGTGAGGAGAGCAGCACGGAGCACCCAAACGCAAGCAAACAGCAAGCCGGAAAGTGGTGTCGTCAAACAATGTGCCTATGTTTGACGACGGAAGTGCCAGAAGCCATAGACCCGACTCCCATTCGCCCACAGCCAGAAGGCGCGCTCGCTCTGCAGAAGAAATTGACGTATTTATCAGATTATTCCGTATAACTCTGCAGAGCGGCTCATCCCACTGTCTCTGGGAGGACGGGTTGACGGGTGGATCAGTGTTCGGGCAGGTGATTTTCCAAGCCTCTACAGCCTCAGTCAGACATGGTACCTCGCAATTGGCCAGTGTGATAGGAAGAATTTTCCTGGTCAATTCCTCAGTACATTCCTACTAATTTACATTACATAACATTAATTATAATGTTAATCTTTGTGTATATTACCTAAATAAAAAAGAAATAAGACTTTCTACTAAAAGTTTTAAGAAAACCAATATTATGTTTCATCTTTTTCTTTTAGAACTTTTAACACGTCATTATTAATTTTTGTAACGATATTTTTCTAAAGTGATATAATTATTTTTTTGAAAGTTGGTATTTCATTATAGCCTTTATTTATATTCTGGACACTAGAATACTTCTAAAGTTATAAGATTATAGAAAAGTTATAATTCATATAAGTTGACTTATGAACGTTTTACTGTTAAAAGTTTGCATAATTTTGTAAAATACGACCAATAAATTGTGGAAATCAGTGTGTTGTATTTTTATTTTGCATTTTAAGTATCGCCTTTAGACTGCCAATTAAGTATAAATCATGTCAAAAAACCACTTTTAAAAAACTACAGGAAGTAAAATATTCTCGTTAAAGTAATAGAGCTTTAAGTAAAGAACAGGAAAACACCTTGAGTCTTCTGTTTTATGCAGCGTGGCCTAGCCGACTAGGAAGTGCAGTGGGGGCAGAAGTTCTAACTTACCTTATATTACTTGCGCAGCCTTAATGAGCTCATGGCACTTGCATTAAAATTGATAATTTTCCTTACAAGAACGAAGCTACGATGCAAATATTTTTAGATTTCTAAGTGTTTAAGTGATTTTTTAAGTTTCTTCGTGTTCCCTTACATTAGTCTATAACGTCCCATGTTTATCGATCCGTTGTTTTGGTAACTAGGGATAGGATATTACATTGTTTGTATGGGGCTTATGTCAATATTCTATCTCTGGTCAATAAATCAGCAGATAGATAGAATACTTTAAACAACAGCAGTGTCTCATGGATATTAGATCAGTGATTGCAATTATTAATCAGGTCTACTTTATCTCTAATCATTCTAAGTAATGTTATATGTAGCTCAGTATTTTACTTATAAGCTAACGCAAGTCTATGAAGGCCCAGCATCTTAAATAACCGTAAATTACCATTTTAAATGCAAAAACGTTTTAATTACGATGTACGCGCATCTCGTCGCTAATATGGTTATAGAGGACATGATGAGTTACATGCTGTATGACCATCATTTGTATGCCTATCTGTCACATTACCTCGCCAGCTTGTCAGCGCGCACGGAGACATGTTATTAACTCTTTGGTTCATGATATGCTGGCATAATAGAAAAATGATGACATTATGTTACCTCGAAAAAAGAAAAAAATATAGTTAGGTACCTGAACATTATGATGTTGGTGACGTAGGTTGTTGACCTTTTTGTTTTTTTTTTTGTTTAGAGATTAATTACAAATTAGAGGTCGGACACTCTGGTGATGATGGTATCTGTACGTACCTACCTATGTAATTTGTAAGAATATAGATACGTTCTGACGGTTATTATAAAGGTTGGTGACATAGCGAAAGTTTGTTAACTCTTCTGGAAGTAGGTTAAGTTTTAGCATTGTCCTATACTTGAATATATAGATGTTGAGTAGATAATCGACTATTCTATATAAATAAAACAAATTCCATAAATAGGTACTGAAGTATTTTTTATGCGGAAACAAATGGCTAAAGTATCGATTTTGAATTAACATCGACAATTCGCGCATGCCATAGATTATTCAACTTGAGCAAACATGCAACCGCGTTCAGTGAAACCATTACACATCTACTTATAGTCAGGTAATAATTCATTACAAGAAAGAATTCATTAATTAATCTAGAAACAGTTCTTCGAATTACTTACCGAACTTTCATTGATAGCAGACGAGTACTTTCTATATTAATCCTCTAAGCAAAGAGTATAAAAAATGATTGGTGAAAATCGTTTGCTCTCTGTTCCGGATCGAATCAAAACGAGTTTATAGAGTTGACATCGCGTCGCTGGCTCTCGGTGCAAGGCTGGTAATTATCGATAGCCATCGTTCAATAACACGCAGACAGGTGACATGCACGCACAGAACCACATTTCAAACTTTAGTATATTTATTATTTTGCATAATATTACTGTCTTTAGAAAGCGTTAGTAAAGCCGCTATAGGTATATTCTTTCACATTTCACTTATTGGATTTAGAAGTTGGTGACTATTATTACTGTCATATGGACATGACAAATGTAATTTACTAAAACAAAGGACCTATTTAGAACACGTGATGAATCTGTAATAGATGTTTAAGTTTCATGTTGTTTTCACACAATGTAGTAGGAAAATACGTTTCATAAATAAGTTTATGCGTAGTTTTATGATCCTGGCCTTAATGAATATGCAGAATAAAACGTGCGTGCATATTGCGTGGCTATAAGAGATCATTTTTGCATCATTTAAATATTAATATACACAGAATTAGGCTGTCTTGGTTCCTCTTCCAAGCAGTATTTAAATTCAACAATATGAGCTAGATAAAGTAGGAAATAACTTCATTTAGGTACCTATTTGTGACAACAATAATAAACACTCCAGGTTATAAAGTTTACAAAATAAGTGAGTCATTCGCGTCAGTTAGTAGTGAGGAGTTTTGAATTTCAACTACGTTATCTTCTTATTGTGACTAAGTATCTCAATAATGTTGTTGTGTTAATTTTTTTAGGTCGGGGTGGCCTAGTGGGCAAAAGAACCAACCTCTCGAGTATGAGGGCGCGGGTTCGATTCCAGGTCAGGCAAGTACCAATGCAACTTTTCTAAGTTTGTATGTACTTTCTAAGTATATCTTAGACACCAATGACTGTGTTTCGGATGGCACGTTAAACTGTAGGTCCCGGCTGTCATTGAACATCCTTGGCAGTCGTTACGGGTAGTCAGAAGCCAGTAAGTCTGACACCAGTCTAACCAGGGGGTATCGGGTTGCCCGGGTAACTGGGTTGAGGAGGTCAGATAGGCAGTCGCTTCTTGTAAAGCACTGGTACTCAGCTGAATCCGGTTAGACTGGAAGCCGACCCCAACATAGCTTGGGAAAAAGGCTCGGAGGATGGATGATGTCTACTTGAAAGTAAATACTAAAAAAATGTTATTGTAAAAGTTGAAATCATCAATCTGTTTCTAAACAAGTATCTCATGGATAATTTCCGACGTTTTTCAAAAAGTAAAGATACAATTAGAATAAGAATTAGAATTTATTTATTTGCTTGAAATATGGTCATTGAGATATGCGCTAAATTCAAACTATTGCCCCTGTACGTGCAGGTATAGTCTAAGAATGCATCTATACCAATGGTATTTACGTACCGCATAATAACAAATAACACAATGCTGATTGTTTATTCATCAAACAGATTATGAATGGGTCTCGCAACTATTTAAACACACACATGATGATTGAAGTGTTAGATATATTTTTCTCTAAGGGCTGTGACCCACTGATCAACGCGTACTAAAATTATTAACGTACCGAAGAAATACCATGTATTAAATGTCAAATACCTATGTACTTACAGATTTTTCACACTTCTACAATACCGTGGCTAATGTAAAGTGTACCTAATAAGTAGTTGCGTTGTAAAATCCGTAACTTCTTTATCACGTTATTCCATCACATGTTATTGAGATTTCAAGTGATCAATTAATTGATAGCTCAATGCAACATCATGTTTAGTCAGACACGTAGGTACAGGTACATATGACCATCATTATAATAGATCTCACATAAATATTCCAATAACGATTGTATGCGGTAAACATCATATTTTTCCATTGATCTTGGAGTCCGATTTGCGCAGTCATACCTGTAGTATTTATTGACCATGCTTATGGCTCATAATGTTTATGTTAATTGTTTAGGTACACATATACATACCATGATGGAATGTTAAGGTAGAAAAATATGGCTTTTGTAATGATGAAGGCTATCGCAGAATAAATGGGCCTATATTTCTTAGGTCTGGCTATCTACTCGTATCACAAAGGGATGGACGGGTCTACAATACTCTTTATTTATCCTATCAGTCTTTTTACCCAAAAAGAATGACTAGTAAGTTAGGTAGCAACAATTTCAAAACTCAAAAATATGTCTGATGTAGAACAAGGTAAAGGATTTCTTAGTAGAAAACTACACGACAGTTCATAAGAAAATATAGAGAAGCATGTTTATAATCAAAACATAAGTTTTATTTTGTAAACACAACACGTTTAGGCAATAAATTACACAGGGCTTCAGCAGCTACTCTATATGCTAGCAGCTTTATATGCGGAGTACGAACTTACCTTGAAAATCGATCTTCAAGCTATAAGTCCTATATTAAACGGTTAAATGGGTAAAGAGGATATTGAAACTGTTCAGAAACAATGTATGAAAAATACTTGTGTGAGTTTTTTCGGATGAACCGAAAATCACATTAAAACATGAACGGTAAAAATATTTCTGTTTAAGCCTTTATATGGAATAGAGAAGTAATGAGTTTATACTGTTTCTACGGTACTTATAACGTTTATCTCTCAGCAACGGCAGTATCATCAATTTATAGGCATTTAGATTAGATTATTTTTAAGTGCGCTTAATTAGCTATATTACGTATTTGTATAGTGAAATTGGTTGCTATACCTATAGCTATATGGCTGCTAACAAGAGCCCTATAAAATCTTAACCAAGAGAAATAAGATGAGGCTCCCTGTAACTAGTTACAAAACAATATTTTAGTGACTCAACTCGGGAACGGAAAAAATACTTCGCAATGTGCAGTTATTGCGTGTTTGTTGTCCGTTTTGTATTTTTTTCTATTAAGTTTAGCAATCTTTCCGTGTCAGACTGTGCAGTACTTAAAAAGAAGTTTAGAACAAGAGTTTTATGTATCTATCGGACTTGTTATAGAGCTGGCTATCTGCATCTTATCGCGTCGACCGACAACTGATTGGAATGCTACATTGATTAACTCATTACTACACTACTAAAAGGCTATGATTGTAATTTAAATGAATTGATTTAATATGCAATAATGCAAGTACAATTTATTTTTAGACTTATCCTATATTTAAGGTTAACGTCACCTCCTTGTTTTCAAGTCGGCCTTGCGAATACGAACATTTACAAGATTCCTCAGTGACATCAAGTTAGCGATTTAACGCTTTAAGCACGACCAGTTGCTCACATGCAAATAAAAACTACAAACAGTATAATATGATAAACACGTTTATTCATAGTCACACACAGCCGCGTTCACGCAACATGCATTCGTACAGATTAGTTACAATAATGTATATTATACAGATTACCCTAACAGATCTTAATTAGATCGAACACTACACGCGTTTGCGTACACAACTCAATTTTGATATTATATCGTTTCACAGATATTTGAGACGCTAACACATTTTTTTCTTCTTGTTGTATGTATGCTCCTAAGTATTACAAAGATATAAATAAATATGGTGCCTAGATGCACCTCATAGAAATAGTTGGAATGTTTATTGTTGAGCCGAGCCACGGCATTTGGCAATACGTCCCCGACCTTTCGTTTTGAACCGACATGGCTCGTCTTCGTTACGACCTCTCCTAGAAAGGTCACCCATGATCTTCTTGTGGTATTCTATACCTACGTAGTATCTACTATATTCTAGAATATAATTATACAAAGCATTTTTACATGCGCATATCACTGGTTGGACCACGAGGTCAAGGTAACTTTAAATATTTTTGGTAATGTTACGCATCAGTCCGAGCGTCGCAAAATGACAAGCACTAGTATCAGGGTCACGGTCACCGCGGACCGCGACCGAAACAGTTGTGAAGACTAGGCGAGCAGGTGCGCCAGCGCCAGCAACGCCAGCGAGCAGGCGAGCGCGGGCGCCGCCGCCGCGCTCTGCGGGCCCGTCGCCGCCTCCGCCAAGTCCTCGCTGAACACGTAACTCTTTGATCCAGTATGCGACTTCAAAATCCTGTAGTTAACTTCATTCAGGGATACCTGATTTTTGACGAAGTTGTACAGTCTGTTTATAACAACATATACATTTCCCTTGCTGTCGAATGTGAATCTGTCTACCCACTGAATGTAGTTTGGATCCCGGGCGATGGTGCGTTGGCCGACACGGAAGTCGACGGTGGTGTTCCATTCAGCGATTGTAGAGTTTCCAATCAAACCATAGAAAAGTACTCCAGATGAATCCATCTTCATGCCGTCAGTCTGAGAGGCTTTGTTACCGAGATCGACGACGTATGGGCGTATAGCATTATCACCCCTTTGGGCAAGTGTTTCATTTTGCAGCACCGATGCGTTTATAGCGTACAAGTGAAAGCTAGACAACGGACAGTAATACACTTTTCTATCAACTTTACCCTCCTCATTCAAGTACTGGGGTCCAAGGGCTATCCCATCAATGTTAACGGGAAGATTGACCGTGGTGCCATTGATGCGGAAAAATGTAGCCTCGGCGACAGAAGACATTGATTGGTTATCACGAATTTTCCACGATTTTTTGTCACTGCGACGAAAAACTATAATACCGGGATCGACAGCACTGTTGTCCGTGATGTACGCGTAATCACCATTACGATTATCCACGACGAGATCGTTCAGATACGTAGTGTTAGGATTGACCGAGTCAGCGGGGAACGGAATGCGTTCCATTTCTTTGGTACCACTCTTGAGGTCAATGAGCACGAGCGATGGCGGACACTTGGGGTCCGGGTTTTGGGTTAGAGTGCCCACACGTCCGTTATCTAGGATCCACATGATACCATTTTTGTCAATCTCTATGTTTTGCACGAACTGCAACGCGTTGCAGTCCCCAACAGCGTTCTGGCTCCAGCTAGGGAAGGGGCGCAGCTTGGGGGCCGTGTCCACCGGCTGCACGGGGATGGTCGCCAGGGTCGCCGGCACTCCGTCCAACATTCTCGGCATTGTCAGGTACAAATCGTCTTGGTAGAAGTTTATGCCAGAGATTAAAACGTTTTGGGGGATGTATCGGCTTGTATTGAGGGAGACCTCGCGGTCTTCCGGGGATTTCCATTCGAAATCGATTGCGTTCCATTCGTATATAACTCTGAACTGTTCGCGTCTTGGCGCGGGCGGTCGCGGGAAGGTATCGTTTTGCGCGGCCGCGGCAGCGACGGCGGCGAGGAGCAGCAGTGCTAACATCGTCGGTGGGTGCGCGGCGGGGAGCGTGTGGCGCGGACGACGCGGCCGATGTGACTGACGCCGGACCAACTCTGCCGCCGACACTTCTGCACAGCGGTAGCACGCGTGTGCCCACGACGTCACCCTACATACAATACAATCCGGCCCAGCGCGTCTTATCTTCAAACAAAATTTATTAAGACGGTGCACGTAAATATAAACACACGATTTACATTAGGAAGCGGCTTATAGCCGTGTCGAGCGATGTAAATGTAGATGTAGCTCGGATGGGGTGAGCCAAGGTCGCAAATCTCGCCCTCGGCTAGACGGAGGGTCCGCCGTCTGTTAGATGTGTTGTTAACGGTTCAGATAATCGATTCAGTCGTAACTACATAACTACCGGTACGATCAAGTAGACTTCGTTAAACTGCCATTTGTTTATACATAGGAAAGATATTCCAATTTTGGTAATCTAAAATGAGCAAATATTTGACAGCATTCACGTTCACAAGTATTGCTAAGCACATCGATTTGATAAGCAAGTAGGGCGAAAGTATCGACATTAAAACAAAAACAATAAGATTAAAAACATGTCATGCTGATTGGCTAATATCAGAAATAAGTAACAGCTCTGTTCTGATAACGTTCAAATGCTATTAACACTTCAATCTTGATATCAAAATGAAGTAAACATAGAAATTAATTAGAGATACTAACTTAAAAGAGCGTTTTCTGCGAGGTGCGAGTTAACCATAGTTTAGCCGATAAGTTATGGTTATAACTTGACAGGAATGCCTCTTGATGCTTATTAAAATACAAATCAGGTTTTTTTATTATGTATTGTGATATTATTTTTTTCAAGAAACTAGATACTCGTGTACTTTTAAATTTATTACTTCTCTATCAAACAATGGTTGGTTAACCCATTACTTTTGCACTCAACTGTACTTCATAACTGAGAATTAGATTTCTATAGTAGCTACGTAGATGTCACCAAAAATCTCTGGCCATATTACCTACTTTCTCGATCCAGAAAAAAAAACTATTCTATTACAACACTGCCGCGTTTAACAAAGTGATTCTCGATATAAAGTCCCCAAACCCACCCTTTCATCGTCGAAATCAGGTAGAATTCGATTTACTTATTAACCTGTCACTCAAATACCGACGTCCCACCTAATAGCTTAACTTTGCTATCCACAAGGGTTTCATTGGGGACTGACCTTAATATTTAGTAAAACAGACTCCGGATTTATTCAAGCGTGCTTCGGATATTTAAATTATTATTTAGTTACCGATAGTAATCCCGGGGGCTGCTCAGGTAACTGGGTTAAGGAGGTCAGATTAGCAGTCGCTCTATATAAAACACTGGTTCTATTCAGCCCAAACGTCTGCACAGTTTAACAATAAGAAAACGATACCAATGTAGTTGAGAAAAGGCTGGGTAGATGATGAGTATCAATTGGTAATCCCGGTAACTTGGTAGGCGTAGGCGTTTTCTACGGACGCAAGTTGTGGGCGGGAGCGTAGCTGGTTTCCTACGCTTTTGGAGCGCCTGTGGCTACGCAACGAGGATACGAAATCATAAGAAAATGTATAATGGAAAACGCAATATTTGAGAGCATCCAATTTAAACCTAGGTATGCTTTTCAGTAATATATGTTTTTATGACTCATTTAGTGAACTCTATACGATTGTCTACAGTTTAACTCATATTTTTTCACAAAATATTTGTTATCCTTGTAACAAATTATTGCAAATAGTTTCCATTTTAGAGTAACTTTGTATTTTTGAAGCTGTTGAAACTTATTGATGACTTTATCAAATTTTAACCACTAAAAAAGAGACGTAGATAGCATAAAATATGTATTCATTCATCAATATTTGAGAGCCAATCAAAACATCAATAAGAAAGGGTCGTTGGTGAGTCAAACGTGTTTCCGTGTCGAGCTCAACGTTCAATCCCCAGGATTACGCGTCACCCTTCTGGTAACAACAGTACATGTTCCATAATTGTATAGCTATTATTACTTTTTAATTGTATTTCATTCATACAATTTGTACCGGCCAAGGGGACTTGTCACAAAGTTACGTGTTCCATTTGAGTGCTCCAATTTCGATCCCTCGGGCGATCCCCAATTGTTTTTTGGGTTCTATAGTTGAGGTACCCTTATCATGTATGTCTGTCCGTCCATGTACCTATACATGCCTGTACATAGGTATAGATAGTTCAACTCAGATTTGCGCGCGGCCCTATGTGTGCGTCGGCTTGTAAATATACAACTTTCATTCGTGTGACAGTGACGTCGTCCGAGCATGACGTGTTCTTATCACTTTTTCTTATGGGTACAGTCGTTTACGAAAATACTAGTTATTCACGGAGAAATTATTAAGGAGTCAGATAAAGCGTTTCAAAAAAAAAACAACATTCAAAGCTTTTTATTATTAAATATAGTTTTTCATTATTTTCTCATAAGTCTTTTCAAATTGACATTGACATTATCTAAGAATTAAATACTCCTTACATATTTTCTAGCTCGGGGTACGCCGACAATAAATAAAAGTGTGGACTAAGAATGTAAAAAGAGGTATAACCTAGTATAATAATGTAAACAAAATATGTAGGGAATTTTAAAAAATTATATTGCTTCGCATAATGTCGACCAAAATAACAAAATAATGAAACTCATAAATGAACGTTTAAGTCAAATTGATGTTGGGATGTGGCGTAATACTTGTCGACATGTACAAAAGAAAAAAGAAGAATACTATACACATTTTGACATGGAGTCAGAATTTATTTCACCTTGGAGAGTAGCGAATCCGAAAATTCATCATTTTATTTTTCAAATAGCGATTCATAATCATTATAAATAAATAAACATTAAATTACGTAATAACTGTTTTTCTTTAAACACCCGTATACAACCCCTACATAACTGTATTGTACCCGACTGTACCTCTTGTCACGCACACAAAGTCACTGTATATGTACAAGGGTTACCCACACATAAGGCCGCGCGCACGACTGAGTTGAACTTACTATACATCGCCTCATTTAAAATTAATCATATTTTTATTGAAAAAAAAATATACTTCATAAAATATGTCATAATAAAATATGTGAGCAGATAACTGTCTCTCAAGGTAAAGAGTAACTACAAAAACTAAACAATTGTTTCGAGACTAAACCGACCGTTACATGAAGCATTCTGAAGAAGAATAGGATCGAAGACACCCTGAAGACGTTGTTTTCATCAGTTTCTTACGTTAAGATGACAAAAAAAAACAGATTTCCAGCGCTACTTTTCTATATTCAAGCCAAGTATATATCCAAAACGCATACATATATCTAGGTACTTTATAGAAAGGGTAAGAACATACGTATTATACGTAGTGAGTATATACTGGTATGTACGTATGTGTCGACACACTATTATCCCCAAACCTTTCTTTAGTCACTGCAGGGAGAGCCTTTCGTTTTCGATTATCGTGCGACAGTTTCAATTTTATCTCGTTGTCAAGTCTACGTCATGATATCCCTTGAGTGGTCAACTGATATTTTGGGTGAAATTAGTCCGTGATGCATTAAATAATTCAATTTAAAATTAAATAAGAATTCTCTTTTGAACTTACAAAATAATAATTTAATAAAAAACCATAAGTTTCAAAATTAAAACTGTAAAAATTGTGTAAGTATCTACTAAAGAATTTCTCTGAGTACGAGTACACACTTCAAGGGATGTTGAGTTCAAATTATTTCTTTGCTCTTTGATCAGTGTTTCTCTTAAATATTTTGGTAATGTCTCATACACAATAGTTAAAATATATTTGGCAGATAATAACGTAATCTGTTAAATTAGGTATTAAATAAAATACGGTCAAAAGTTCAACATTAATATTCGCAGCGTAAAACATGAGTCAATCGGGAATGAGGGCGCCAGATGACTCATTGAAATTGCAACAATCATCCTTTTCGAATTACAATAAATTATAATTTTCAGATGCTGGGATTGAGTCATATTATGCGAATCCTTGTCGCGTATCATATTTACATAAGTATAGGTATTTATGTTCATAAATTGTTCAGCAGAGTCATACGAATAGGTATGTATGAATACGACTGTTGTTAGCACTTATTTAGATGAATCTTAGTTTATAGAAACGTGAGGATGCTTCAATGAGGAAGCAATAAAACGCCCTTTGTATTGTGACAAATTATGCAGGCTTTTGTTTTGTGGTATTATATGACTCGATGGAACCTAAGTATTCTATACCTAGGCACGTAGGTAGGTTCACATGGCTAGGCTTACATAGAGCAGGCACTTAAAGACTAGCTGTGTTGGTACATTCTACCTATTTAGATAAAGTAAGTCAGTGCTTTCCACGAATATAGATTTCCAATAAAAAGCAATAAAAGCACTTGTAGGTTCATCGGTCAAGAAGTCGGTGGTGAAATAAACATAGCTACATCCACTGAATTCTAGATCGATGCACCTAAATGTAGCTTTTTTGCTTCTTAGTGTTTAAAGAAGTCGTTTTTTTTTTCAAATAGGTATATTAAAAAAAATTAATTCGAAACAAATATGAAGAAATTTATGATAGAGATAAATTGATATGTAAGAAAAAGTTAACAAATATTGAAATCGCAACAAAACACACGCCAATGACGTCACGCACGAAATGATACGGTTTCTTCTCGTGCAGTTGCAGTTGGTTTGCTTGTTTGTATCCTAAAGGCTACGAAATTACTGAACCGATTTGAAAACATCTTTCCCTGTTAGAAAGCTACTTACACTCTTCCCGAGTAACGTAAGCTATATTTTATTCCTACAGGACGCGGATGAAACTGTGGTAAATCGCCTTGTCACCTATGAAAATACAGAAACACAAATTAAAAAAAAAAACAGCAGTTCTATAACAACTAGGTTATACTTCGGCAGAATTCTTAATAGACAATCAGCGGTAATGAGTAAGCGATGACAAATGTGTGTTATTCTAAATTCAAACAGCCACTAGCTGTCACGTCAGAAGGTTGTTCCGTGTATGCGCACGAGTTGACTAATGAAAGCTAAGTTTACATCTTCAAAGTATTGTTTTAGTTGAACACAAATCTAGACATAAGTTATTATTTTAATACTGATTTATATCCCCCCCCCTCCCGCCTGGGTAACTGAGTTGAGGAGGATAGGTAGTCGCTCCTTGTAAAGCAGTGGTACTCAGCTGAATCCGGTTAGACTGGAAGCCGACCCCAACATAGTTGGGAAAAAGGCTCGGAGGATGATGACCTAATGTACGAAAAGGTCATTAAAATAAATTAAGTACCTATCTAAAAGTTCGTTCGTATCAAGCTGGCACCAGGGATCGTTTTCAAAAGACTGGTTGCATTTACTAGGTACTGGGGATTGCCACCCCGATTTCCCATATCATTTCATGTCTGGCCAGCCAAAACGGCTGCTATCCAATCTGATGACAAGAGCATGAAGGATAGTGTTATTATCACTGGAGTGAAATTTTAAATTTAATAATGAATGACATACTTATTACTGAAAAAAAAAAACTAAAACAACGTTGTATTGTAGTGATGTTACTGGTGCTGCCATCTATCAGTGAATTGTATTAATATTTGAAGCATTGCCATCTAGTGGGCAGTAGTCATACTACTAAGAGAGACCACTCGTTGTGAAAAAGACAAGTACCATGCAAATCGGACAGATGTCCGTATTAACTTGGCGACATTTGATTAGGTTATTTATTGATATATTACCCTAAAAATGTAATAAAAATGCCCAAAAATAAAAAAAAAACTTCCGTTACGTTCACAAATCCAAAATAATTTAATTCGAATTAAACAAAAAAAAGTATTAATTTTACCTAACAATTTAAGAAAATAGATGGTTTGTGACACTATTTGTTTTAATTTGAGAAACCTTAGCAATTTAATTAAAAAATAAGTTTTTAATATGTAATGATTAATTCAACTTAGTGCATGTGCTTATGAACGAGTATTTTTGCTGCTCATTCATATCCCGTATGGTCTAGTGGCTAGGATACCTGGCTTTCACCCAGGAGGCTCGGGTTCGATTCCCGGTACGGGAAGTACCTTTTTGCTTTTGTTTTAGCTCGGTTGAAAAGTGGTTTTCATTTGCTTGCTTATTTCAATAATTTTTAAATTCATTATAACATTTGGCTTTTTATAAACGATTTGGTATTTTTATAGATTAGGTACTTATTTAAAATAAAACAATATGGTAACTTCGGCCTTCCGTACAGAAAATTCCACTAGGATATACCAACTGTGTTGTTATGTTTCTGGGGGCACGGCAGTGCCCCAGCCAAGTCTCGAGCAAAACGGGCACGGCCGTACCATCTTTTCTCGAAGCGATTCGCGGCTGTTTCGCCCCTCCTATATCTTCGACGTGGACAAAGCTAGGAGTTTAGGTTTTCGGTGAATAATAGTAGGCATTAGAACAAGCTTAAGTTCGAAATTACATGCCAATTGAATTAATAGTTTAGGAGTTACGGTCGATCAAAGTTACACCATTTTGTCACTCACTGACTCACTGATTCACTGACTCACTGATTCACTGACAGATCATCAAAAATCTAAGGTACTTCTAGCAGACTTAGAAACTTCAAATTTTGCACCAAGATAGGTCATTAGCCACATATAAAGGAAAAATTATAAAAACATTAAAAAATAATATGCCATAGAAAACAATTTTATATTTGCGGTTTGGCAAGAACATTATGTATGGATTTTGACTGCATTGTTAACTTTGTTCGTTGTTTAAGTACCTATTCAATTGGATGAATACATACATAGAATAGAAAAGAATAATATAAATGTAATACATAGACTATCATTAATACAAATTAATACATAAAGTGCATAATTCATTAAATTAATAAAGCTAAAACTCCATTGTATTGCGATAAATATTGTATGCGCGCTCGATAGATGGCGTTGTACCTGTCTGAATCGCGCTATGGTTTCGTTACAAAGCGCAGTCTAAGTAGTACTTCTAAATAATTCGATTTTCATTTGATAGCGCCATCTGTCTATGAAAAACCATTTCGAAACTAAAAAATATTGTAGTGATAATTGATATTCGGAGAACTTTACGTGTTATTTAGTTTAGTTTAGCTAGTTATAGTTTGTAAGTTAGTAGATATATATTTATTTAGTTAGTTATTTATTATACATATATATATGCATATATATATATAAGTTTAAGCCCTATTAATATACTGTTATAGTAGTAATTGTAAATATAGTGTAATGGAACGTGAAAAAAAAGAAAAAAATACACTTACAAAAAATAAATGAGATCCCACCAAAAACATTAAATGTAAAAAAATGCCAAGTCTCTCGATGCAGTCTTTCCATCGTAAAAAGTTTTGAGATCTCATAGAAGCCAAGTCCTATTCAAAATATTTTGTAGTTATAAATCAACATTTAGTAATTGTATCAATAGTTTTCTTTATATTATAATTATAGTGACTTGGCAATGAGCACAAGAAGAAACAAATAAAACGGCATATTTGGATTTAATTTTCTTTTGGTTTATCCGTGTCGTCCCAACCGTAATCACATTAAATCCTATCACATATACTTTATGATATTCTATGGCGAATTGTAAAAAAATAACCTAATCCATTCAGTGGTTTAACCACAGGAGTCATTTTTCGTTTTCATAATTTACAACATGATGTGTAAAGCAGAGATAAAGTTAGGAGTATCGAATGTTTTGCTCAGTTGACAGCTGTCAGTTTTCAAGGGAGAATTTCAGTTGTTTGTAATGACTGACTTTTAGGTATATGGTGTTCTAATTTTCGCACATTTTTATTCTATTTACTTTGTTTTTTATTTTTAGGTACCTATATTTCTTTTTTATTTCTGTTAATCGACATATATTAACCAGTATATTAGCGCATTTCATTTAATGTGATGATGAACGACACACCCGATATACAAGTACAAAAATAATACGAATCCAAACAATGAACAGATAAATATAACTTCATCATACTTCATCACTTGGATTGGTTTTTGTTTGAAATTGCGCAGATTTCCGACTACGAAGGTCGTTCAATAAGCCCTTTAGTATCTGGCCAAGTTCTAGAAACTACCTTTTAGGTAAGTACTTACCTACTGAATTTGAGGTACATATCTACCTATTCGAACATTGTTTTTGTAATCATGGGTAGGTACTCAATGACGTATTTTTTTTCTTAGAAGTAAATGAAGTAGCATAAGTTCCTTTTTTGCAACGTAATTAGTATTATTTTGACAAGTCATTCTGGGCTCTAATAAGACCGATTTAAAATGAATAATTTGGTTCCAAACTATTTTTTGCTAGTGCTGATTATAGTAATAACGTCCATCAAAACTCAGTGGAAGCTGTATAATAAGGGCTATTTACATTAGCAATGTAGAAGTTTTATGGGCAGTTTCTTCAAAAATCTATAAAAAATGTCCAATAGGCATTTTATACAAACATACACATTTTATATATAAGTAATCAACTTTCAACTTGAATCTTCATGACAGTCTCATTAAACAGTGTTTCTTTTTGATTAAGTACACCTACCGAATCATAAAGTTGGTGGGATGTATCAGAGAAAAACGATGGGATAAGAAATTGTATAAAAACTCAGGTAAAAAGTCTCAATTTTGAAATAGGTATGTGGCGACGATATAATTGTTTTCACGTTTAGAATTCATAATTTACATTCCATGGCTATTTTCTCGGCGCTGCTCTAAAAACATGTATTCATGGGTTTAGAAATAAGTGCCCTATTTCTGACGCTTGCATGACTATCTCACACGGTTTTACGTAAAATGATACTAGAACTGTTGCAATTTCGTATATAATATAGAAATTGTTTGTGAAGCTGCATTCATAGATATAGTTAAGACAGAAGGCAGCGCCCCCAAACCGAATACAGAAGCGGTGATGAAAAAACTTGCTATCAAGAGAGCACTGTGTACTAGATATGAACTATTCAACCCAATACTATATGAAGATTTATAATTCCGAGGGGAAAGTTCTTACCAAAGAAGGTGGCTCTATGATTCATCTCTATTTCTCTAAGTAGGTAATTCAAGCGTTTGGAAAAGAAACAAAAGTTAGTTGTATTAACGAACCAACTGCCTTAGGCCCTCTAACATTTTTTTCAGACCATTTTCATCTCTAAATTACCTTGAATTGCGCCTAAAATTAACAATGTTTGAATACTTTATTGTTTTGCTACACTTCCATTTTCCGATGTGAACGCTCTGCATTACAGTAAACACGAGTTCGTTTTATTATTGATCTTTAAGCAAACAATTTACCTATTTTCGGATCGGATCACTAACACCGTATATGATAAACGTGCATTTGTAATGTATGTGCGATTATAATGAACAATGTTTTTGTTTTCATTAATCATTTCTCCAGTTGAGATCATGTTGGCATATAAAGTAGTAGTGAATAGATTGTGGGATTAATAGCAAACACTTGCGTACTTACACAAAGTAAATCAACTCTTGCAAAGGTTGATTATTTATTGTTATTGTAAGGATTTCTTACAATTTTCTTACAATAGTTGGTTTCAGCTACATCATCGTACCACGCTCATACCATCAGCTTCTTTTAAAACGACTTCCCAAAAAGGAGGAGGTTTTCAATTCAGATTTAAGTATATATGTTTTGTCGTCATCTAAACGCTCT
The DNA here is from genome assembly GCA_033682625.1 of Helicoverpa zea x Helicoverpa armigera. Classification (NCBI taxonomy): domain Eukaryota; kingdom Metazoa; phylum Arthropoda; class Insecta; order Lepidoptera; family Noctuidae; genus Helicoverpa; species Helicoverpa zea x Helicoverpa armigera. The sequence goes on from JAWIIS010000004.1 coordinate 4,737,140, forward strand.
GTATGAAAAGCATTTTTCATTTCTACGCTCAATAGTACTAAGTAGGTAGTCTTTATGCAAAAACCATTAACAAATTAATATTATTTGTGCTTCACAAAGCGCTGAGATCGCGGCTTCTTTGAACTTTGGAACAAAGGTTTACCAGAAAATACGTGGATGTTTATTTGTCCTTGTCCAGCAATCAGTTTGGCGTCAGCAAAAACAGAGTTCTATTCTTCACACGTTGTTTGTTTATGAAGCGACCGTTTATTTTCATAATTTGAAGCGTGATGATTTACGCTCAAAAATTATGAGTACGAGTTTCATTTTTCATATGCCATAAGCACAAACATTGATATCTAGCTAGCTAGGTACTACGAACGTTACATTGGTTATTGGTAGAAATTAAGCTCAGCTTTTAGCCGTTATGTTTCATACATATTTATGTACTTGTAAGTTCCAGTTAGTAGCACGATTTCTGACACTAGGTTCACTAATTGATTATTATATTATTAAAAAAAAATAAGGTCATTATTGGAACACGTCATCAACGCCCTATATTTAAGAAATAATCACTGACACCTATGTATATCCATAAATATGTAAATAAGTATATTAAAGTCAGTTGAACGACTGATAAGTTTTCAATCACACTCCATACGTTTTTATTGGGCGTAGGATTTTACCGTTATTTTCAGTGCCGCTAAATTATATAATACACAATGTAAGTTTACGAAGTGCGATAATTTTCTCACCATAATTGGACGCTAAGGTGTAAAACATAACATAAAATAAGTAAAAGGGAAATGCAAAGCTGTGTTCGCCGCGCTCTCATTGTGGAATAAGAGGATGTGCCTGAAGTGGTCCAAGACTTAGCTCTCACGGACTTTAGATAAGTTTGTAAGGTTTAATACTTAGTCGAAGAATAAAATAAAATGTCCCATTAACTTTTATATGAATAAATAAAAAAGCAAAACTCTAAAGAAACAATATAAAAAGTTTATAACTGTTAATTTTCTCCGCTTTTCCCGCAAAATAATCAGTGTCATCTAAAATTAGCCGTTTGAAGAGTTCTCACGATAGCTCCAGCAATTATCGGCAAGGCTGTAGAATAGTCATCGAATACTTAATACTAAGTTAATTTCGCAGAACAGTTGCTCGTTCTCACATTTATTTTACCGAAGAGCGACTTACGATTATTGGTTTGAATTCGATCGAAATAAACCGTACATTTGTATGTGCGTTTGATGCCTTCGTTTGTAACCACGCACGAAGGACCTCAATCAGTGCTAAACTCTTTTGAGAAAAATTTGCAACAGTTAAGAGGCAGCTCTGCCTGACGCAGACCTTTATTTTCTTTTACGCTGCTTTCTTTGGAGGACAATACGCTGAGAAAATTATGATTAACTTATCCCATTCTACTACAGGTTACCAGTTTAATGGATCAGTTTTATCAAACAATTAAATTTAAGTCCCCTTAGACTCTAGTCTTCTCAAGTTCAAAATTATTTGACAATAATAGGTTTAGATATTTATTGAAACCAATTCTCCTATTTCTAATAACCATAAAATAGAGCAAGAACTAGTTAGAATTCCTTTGGCTTTAAATACTAATCTAAATTCCTGCCTGACTGCTGGGTGCGGTGGACGGACTCAACAAGAATTTTTTGCCTTACTTTTGAGAATCGAAAAGCGTGAAAGGAATCGTTTGGCGCCATTTGAATTTGCCCGAAGCGTGTATTGGAAACGCCAGTTAGATAATTCCTATGAAACGAGCCACGACTCTTCCATCATCGCACCTCGTCGTATTTATTTTTTAACGTCCGCGAATATACAAGTGTGGCGGGTTTAGCGGCTTTCGGCCAGTCACTGCTCAGACAACACACGGTAGACATTCGCGCCGCGCGCAAGCGAACAGTTTTTCCCGCCGCAAATTGAAAAGCGCACGTTCTCAATTCAAAGTTCCTCACCAGCTATTGGTAGCTTTTGAAATATGCCTAAGAAGAAATAAATTATTCGCTTTTTAAATTATTTTACCTGAATTACGTGTAAAGTTGTGACTTTTTGAACCGCATGCTAACAGTGCCTGTGTTATCGCGTACAAAAACCCTGTGATACTAAATAGCTGTGAAATTTTTAGTTGTAATAAACTTTAGTGGGTCAAAACTTTCCCGATATTTGCGGTTTCGTGAAATTTTATTTCGCGAAACAATAAAGAAAAATTCTTTATGATAGGTCCATATATGAAGGTGAGTTTTCAATTTTGTTATTTAGATTTATTATGCATGTAATTGTTCAAGGCTTGTAAACGAGGTCTCTGTACATTTGTTTTCTTGTCTGCTGTAGGAAAACAAACATGGGTTGTCTGCTTACGGATTGTTTAAATATCACATTAGATCTAGCTATTTAGGATATGCGAATGTGCTAATGTAGCGTTAATTGGCACGATTTGTTCCCTTAAAATGTTAAGTGTAACAGAATAGAGATCATTATCATATGATATTTTCCAGTAATTTATCTATTTGGTAGTATTTAAGTGGTGTTTGTACAACTGAATCGAATACGTTAACTAACCTCAAACTTGTTCTGTAGGAGCGTTTATTATTATACATTTATTCAATGAAACTGACGGCATTGAACGTTATTGGAACGCTTACTGATAAACTATAAGTAGGTACGTTACATACCTATTTGCTTTACAGAAAAAAATAAAACGGCAGTCTTTTATCTTTTTCACAAACATTAAATCTTTCAAATCTAATAAGAATGTATATTTCTAGGAACTGAAATTATTCATACTTACTTTATAAAAGTGAGCTACGGTTTTTATTGCGTGAATGTAACGTAGTTTACGTTTTCTTGTAGTTTTTAATTTTTCATGCAAATGAATCATGGCGATTATTCACGGGTTTACACGAGAGCGTGAAATGAAACAGAATCAGCTGATCATGTTTGTTTCGGTTTACTCTTATGTCCAATAACTTTTGAAGGGCCTCCGTTGGTTTTTGAACCTTAACATCTTTAGTTTAAGAGATATAATTACATTTCAGTAAAGACATCATTTAATTAAGTACTTAGGTAGGTATATGAACCGGATTCTAAGTTATACAAAGATGACTTAGTGCATCTAACTATAAAGTTTAATTAGGTACAGTTGCGCAGGATCCCAGCATCCTGTTGATTAAGTCGTAGTTATATAAATAATATTTATTACCGTTAACTATTTTAATTTCCTCATGGATTTGTTCAGTTTCTAGCTATACTAGACAGAGGAGTTGCTCAATCTCTGTAGCAATCTGAAAACGTAGGCCTAAATATAACATCGCCTTACGGTCTTATCTGCAGACCTAGTTTCATACCATATTGCTAAACAGTTATGATAAAACAGAAAAATTACTATTTTATTTACGAAGACTTCAGAATACAGCCTTCATTTAGTTTCGCTAATTCAGGCTCATCTTGAAAATGGACTAATGAAAAATAATAAAATTACCTAAAACTTCCGTAAAAGTATTTTTACAAAGATTTATTATCAAATACATTTTTATACGAATTGGTAATTTTCCTTATAAATTCTCTTAAATAAAAAAACCTTTACATCTCTTAAAACATGACACAATCATACTTTTTGTAGTCGTAAAATCAGTTTTCAAAGTTAACGACCTATCTTTAACACCATGGCATTTACTTATAAACGAGCAACCAACGAATATATTGCATCACGATTTTGACATAAAAAAAATTACTCCGTCTGTCAAAGACATTTTTCGAGATGAGAATCGCTTAGAAAAAGTTCAAGTATCGATTTTTTGCTCACATGAATCATCGATTCATAATATCGATATTCGCAGAGTTGACCGTTGATTCGTCTATGTGCCCATTTGCTATATACAATGGGCCATTTATTTTTATAGCTTAAACTTCTTTTGTGGGAAAATCAGCACTATAGTTTGTGTGGTAAAGGTGAAAATGGTATGCAAGGTTTTGTATATAGGATAGGTAGTTGATAGTCTCCTCGCAAATAGGACAAGAGACCTATACAGGGTTATTGCAATTGTTGATTTACGTCAACAATACCAAATCAGGAAGTTATATAACATATTTAATAATGTTTCATGTAACGGGCAGTTTGGAAGTAGGTACATAACTGTACCTCAATGGGCAGCGGTACTTTAACAACAATTAAGGGAGGTAGTAAAACGGGCGTGCCAATTGCGTATATTGCTTCGCTTTAATCATTTTACTGCTCATAATTGTCTAGTCTTTTACACAAAAATACATAATTGATTGCATTGCATGAATCTTGATTTTCTTAGAATTTGCATAAAAATACAGTAAACAACGTCTTCTAGACTTTGCTCTGTAGTTTTTCTTCGGTTTAAGCATTATTTAAGTGGCAATGTTCAATATGCAAATAAAATATAATAACTTACTTGAGACGGCTGATTACACACGTTGTCGGTAGACAAATAAGGAATAAGGATCTTATTTAATTTTTGTCTCAGAAGTTCAGAATATGGACATAGTAGCCTTACCATATGTGGTATCAGAAAATATCAATAAAAGTAATTGCTACAATAACAATCAAAGTTGAAATTCATTAAACGTCTCACGTTTAGTGTCTGGAGGAAAGTGTAGACAATCACAACTTTTGTTTGGCAAATCTGAAAAATACAGACAACTAAAAACTACCAACAAATTAAAGAACCAAAATTAGTTACGAAAAGTTAATCAACGTAAATCAGACTCAACGGTTGATTCGTCTCATGCATTGTAGCTAATTAGGATGGCCATTCAGTTGATTTTACATTGTTTCACAAAAACAATTGAGCAATCGGTTCGTTTGTCAAATTTTTGTTACCGTGACATACAATAATTTCCTTCAGTTTTTCTTCAACCGTGACTCAACTAGTCTATCAATCTTAATACAATAGACTGAAGCTTAAATTATGAATCAACGTAATTTTGAGGGAGGATCAATGATTCAATACTTTTAGCAGTGATAAAATTAGTAATGATTGCAAAACTACTGGTTGCTATATTTTTAAATAAAAAAAAACTTAAACCTACTCTCTGGATCAATTTCCAACATTAACTCTCTAACAATAAGGTTGAATATTCTCTAACTGTTAACATTCTAAGTCTCATTGTGTTGTAATAATTCGTATCACGCTTTGCATACGCTATCTCGTTCCGTACATTAATGGCCAGCTAATCACTTGTGACATAATACCAGTGTTTAACGTTGACATAACACGTCGATATAAATGTAAAGGCTATGGCTGTAGCTATGGCCCGATGCCCCTGAACCGCAAATTAACTTTATTTGAAACTCCGCCACCCACAACGTTTTGTAGGAAGCGGTAATAATAGACATGATTATCATTATTTCGACAGTCATCTGTGGCCACTGTAAAATGCTGCGGATGTACTTTTGTACGCATATAAAAAAACTGTTTCAACAAATCACTAAATGATTTTTTTTTCTCAATGAATATAGGTAGGTTACATTCATTTTGCATTCAGGATATTTATTTATGCATCTATGTATCTATCAATGCATCTATTGATTAATAATCTCGCAATACAAGAAGGTACCTAGATACTAAATGCAATTATGAAAAATCACACCAATGAACATCATGTTGTGTCAAGGTTGTTTAAAGTAACAATTAATACCTAGGCGATGATTAATTTCAAAATGGCTGACGAGCACGTGTCACATACGGTGCGTCTTGCAAGGGTTATTAAAACTATAGTCATTTGATTATCACGTTCTATTGTGCCAGCTAGTTGATACAACAAAAGTTATGTAAGAAAACGGTGAATAATTTCTCACCGATTGTCACGATCATCCCCAATCCCGCCGTTGAAAAGTTTTTTTTCGTAGACAAAAAATACTCTGGGATTATTATGAAACAAAAAACTAAGTTACGTAAACGAAATAGATGAGAACAATTGGTGTTATTAATACGTTGGTTATTATTATAAAATTACATACTTACTATAGTTTTAATACGCAACCGCTTAGGCATGACTCGTGAGGAAACATTCCCATCTAAATACCACGCTTGTTGCCATGCCAATAAATTATTACATACTGGCAACATCGTTAAAAAACATAAAGCCTCATCTGTATTTGCCTCATTTAATTTAGCGAAGTTACTTGACATTTCTCATTCTTCGCTTTTTCAAATGTAGTTTCCTTAAGTGAAATACGTGATTGACCCAAAACGATACAAAAATAACGGTAGAAATACTATCACTACGGCCTGTCATTTATTTAATTAATGAATTAATTAAGAATGGCGCCGAAAGAGTCTGCCGATAGTCTGACGCAATCTTTTAACAAAAACAATACCAGTATGTCTGGAAAAAACCTGTCTGCCACTACCATTAATATTTTTGCTAAAGACTACAAAGCTGAAATTCAAAGACTGGGGTGTAGCGAAGGACAATGGTCTATTAATTAAGTATACACATTACAGATAAAAAGACATTCAAGACACACAAAATGCTAGATTTCTTTCTAAACCTAAGCGAGTTTCGAACTGAGTCACGCGTGGGAGACGGTTGAAGTCAGATTTATTTGAACAGTTTGAAGTCACACTATTCTTTCGGTTTTTGCTCGACAGATTTATCATAAACTGACACATTGACGAGTCTGAGGTAGCTCATTGTATATGCAGAGATATACAGAAGTTACAAAGCAGAAAAATAATTTATAATTTTTTGTTTCGAATTTGAGTGGAAACTCTGCTTCAAATGTCATCACACCATGGCATGGTTTAAATTGATTATTATTATACAATATTTAATGGTTTATCAAGGCCCCAATACAGTCAGTATTTTTAATACAATTATAACTTTGTTAAACATCTGATATGTAAAATTTTCCTCTGACATTGGTTGCCTTATCGCGACCTGCCATTTTCCTAGTTAAGTGGTGGATATAATTTACGCATAAATTTGCATATTTTGGATCGTTAGTCACCTTATCATCAATTCTCCCTGTATTGATAAAAGTGATGTATGGTCGTTTTATCGCAATTCTTTCTGCATTCGCTCTAACTCTGGCATGCAATACCATCGTTCAATCACAACGGGCGTTTCAATTAATGTCTATTATATTAGTGGGTAGGTATAACAATTACAAGTATATTCTTGGCAATTCGCAGCCACTCGAGCGTTTGACCTTACGTCTATTTCATTCGATCATTCATACATTAGTTGTAGTATGTAATATTACCAAACAAACCTAGTACAAGCTAAACAGTTCGGAGGAATCAATCACGTTTCAATTGACTTTGATAAAAATATCTTCGGGTTAATTTTCTGTTTACATGCGTCAGAGATCAACGCGTGTTGTTTGATAAGTCTAAATGATGTTGATAATGGCAGGCGCAGTGTTAATTGAATGTCATGTTAATAATTAATACTTACTAATGATTGCTCATTAACGATGCTTGGCTTTTATTAACAAACTTTCTATGTACACGAACATACATCGACCTGAGATGAAAGAAGCTAGGTTACCAAACACAAAAAGATTCTTGTTGCTTTTCAAAACTCTTGCAGAGATTTCTTTATATTTATAATAATAATCATGATCTTCTCTATAAAGTTACGTGATTACCCCACGGTATCAAGTTCAGATAAACTACAGACAGATTTATTGCTTACTCAGAGTAAAATAAAGTTATCTACAATGCTTAGCAACTAAAGCAAAGGTGTGAGAAAACGACACTTCGGTATACTTAGCAACAATAATCATATTAAGGTTCCCATAAGTTATCAGAGAGTAGTTGCTAGCCTGACGATATTGGAACTGTAACCCGAATACTGTATTTGTAGTCTTTCATTGTCAAGATTGTTAGGTGACACCATAGCAACGAATAGAGAATATGTAATCTAGAATGGTGTACATTTACTAAGGAAACAATATGATATTTGAAAATGTCACAGCCTTTCTTGAGGCCCGTCTACTTCTTTAGTAAATTCCAATGACAGATTTATTTACTACGTAAACTATTAATGAATTTCCCAATTCAATCAGTAATTAGTGAATCGATTATTCAATTATGAATGAGTTTACCACTTTATCGTGAACTAGTTAATTCTGAAGCCAACGGTCGGTATATGTGTTCGTGGAACGAGTTCATGATTCTGCGGAAATGGCCTTATTCAGGAATACATGAGAGATTGAAATTGCACTAATAATATAAAGCAGTTCGTTGGCTTCCGTCTTCATGGATATCGTGTCCCCTGATTCCCGAAAATCATGTTCCAAGAACATGTAAAATTAACAGAATTTTCCTTTGATTAAGGCCACATACGTCAGTCCTCAAGTATAATTTTCCTGTTTTCTGCCAACATTTGTCTTATACTCAAATCGTAGTTGAACGATCTCATGGTACAGTGACTGATATATTGCTAACAACCGTCATTGCCCATGTTCAATGACGTGGACAATTAAATACATTGCCAAAGAAAATTAGTGTCAACCATGATATTAATTTCCCAAGTCTGGATTTAACATAAATAATATTTTGCCAACTGTCTTGAAAACACTTCTTCGTCGCGAGTAAGCTAGTCATAGAATCAGATTTAAAAATAACTCGCCACGTAATAAGATAAAAATTGCATTACTGTTGAAGGCTTTGCCGTAAATATTGACTATCAACATAATGTTTTTTTATCAGCACATAAAACTAGTTTATGAGTTGTAAAATATTAACAGTCTCAATAATACGGGAGGAGTAGTTTGTAGTATGCTGCATTTCCCTACCTTTACGTTGAATAGTTGCCAGTTAGTTTTGTCACAGTGTAGTTCTTATAGTTATTTCTATAGTTTTCTAGACTTTTCCTCATAATCTATTGTCGTTTAAATCATAAAATGCTGAACATCTTTCTCATAAACGCCAACATGGAACAAAGATATCAAACCATTTCTTAGAACTCGAAAAACATTTTTTTAATTTCATTTCCATGTCAAATGTTCGCGATAAAACTTTTATTCGCAAATAAAAATTGGTTTTGTTTGTTATTGATGGAGACGCTAAAAACACTGAAATACTCTCACGTTGTGACCAACTGACCACCGTTACTCGTTACACATTTTGTTCAAACTCCTTTGAGTTGGATGTTGACTTGACCGTATTTTGAAAATCACACGAACGCATGAATTGAAATCCATTATTTACGTGAATGGTGGATTTTCATAAAAAGTGATGCCGGAAAGGACCCAATTGGCAATTCAGGTTACCTACCACCTACTGAAATGAATGACGGACGTCAATTTGTTTCGTACCACTGAACATGTGAAAGTGAGCAGTTTTTTGGTCTACATAAACATGTGACTGTATTTTTTGTAGCGTAACAAAACATCTCGTTAATAGAGGCACATGACTGAACAAATTGGACGATACTAACTTGAAGAGCTGCTAATTTGGACAGACGGAATTGAAACTATGATTCTTTGATTGTAACATTACACCACGACAATTGCTAATTCTTCTAATAATTCTACTAATTAAGTAATGTTTTGGAATATTTTCGACTCATCAATTTAACGATGGAGAACATAATGCAATCGTATGGAAAATTATTCATTTGAGGCAGTTCAAGATGCGGTTGGTGGTTCTGTCTCTTCGAAATTCAAATCGCTCGTCTATTTACAATCAACACTTTAATAACACCGAGCTCAGAAAATCAAAACATATTTTTTTTCTGTCATAGCATGACCGCAGCTTTGATTGACAGTCCTCGTGCACATAAAATGCATTATTGTTCTGAGTAATCTGGATCTGTATGCAGATAGCTATGTTAATACTGCAGTAAGTGCAGGTGTAATTGCATCCTTATGCCTCATCATTACCTAACCACAGGTGAACAAAGAATAATTAACAACGACTCGTGATGTGTGTCTAAGTACCATGTATGTAGGTTTTCTTTACATTACTTCAATATACTTAAATTTTAAAAGATTTCAACTGACTGGTTTAAATGAGCAACCGACATTCTGTTGTTAAAACAAAGACAAGTTGATTAATATCTGCAAAACTCGTGAGTTGTAGCACTGATTACCTTAATAGTCACTTCGGTTGTAGGCCTAATTTAAATATTGAAATCAATCCTTTTACGCCCAGACAGGACAGAATTAACAATTATAATAGTTCGTCTAGGGAAGCAATAAGCTTGCTTCGAAATTACCACATTAGCTAACAAAATGCGTTCGCAGAACATTAATAGTTACACGTGACGTCCATACGATTTAATACTGAAAATATGCATCTCGATACTAAGTATCCCTACAGAAATAGAAATTCTATTAAGAACTTGGTCACAATTGCTAATTAGCTACAATTCGTGGGTTTACTTACTCAAAAGCAAGACTTAAAAAAAACATCAAATATTCAAATTCTTATAAATGGCTAGTCTTTTTTACATCTCAAAGAACAGCTATAAAAAAAGTTTAAATCATCAGAACACTTTTTACTTAGACTGTTCAACTAAATCAGATGCAGCAGTCACCTCCGCAAATATTTTAAGTTCATTGCTATGAATGCACTTAATATTCTTTCAAGATTACACTATAGGAAAGACGAAATGACGTCAAAATTTTTTCTGAAGAAAAAAAAAGCGATGACAATCAGCTTCCTACGTTTGTATGGCGTAAATCGGGAAGCCTAGCCTTAATAGAAATTATAGCAACTAAACGTTCAGAATAGTTAAACAGAAGAATACTAATAGAAGGCTTGACTGATTCATAACTTTTTCTTAACTTCCTTTATAGTTCGCAGTAAGTATCATTGTTAGTCTAACTGCCTACGCAATGTAGAATAGGTTAGTGAATGTTTTGTGACACTAGATTCTAGTGCAACGGTGATAAATTGTATGTGTACAGCCTAATGTGGGTGGTATACTAATTATTGTTTCAGTGAATTGAAGAGAGAGGAGTCTTAAGCTCTGTGTAAAACTTCTTAAAAATTTAAACCATTGCAATATACGAGCCTATAGCTCAAATCCCACTGAATCATGCGCAGTTTAATCAGTACCAACTTACGTAAGTTAGGTACTGATTAAATAAATAATTAACATCATGAAATTGACTGCATACCAATACATCAACGATGATTAAATTATCGTAAGTACCTAGTTGTACTCCCACTTATTCTTTAACCCACTTCGCTTAAAATTCAAGAATGCACTTAAGATGCATTCCAGATTCCAATGTTTTATACACACGTACAAAAAAATGCATCCCATTTGCAAAATAAAATTAATAACTTGTCAATTAATTGTTCATAATAGCAGTCTTTTGATAAACGTTTTAATTGGACGAGTTCTTACAGTTAAATATTAATTGAACGTGTATTTCATAGGAGCACGAAGGATTAAATGGCCGGCCTAAATTATACCGTTCGCTACAAGGATCTGATAATAAATAATAATGTAGATAAGGTCTGCATTGTTCCAAGTTCCCACCTGCACTATTTATCACTCTTGTCATAAGCGGTAAAGACTTCGCATTTTGCAAGTTTTTGCTGCAATTATGTAGTTGGCTCGTGTTCTTATTCTTCTGTTAAGCTTAGTTTGTTCTGATAAAAATATTGAGGGATAACTTTTAAGCATGATGTTACAGGAAGCCAATGATACCAACTTAGGAAAGGGATGGGCAAAGATAATTCGATATATTTGCGTACCCTATCGCGTTATTTATAACTAGAGAAAATCTGTCAAAATTAATTTTGCATACATTTGGCATCAAACTACCTATTAATAAATCCTCAACCTGGATTCTGCGAAATACAGTGGCTTGATTTCAAGAAAAAATCTTTCTGAGTTCACGTGGAAAAAACGATGTAAAAGCTCACACCGGAAGAACATTAATGGCATGTTCAGGGAATTCTTTGCAACATCAAAGAGCTCAATCACATTTCGGGCAATATTTGGACGTTACATGTCAGAACACAGTGATATCAGGTCAGTGATATCGCCATGATTCAGCGGCTGACTGGAGCATTGACCCATATTCGCGAACCGCGGGACACTTGGCAAACGATTCGGTTTAAATACGAACACCGGGCCGTTGGGAACACGCCGCAACCCACCGGTATAGGGTTACGCTAAATTTGAATCTGATCTGGTGATATACAAAGCATTTATTTCAAACAAGTACAGTTCTCCTCTATTTATTTTCGCACGTGCAAACTCCCGGTTTATTTTGAAAGAACTCATAAATAATTGTCCTACATGTTACGTAACGTTTAAACACAATACCACGAGTTGTACAACTAACTATACTAGCCAACAATAAAATTTTCCGTTATATGTACATAAATTCACTTTTAATTGGTCTCTGCCATCGCCATATTGTTTCTTCAAATAATTCATGTTAATATAATTCTGCATGCGAAATTAATTAGTTCTACGTATTGCTTAAAATAGCCACTTCTTTTCTTCGTTTGTAAAAGAAACAAATTCATCATCAGCTCATTATTCACATTTACTCAACTTCTTGCAACTAGTCTTTTTATAAGGAATTACTTTGAAGACAAATTGTTTCATTTCTTTTGTATATCGGTCGCTTTACTAGGTACACAATGAAATAATTGCTCTTGACATTATATCTTATTTATTGTAAGCCGTTTTATTCGCTGTTTCCTTCTAAAAATGGAAACTTAACCACGTTACCTACCCATTTAGCATTCATTTAATTCAGCAAGAATACTTCAATTAGTATGAGATTACTGCTCCACATCAAATAAGATGTACTCACAAATACAAACGGCAGAATTGCAACTCGTGTTCCACTTTCTCTAGTTACATATTAAACCACGCATTAGGGACATGTTTCACTTTCGCGAAAATCACTCGCAATAAGAACAGTTAAATTGTAGCAATTATGATTATTAATCTGATGGAACTCCGGATATTTTTGCGCTCCAAATTGACCCTGAATATGTCAACACGCAAATATATTGAACTTCCTCAGCGTCAATAAGTAGGTAATCCTAACAAAATTGTTTGTCCCATTCAGTAATAATACGCGCGACAAAGTCCACATGGGAACAATCCGGAACATATTATCTATAATTTGCGTCTATCATAATGAATTTGCAATCATCCTATAGAAATCGTTTGATTGAACGGGGGCCTCTGCACGCGAAATCAAATTGCTGGCGCACTTTTATGGTACTGTTGATTGCGAAATAGAGGCAGATAACCCTACTATTATGTGCCAACTTTCTCGGCCTCTCCTATACTTACAGTTTGGTAGCGCAAAAAATACCTACTTACATTAAAACACTCTCGAACAAGAACTCTAAAGAGTGAAGTGAAAACTTCTTAAAAGCAATTAGCATTTCAGTTTCAAACGATGTTGACTTAATTGACAGTTAGCTTAAAAAGCCTGTGTACCTATTAATTAAGACTAGCTCAGCTTATTTACATTTGTCTGGCTAACGAGACATAGCACCTTTCTCTTTAAACAATAATACAATATTGCTTAAGAAAATTGTTTAGAAAGGCATCTTTTGTTGTTTTAGCAGCATTTCTGCAAATCAGTTGCAGTCAGTTGCTCGAAAGCGTCTTAATGTCCGTCATACATTCTGTTTATTGCATATAATTCCATAAATACTAATTTCAGTAAAAGTAAAAGTTTTAGAAATTTTACGAAAGTATTTTGGAGCTCGCTTTTGGACCATCTTGCATTGTTGAACGTTTACATTCTCTGAACATATGTTTCATGTCTTAGCGTGTTAGCTACTGCTTTTAAAACAGTTATATGAAGTGCAATAACATTGGTTTTCTCTTTGTTTCAGTGTCAACATTTCTACCCCAAGCATTATGATTTACAAATGGATATTATGATAAGAGTGAAGTGTTGTCAAGAAACTAAAAACCCAAAGTG